>JAZGUH010000220.1:1200000-1800000 GCA_037893225.1 Hippasteria phrygiana | reverse complement strand
AGGTGTAGAGTCCCATCGACTGGTACAGCCCAAACTTCAGCCCCTTGGAATGGATCTGTCACAAATCAGCGCGTCAAAAGAGTAGGAATTCTGCTTAGAATGAAGACAGTAAATCACAAACAATGGCACGTGTAACACCACACATGGTGAAGATTTGTGGTGACAAAATGAACACATAGCTTTCAAGTAGACTCAAGTGAAAAAGTAGGAGAATAGAAAAGTAGGAGAATGAAAAAGTAGAAGATTGGTGGGATCAAAATACATTTTTAAAAATCTGGATAGGACTTTTGCGGGGGTTTCAGGAGTAGTTTTCATTGAAACTCACCCATGTCCACAGCATCACAGCATCATTTGGCATGTTCTGTGGACTTGTGCTCCATCCTTAACAAAGCTCTTGGAAGTCAAGTCACAGTACTCCTGCACCCAAACCCTCGATTGTGTGATTTTCATATGACAGCGTGTAACACTTATGAAAAATATTCAATGAGATTTCATTTTTTAAATTTATGGGATAAATAAGTGGGAAAAGTAGATAAAAAAAAATTTCAAGAAAAAAATCGGAAAAGTAGGAGCAAGGTAAAAAAAATTGAGGAAAAGTAGGAAAAGTAGAACTACTTGAAAGCATGTAAGCACTTTATGGAAAAAGAAGGAGTGGTGAGGGAATAAATTCATAATGAACACTGCCTCTAAAGAAAGAAACTCACAAAGTCTGCTAGTGCCTTGAGCCCACTGGGGAACCTCTTGGGGTCTGGCTGAAGTCGCCCCTGGGCATCACGCGTAGTTGACATCCAGCAGTCATCCATGCAGATATACTCATACCCTGCATCTTTAAACCCCCTAGTAGCTATGACCTCTGCCATCTCGGCATACAGCCTCTCACTATAGTAGCACAAACAATAATTTTTTGAGAAGTGGTGGGAGAAGTTTAAGGTTATGATGAAAACATTCATTCATCTGAATTGTCGGGGGTAAAAATCTAAATTGATTTACAGGCACAAAGTAAGATACTGCCTACTTTCCAAAGTTTCATTTTCAGTACATTAACACAGTATCTAGACGAATCATGCATCTTTGACAAAATTCAACAGACTAAACTTTAAGAAAACAAGTTAAAATTTTAACGTCAACTGATGAACATGCAATCATATTGACACTAAAAGACCATATATCACCTTCCACTTTTGGTAACAGAGAAGCGAGTGAAGTGGGGAATGTTCGCGGTCTGTTGAACCATTATGATAGGATCGCTACACAGTAGCAGAACGTTCCTGTGCTTGAATGGAATGTGGGAACAATTTTCTTTGTGCAGAGCCATTCAACTCTGGGAACACAGCATTCAGGGGAGAATGTTCCGACTTTTCAGATGCTCTTTATGAAAAATGGCAATCGTCATGTCAAACTATCACGAAGCATCATTACCTTACACAATTTTCTGGGTCGATGTCGCAATCGAGATTACAGCGAAATCTCTCCCAAGAGTTCCAGCCCATAGGTGGGGTCATTGCCAGGCCATTGTGGGAACCTTCTACTGATGTGACGACTCCCCAAAACAGTAATGCCCCGGACAGAATTATCATCTTCATGCAAGAACTTGTCAACTGATGAAAAAATAAACAAAACGTGGAAATCAACACATGCAATTATTGCGGAGAATCTTGGGTTTAATATTTAGTAGGGGTTATTGTCCTTTTATCAATATACAATATTTAACCGCTTATACAAGGACGATGGCCACAGCCAGATGATGTCCATCTATAGGCGCATTCCTGCACGGACTCAATCCATTCATGTTTTAACTATATTGTACTTAAATGAGAGTGTAATGAATAGAAGGACCTTTTTCAAACAAAACTTTCATTCGCATGAAAGGGGGGAGGGGGCTCCAAGTGCGATGAATAGGACCACTCTATTCGAGTCCCTGCAAGCCCTTTCACAAGTCCTTTCATAAAGCCGGTCACAAGTAAAGTACTAGATGAACAATGACAACGGAATTTAAATAGCTTGTGATTCGGATTGGAGGGCTTAATTGTGATGGACTTGCAGGGACTTGTGATGGACACGATGACATCCCTGGTGCTAGCCTGTGGAACAGTTGAGTGAAAAAAATCGAGTGAAAAAAATCAAGGGAAAATGAGCAATGTTTGTGCCTTTCTCCTTCCCACAATGCATTTTGACCATTGTTACGTCTCAACCATGTACCAGGCAGTATTTGTGATAAGGTCTAGTATGGGACTAGACTGTAGCCCCACAATATTCTTGATACAGCAATCGTATGTACTCACTTTTTAAGGGACCTCAAAGTTTGTTCTTAATCCTATACAACATGCACTTTGAAATAAACCTTTACGACATTCTCAAAGCATCATGGAAACAGCATCAGCCCTTACTGGCATTAGAAGAGCAAGCACATTAGAACGGACGTGATTGTCGCATTGGTGACATGGTTGCAAAAATCCTCTTTTGATGGCCAATAATGTGACATTATTACTAAGCTGTTCTAATTCCAGAGAGTTGCATTCATCAGTAACTGGCACCCCGAGAGGAATTCCTCAATTATTTTCTTTATTTTTACGCAGTGGCTATTGTTACGGCAGCTGTTGTTACGGAACTACCTAGTTCCCCGACGTAATAGTATTCAACGTGACGATGTTTGCTGTTGGAACCAGACTATCAACCAAATGGTTCTCGGACTTTAGTTTATTTCCCTTTTTAAAAAATTCTCAAAAACCGCTGAAATCAAACGGAAGAAAATTTAATCTACTTAAATAAAAATAACAATTTGATTAAAAACCTAAAACTTTAAGAAATCTTTTCGAAATGAAAAATCAGACAGCGCGGCGTGGATTCGATACAGGGCCCCCCAGCTATCAAAACAAACACCGTACCAATCGATCTACCGAAGGGCTCTGCCAGGATGGGCAGTTGTAAATCTTATATACGTTCCGCCGTTCGCATTGTGTTTTTACCATGCTGTAACAATAGCATTTGAAAGTTGCGTAATTTTTTTATTGCCATTTAAAATTGAATTTGTTTTCCTATGTTCCATGCAAAGATATGTGAAAAGAGTATCTCTCAACTCATGACAGATATTTAGCATAAAATCAATAAACCTTTTCGACATTCTCAAAGCATCATGGGAACTGCATCAGCCGTAACTGGCATTATAGAAGAGCAAGCACATTAGAACGGACGTGATTGGTCACATTGGTCACATCATGCTTGCAAAAATCCTCTTCTGATTGGCTAATAATGTGACATTATTAGCTGTTCTAATTCCAGAAATTTGCATTCATCAGTAACTGGTACCCTGAGACTGTGAGAAGGATTCCCAAATTATTTCCTTTATTTTTATTGCCATTTAAAATTGATTTTTCTGGTTATTATTTTTCTTATGTTCCATGCAAAGATATGTGAAAAGGGTATCGATTACTTCCAAAAATGTAAGGCTCTCCGTTAGCCTTACAAGGATATGTGATTTTGGTCCCCGTAACTCAATGGGGTTTGCAATACGCTCTTGCGATATCTGTTACAATGTTCCAGAATTCCACTTTCCCAAACCTTAATCTCCCCAGAAGGTTATCCAATCCCTCCTACATATCTTTTAGACTTTTGCGGCCCATATGCGGAACATTGAAACGGACAATTTATTGAGTAATGGAGTTTTTACTCACCGACCGACGTATGCAGCCAAAATGAACATGGCGTCGCACAGCTGACTGATACAGTCCACCAGAATGCGCATGCGCGTGGATTTTTCGAAGAAATTTGGGGCTCGACCATTTTTTGAAGGAGGGGGGTGCATCTTGTCTACATCGCGCAACGGTGATGTGTGCAATGTGATAAATTATTGGCGCGCTATTATACCTAGTGTTGTTCCTTGGCCTGACAATGTTTGTTATGCCCATACGTCTAAATGTCATGGCGGGTAGCCACGTAGCTATTTTTTGCCAATGCGAGCTTTTATTTTATGCAAACCAGAATAAAGCAGAATCTGGATCGATGGTCATTATTTTGTTCACGTTGCACACATCACCGTTGCGCGATGTAGACAAGATGCACCCCCCTCCTTCAAAAAATGGTCGAGCCCCAAATTTCTTCGAAAAATCCACGCGCATGCGCATTCTGGTGGACTGTATCAGTCAGCTGTGCGACGCCATGTTCATTTTGGCTGCATACGTCGGTCGGTGAGTAAAAACTCCATTACTCAATAAATTGTCCGTTTCAATGTTCCGCATATGGGCCGCAAAAGTCTAAAAGATATGTAGGAGGGATTGGATAACCTTCTGGGGAGATTAAGGTTTGGGAAAGTGGAATTCTGGAACATTGTAACAGATATCGCAAGAGCGTATTGCAAACCCCATTGAGTTACGGGGACCAAAATCACATATCCTTGTAAGGCTAACGGAGAGCCTTACATTTTTGGAAGTAGGTATCGATCAACTTATGACCATGGAGCTATTATTTATAGCTCCATGTTATGACAGATATTTAGCATAAAATCAACTAATATTTAGACTGTTCACAGTGCCATAGGTTTGTGTATAAATTACATTGTTTGTTTGGCCTCCAAACCCACAATGCATTGAGAATGTCGAAAAGGTTTATTAATACTTTGACTGGTTGAGTGGTTCACAGTGCCACAGCCTAGGAATGCCAACATGCTAATAATGGACTTCCGGGAACTAGCCCTACAAATAGGGCTGTAAAATGGTTCCTTTTTAACTTCTGTCTTTTTACTGTAATCATGACAGTAAAAAGACTGAAGTTAAAAAAGGAACCATTTACAGCCCTATTTGTAGGGCTAATCGTAGACTTTCTTGCAGCACGTTTCCTTCAACTTATCCTACCTCCTCCATGCTTGCAGCTAGCGCTGGCGTTGTGTTACGGTCAATCTGATTGGTGTATTGTCAACAAACCTAGTTTTTATGACCAATCACACGAGAGTTGATGGAAAAGCGAATAAAGTGATCCCGTGATCCGTCATGTGACTTCCCTGCACAAGCTTTTCGGGGATCACATCGTCAGTTCCAATTTACTTCGTTGAGAAAAAATTTCGAGACTTCGTTGTACTTTGTATGAAGACATTTTCCATGCGAAAATTTGACAAGTATTATTTGTTGTATACATAGAACTTGTGTTAAAATAGCTGAGATCGCATGAGCATGGCATGAGGCAGATCGGAGTATAATATTTTAGTAACTGGTGGAATTCCAAGGAGAAATAAAATCCGATACGTTTTGACTATTTTTGTCCCCTGAAAAAAAAAATGACATTCTGAAATCAACCATTTGCCAACAGAGCCTCCCTCACCTATACAAATAAAAGTGCTGGGGAGGGGGAGGGGAAGGGGGAGGGGGGAGGGGGGAAGGGGAAGGGGGAGGGGGGGAGGGGGAGGGGGGAGAGGGGAGGGGGAGGGGGGGGGGGAGGGGGAGAGGGGGAGGAAAGTTTCCATCTATTGTTTAATTCTGTTGTTTTTTAATGTGTCTTTTTCCCAAACCTAGATTTCAACTTAATGCACTTACTAATATCTTCCCTTCCTCCCAACTTTCTAAAATACTTTTTAGGCAAACAAATCTTTTGGGTCACCTTTTCAGAAATGACTGCTACAGTAGTTTATTCCACCGGGTACATGCAGTACTGTTGCAAAGAAAATAACAATTTTTAAAGTATGGAAATGTACAGACATCTCTAAATAAGGGGATCAACTGATTAGAACACCAAGGCATACAAGAACATTCAATCAAATAAAATGCATCCATGCAAAAAGAAAGACAAATTTGTAACACCAAAACCACAAATTTAATGTCCCGAATTTTAAAAAGTGCCATATGGGGATTTGTTTTTTTTATTTATTTATTTTATTTTTTTATATTTTTTTATTTATTTTTTTTTTTTAAACTATTCCTAGCCTTTCCTATTCCTAGCATAAAATTACAATGATATGCCTATAATAGTCAAGCTGAGTGGATAGTTACTATTAAGTAACAATCATAGGTAAAATATCAGAGTACACAAGATATATGCTTGCATGCTGAAGTCTACAACATTCTGGCTTGCTTTTAAAGCTTCGAGTACAGTCACGGTGCACATATTGTGGCCAGTCACATATTTTCCCATTTAATGGGGATCTCGCTCATCAGAACCGACAGCCAAATGATTTATTGCATGCAAATTGCACCAAGTAATGTTGAGGATTTAAGATACTTTTTTGTTAATAAATTGCTCTTTTTTTCTAGCAAAACACAAGTTATTTACTTTTGAATGACAGATCACATTTAGTTATCAAAATTACTTTACAAATGTGAAATTACTTGCAGCTCTACAATAACTGATGAGTTCCTGCAGGGTGGATCTTTTGTGCATTAGAGGTATGAAGGCAAACAGAGAAGAACAGCTTTTTCTGAGGATTTCAGACACTCAAAATACATTTTTAGAAAGTAGCCTTTTCATTAGACACTACATGTACATACAATTTCAAAATGTGATAACAAAAAAACACATCCATTTCAGTGATAAGAGAACAGGTAGTAGATCGTCCAGTGTGGTAAATTAACTCATAAAATGTCAATTTCACCAATTGTTGTGTTCATTTGAATCTATGATTATACATACTTATTTCAGTTAATTTTTACCTCAATGCAATTATAATGCATGCTTCTTGTGCTTATGCTAATTAAATAGCATGCAAAATAATAAGGCATGTGAAACACTGATTATGGTAAAGGGGTTTGTATTACTGTGAAATACATCATCATGGCTTTTGAAGGGTATGATGCTACATGTATCAGTTTGTATCTTCCAGCCTTAATGCATGTATTAAAGTATGATCAGCTTTAATCGGTTTCTTTTTTTAAACATTGATTTCTAAAACAAAATTTAACTCCTCGTGTCCAGCCGTAATTGGTGGGGGGCTGGTATGCCAAAAATGGGCTGTGCAGCCTAGAATAAACGCAAAAGGCACCACCCTGAATAGAGTGGTCCTATTCATCGCACTTGGAGGCCCCCTTTTGTGTGATTGAAAGTTTAGTTTGAAAAAGCTCCATCTATTCATTACGTTCTCTCATTCAAGAGCAGTATAGTTGAAACATGATTGGATTGAGTACATGCAGGAATGCGTGTATAGATGACAACCAACCAGGTGGTCTTTTTTAAAATGCAGCTATTGCCGTTGTCCGTACTCAAGAGGTTAAGAGAACACAAAATCCCACTGCCTAAACATCACTGAATCATCCACGATTAATAATATTGTTAATATGATAAGGCCACATCAGAAATAGAATCAATAGCTGTAAACAGAAGCTGCGTACAAATATACAAAGAAATGACATTTAAAAAACCCAGAATATTCAATATAGAACACTAACCAATTACAAAAAAACAAATTGGTGAAAACGACTATTGCGACAATTTACGCCTCCTATTATCTATAGATATGTATTTTGAGTAATTTCAGTTTTACTTGGTACTTTAATAGAGTACGACAACTGTCACTCGCATAGAAAAATATGAACAAAAATCATAAATTCTTTTTGAAAGACTCTTGGAATGTGTAAAAGTATACAATTTCTATAAAACTACGTCATGATTACACTATGAATCCAAAAACTCTTCGCAAGAGAGCTAACTTACAATGTGGTGTCAACCCTGCTGGGTGCATGCATGTTTGTGCACAAACCTATGGAAATCTTGAAATTTAATCTGGCTTTCTTACGGTTATCTGTTATTTGTACTGATGTTTATGCGTCCAAAAATAATGTTGACGACTTGCACTGTATGGCTGTGGTGGGATTCCACAGTAAAAATATATACATCTAACAGTACAACAGACAAAGGCCCCATATACAATTTACATCTACAGCTGTGGTAAAAAGTTTACATAAACATGCAGTCCTGCAAGAAAAACCCCAATTCATCCAATTCATTATACATGCATTAGGAAGGACTTTGTGAAACATCATTTTATTGATATACTGAGAATTTACAATAGAAGAGCTCCACAAACAATTGAACATTTACCAAGTGTATGTAAACTTTCGACTGCAACTGTACGATGAATCCACACACTTTCAGTCAGTAATTTCACTGAGTAATTAATTTCTTAGTACAAAAGAAAAATGAAATCTTCAATCTACAATTGAAATCTAATTCTAAGATAACAATGTGAAAAAAAAACATTTCTAAAAATCCCTTTAACATCACCAGTTATTAAACAATTAATTTCTCAATAAGTACCAAACGAGAGTATGTCATGGAAATCCATTCATGCCAACCAGATATTTAGCAGGTTAAGAAAGGCTCCATGTTTTAGCCAATTCGAATGTAATTTACACATTTAAAAAGCATCAGAAAAGGCCCATTGTAGAATGCCGGTTGAGTGATTTCCAATGATGAATGCATCAGAACACTGCCAACAAAGTGCATTCGAATACATTTTGCCTTTATTTTCATGTCAGATGGGCATAAAGAATGCTTTGTTGCTTAAAGGAAACATGATTTAGGATTTATATTGCATTATTCCTGCTTAAAACTATAAAGTATTATCTCGACAATGGGTTGACGATGACTGACAATGGATCGCTGTATTATCTCTAATAACCTTTGTAATCCTTCTTGGTCAATGGGGTGGCTTTTATCATCACGACCCCCCCTGGGTTGACGATGACTGACAACGGATCGACCGGCCCAAACAATCCCAGGTCTTTGTGCTTGATCAAGTCACGAACATGGTACCATCCACCAAAAAGCTGAAGCTTATCCATGGAAGTTGTGAAGTTGATCGGTATGTTGACGCTGCGAGACAAAATTACTGCTGCGTAGCATTCTTGTTCCAGCTCTTTAGTCCAAATCTGAATGTCGGATTTCTGGGGGAAAATTTGATGAAGTAACATGAAATTAATTCACTGTACATTGAAACAAAGAGCGCATTCTCTGTAAGCAATGTTTGCAAAATGACACTCGAGGAACAGTCATTGTATTTTTACAGTGCTAAAAATGTAAAGAATCGGTTTTTGAATCGTCACCATATTGCAATGTTAAGATGAGACTCCATTTACTGTATAACACATTGCTTTTATTTAGAAGGCCTTCTCACACTACAGTCTCTTGAACTTTCCAACCCCTTGTCCAGATCTGTCAACTCTCCCTGATTTTACGGAAGACTTCCAGAAAATTGGTCGATCTCTTGACTCCGGACACAACTTAAAAATCTCCCGGATTGTAAATTTTTCATACTTTTTTAATTTACCTGTATTTTGTAACTGCTATTGTCTGAATACTTAAGTTCACAAAATCAGGGAGAGTAGGCAGCTCTGCTTGTCCACTGCAGTTAAATCTTGAGTTCAACCCAGGGTGTAATTATAACCACTCTTGGGTTGACACAAAGTTTATATAGGATTGAAAAATGTAAAAACTTGTCTTGTATGACAAAGCTTAATGTACATTGTGAAACACAGAAGACGGAAATTTTTAAACAATTGTTTGATAACTTATTTGCATGCAGTTACAAAATTACCTAACTTGGAACCATAACCCCCTTCAGCGTTTTTCATATGGCCATGCTAAATACAACAATTACCAACAAAACTGAAATGAGAACCTTGCTATAAATACAACAAAATCCAATGTTGTTGGATTTTGTTAGATTCTGCAGTGTACCACCTTCACACCAGCCTTGGCATTTTGCAGCTACCCTGCTGAATCCAAGAAAATACAACATGTATTTGTTTGTATGAGCCCTACAAAATCCAATAAAATCCAACTGAAATTTTACTAGAAGTCTGCTTCCGTCCTGCTAAATACGACAAAATCCAAGCTGCTACACCCTGCCAAATACAACAATATCCAACACACCATGTAGGTTGTGTCGACTGCTAAATCCAAACAAGGTGATCCGCAGATCACACGCGTCTCCTTTTTTTTGGGGTCACTGCATCGCATTTGCAACTTTTCAAAAATGAGACAAATTTTTCATTTTCAGCCTTATTACCACTTGACCTCCAATGACCTTTGACCATGCATGTGGAATGTTATAAAACTTCTCCCCAAAACAAACATACATACAGAGCTACGGTTATACGGCGATATGGTCAGAGAATTTCGGGCTGGTAAATGTCCCCCTAAAACATTCATTTAGGCAAAACAAAAATTACAAAAGCTTTTTACTGGTTGAATTTTGTAGTGGATTTATAGCAGGGTTCGGGCTAAACAAGTTTTCATTCTTACTTTGTAAATCATCAAGCCCATCTTGCCCAGTTTGTCCTGGTTGACAGCAATGACCTCTTTGTTCAGGAGAATGTCTCTCATCTTTGGATCTATCACTCGGAGGTCACTGGACACGACCATCTGAGACGACATGATGGACCACACAGCAAACTGAGACTGTGACTGTTCAAAGCTCAGAGCGTAATCTCCTACAATCAACTGAAAGAAGAAAATTAACAAAACTGTCATTTGAATGTATAATTTGAGGGAAAAGACATGGAGAGTTTGTTTTCAATAGACCTTCCACAGCGTGTTTACCTTGTTGCATTCATACAGTCAGGTGGGGCCGGAACAGCACGCTGTGGCATCACATCACGTATTTCAGTACATACAAGTTCGGATCATGTCAATTTCTGCCTGTTGTTTATTAGGCAACATTCTATAAAATCAGTGATTCTGGAAGGTCAAATCTGATTTAAGCACAAGTTTGAGCGTTACTCCAAATACTTACAAAGTCCATGTCAATGAATGAGCCAGGCCCATTGATTTTGTAGAAGACCTTTTGCATAGAGCTCCACCAATCTATGAGAGACAGCACCTCATTCCATGAGTCTTTGACATCATCGTAATTCCGCATCGTATTGCAGTATTCTGCAATCTCAGTGTAATTCGGCTGTGTTGAAAATTTACATTAATGGGGTTAAGTGTCATAACAAGTTCAACTGATAACAAAGGCATGTAAGGAACAAAGTATGGGAGGTTTGCAGTAACACCATGTGAAATTTATCTCTTTTAATATGTGTGGTTCTGAGAAGAACCGGTTGTTTTAACCCGACGTTTCAAACAGTATGCTCTGTTCGTCATCAGGAGACTGCCGGACTCTTGCTGATGCAGGGGCTTAAGTAGTGGTGACTGGCATCCGGTGCCAGGAGATTAACTCTGAACCATTGAGGCAGGAGATTGACGATGAACAGAGCATACTGTTCGAAACGTCAAGTTAAAACAACCGGTTTTCTCAGAACCACACAACTCAAAAGAGATATATTTCACATGGTTACTGCAAACTTTCCATACTGACCTATTAATGTAAAAAGTGTCTTTGATTTCCACAAAACTGTGTGTATTTTAAAGAAGAATTCTTTGGGATATCTCACTGATATTTGAAGCCAGTGTCACACACCAAATTAAAATACGAAAATATGAAGCAATCCGAAACCTTTTATGATGATGACTTTTTTTTTAAGTTTAATATTTCTCACATGAGAAGTTTATGAAAAGATCTAACCACTCACATTGGGCGAGTAAATTTGAATTCCCCATTCACATGAGAAGACGATGGGGGGGTGAGTCGCATTCAGAGCACGAGACATGTTGATGAAACCTAGAGGGAAAAGTCAATCAACAACTCATTGTTGGTGAAGAAATATCAGACATCTGCCACTGGCAAAATTATGCTTTCATTGGCCACTGCTGGAAAGTTTACATAAACATGATATCCCCTACATAAGATGATCTTTAAAGTATTGTAAAACTTAAAGGTAGTGTACACGATTGGTAATTCTCCAATACCTTACTTGACTGTAAGTTAATAGTAGTCTCAATCGTCCTGTGAAATTGTGGCACCAGGTGTGCTGTTGTCAAGAAAAGTGGAAATTTATATCGTCTTCCAACGATTTCCAGCTGGAAATCGTTGGAAAACTGCCCTGTAGCCTTTTGTCAAGGCGTGCATGGCTACCCGGACGAGTGGCACGCTGGACATGCAGGGAGTGTCACATGGTAGCCACGCGCGCCTTGACTACAAAGGCTATCATCCGCCCGAAGGTTGAAAACGAGCGTCGTTTTTATTTCGTTTTTTCCGCCATCCAACAACGCAAAACTTTGAACAGGTGGGGGGAACGATATTTCCTGTAACATACTAACCCCCAAATCCGCCCATTTTTGAAAATTGCAACAATTACCAATCATTTACACGGCCTTTAAAAACTTGACAAAGAAGAGGGTTCCAATTCACAATGGTAGAATCAGATTCTGAAATATTGTCCAAGCAAATTCTGTGACAAAAAAATTATTACAAAGCATAATTCCATAAGGCTTTCTACGGGCAAAGTTGAAGAAGTACGGTCTGTGCTTGTTATTCTCAGTTATGAGGTACGCGTTAATCACTGTACTGACACGCTCGCATACAATGGGAGTGGCAATATAGCGGCTGCGGGCTTCAGTTGCTTGTGCAGAGCGCAATGGCCAATGAACTATCCAGATTTTGTTTACATGGAGATCAGTGCCAAATTCCTCCATACACAGAATCCCTGCTTTCCCCAATTCGGCAGACATTCTCTTTACGACTGTACAAACAGAGCATGCTCAGTGTGGGGAAGCGCCACATTAATTAGATCTCAGTCCCACGTGATGCACGAAAGCATAAATCTACACGGTGCTTAAACAAGCCATCCGTGAATATGAAGCTTCTACACTGAAAAGTGAAATACAATTTCAATTGGCAATGCTTGACAAAAGTTACCTTCTCGGAACAAGACTTGGCCCTTATTATGGCAACCGTCCACCTTGACAAAGTCTATGCCCCATTCAGCAAATGTCTTGACATCTGTTTCAATATGACCCCAGATACCAGGGAGCCCGTAACACGTCTCTGTGCCCATGTCCTGGTATATGCCAAGCTTCAAGCCTTTTGCATGCATCTGTGGAGGTAACCGAATAAACATTATAGATATGATGGCCATTGCAACCACCAGCTTCCCTTGTAACTCTCCTCCTCCCCCCCCCCCCAAAAAAAAGTGACGACAAGGACGATAGTGGATGAAATAACTTATGTTGCCCCAAAAATCAAGCTTGTCAGCCTCATGCCACCTTACCTTAATACACATTGGGCCCATTTTAACAGAATTTGTACACGTTTCTATGTGTGAGAACATTGTCCTGCAGTGCTGGCAGTAGTCCTGAGCAACTTCAACATTTGCCTCCAGTAGTGGAATCGGAATAACGATTCCATTTGTTTTTCTTTAAAAGGAGTCGACTCCTTGAAGTAGCCAATTCCTGCTTCCTTGGAGTAGATTCCAAGCACCCCTTGACGATTCATAAACTTGCTTATTTCAAAAAGTTGATAAACTGCTTTCCGAGGTGATCAAGTTACGTCCAATACCTTTGGGGAGCTAATATCGACTGTCTATCCTCAAACCATGTTATGTCTGTATTCTATAGGGGATCTACGTGTTAGTGGTTTTGAACAGACTGGCCACTTGTACAACTTACTAGACTAAATAGAGACACCATGTAAATGTCTTATTAAAGCAATTGAACCATGATCCTCATATAGCAAAATGCTGTTTCTTACATAATCTGCTAGACTCTTCATCCCATGTGGGAATCTTTTGGGGTCAGGCTGCAGACGACCCTGTGCATCCCTTTTCTTAGACATCCAACAGTCGTCAATATTGATGTACTCATAGCCTGCATCTAAGTAGCCTCCTGCAGCTATGATATCGGCCATCTCCATGATGAGCCACTCGCTAAGAGAAAACCAAACCAAAATTAACTGTAGTATACAACATTTGCTTTTGCTGTAATTTTCAGAAAATAATCGATTTGGGGGTTTAGTATTTTATAGCAAATATTGTAACATTGACCATTTAAAAAAAAAAATTTTTAGCATAGATGCTGGGAAAACAAAGAGAAAATGCTGTTCCTGTAGTCTGACCCTACTTTAGACAAAACGGAGCAATCTTTAGACATCAGCAAATTATGGCTTGAACCCATTCACAGATGTGTAAACAATTGCCAAACAAAATGTGGACTAACTAAAGTTGGTAAATCAGGGGGCAGTATTTGAAAAAAAGGAACTTTTTTCAAACGAATATTAATAAAATATATATATGCACGTACAGATATGACTGTGATGCCATTTTAATAGAAAAATTACGGCATTAGC
Source organism: Hippasteria phrygiana (assembly GCA_037893225.1). NCBI lineage: Eukaryota > Metazoa > Echinodermata > Asteroidea > Valvatida > Goniasteridae > Hippasteria > Hippasteria phrygiana. The sequence goes on along the minus strand of JAZGUH010000220.1, from coordinate 1,785,857 downwards.
AGTGTCAAATGCCACATTTTTTGTGGACAGAGGTTTATGGTTCCCGACCGTAAAACCCTTGACACTTCTAAAATAATTATTGTTTGGTTTCTTGTTATCAGAACGTTATACATGTATGTACTCGTCATGCGAATTACCAGGCTGCAGAACTACATTAGCCTTTTAGAGGTATGGCGGACACAATAGGAGGGCGCTATTTGATTTGGGTATACCTTTTGTGCCATACAAAAGGTATACCCAAATCAAATAGCGCCCTCCTATTGTGTCCGCCATACCTCTAAAAGGTTAATGTAGACTAGCTGGCTTGAACTCATTCACAGATGTGTAAACAATTGCCAAACAAAATGTGGACTAACTAAAGTTGGTAAATCGGAGGGGGGGGGGGGCAGTATTTGAAACAAAAATAAAAATTTCAAACGATGGCCAGCCAACCATCGCTGGAAATTGATATAAAAATTACACTTTTCTTGAAAATGACATAGGACTGTCCCGAATATAGCGAATATTCAAATATTCAATCATCAACCAAATATTCAAATAGCTTTTTGCCGGTTCGAATATTCAAACAAAATATATATGCACGTATACGACTGTGATGCTATTTATAATAAAAAAAATTACGGCATTAGCCGTGTCAAATGAGAATATTACTAGTAGATAAAAAACTGTATTCATCTTGGAAAGAAATAAGTTTCTATCTTCTCTAGGGCTACAGAAGGCAATAAACTAAGGTGTGCATAGTTTTTGGGGCAATTTGTTTTTGGCTTCATTTATTACATTTGTACTTTCGTGTAGTACATTTGTACAGAAACTGCTAATAATTTTACCTGAGGCAATTCTTGGGGTCATCATCACAGTCTACATTGCAGCGGAATCTCTCGTTGTCATTCCAGCCCATAGGAGGGGTCAATGCCACGCCGTTGTTCAAACTATTCACAGCCGGCAGAGCCAGTGACACAGCTACAATCAGCAGAATCGGCCACATTTTTAATCTGATTAATGTCTGTTTTCAAAAAAGAAACAAATTGGTTGATTGCTAAGACAAATACCATGATATTACTGGGGGGAGGGGGGGGGGGGGTTGATGAGTAAAACAAAATTCCCTGCCTGACCCACTGCAGTCCATTTCCTGTCTTATGGACTTATATATTCTGACTTATATTCTCATGTATTTTGCTGACTGATGGGTGTAGGGAGAAAAACACACCCCTCCCGACCTTTAGAAATATAAACTATTAGAACACCTCATCCACAGATTCTGTGTCTTGATTGGCCGAGAGCGAGTCACATGGCATTTTCTATTTTTGCTATCTTCCTGTGCACGGCCAAAAGTACTATACCCATAGTAACCAAAGTACTATACCCGTGGTGCGGTATTTGTGTGCAGATGCATGCGGGTGTGTGCAGATGCATGCGGGTGTGCGCATTGAGCGTTGCCTGTAACGCGTATTGTTCCGAAGTGCCAGCGCTACAGAGCTGGATTCAAACATTTCGTTAAGGGGTGGTTTGGAAAAGAGCAAATAAATTGTCCACTAATTTTGTATTGAAATAGAAGTTCATTTTAACTGTATTTATATTTAAATCAAGCAGAATCTTTGTGGGAGGTGTTATAAAAGAAATGTTTACTGCTTTATCTCGTGGTGTCGTAAAACTAGCCTTCCTCGGTGATCCATGGAGCATTCTATTTTCCCGAGGCGAAATATAAGGGAAGAAAGTTCGTGTTTTCTGTGTTAGATGTTCTTGGCACTGTGTATGGTCACTCAAAGTGTGCACATACATGTTGATTTCTGTCTCATTTTTTACAGATTTTGCCGACATAAATCTTGAAATAACAGGTTGTGCCACATGTTTAGACAGGTGTTATCAAGGAGGGATGGTTATTTTCCAAGGTTTTGCTGTTCTTTATCCATTTTGGTGGTGGGTATTAAAGTAAAATATTTTCGTCATTTTTTCTGTGAGGTGATTTCTGAACTTTGTTACCGGTACATATTTTATGGCTACTTATAAAACATAGGTTTATAGTTATTAATCGGTTTAAATTTTTTTTTTAAAACATCGTAAAAACAAACAGGAGATAATAGTTATGCTAGGGCCCAGGATGTCTTTTAAACATCGGGCTTGAGGATTTGTAAATAGGCCTAGGCCCTACTGTGTGTAAAAACAATTGCTATTCTGAATTAAACTGAACAAGATTTGGAGAGAAAAAAAATTAAAGAATGAATAAAAGTAATTTGCACGATGGGTCCGAGTTGGTCATCGTTGGTCCGAGTTGGTCATCGTTGGTCATCGTTGGTTCCGAGTTGGTCATCGTTGGTTCCGAGTTGGTCATCGTTGGTTCCGAGTTGGTCATCGTTGGTTCCGAGTTGGTCATCGTTGGTTCCGAGTTGGTCATCGTTGGTTCCGAGTTGGTCATCGTTGGTTCCGAGTTGGTCATCGTTGGTTCCGAGTTGGTCATCGTTGGTTCCGAGTTGGTCATCGTTGGTTCCGAGTTGGTCATCGTTGGTTCCGAGTTGGTCATCGTTGGTTCCGAGTTGGTCATCGTTGGGTCCGAGTTGGTCATCGTTGGGTCCGAGTTGGTCATCGTTGGGTCCGAGTTGGTCATCGTTGGGTCCGAGTTGGTCATCGTTGGGTCCGAGTTGGTCATCGTTGGGTCCGAGTTGGTCATGTTTGGGTCCGAGTTGGTCATGTTTGGGTCCGAGTTGGTCATCGTTGGGTCCGAGTTGGTCATGTTTGGGTCCGAGTTGGTCATCGTTGGGTCCGAGTTGGTCATCGTTGGATCCGAGTTGGTCATCGTTGGATCCGAGTTGGTCATCGTTGGGTCCGAGTTGGTCATCGTTGGGTCCGAGTTGGTCATCGTTGGGTCCGAGTTGGTCATCGTTGGGTCCGAGTTGGTCATCGTTGGGTCCGAGTTGGTCATCGTTGGGTCCGAGTTGGTCATCGTTGGGTCCGAGTTGGTCATCGTTGGGTCCGAGTTGGTCATCGTTGGGTCCGAGTTGGTTCCGAGTTGGTTCCGAGTTGGTTCCGAGTTGGTTCCGAGTTGGTTCCGAGTTGGTTCCGAGTTGGTTCCGAGTTGGTTCCGAGTTGGTTCCGAGTTGGTTCCGAGTTGGTTCCGAGTTGGTTCCGAGTTGGTTCCGAGTTGGTTCCGAGTTGGTTCCGAGTTGGTTCCGAGTTGGTTCCGAGTTGGTTCCGAGTTGGTTCCGAGTTGGTCATCGTTGGTTCCGAGTTGGTTCCGAGTTGGTCATCGTTGGTTCCGAGTTGGTCATCGTTGGTTCCGAGTTGGTCATCGTTGGGTCCGAGTTGGTCATCGTTGGGTCCGAGTTGGTCATCGTTGGGTCCGAGTTGGTCATCGTTGGGTCCGAGTTGGTCATCGTTGGGTCCGAGTTTGCCGTGGGTCCGAGTTGGCCGTGAGTCCGAGTTGGCCGTGGTTCCGAGTTGGCCGTGGGTCCGAGTTGGCCGTGGGTCCGAGTTAGGCGTGGGTCCGAGTTGGCCGTGGGTCCGAGTTTGGGTAATCGTTACCTTTAGGACCCTGTTCCATATAAGAGAACGAAGGAGACAGTTCATGTTTCAGGACTTACATCAATATTTTGCAATGATACAGGCAGGAAAAGTCACTCTGTGTGCTTGAAATCATCTAAATAGTTCGCTAAGATATCATGTTGAATATGAGCAAGCTTAATTTTGTGGAAAGAGGGTAGGGTTTTGATTTATGAGGGAAATTATGGGGTAAAACGTCAATGTCTCTGACTGCAAACAAAGCTAGGAAAGTCACATTTTCTTTGAAAGTGAATTTCAAAATTACAACAAACATGAGTTAATCTGAAGAAAAAAAGTCACTTTTGTAATGGTAAAGTCATCTGCAAAAGTCAGTTTTGAATGGAACTCGTAAAAAAAATAAAGGTGTCCTAAAGGCAACGATTACCCGAGCTGGTTTGGGTCCGACCCCTCGACCTTGCACCGCGCGACAACCTGTTTATGCCGGCGACTGTTTCGTGAGTGGTACAACGGTCGCGTCGGTCCGATTGGAGGCTGCACGCGCGCGGGACTCGTTCTGTTTTGTATTGTTCTGTTACGTTCTATTATTGGGGTCGGGTGTAATTTTGTTAAGGAAGATCAAACTGCTTTATCTTAAAACCGGTCGCGTCGCGTCGGTCCGATTGGAGGCTGCACGCGCGCGGGACTCGTTCTGTTTTGTATTGTTCTGTTACGTTCTATTATTGGGGTCGGGTGTAATTTTGTAAACCCTAACCATCCCTAACCTGCCAAAATCAAACACCCCATTTGTGTTGAATTTTGTGTGATTGGGTACTGTAGAGCCTTGGCACCATTACTTTGCATGGGACTTGATGCCCTGATTTTGTCTAAGTACAAAGAATGTGCCATTGGTTTACTACACAGTGTTGGAGTTTGTGTGGTTAGGGAAGGATTCTAGTAAAAAGCCTTGGGCTGTTAGGGTTAAGGAAGATCAAACTGCTTTATCTTAAAACCCTAACCCACCTCAATCCTCCAAAATCCTCCTTGCAGTTTTGGAGGATTGAGGAGGATTGAGGATGAATGGTATTTTTTTTAAAAGAGGATTTTGGAGGATTGAGGATGAATGGTATTTTTTTTAAAAGAGGATTTTGGAGGATTGATGATGAATGGTGTTTCAAGCAGAGGATTTTGGAGGATTGAGGATGAATGGTGTTTCAAGCAGAGGATTTTGGAGGATTGAGGATGAACGGTGTTTAAAGCACATGAGGATTTTGGAGGATTGAGAATGAATGCATTTTTTGGGGCAGGGTAATCGGAGGATTTTGGAGGATTGAGGATGGTTCCTAGCAAAAAGGGTCTAGGGGGTTAGGGTTTTAATTTAATTACAAGTATCTGGTGTATCTGCCTATCTGCCTGAGATTTAACATGAAATTAAAGCACATCTAATTTTCCTTTTTTTTTTTGGGGGGGGGGGGGGGGGTTGTTTACAATTTGTATTTATTTATTGATTTTTGTTGGGGGGGGGGGAGGGGTGGTGAAATAATGAAACCATGAAGGAATTACAACCTGAGGGAACGCAAATAAGTCAACGAACAATTGATGGACTGAAAGGAAAATATGCATTATACATGGATTACACAAAAGGATCCCACAAAACAATAACAAAAAAAACAACATCAACAACAAAACAGAAGAAATCAAAACACAAAACCGAGTTCATGGAAGAAGTTCCCAGCCCCTCCCCCCCATGACGCGCACGCAACCACGAATCAATATATCTACACACGCACACATAAGGCGACCATTGTACCACTCACGAAAGAGTCGCCGGCATAAACAGGTTGTCGCACGGTGCATGCGGGCGCTGCGCATCAGAGTGACGTCATGCAAGGTCGAGGGGTCACTATTTGAACTCCAAGACAGCAAAAAGACTGTCTCTGGGAATTAAACGGTAAATTTCACTTTTTATTTGGATGGTTAAGTAAACCTTGGTACCTTCATCTGATCATGGAACTCCACTTGTTCAGATGGTGGCGTATCTACTATTTTGGTGGCCGTTGTAAGGTTGAATTCTGATGTTTTTGTTGGGATTTTAGACGTATTTAATTAATGAATAGAAAAATCGTCGTACGCGTACTTGGACCCAACTATCGCCAGATCATGTCCAAATGTTAAAAAAGGCGATAAAGGGTCAAAGTTACTCTGACTAGGTCCGTCACAAGTAATTATAGGAAAAGGGAAAGTGTCACAGGCATGATGAAGCAGCTCAGATGGTACTCCATTGAGGAAATGAGACAACACACTGGCCTCTAGCCCTAGAAGGACGCTATGATATAGCGTCCTAGCGCCCAAGTATGCAAAACAGTCCTATGCTAGAAACCGAAGATCAAAAATCACACTTTACCTGCATAAATATTCTTGGCATCATTTTATTCAAACAGTTCAACAGCCCATCTCCCTGTACGGATAGAAATATTCCTCCAAGAATGTCAAGAACAGGAGATATTTGCGGCGCAAAATCGTCTCCACGCGGCGCTGACTTCACAAACACGAGGAGTAATACCTTGTCCGCGCGTCTTGAATGTTCATCAACAACAGAGGGCGGATTATCGGCCGTGCATGCGGCGACTGTAAATTGCGCCCTCTGTTGATGAACGTTTTAAATGTGGGTATTACTCCTCGTGTTTGTGAAGTCAGCGCCGCGTGGAGACGATTTTGCGCCGCAAATATCTCCTGTTCTTGACATTCTTGGAGGAATATTTCTATCCGTACAGGGAGATGGGCTGTTGAACTGTTTGAATAAAATGATGCCAAGAACATTTATGCAGGTAAAGTGTGATTTTTGATCTTCGGTTTCTAGCATAGGACTGTTTTGCATACTTGGGCGCTAGGACGCTATATCATAGCGTCCTTCTAGGGCTAACTGGCCTCATCACATTGTACAAGATTCTAAAGAACAAGTTGGCTATTACAAGGATGAATATTGCAAACCTAAACCACCAAGAGCTAGACGGGGCCACAACAAACAATTTATAATGTTACATAACCAGGGGTCGATTTAGAAAAACAAAATCGCATGCACTGGTGCATGTAGACCAAAAAAGTTACATGCACAAAATAAATTTTACATGCACAAAAAAGTGTGCACACAAGTCATAACCCAAAAGAACAATAGGTAGACATATCTGTTGTTTTAAAATATGTGTATTCCTACAAATTTTCAAATGTAGCTATTACATGTATAGTGCTGTTAAGGAATAAGGGTGTTATTTTGCTTTGTAAATAAAATGTGTTTTTGTACAATTGGTATTCGCTGTTTGTTTACTTCATCAGTGGTAATTAGCAATCTCTGACACGATCGCGAGAAGACGAAGGCGAAGCCGAAGTTACGTTACTACTGTAGTATCATGTTCCACGGTGTCAGAAGGCTGTTCGATATTTTGATACCGAAATATCGGCCCAAAAATATCGCGATATTATCGTGATGACGTCACTTTTTCCTTACCGGAAGAACGGAGGAATAATTTTTCTTTTTAAATACCTGATGGAAATCACCACGTGTACAGCATCATGAGATCGGGCCCACCGGGATCGGACCCGCCGGGACTGAGCTCGGTTCCGCTAAAATTTAATATCAGGGCCGGCCATCGCCACCGAGAGATCGCGAATCGGGCCGGGGGCCGGGGTCGGGGGCCGGGGCTGCGCCGGCAATCGGGGCAAGAAGGATCGGGGGCCGGGTTGATGACAAGGCTTCACTTGTTGAGTAGTTGGAGTACAATACGACATTTACCTTCAGTTGGCTTCCTTGCGGCACTAGAAAGACGAGCGTTTGTTTCTATTTCGACACTGTTGATTTATAGTAACAGCTGAAAATTTATACTATGGACGCCCAAATCACACGTGAGCTGTTAAAAACATTGTCTTGCATGTCTTGTGCACAATGCATGTGCCGCACGCGTTTGTCGTTTCTCAAGACGACTTTCGCTTCGTGTTAGATGCGTGTACATGCATTGTACACTGGGAATAAGACGGTGGCATTCAGTGCGGTTGCTTGCCCTTGTCCAAGACTAGACTAGCAACAAAGCAACGCGCAGATGCGCTTTGCCTTTTGGGGTTGGCTTTATTGATCAATTGCTCTAACCCCAGGTCGCGGAGGCCGGGTTAACGAGTCTTTTCTCAAGTCAATGTTAGCTGCGTGTACGTACATTGTACATTGGGAATAATACGGTAGCAGATCGGTTGCGGTTGTTTGCACTTGACCAAGACTACAACGATGGTAATATCAAAGATAGTATAGCGCCGCGTATAGCGCCGCTACGCGGCGCTATAGGATCTTTGGTAATATGCAGGCACGCACACAAATCATGTCGATCGTTGCGTGCAATAAATCGGGTGCGCGTTGTGATACGTTAATTGTTCAACATGGGGAATATAACAGCAGGTACAGGCTTAAAAATGTACATGCACAGCGTGCACGTTGTACCAGAGGTTTACGTGCACAGAGGAAAAAGTACATGCACCAGTGCATGCGTGCACCCGTCTAAATCGAACACTGTACATAACCCAGTTACTACTAAAATCATGCAATAGTCCTTTCCCGAATCAATCGATATGTGGAACACATTATCTCATCCAATCATTTGTGCAACATCTACAACCAAATTCCAATCATTAATCAGCGGGGTAAATCAGTTATATTAAGCAGTGCACCACCCTCATCAAGCCTCCAGTTATACTCCCATGAGGAAGTTTTGAGGAGGTATGATCTACAAGTACATAACTAGTACAAGCATGGAGGTAGGTACCTCCATGGTACAAGGTATAGTCAGACTCCCTATTATCGCGGCAACTCTATTATCGCGGCATCAGAAATTCCTTTTTTTTCCGTTGCCAAAACTCCTTCGACTGGCAATTTTATATCCAATTCATCAAGTATTAAGGACTTTCTGCTGATTTGTGTAAAAAAATGACGATTAAAAAATGTTGTGTCGGGACTTTTAACGATTTTTAATAAATATTCACGTTTTCCAAAACTTGTAAATTTTGCCTCACCGTGTCCGCCAAAAAAGTACCGTCTATATTTTAACATGAATCTTTAATGGTGCTCTGTCCATGGAAGTTCCATTGTCTGGTTCCCATTCTACAGCTGCAAATGCAAAATGACGCCGAAGGACGATATTTCCACCGCGAAATCGTAGAAACATTTACAGGATCAAAATAAGGACAGTGCGGCAAAACAAATAAAACGACGCACCGTGTAAAGTGAATGGCGCCCCCAATCGTCAATCAGTAGACTTGTCTCAGTGAATTTTGTCGCCTTCGAGGGGGGACAGGGTGTTAAGAAATAATCTTGCAGGGCCTAATCGTCTTTAATCAACTTGAACTTTCCAGGGAAAATATCAGACTTTATTCAGGGGATGTTTTGGTCAAACATTAACCATGAATAAAAAAGTTGAAATCATTGTAAAAAACACTTCCCACATACCGCGATAATACAGAGTCTGTACTCCGCCGAGCAATGACGAGCAATGACGAGCATGTCTATTTTCACAGGCATCGCATGGGAATAAACCAAACCACCGTCGGATTTTTTATGTCAGTTTAAAAAAAGCAAGAGTTATACAACACAAAAGACAGGACAATTCGGGAAGGTTAGTGAGCAATCTCTATTCCGATCGGGAAACGTGATATCACCCTGATAAGTACCGCGGTAATACAGCGTCCCATCCTACAAACAAGGGTCCTACACTACACAATGACAATCACCAGATTACACTTGACATTTGGAACCACTACTGCACACAGTCAGGTGACACGAGCCGAACCTGCATACGCAGTTATCAGACTTTCATGATTCAATTTCAACCGAAATCTTCGGTGGACCATATGGGTAAGATAATTACACGATAAATAAAAAACAAATGCTCACGTTTTCGCAAGACTCGGCATACAAATCCACACACAATATCGGACTCCCAGGTGTACGTGTAGCGTGAAATTTGGTCACCATGAAATATTACGGTATTACACAAATGCCAGTGATCGATAATTGGGCGAGTTGCTGGTCACGTGAGAGGGTTTAACCAATAATAGGGAAGAGAAGCCCAAATTTCATGGGAGTCGGATCGCGAATCCTTTAGGGCGCCCGGCACAATTGCAGAATACCCCGCCACTCGTATCTCCACCTCTTATCCGGATACGCGGATACGGGGTCACTGTTCATTGCCCTCAATAAACTATTCACAATTAGACTGGGCACCCCGTACACATGTATACGCGGATACGGGGTAAACATTAGACTGGGCACACGTACACACTCTCTCCCACCCCGTATCCCCGTATCCGCGTATCCACCTCCCGGTAGGTGGATTGGACTTAGACCTTTTGTCAGAGCTTCCCATTCGCATTACGCACGGAAGTCAGATTCCAGCCCCCTCGGAGGATTTTTTTTAAAGGGAAAATGGCGCCCTCTATCGCCCCGCCACACTACATCCCACCCCGTATCACCGTATCCGCGTATCCACCTCCCGGTAGGTGGATTGGACATAGACCTTTTGTCAGAGCTTTCCATTCGCATTACGCACGCAAGTCAGATTCCAGCCCCCTCGGAGGATTTTTTTTAAAAGGGAAAATGGCGCCCTCTATCGCCCCGCCACACTCTCTCCCACCCCGTATCACCGTATCCGCGTATCCACCTTCCGGTAGGTGGATTGGACTTAGACCTTTTGTCAGAGCTTCCCATTCCAATTACGCACGCAAGTCAGATTCCAGCCCCCTCGGAGGATTTTTTTTAAAAGGGAAAATGGCGCCCTCTATCGCCTCGCCACACTCTCTCCCACCCCGTATCACCGTATCCGCGTATCCACCTCCCGGTAGGTGGATTGGACTTAGACCTTTTGTCAGAGCTTCCCATTCGCATTACGCACGCTAGTCAGATTCCAGCCCCCTCGGAGGATTTTTTTTAAAGGGAAAATGGCGCCCTCTATCGCCCCGCCACACTCTCTCCCACCCCGTATCACCGTATCCGCGTATCCACCTTCCGGTAGGTGGATTGGACTTAGACCTTTTGTCAGAGCTTCCCATTCCAATTACGCACGCTAGTCAGATTCCAGCCCCCTCGGAGGATTTTTTTAAAAGGGAAAATGGCGCCCTCTATCGCCCCGCCACACTCTCTCCCACCCCGTATCACCGTATCCGCGTATCCACCTTCCGGTAGGTGGATTGGACTTATAGACCTTTTGTCAGAGCTTCCCATTCGCATTGCAATTGCGCAGAGGTTATCGGCGTATACACCTCCGGGCCGCGGACATACATTGGACTTAAAAATTGCCCCCTTGGTCTTGTCAGACTCCATCCCACCCCGTATCCGCGTATCCGCGTTTTTAGGGGGTTCTTCCGGGTGGCGGGGTATTCTGCAATTACTCCGGGCGCCCTCTCGCTATATGTTGCATGATGTTAGAATTTCGATCTTTGTGTACTGCACCGGTATGGTGCATTCTGGTGTGCAACGGCCAATGGCAAGTAGCGTAGCTAAGGGTGGGGGTACGGTGCCCCCTCCCCCCCTATAAAAAATCATCGGCTTCCCCCACCCGAACATTTTGCAACCGCAGAAAATAAAGTTATTATTAAGAAAAAATACTGATCGTCCCCCCCCCACTCCCTTCCCCCCACTCCCTTCCCCCTAGCCATGGAGACAGCCCTGGCTACGCTGCTGCCAATGACCCATAAAATGTATATGATCATGGGGAAAATATTGGGGGGGGGGGGACTGCCATAGCCGTCCCCCCAAAAAAAAAAAAATTGGAGGGAACATGTCCACCTGTCCCCCGGGATCGACGCCCATGTATGTTATACCTCCAGCAGGTTAGAAGTTCTCGCCCGCAAATTATACACCACTGACTATTCGCAATGCGACTAGCTATAGTCGCGCGGGCATCGGACCCGGCTTCGTTACTCTGCTGGCAACTTTCCCCGCCCAGTAAGCCAGTTTGGTATTTCAACTGCACATGTGCACAATGACATTACACTTCACAAAGCACATTTATCTGATAGCATGTTCCATCTAGAAAAAAAGTAATCCACTAGATACATACAAAATAGTACAAAAAAAAATTTCTTGAAAGACTTCTGGAAAATAAACCAAAAAATGTTATCCAAGTTTCTTAAAACCTACTTGCACAAAAACTATTCATGCTAGCACAAAAACTATAAGAATATTTGTACACGATGACAATCATTAAAACAGTGGGGTTTTTATCCTTGCTTCCTTATGGCTATATTAGCATACTCGGCATGGTGCTATGGCATAGTATGGTTGTCGGTCACTTCGCCCAAAAACCACATCGCCCTCAACCACTTCGCCCTCAACCACTTCGCCCAAACGCCACTTCGCCCAAACCCCACTTCGCCCAATTACCCCTTCGCCCAAACGCCACTTCGCCCAAAAACCACTGATCGTGCTTCAGATCTGCGTGAAACAAACACGCCCACGTGTATATGTACCATGCAATTTAAAGGGACACATTGCTTTGGATTTTGCGATTTGGGCTATAAAACTGAAATGGATATGGTTGGGAAGCTTTTTTTTAAGTAGAATATAAAAATTCAGATAACTATCCCTTCAAATTGCGTGGTTTTTGTTTAATTTCGTTTGTTTAAATAACGGTCCGCCATTTTGTAGTTCTAACCAAATTTTTGACTCCACAAAATGGCGGACTGTGTTCACCAGTCGTATTTCCAGTCGCATCGGGTTGAAGTAGTTCTGTTGATCCATTTTGATGTACTGGCACGGCGCGCAGCATAGCACTGGCGATATGTGTCGCGAGGTAGAGAATTGTACCTGGCGATCATCTGATAGGTTCACAAGGCCACTGGCTGCGGCGCCAGCCTAAAGACTCTTACAGCGTATTTTGCGCATTATTTAGATGGTGGTATTTAGTACTGGAAAAAAGTCTATGTTTCGCGGGTCAGATGTCAGGGGTAAGCGGCCAATTTTTGAGTTTTGTAATCACTACTCACTAATTACAACACACTATACGTGTTTTTTGCATGAACAACTCTTATAAAAGATAAGGAACATTTCCAAACAGCAAAATTGTATGACATTTGAAGGCAATGTGTCCCTTTAAGGGCCCGGTGTCAAACAAGTGAGAGTTGCTGGTCACGTGAGAGGGTTTAACACGCACCCATCCGTACCCACACGTAGGCTGCCATGCCATGCACGTACGTACACAAGGCTGCCATTGCATGCCAGCGCCACGCACGCATGCCACAGCCGAGAATTATTGCCAGAGCTGGAGTCTGATATTCTGTGTGGATTTGTATGCTGAGTCTTGCGAAAACGTGAGCATTTGTTTTTAATTTGTTCGAAGATTTCTGTTGAAATTGAATCATGTTTCTGATAAATGTGTAGCCCCAATGCAGGTTTGGCTCGCCCCCTTCATGCTAATTGCTATTGCTAGCATAGCACAGTAGCACTATAGCACCATGGAGGAAGGAACCAGCACAGTCAAATATCATACTACTATATCAGTATGCTTTACAGTCACTAAGCCCAAAAACCAGTTCACCCTCTAGTCAGTCATGTCAGTGGGCTTACGGTCGAAAATTACTTCCCATCTGCAATTTCGGGTACATTCTTTGAAAAATTCAGGTATTATTCATAAAACCCCAAAGAATCCAAATCCACTTGATGCCATTTTTTTCGAACTCCAGAAAAGTGTTTTTTAGGTGATTATTTTCGAGCTGAAATGCAGACGACGAAATAGAACGGATATGATTACCCAAGTGACGACTTGCGCCTTTTTCGGAATACTCCCTATTGATACTGTATTAATGGATTCGCAATTAGGTTAAATTTCGCAAACGGTTGAATACGAGTATGACTGCGCGCAGTATCAGACATCGTACACGTACACTCAGGATTCACACCGCTACGTGTGTCACGTCGAGATTCAGGAGTTTTACACAAAGAAACCTTCGTAAGTAGTAAACATATTATTTAATCATAACATTAATGGTAATCCTCACCTTTAGGACACCTATTTTTTACGAGTTCCGTTCAAAACTTACTTTTGCAGATGACTTTACAGTACCAAAGTGACTTTGGCAGGCAAAAGCAGTCTTTTTTCTTCAGATTAACTCATGTTTGTTGTCATTTTGAAACGCACTTTCAAAGAAAATGTGACTTTCCTACCTTTTTTTGCAGTCAGAGACGTTGCCGTTTTACCCCATAATTTCCCTAATAAATCAAAACCCCGCCCTCTTTCCACAAAATTAAGCTTGCTCATATTCAACATGATATCTTAGCGAACTATTTAGATGATTCCAAGCACACAGAGTGACTTTTCCTGCCTGTATCATCGCAAAATATTGAGGTAAGTTCCGAAACATAAACTGTCTCCTTCGTTCTCTTATATGGAACGGGGTCATAAAGGTAAGGATTACCACATTAATCATTACATATAAGAATAACCGGGACAGGATTTTTGAGAAGAAAAAAGGTGTTTAGTTTGACACATTTTCAACGTTACTTTAGTTTGGTTTCACCATGTTGTTCTTTCGTTTTGGATTTGTGTAACGCGGCGGGAGGCGTGATACCCGACTAGTAGTAGGCCAAGCAGTTATTTGTGTGCCTCTCTCGCTGCTCTGGAAATAAGTAAATCGTAATTTTTCCTTTTTAGTTACAAGTCTGGACCGAAGTTAAAACATACACAATTCAGCATTTAAAACCAGTTTCGTGAATAATTATCAAATGTAAACAAATAAAAATCATGGAGCTTTGCAGGATCCCTTAAATGGCTCAAGTGACAGTGGTGTTCCAGTCAAACTTCTGAAAAGGGTGAAATGGATTCTGCAGGGTCGTAAAACTGCTACAACTAGATCACGAGAAGCTTTGCACAAATCATCTGTTATAATCTCGCAGACTATCATACAAGAACTGAACTGTAATTGTGAGGCTGAAGAGGACATGTGTGCAAATACAGCCAGTCACCCTGATGCTGACACCTTTTGCAAACTTATACAATGTAGATGACTAATATAATTCCAAGAAAGCATGTAAAAAGTTCAAATTACATAAAAGTATATTATTTAAACAACTAATCCTTTACTTTGACTTTCCAGACTACTGTCCTCAGTGAAAAACTGAAAGGTTAGGCTTACCTCTTGAAAGAGGCTTGGGATATCAAGTTTTTCTTTTGATATCTGGACGTAGCACTATTCATAATAATTATACATATATTCAGTGATATGCAAAACTGTTAAGTAAAACAAATCTTGTGTAACCACCCGAATCTAGATTTTTTCTTGTGAAACTATTGTCAGAGGTCTCAAACTTTTGTTAGTGAATAAGGTCATGGATATCAAATACCTAATCGAACTTTTGTCCAATTATAAGTGATTCTATATTGCATTCACTTCATCTGAGCCTGATAACTTTTTACTCTTTGACTTATTGAACTTATTGAACATTCTAAAACTTGTTGCCAATAAGTGCAAATAGCATCTTTAATACATATTGTAAGTGACGGTCATTTTAAAGTTTAAAATGGCTGTTACAGTTTGAGTGTAATATAAAGAAGGTCAGCATTGTAGTCAGGATAAAATTTAAAAAAGGTCAAAACATAAATGTCTCACAACATCAAATATTTTGTCCATTTGTATATGTGTACAATATGCAGTATGGATGCGTTTGAGTAGCTTACCCGGGTGGACTCGGGTTATCCCCATGCCGTTCGATTAGCTCTGACGTCATACTCGGGACTCACTCGGGTCAGCTACCACAGACCCTGCTCGCGGAGCAGAGTCACTGGTGGAATTACGTCACACGCATGCGTAGTCTGATTACTCACAGATTATACTGGAGCGGGGAATTTAAAAGGGCTGATCTCAAGGGCGATTGTGTGGTTAAGAGAACAAAATCCACTTTTAAAGTAATGGACATTAAAAACCAACGGGTATGTAGAAGATAGATGGCAGGGTTTTAACATTTTTGTGGGAAATTTTGGGGTGAAACGACAACGAAGATGACAAAACGCAACGCGAAAATAAGGATGGCGAAAACCGCACTGATTCGCAAGACACCAACCGCAAAACACGTAAGAAAATTGCATTTTCTACCGCAAGAAACTGTTCAGAATTACACAAAATGATGTCATTAGAATTGAGAGAAGTATATTTTCGGTTGATAAATTCATTTTGGAATGATAAAAACAACCTTGACTCGAAATGGATCCAATATAAAGAGAGGTCTGTAACAACACAATCGCCGACTCAAGTGCCCGGTGACATCAACAGGAGAGGGCGTTTGAGCGTTCTATTAGCCCAACTTTCGTGGCTGACCCGTCTGCCTTCACCCAAAACGATCCGGGTAAGCTACTCGAACGCACCATATATATGTTAAAAATGGCTGCCATTTTGAAATTCAAAATGGCCACCCTAGGGGGCGTGGGAAAATTGGATCAAGCGGTTTTGGACTTGTTGGGGTGTCCACAGGTGATCCTGAGAGTTTCAAAGAATGTACCTGAGATGGCTCCCGCAAGCCCACTTTTTGAATATGCACCCCCCCATGAAAAAAGTGTGACACACCCCCAAAAGGGAACAAAAAAGTTGATGATTTGACATATAAACATTTTGTCCACCCCGTTCACTATACTGGATAGAAACAAAAACAAAACACCAAGATTGCCCGTTATTGCTCGATTCCCCCCCCCCACACTTTTATAAAATGTTGCCCCACCCACAAAAGACAAAATTCTGGAATTTTTTTTTTTGTGATGTAGGACTTGGGTAAGCTGTCCAAATGAGAAAAAGAAAATTGAAATTATCTGAATCGGTTTTTTGCGCGCGAAGCCCCCCACTTTTTAAAGTCATGGCCCCGCCCATAAAAGGGCATCATGTGGTTTTGAACTTCTTGAGGTATCCATTAGTGATCCTGAGTTTCAAAGAATGTACCCGAAAATGCATATGGGCCACCACAAGCCCACTGACTACTCAACCACTTCGCCCAAACGCCACTTAGCCCAAACGCCACTTCGCCAATTACCCCTTCGCCCAAACGCCACTTCACCCAAAAAACCCTTCGCCCAAAAGCCACTTCGCCCAAAAGCCACTCCGCCCAAAAGCCACTCCGCCCAAAAGCCACTCCGCCCAAAAGCCACTCCGCCCAAAAGCCACTCCGCCCAAAAGCCACTCCGCCCAAAAGCCACTCCGCCCAAAAGCCACTCCGCCCAAAAGCCACTCCGCCCAAAAGCCAATCCGCCCAAAAGCCAATCCGCCCAAAAGCCACTCCACCCAAAAACCACTCCGCCCAAAAACCACTCCGCCCAAAAACCACTCCGCCCAAAAACCACTCCGCCCAAAAACCACTCCGCCCAAAAACCACTCCGCCCAAAAACCACTCCGCCCAAAAACCACTCCGCCCCCAAAAACCACTCCGCCCCCAAAAACCACTCCGCCCCCAAAAACCACTCTGCCCCCAAAAACCACTCCGCCCCCAAAAACCACTCTGCCCCCAAAAACCACTCCGCCCCCAAAAACCACTCCGCCCCCAAAAACCACTCCGCCCCCAAAAACCACTCCGCCCCCAAAAACCACTCCGCCCCCAAAAACCACTCCGCCCCCAAAAACCACTCCGCCCCCAAAAACCACTCTGCCCCCAAAAACCACTCTGCCCCCAAAAACCACTCTGCCCCCAAAAACCACTCTGCCCCCAAAAACCACTCTGCCCCCAAAAACCACTCTGCCCCCAAAAACCACTCTGCCCCCAAAAACCACTCCGCCCCCAAAAACCACTCCGCCCCCAAAAACCACTCCGCCCCCAAAAACCACTCCGCCCCCATCATCCCTTATATCAGTTAAGATGTTACATTATATAAATGTTTGTAAAAAAATGTCATTATAAATTTTACGAAAAAAAAAAAAAATGAATGACAAATTGATGAAAATAATTGCCCATACTAACAAGAAAAGAAAAAGCATGGTCACAAAAAGGATGTCACAAAACTAAATATAAGAACGCAAATAAAGTCTTGAATGCACCATCAAAACGAAATAGAAAGTCCCTAAACGAAAACGAAAATTAGGAACAAAATCTTTTGGGTGCTTAAAAATTGAAACTGAATATTTTTTCAAAACTAAAGAGGGGCCCTACACTACACAATCGCCGAAAATTCCAGCTCCAGGCTCATGACATGACATGACATGTGATAAGCCTACTAGAGCTGGAATTTTCAAGCTAGTGTAATCTCCTATCATGCAAGCTTCCATTGCACAGATCCTCTTACTATAAAAGCAGGAGCATAGACCTTATTGCAAATACCGCCTGGATGAGACGTCACAATGGTTACTAGGGACGAGTGAAAGAAACGCGCACCAAAATCGCTCCCATTTCCTTCCCATAATCCCTTTTGACCATTGTGACTTCTCAACCAGGCGGTATTTGCGATACGGTCTATAGCCTTGGAGGCAGAAAGGATGCTCCATTGTGTAGTGAATTAAGGCACCTGGGGTTGGGGAAAGGGAAGTTGGCTGGTATACTGTTGCTGCTCTTTGTCTACAGGTATTTTTATGCCTTGGGAAATGTTCCCCCGGCTTGTCCAGCTTGGTTCCTCCAATTAGGGTATTTCAGCGTGAAACTTGGCTCTCCGCCTGTTCCCACCAATATACTTTGACTGTACCTAGATGTAGAACGAAAAGCTTTGATAATATATTTTTTCCTCGCTCTGTAACGCTGTGGAACTCTTTGCCTGGTGCATGTTTCCCTTCATGATCTCTCCTGTTTCAAGAGGAATGTTAAACCTTTTCGACATTCTCAATACATTGTGGATTTCAAGGCCAAATAGCCCTAGAAGGATGCCATGATATGGCGTCCTAGCGCACAAGACTGCAAAACAGTCCTATGCTAGAAACCGAAATTCAAAAATCACACTTTACCTACATAAATATTTTTGGCATCATCTCCGTCCACAGTTCAACAGCCTATCTCACCGGTAGGATAGAAATATTCCTCCAAGAATGTCAAGAACAGGAGATATTTGCGGCTCAAAATCATCTCCACGGGACGCTGACTTCACAAACAAGAGGAGCAATACCCACATCTAGAACGTTTATCAACAGAGGGCGCAATTTACAGTCGCTGTGCATGGCCGCGGCGCTCGCGATGTCTTGCCGCCGCCGCGCGGTGACCGCCTGTAAATTGCGCCCTCTGTTGTTGATAACATTCACGACGTACGAACTCCAACCCATAACGAAATGTTTGAACCCAGCTCTGTAGCGCTGGCACTTCGGAACAATACGCATTACGCGCAACGCTCAACGCGCACACCCGCATGCATCTGCACACAAATACCGCACCACGGGTATAGTACTTTGGTTGCTAATGGTATAGTACTTTGGTTGCTGTTGGTATACATGGTATAGTACTTTTGGCCGTGCACAGGAAGAAAGCAAAAATAGAAAATGCCATGTGACTCGCTCTTGGCCAATCAAGACACAGAATCTGTGGATGAGGTGTTATAATAGTTTATATTTCTGAAGGTCGGGAGGGGTGTTTTTTTTCCCTGCACCCATCAGTCAGCACAATACATGAGAATATACCGGTAAGTCAGAGAATATCCATAAGTCAGGGAATGGACTGCAGTGGGTCAGGCAGGGAATTTTTTTTTTTACTCATCAACCCCCACCCCCTTCCCCCAGTAATATCAAAGTATTTGTCTTAGCAATCAACCAATTTGTTTCTTTTTTGAAAACAGACATTAATCAGATTAAAAAAGAAAAATGTGGCCGATTCTGCTGATTGTAGCTGTGTCACTGGCTCTGCCGGCTGTGAATAGTTTGAACAACGGCCTGGCATTGACCCCTCCTATGGGCTGGAATGACAACGCGAGATTCCGCTGCAATGTAGACTGTGTTGATAACCCCAAGAATTGCCTCAGGTAAAATTATTAGCAGTTTCTGTAAAAATATACTACACGAAAGTACAAATGTAATAAATATTAAAAGCAAAAAAAAAGAATTGCCCAAAAACTATGCACACCTTAGTTTATTGCCTTGTGTAGCCCTAGAGAAGATAGAAACTAATTTCTTTCCAAGATGAATACAGTTTTCTATCTACTAGTGATATTCTGTTGATTGGGGGATAAAGGTTTCCTAAATTTTTCCCGATTTTGCCTCATTTTTCACAGACTGCATGCCAAGTTTGTTGCTCTACAATAAGCCAGTTCGGTATCTCAAAGGTCAAAAGTTATTCGGGATAAAATTGCTGACATAATGTCACGTCATGTTTAGGGAATGCCCTCTCTGATTGAATTTAACACGTGCGCGTTGTGCGACCACCTTTTGCGTTCTCGCGCGCGTTAGGTCACATAGGCCATTCGGGATAAAATTTCATTGTGCACATGTGCAGTTGAAATATCGAACTGGCTTATTGTCGATGCACATGCACATAAAAGATCCCGCTGGCTTCTGAAATGATATAGGAGCAAAGCACGCCGATGTATTACATGCGGCGATGGATATTAGCATTGTATTAAGATCATTACAACACGTACGTTCCAATGGGCTACTTAGTTTGTGCACATGTGCTAAATTAAAGTAAATTTCCACTAATTAGCTACAGCAGCAATGTATTCCAATGTAAAAATGTTGCATTTGGACCTTTTTAAAATTCATTACTTATAATTAAAATTTGGAGTTTTTTGGCCTTGAAGAATATCAGTTTCCGGTACTGGAGTACTTCATGGAACTGGCTGTGAGACTGCTTTGTTACTCATTTTTTTGGTTTCTCAACCGGTTTGTTATATGAGGTACAAATCTCAGAGATTCATGTCAGCACCATGTCGGATACAGCCGTGGTTGTAAACAGGGTGTGCTGTTACATAACCTGGTCATTTTCACGGCGTGCTCTTGCAGATTAGCTCTGGCGGTCAGTCAGTCAGTCATGAACGGAGCCAAATAACGAAGTTTAGAGATTAAAAATACTAAAGAAAAGAACAGGAAAAATTTGAGTAAAACACAACCACTGAATGAGTGTAGTTCAGGTTTTCGTCTGTTGTCCACGATATCTCTTCAGTTTGGTAAAACCAAAAATTCCAAAAAGAGCATTCTCACCCCAAGAAATACTTAATTTGTATGCTCCCGAGCAACATGTTCCCAGTATAATTTTACAGATGCTGTGAGTTCATTCCAAATTTCATTCTTTGGGTTTTATTAATATATGATCTATATTTAGTCAGTATTATCATGGAAGTCCATGAATTCAAAATGGCTTATTTTTAAAACTTTGTACGTCATTGTTTACATCGTAATTTTTATGTTGTCAAGGGCCCTCATTACGTATACAAGCAGCCATACCCCCCACATTGCCAGGAAGTAATTTGCTGCATGTTCCATATGCATGATGAGTACGTATAACGTTCTGATAACAAGAAACCAAACTCCAGCCCGAGTTTTTGCAATAATTATTTTAGAAGTGTCAAGGGTTTTACGGTCGGGAACCATAAACCTCTGTCCACAAAAAATGTGGCATTTGACACTGCTAATGCTGTAATTTTTTCTATTAAAATATCATCACCGTCGTATCTGTACGTGCATTTTTTGGGAATATTCGAACCGGCAAAAAGCTATTTGAATATACGGTTGATGATTGAATATTTAAATATTTGCTATATTCGGGACAGTCCTATGTCATTTTCAAGAAAAGTGTAATTTTTATATCAATTTCCTGCGATGGTCGGCCGACCATCATTTGAAAAAAATTCCTTTTTTTCAAATACTGCCCCCTGATTTACCAACTTTAGTTAGTCCACATTTTGTTTGGTAATTGTTTACACATCTGTGAATGGGTTCAAGCCAGCTAGTCTACATGTAGTTCCGCAACCTGATAATTCGCTGATGTCTAAAGATTGCTCCGTTTTGTCTAAAGTAGGGTCAGACAAGAACAGCATTTTCTCTTTGTTTTCCCAGCATCTATGCACAAAAAAAACAATTTAAAAGAGTCAATGTTACAATACATTTGCTATCAAATACTAAATCCCCAAATCCATTAATTTCTAAAAATTACAGCAAAAGCAAATGTTGTATACTACCTTTAACTTTGGTTTGGTTTTCTCTTATAGCGAGTGGCTCATCATGGAGATGGCCGATATCATATTTGCAGGAGGCTACTTAGATGCTGGCTATGAGTACATCAATATTGACGACTGTTGGATGTCTAAGAAAAGGGATGCACAGGGTCGTCTGCAGCCTGACCCCAAAAGATTCCCACATGGGATGAAGAGTCTAGCAGATTATGTAAGAAACAGCATTTTGCTATATGAGGATCATGGTTCAATTGCTTTAATAAGACATTTACATGGTGTCTCTATTTAGTCTAGTAAGTTGTATAAGTGGCCAGTCTGTTCAAAACCACTAAACATGTAGATCCCCTATAGAATACAGACATAACATGGTTTGAGGATAGACAGTCGATATTAGCTCCCCCAAGGTATTAGACGTACCTTGATCACCTCGGAAAGCAGTTTATCAACTTTTTAAAATAAGCAAGTTTATGAATCGTCCGGGGGTGCTTGGAATCTACTCCAAGGAAGCAGGAATTGGCTACTTCAAGGAGTCGACTCCTCAAAAGAAAAACAAATGGAATCGTTATTCCGATTCCACTACTGGAGGCAAATGTTGAAGTTGCTCAGGACTACTGCCAGCACTGCAGGACAATGTTCTCACACATAGAAACGTGTACAAATTCTGTTATAATGGGCCCAATGTGTAAAGGTAAGGTGGCATGAGGCTGACAAGCTTGATTTTTGGGGCAACATAAGTTATTTCATCCACTATCGTCCTTGTTGTCATTTTTTTGGGTGGGGGGGGGGGGGGGGGGTGGAGGAAGGGAGTTACAAGGGAGTTACAAGGGAGTTACAAGGGAGTTACAAGGGAGTTACAAGGGAAGCTGGTGGTTGCAATGGCCATCAGATCTATAATGTTTATTCGGTTACCTCCACAGATGCATGCAAAAGGCTTGAAGCTTGGCATATACCAGGACATGGGCACAGAGACGTGTTTCGGGCTCCCTGGTATCTGGGGTCATATTGAAACAGATGTCAAGACATTTGCTGAGTGGGGCATAGACTTTGTCAAGGTGGATGGTTGCCATAATAAGGGCCCTGTCTTGTTTCGAGAAGGTAACTTTTGTCAAGCATACAAGTACATGATTGGTCATTGTTGCAATTTTCAAAAATGGGCGGATTTGGGAGTTAGTATGTTGGAAATATCGTTCCCCCACCTGTTCAAAGTTTTGCGTTGTTGAATGGCGAAAAAACCGAGATCGAAACGACGGGCGGATGATAGCCTTTAGTCAAGGCGCGCGTGGCTACCATGTGACACGCCCTGCATGTCCAGCGTGCCACTCGTCCGGGTAGCCATGCACGCCTTGACAAAAGGCTACAGGGCAGTTTTCCAACGATTTCCAGCTGGAAATCGTTGGAAGACGATATAAATTTCCACTTTTCTTGACAACAGCACACCTGGTGCCACAATTTCACAGGACGATTGAGACTACTATTAACTTACAGTCTAGTAAGGTATTGGAGAATTACCAATCGTGTACACTACCTTTAAGTTTTACAATACTTTAAAGATTATCGCATGTAGGGGATATCATGTTTATGTAAACTTTCCAGCAGTGGCAGATGTCTGATATTTTTTTCACCAAGAACGAGTTGTTGATTGACTTTTGCTCTAGGTTTCATCAACATGTCTCGTGCTCTGAATGCGACTCACCGCCCCATCGTCTTCTCATGTGAATGGGGATATCAAGTTTACGCGCCCAATGTAAGTGGTTAGATCTTTTCATAAACTTCTCATGTGAGAAATATTAAACTTAAAAAAAAAAAACTTTATGCCAAAATTTTATCATCATAAAAGGTTTCGGATTGCTTCAAATTTTTGTATTTTAATTTGGTGTGTGACACTGGCTTTAAATATCAGTGAGATATCCCAAAGAATTCTGCTTTAAAATACACACAGTTTTGTGGAAATCAAAGACACTTTACATTAATAGGTCAGTATGGAAAGTTTGCAGTAACCATGTGAAATTTATCTCTTTTGAGTTGTGTGGTTCTGAGAAGAACCGGTTGTTTTAACTTGACGTTTCGAACAGTTTGTGTATGCTCTGTTCATCATCAATCTCCTGCCTCAACGGTTCAGCGCTAATCTCCTGGCACCGGATGCCAGTCACCACTACTTAAGCCCCTGCACCAGCAAGAGTCCGGCAGTCTCCTGATGACGAACAGAGCATACTGTTTGAGTTAAAACAACCGGTTCTTCTCAGAACCACACAAATTAAAAGAGATATGTTTCACATGGTGTTACCGCAAACCTCCCATACTTTGTTCCTTACATGCCTTTGTTATCAGTTGAACTTGTTAAGACACTTAACCCCATTAATGTAAATTTTCAACACAGCCGAATTACACTGAGATTGCAGGATACTGCAATACGATGCGGAATTACAAAGATGTCAAAGGCTCATGGAATGAGGTGCTGTCGCTCATAGATTGGTGGAGCTCTATGCAAAAGGTCTTCTCCAAGATCAATGGGCCTGGCTCATTCATTGACATGGACTTTGTAAGTACTTGGAGTAACGCTCAAACTTGTGCTTAAATCAGATTTGACCTTCCAGAATCACTGATTTTATAGAATGTTGCCTATTAGACACCAGGCAGAAATTGACATGATCCGAACTTGTATGTACTGAAATACGTGACGTGATGCCACAGCGTGCTGTTCCGGCCCCACCTGACTGCATGAATGCAACAAGGTAAACACGCTGTGGAAGGTCTATTGAAAACAATAAACTCTCCATGTCTTTTCCCGCAAATTATACATTCAAATGACAGTTTTGTTAATTTTCTTCTTTCAGTTGATTGTAGGAGATTACGCTCTGAGCTTTGAACAGTCACAGTCTCAGTTTGCTGTGTGGTCCATCATGTCGTCTCAAATGGTCGTGTCCAGTGACCTCCGAGTGATAGATCCAAAGATGAGAGACATTCTCCTGAACAAAGAGGTCATTGCTGTCAACCAGGACAAACTGGGCAAGATGGGCTTGATGATATACAAAGTAAGAATGAAAACTTGTTTAGCCCGAACCCTGCTATAAATCCACTACCAAATTCAACCAGTAAAAAGCTTTTGTAATTTTTGTTTTGCCTAAACAAATGTTTTAGGGGGACATTTACCAGTCCTAAATTCTCTATGACCATATCTCCGTAGCTCTGTATGTATGTTTGTTTTGGGGAGAAAGTTTATAACATTCCACTTGCTTTCATGGATTTTGATGAAACTTATATGCAGTGACCCTTGGGTGGGAAGACGCAATTCTTCTTTGTATTGCTTAGGTCAAAGGTCATGTAGGGGTCATTAGAGGTCATTAGTATGTTGGTATTTTGGTTAGTTTCGGAAAAATTGGGTCTCATATGCAAAGTTTAAGTCTAATTGCAATCAAACTTGGGTCATTGGTGCATAATGTTAACCATCATATGATGATGATGTGAAGGACTTACTGAGGTCAAAGGTCATTTGAGGTCAAGTTATAAAATAGGCTGAAACTAAATTTGGTCTCATTTGAAAAGTTGGAATCCAATTGCAATCATACTTGAGCCTTTGGTGCAACATGAAAACATTTATATGATGTTACAGATCACATCAAGGTCAAAGGTCATCGGAGGTCAAGTAGTAAAAAAGGCTGAAAATGTAAAAAAAATTCTCATTTTTTAAAAGTTGCAAATGCGATGTAGTGAAAAAAAAAAAAAAGGAGACACGTGTGATCTGCGGATTACCTTGTTTGGATTTAGCAGTCGGCACAAACTACATGGTGTATTTGGCAGGGTAGCAGCTTGGATTTTGTCGTATTTAGCAGGACGGAAGCAGACTTCTAGTAAAATTTCAGTTGGATCTTATTGGATTTTGTAGGGCTGATACAAACAAATACATGTTGTATTTTGTTGGATTCAGCCAGGGTAGCTGCAAAATGCTAGGGCTGGTGTGTAGGTGGTACACTGCAGAATCTAACCAAATCCAACAACATTGGATTTTGTTGTATTCATAGCAAGCTTCTCATTTCAGTTTTGTTGGTAATTGTTGTATTTAGCATGGCCATATGAAAAACACTGAAGGGGGTTATGGTTCCAAGTTCCAAGGTAATTTTGTAACTGCATGCAAGTAAGTTATCAAACAATTGTTTGAAAATTACCGTCTTCTGTGTTTCACAATGTACATTAAGCTTTGTCATACAAGACAACTCTTGCGTTTACGTGGGGTTGAAAGTTTTTACATTTTTCAATCCTATGCAAACTTTGTGTCAACCCAAGAGTGGTTGCACCCTGGGTTGAACTCAACCCTGCTCCAGACGAGGGTTGAGAATCAAGATTTAACTGCAGTGGACAAGCAGAGCTGCCTACTCTCCCTGATTTTGTGAACTTAAGTATTCAGACAATAGCAGTTACAAAATACAGGTAAATTAAAAAAGTATGAAAAATGTACAATCCGAGAGATTTTTAAGTTGTGTCCGGAGTCGAGAGATCGATCAATTTTCTGGAAGTCTTCCGTAAAATCAGGGAGAGTTGGCAGATCTGGACAAGGGGTTGGAAAGTTCAAGAGACTGTAGTGTGAGAAGGCCTTCTAAATAAAAGCAATGTGTTATACAGTAAATGGAGTCTCATCTTAACATTGCAATATGGTGACGATTCAAAAACCGATTCTTTACATTTTTAGCACTGTAAAAAAATGACTGTTTCTCGAGTGTCATTTTGCAAACATTGCTTACAGAGAATGCGCTCTTTGTTTCAATGTACAGTGAATTAATTTCATGTTACTTCATCAAATTTTCCCCCAGAAATCCGACATTCAGATTTGGACTAAAGAGCTGGAACAAGAATGCTACGCAGCAGTAATTTTGTCTCGCAGCGTCAACATACCGATCAACTTCACAACTTCCATGGATAAGCTTCAGCTTTTTGGTGGATGGTACCATGTTCGTGACTTGATCAAGCACAAAGACCTGGGATTGTTCGGGCCGAGCGATCCATTGTCAGTCATCGTCAACCCAGGGGGGGTCGTGATGATAAAAGCCACCCCATTGACCAAGAAGGATTACAAAGGTTATTAGAGATAATACAGCGATCCATTGTCAGTCATCTTCAACCCAGGGGGGGTCGTGATGATAAAAGCAAAAATTCAACTCTGAGGCTAGTTGAATATGCAAGATATCAAAAGTTGAATATAGAACTCATTAACACTCTTCGTTGGTATTGAATTTTTCAGTGATTATCAGAGCTACCTGGTGGGTGTATCGGTACCTCAGAAAAATAGCGGTACTGCTTATAGTACTGCCTGTTCGATTATGATGTCATCCCGAATTATACTTTTGTGTATAATCAGTAAAACTAAGTAAATTCATTAATGAATTTAAAACCAGAGATTTAATATTTAACATGAATTCATAAATACCTGAGACAGTTTACCTGTTCGTATTGGTCGAGAGCCCGTCATGTGGGTGGTTTTAAACGGCGGATAAAACACCAACCGGTTTTAAACACTTTTCGGTGTCACACGAAATTTAGACTTCTATGAAATCTGGTTTCTTTTATTGGTTGAACACTCATGCGACCAGTCACTCTTCCAATACGAAAGCATCCGTATAGAGTCCATAATTCCATACTACACCGGCACTGCTGCGTTCTGCGCCACATCACACCACATGTCATGTGCGCGTCAATTTCCATATATGGACATTTTTAGCACTACTCGCGTGATGCACGAACCATTAAATAGCTGAAGGGGTGTTTTACAAAGCAAGGTAACAGAATTGAACAAAATCATGGGAAATTTATTATTTTCTGAGGTTTTTTTTATGAATGGGATTCTTTCATTTGTGCTGATCATTATTGTTTTAACGTGATTATAAAAGGAAACATGCTTCTCAAACTGGCCGGATCACATTTTATTTCATAAATAAATTCATTTATATGTATTAAATGTGAATTAAAAGCCAAACTGGTTCAAGTTAAGTTTTAGTGTGATTATTTGTCGCCCAAAAATTGATTCCCCCTTTTGGAATTTGTTGAGACTCAAATTAAGGGCGCTGTTCGTGACGTAGACCGAGGTGCCGAAATTCATATGAATCGACTCGATAGTCTGGACCCGGTAAATGATGCATGTACATCGTACATATACACACTAGGTCTACACGTGCAATTTCGTAAGTTGCAACAACTTTCATCGAACTTACGCTGATTTTCTCCCTTTTAGCGAAGGCTCCTCAGGGAATGGGCCGTTTAACTGCTTTTGCCTGTACCTTACTCACATCTGGGAACTTTGTTAGGATGGCAGTGGACTTGAGCATATTTTTAATGGTCATCCCAAAGGATTTGAAAATACCAGTATTGAAACACGACAGCTCAAAGTGGTCGCTACATAACGCTGAGAAGCTGCTGGGGCCGGACCACTTCGCTTATGTCACCTTTACTTTTGCCGTCTAAATTCTCCGATATTTCGCATCAGTTGGAAATAAATGAAGGCTTACTCCATCCTTCGTTGTTTTGCTGCACCCAGCAGCCACACACCTTGTCGGCATGGCCGAAAAACACTATATTGCTTAGATTTTCGCCGTTCTGCACACACACGTACAATGTACACACAATGCATATATACCCGTGATGAATGATGGGGCCGTCTTGCGCATGCAGCAGAATCTGTAATGTGCCTCGGTCTACGTCACACACTTATGTTAATGAGGGTCCCACTCAGGGGGGCGGAGTAGCTCGGACAAACATTTTAAAAAATTGTTTTCTCATATTTAATCTGGGAAATAATTGTCTCTGGACACAAAATATCATTGTCAAGATAATACTTTATTGTTTTAAGCAGGAATAATGCAATATAAATCCTAAATCATGTTTCCTTTAAGCAAGAAAGCATCCTTTATGCCCATCTGACATGAAAATAAAGGCAAAATGTATTCAAATGCACTTTGTTGGCTGTGTTCTGATGCTTCATCATTGGAAATCACTCAACCGGCATTCTACAATGGGCCTTTTCTGATGCTTTTTAAATGTGTAAATTACATTCGAATTGGTGAAAACATGTAGCCTTTCTTAACCTGCTAAATATCTGGTTGGCATGAATGGATTTCCATGACATACTCTCGTTTGGTACTTATTGAGAAATTTATCTATTAGCTTTGGATATTTTAGAACACCCCGGTACACGTGAAATTCAGGAATTCTTGCAGACATCTCACTATTGTTTAATAACTGGTGATGTAAAAGGGATTTTTAGAAATGTTTTTTTTTCACATTGTTATCTTAGAATTAGATTTCAATTGTAGATTGAAAATTTCATTTTTCTTTTGTACTAAGAAATTAATTACTCGGTGAAATTACTGACTGAAAGTGTGTGGATTCATCGTACAGTTGCAGTCGAAAGTTTACATACACTTGGTAAATGTTCAATTGTTTGTGGAGCTCTTCTATTGTAAATTCTCAGTATATCAATAAAATGATGTTTCACAAAGTCCTTCCTAATGCATGTATAATGAATTGGGGTTTTTCTTGCAGGACTGCATGTTTATGTAAACTTTTTACCACAGCTGTAGATGTAAATTGTATATGGGGCCTTTGTCTGTTGTACTGTTAGATGTATATATTTTTACTGTGGAATCCCCCCACCACAGCCATACAGTGCAAGTCGTCAACATTATTTTTGTACGCATAAACATCAGTACAAATAACAGATAACCGTAAGAAAGCCAGATTAAATTTCAAGATTTCAATAGGTTTGTGCACAAACATGCATGCGCCCAGCAGGGTTGACACCACATTGTAAGTTAGCTCTCTTGCGAAGAGTTTTTGGATTTATAGTTTAATCATGACGTAGTTTTATAGAAATTGTATACTTTTACACATTCCAAGAGTCTTTCAAAAAGAATTTATGATTTTTTTCTTCATATTTTTCTATGCGAGTGACAGTTGTCGTACTCTATTAAAGTACCAAGAAACTGAAATTACCCAAAATACATATCTATAGATTATAGGAGGCGTGAATTGTCGCAATAGTCCTTTTCACCAATTTGTATTTTTGAAATTGGTTAGTGTTCTATATTGAATATTCTGGGTTTTTTAAATGCCATCTCTTTGTATATTTGTATGCAGCTTCAATTTATTAACAAAAAAGTATCTTAAATTCTGAACATTACCTGGTGCAATTTGCATGCAATAAATCATTTGGCTGTCAGTACTATGATGAGCTAGTTCCCTATTAAATAGGAAAATATGTGACTGGCCACAATATGTGCACCGTGACTGTTCTCACAGCTTAAAAGCAAGCCAGAATGTAGTAGACTTCAGCATACAAGCATATATATCTTGTGTACTCAGATATTTTACCTATTAAATTTGTGGTTTTGGTGTTACAAATATGTGTTTCTTTTTGCATAGATGCATTTTATTTGATTGAATGTTCTTATGCTTTGGTGTTCTAATCAGTTGATGCCTGTACATTTGCCATACTTGAAGAATGGTTATTTTCTTTGCAACAGTACTGCATGTTCCCAGGTGGAATGAACTAGCAGAAATTTTCGAAAAGGTGACCCAAAAGATTTGTTTGCCTAAAACTTATTTTAGAAAGTTGGGAGGAAGGGGAGATAAGTAAGGGCATTAAGTTAAAATCTAGGCTTGGGAAAAAACACATTAAAAAACAACGTTTGCCGTTTGAAAGTGATTTGATAGGCCTATACTTGTGATGCGCGCATTTATTGCCGAAGCTTAGGTTTAGTAAGGCTTAGCATGGCGCACCATTGTTTTGTCAAAGTCGTGAATAGGATTTAATCTACTATGATCTCGCCGTACTACCAATCGAATATTATTATTTTTAAAATGAAGTAATTTGGCATGAATTTTTATGCACACGGCACCGCGCGAAACCTGTCGCGCGGTACGATTTGTCTTAGAGGTACGAGTTGACTCGAAAGCAGTCACATGACATGTCACGGGATCACTTTATTCTAATCTATACGGAATCAAAGTAAACACATCCTAATGATTACATCTATTCTGATAACTGGAAAAAGCATTATTTTTCTGACAAATAGATGTCTACAACCAACATCCCATTTGAAGCTATAGGATCTCCCAATACCCGTATGCAGTTTTTCCCACTCCTTTCTGGCATTATAACAAGCCCATATAATGATGCACGATATGGGGCAGAGCGAACCCCCCCCCCCCCTTCTGTGTTGGTCATGTGTTCCCGGAATCTCAGGAATTATTTTCAGAAGTCTAGGGGGGGGGGATGTGTTAGGTAACAATACAATAGTCTGGAGAGTGTATAATAGGGTATAGGGACAAAAAGGGGGGTACCCCTCTGCCCCATATCGTGCTCAGGGGCGGATCTAGGTTTTACCCAAGGGGGGGGGGGGGGGGGTTACCTGAGGTGATTGGCCTACACACCCCAGCTTGCCGATTTTTCGACACCCGACACTGGTTTTTTTTGTTTTTCTCAGCCCAAGGGGGGGGGGTTTAAACCTCCTCCCCCCCCCCCCCCCCGTAGATCCGCCACTGGTGCTGGGTATAAACAAGCCTTCTGTCTCCACTGAAATCCTCTTTCGAGTGGCAGATGCTACAAATATTTATGACAAGAAAAATCTTAGCTTAGAGACCATCAATACAACGTGGATAAATTCTCTACACATATACACGGATGGTTCTCACAATCCCACCCTTGATACTGTCGGATGTGGTAGGCCTATATATCCCCCA
The DNA here is from genome assembly GCA_037893225.1 of Hippasteria phrygiana. Taxonomy (NCBI): domain Eukaryota; kingdom Metazoa; phylum Echinodermata; class Asteroidea; order Valvatida; family Goniasteridae; genus Hippasteria; species Hippasteria phrygiana. Next base: position 1,754,580 of record JAZGUH010000220.1, on the reverse strand, counting down.
ACTTAAATACAGTAAAGCTTCCCGCCTTAATAATGGCGTCTCTATCTTTACAGCATAACTTTTCGCAATTCTCCTTGCATTAGAATGGGTTGAAGTAGTCCCAGTAACTAGGACCCTTCATATCGCCTTTTTTAACATTTGGACATGAACTGGCGATAGTATCGCCAGTTCATGTCCAAATGTTAAAAAAGGCGATATGAAGGGTCCTAGTTACTGGGACTAGGGTTGAAGATGTTAAGCCTTATTTATACCTGCATTTTCAGTGATTGCCTTATAATTAGTGCCATCCAGTCTATCTCCAAAACCTTCCCCCAACATAAAATCGTTTGTGTGTGATATTCGCCACACCTTAAATAACATCCATTACCAAGGCTAGTCCGAGTATAAACTTGGACCCTTTATCGCCTTTTTTAACATTTGGACATGATCTGGCGAGTAGATCATGTCCAAATGTAGCCCAGGTTGGACGTCCTTATTTCATTGCATTACACAGCCAGACGTCCAGGATACGAAGTTACCCGTATGATGCGAAAAAAACGACAAACGATTTTTCCCCTATTTTTACCTGGTAGAGGACACTGAACGCACCTCAAAAGGTCCCTGGAGTTCTAAGCATTGCAGCAGCTGGATTGATAAATTTCAAATTCCATCTGGGATGAAAATATTTTACAAAATAAAATCCTCTTTCAACGTAAATCGCTGTCTCTGAAGTTCGTGTGTAGTCAAGCGCGCACGCGCGTGAACCGCATAACAACCAGTCGTCGTGTACGCGTGCGCGCGAGAGACGCAGGCGCGGTTACGTTTTATACTGGTACGGTGCACGGCCGGATATCAGTGAAAATCACCAGTGTACATATTGAATAAGCGATCCGATAGTCTACAAAAATGGTGTACTTTCTATTCATGGTAGCCAGCTAGAAAATGATATTTTTTCACCGCAATTAGACCAAATTATTCCGATTGTATTGCAAAGAAGTTGTTTTCAAAATTTAAACCACTGGGTTACCCTTTGTGTTACCCCAAGTTAACCTTGAAAACTTCTCAAAATGTGTTTTTTTGTAGACTTAGCTATATTTAAATCTATGCAAATTAGGGGCGTACCATTTCAACCATTCATTGAGAAATGTTTCTCTTTTTCTGCACTTGGGGCTGCTCGCACGTGGTTCTTGTGCCTCCTGCTAATACGCTCTAAATGATCCGGTGGTTCTGGGTCGCACATTTGGTTTGCTCTTCCAAATAGGCCTACTCAATTAACAATACATATTCTGCAAAAATTACTATTAGGCCTATTTTGAAACGCGATGTCAAAACATTTCGTTTTACCAGTTTCAGATTGGTTCGAATCGCAATGCAAAGTTAAGGGCGCCGCCGCAAAACGTTAACAATAGTTCCCATCTTCCCAAAAGCCCGAAGAAATTACAGCGAAGTTGGCAAAAGAAACTGTGCTCGACACGTAGCTAGCTACACGCGACAGCATGAGCAGAGCAGACCGCGCCCACGTCCCTCGCGCGCACGCGTACACGACGACTGGTTGCTATGCGGTTCACGCGCGTGCGCGCCCGACTGCACACGTACACGTACACGTCCACGAACTTGACAGCGATTTACGTTGAAAGAGGATTTTATTTTGTAAAATATTTTCATCCCAGATGGGATTTGAAATATATCAATCCAGCTGCTGCAATGCTTAGAACTCCAGGGACCTTTTGAGGTACGTTCAGTGTCCTCCACCTTGTAAAAATAGGGGAAAAATCGTTTGTCGTTTTTTTCGCACGACACAAGCTTTCTATATCCGTAAAATGTATTAAATGGAGATACTGTAGTACTAGTAGTAGGAGTCCAACCTGGGCTAGTCCAAATGTAAACAAAAAGGCGATAAAGGGTCCAAGTTACTCGGACTATACCAAGGCAATATAGTTAACTTTAGCTGGGGAATGTCACGTACCCATGAAGTTATCATGCATAGACTAGACTTAGACTTGGTGTATGCATGTAAAAGCTTAAATAATTTCCTATATAAAATCGGCAAACATCAAAATGGATTATGTGAAGTATGCTCACACGGCCGGTTGTTTAAACACGGCGCGTCATAACCAGCTGTTTTCAGCCGATACGCAACAGGCCAGCGTAGTAGGTGCGCGCACAAGAATGTACTGAACTTCATAATGTAAGACAAAGTTAATGCACGCGTAACGCTGCATCTCGTGCGTGTGCGTACGCGCACGCGACAGACAGGCGCGGAGTGCCTTCACGCGCCCACAAGGCCGATACGTACGCATGTGTTTTGTACTGAGCAAATGGGAGAAAAAGTGGGGTGAAAAAGCTTCGCATTTTGTCCTTTTTAAATCATTGTAATTCATTATTTAATTCAGATAATAGTTCGGGAACAATTATTGTTTTGTTCATTTGTTTGTGCAATAATAATTCCTGAATTTTCCACATTCCATGTTACCACTTTTAATTGTTCCAATAGAAATCTCTGTGAATTGGAAAACTGTGTTTATGCTGAACAGGTAAAATTTTACACCAATCACAAATGCGCGAATGCGAACACCGCGTACCCGTACGGTACCCGCGAACCTGCACTACAGCAAGTTTTCGGAGTCCTTACGCTCGCCCTTGCGGTAAAACCATTATTCTATCATTATGCTGATTCAATCTTTCTTGGGTCCGAGTTGATCATCGTTGGCTCCCGGAGAATTTGTATTACACGTCGAAGTCGTCTGCTTCAGATTCTGTAGGGCTATTTTTATGATAGTATTTCCAGAAAAGTAAATAAATCGTACATAGCTTCAATCTCAAAAATACACTGTAAAAGAATTATGACTAAATACTGTCACAAAAGCTCATTAAATGCTTCAAATCTTTGAAAAAATACTCACGTTTTTCTCTCCTCGGCATCTTGGAATTGCGAACCAACCTCACCAGCAGGATCGCGATCCGGATCGGGTTCAACAGCTCCGAGGTTAATGCTGTACAGCGCCCTAAACACACACGCACATGCCGTGTGCAATGCTACCGGATGGCATGCTCAGCGGCGATTTCTCGTCAAGGTTGGGGGGGGGGGGGGGGGGGGGGGGAGCACACAACCTACAATTATTAAGTGTTTTGTACTCCGTCTCTTGTGTGCTGATCTTTGTGTATTCTGGTGTGCAAAGGCCAATGGCAAGTGGCGTAGCTTAGGGTGTATGGGGGGTGCCCCCCCCCCCCCCTATAAAAAATAATCCCCCCCTATACAAAATAATCCCCCCCCCCCCCGAACATTTTGCAACCGCAGAAAATAAAGGTATTATAAAGAAAAAATACTAATCGCCCCCCCCCCCCACTTCCCCCTAGCCCTATGGAGATAGCCCTGGCTCGCTGCTGCCAATGACCCATAACATGTATATGATCATGGGGAAAATATTGGGGGGGGGGGGGGGGAACTGCCATAGCCGTCCCCCACCCCACCCCCCCAAAAAAAAATATTGGAGGGAACATGTCCACCTGTCCCCCAGGATCGACGCCCATGTATGTTATACCAGGCTCTAGCAGGTTAGAAGTTCTCGCCCGCAAATTATACACCACTGACTATTCGCAATGCGACAAGCTAGTCGCGCGGACATCGGACCTGGCTTCGTTACTCTGCTGGCAACTTTCCACGCCCAGTAAGCCAGTTTGGTATTTCAACTGCACATGTGCACAATGACATTACACTTCACAAAGCACATTTATCTGATAGCATGTTCGATCCAACTAGAAAAAAAATTATCCACTAGATACATACAAAATAGTACACAAAAATTATTCTTGAAAGACTTCTGAAAAATAAACAAAAAAATGTTATCCAACTTTCTTAAAACCTACTTGCACAAAAACTATTCATGCTAGCACAAAAACTATGAGAATATTTCTACATGATGACAATCATTAAAACACTGGGTTTTTTTATCCTCGGCCGTTACTTACATACCTTGAGACCAATGAACATTGTGGGGAAAAGTTATTTAAAAAGAATCTGGTGTCCTTGCTTCCTTATGGCTATATTAGCATACTCGGCATGGTGCTATGGCATAGTATACTAGGCATGGTAGCTATAGAATACCCATGTTGCCACAGCAACAATAGGCCGCCATATTATGGGACAGGCTTAAGATAATATTGGTACGTATCACTGCATGCATGTGTCCACAACATGGCTGCATTGACATCATATTCGATACGGAAAGAGTTCCATATCCGGCCATCACTTATTTTCCCTTAATATGACTTAAAAACTACCAAAAGGTATAAATCTTATGAAGAAACACGAATTTAGGAGGGAAAAAATATCAACTTTTTCTTTGAAAACACTTTGACTTTTTCTATCATGGCCCATAGACCGTTTGTGCATGAGGTCCAAGTGATTGCCGGATGTGGAACTCTTTCCTTCGATACAGTATATTTGAAACACCAGTCCAACTGTAAGGACTGTGGTGTCATACATATTGAACCCAAAAATTAAAACAAAATTAAACGGCTGTCAAACAGACCAAGTGAGAAAGATCTTTTTAAATCAGATAAAGTTCATTTTAAATGAGATACAAAGTACAACCACAAACATTTTACACATATTTTTAACGAAACCAAATGTTACTAAGTTAGGCAAAATATACACATCAAGTTCAAAACCCCTCGTCTGATAGCATAATCTATCATACAAATCAAATTTATAAGGAAAACTGTAAATCACCCAACATTATTATTTAGTGCTGACCCTGATAAAACAATACACAAATCTAAGCATATAATCTATGTGCCCTATGCCGCCACAGTTTTTACAATGGAACATTGTTCTAGTTCATCATTAAAAGAAGTGACTTTACAGCCCACCGTGGTAGGACACCGGGAACATTCATGCACACGCTTGAATTCGTGTTTTCAAAGTTGCCAACAAGATTCAGTCACATGAATATTAATACAAATATGAACTGTTTACAGGAGTAAACGGTAAAAATAGCCTCCTGAGGTGATTCCCGGAGCATTCTACTTTCCCAAGGCAACAGCCGAGGTAAAAATAGAATGCTATGGAAATCAACAAAGGAAGCCAGTTTTTCGTGATGATAACTGTGTTTTATAAAACCTCATCCATAGATCATAAAAAACAAGCCTTCTCCTACGTTAACCCTAACAGTCCTGAATCCCCCAATTTCAATACAATTTTTCACACCAGCAAGGGGGTAAGGAATTAAAGGAAACATGCTTCTCAAACTGTCCGGATCACATTTTATTTCATATATAAATTATATGTGTTAAATGTGAATTTAAAGCCAAACTGGTTCAAGTGAAGTTTTAGTGTGATTATTTTCCGCCCAAAAATTGACCCCCCACCCCTTTTTTGGAATTTGTTGAGACTCAGAAATTGTGTGAAAAATTATACCGCCAAAAAATGTTTACACCTAAAAAATTGCACTGCGTTACACTAATTAAATTACAACACCGTGGGGTTGGTTGTGTTCCATAGATCTGCCCAATGCGATCGTACATAGACTTTACAAAGAACACCTGTTTGCTACAAGTATAGTACTGTGGGACAGTAGTTGGGTTTATACACTTGAATAAATGCCTGCCATCTGATTGGTAGATCGTTGATCACGTGCATTGAATTATTCGTACCAACACACGGCGCGGCCGCACCACAAAAATACAAGTTCTATCAATGGTGAATAGAACTCCCATTCCAGGGTCACACCATCGGTCACGCTCTGACCAATCAGATGACGAGGATTTAATCACGTGTTATATAAAACAAATAATGAACGTTTAACGTTCGTGCAATAGAAAGAATAATTTCATTCAGTGACAGATGGAATGGAACATTGCATCTGTCACTATAAAATGAAATTATTCTTACCATTTGTATACATACTTTGGTAACCATGGGATAGTACCCAGATATAGTACTTTGGTAGCCATGGGATAGTACTTTTCTCGCCGTGTGATATTATTTTTTGGAGTGGCAACAATAGTCAAATCTAGAGACTTAACATGTGATCAAGAGCCAGAATGTACGGATGAGGTGTTATAATCTCTCATAAACTTTCATTTCAAATCCTTCTTGGTCGATGGGGTGGCTTTTATCATCACGACCCCCGCTGGGTTGACGATGACTGACAACAGATCGATCGACCCAAACAATCCCAGGTCTTTGTGCTTGATTAAGTCACGGACAGTGAAGGAGCCATCCGTGAAGCCAAGTCTACTCAAAGAAATTGTGAAGTTGGTCGGTATGTTGATGCTGCGGGACAAAATGACTGCTGCATAGCATCCTTGGTCCAATTCTTTGGTCCATATCTGAATGTTGGATTTCTGGGGTCAAATGTGAAGACAAAATCTGAATTACTTTCCTATTATATGAAATCATGTATACACAATACTTTCTGCAAAAATTCACAAAAATAAACTCAATAAAGTCAGCTTGTTGAGTCGTTTAGACAGTGTTAAAAAAGGGAATTAATATCTAGTGTTAACGTTTTGGTTTGTTCAAAGTTACTGTGTTCAAAGTTACCTGATAAATAAATGTTCCCCTTCCCCAGCTTCATCCCTCTCATCTGATCAATCCCTCCCCTCTTTCATCCTTACCCTAACCACACTCCTTTGTTCCTTGCTGTCCCTTCCCCTCTCTATACTCCCTTTGATGTTCACCCACTGCCACTCTCCTTTGGTCCTTAACCCCTTGCGTACGGATGACGCCATATGGCGTCAAAAAAAGTGCCAACAGGCCGGATGATGCCATTTGCCGCCGTTTGTGCAGTTTCAATCCATTGTTGGATTATTGTTTATGTTACGCTTGACTGCACAAACACATTGTAGCGGTTCGCTTGGCTGCCGGAACCACCGCGACACCCGGACGTCTCCCGTAAAACCGTACTCAAGGGGTTAATCTCTCTTTTGTGTTTCTGCACCCACCCCCTCTTGTGTGTTCCTTTGAGAAAGAACTTGCTTAAGTTTTGAAACGTTAGGCCAGCTAATTTAGTTGATTCGTATATTTCAGGTCAATTCAGTCAGTAAGCAGTTTGCAGCGGTTTAATTTGTGTTCAAATAAATGTTCAAATTGAATTGATAATAGGAGAGCCTGACTTTCTGATCCTATCAGAATCTTTCTAAAAGGCTAAACATTCTGCTAGGATTGAAATGTTATGCCCTCCTAACTTTTATCAATTAAAAGACAATTATACATTTCAGGTCACGCAGGTTAGTAAGCAGTCTGTAGCAGTATCTCTATTTGGTGACCGAGGGTAAAAATTGTGAAGTGCTTTGAGACATTTGTATAAAGGGCTACATCGTCGCCATCATCGTCGTCAGTGCAGAGAGTATTAGTGCTTTTTTTTTCATCACAAATATATTTTTTTCGTTAGCAGGGAAATCTAGATGGAAGTTTTCAGTCGGAGTACGGACAGACAAACTGTAAGTTCAAGATAAATCATAACCTCACTACAAAGGTAAAATCAGAGTTGTAACCAAGTCCTCATATGTCCTCATACGTCAATCACAAGTCACATCGCCAAATGAACTATTCAAATGAACTGTGACAAAGGCATTCCCTTGCCATTATTTATCCCCAGTAGCTTGGGACTTCTTTGTGATTTGACTATGAACCAAACTCAAGTTTTTATTCTTACACTGTATATCATCATGCCCAACTTTCCCAGTTTATCCTGGTTGATGGCGATGACCTCAAAGTTCAGGAGAATGTCTCTCATCTTGGAATCCATCTTCCGAAGGTCATTGGACATGAGCAGTTGAGACGACATGATAGACCACAGCGCCATCTGTGACTGCGCTTGCGTATGGCTCAGAGAGTAATCGCCGATGACCAACTACAACAAGAACATTTTACAAACATGGAATTTAAAAGTAGATCATTTTACTAATACCTGTTAAAATTTTGATAAAAATAATGCTTTCGGTAATAATAAATAAAACTTGACAGTACATGCCATCAGCCGCCATCAGCCTTTTATTTTCCAAAATATCAACTTCTTTATTGGTGAGCTAAACATATGGGGGTTTTCTTATTTTTTATATACGGGCTAGTAAAACTCTAAACGGGCTAGTAAAACTCTAAACGGGCTAGTAAAAGCTTCAGTTAACTAGCCCAGTGGGCTAGCCAGGAAAAAAAGTTAGCGCAAGGCCTGCCAGCATACAAATCTGAATGGGTCTTCTCTCATGACTCAATGCAGACAGTCGGCAAAACCTTGTCCAACTTCTGTTTCTATAATCAGTGAAGCCGTCGAGGGCTCCTTGCAAATCCTGTCGCCGATTATAAAAACTATACGGATACCAGGCTTTACTTACAAAGTCCATGTCAATGAATGAACCAGGCCCATTGACCTTGTCAAAGATGTTTTGCATGGATGTAAACCAATCCACGATGGAGAGAACTTCGGCCCAGGAATCCCGGACATCAAAGTGATTCCGCATTGTATTGCAGTGTGCCGCGATGTCACTGTAATTTGGCTACGTTTAAAGATTTCGAAGAAAAAAAAATTGGGTTATGGATGCACACATACAAAGTCAAGTAGTGAAATTACACTTTAAAAAGATTGAAATCACCCAATACGAGGCCAAAAGTCACTCCAGGTAAAGAGTTACGATCGGAGGTAAGCCGTAGGGTTGGCGACATTTTGAATTGCCAACCCTACCACCCTAACGGTTTTCCTGGGACAAGATCTAAATAGAGGATAATTCTTCAACAGATTTCAGAGAAATTATCCCAATTTTCAGACCTACAGACCCAGGCTGCATGAATATGATAAATAAAATTAACTTTTTCCACCCTTGAATGAGGAAGAGAATCCCGTCCCAACCCCATCCATTGCATCACTGTTCCAACCGTGTTGAGCAAATAGGCATAAATCTTTAAATAAATCTTTATTCTATTTCCACACAATTATACACGTATACATACATGTAAATGTATTTCAAAACATCCACTTTGTTACACCTCATTGATCAGACTCCAAATATGACACTTTGCTTTGGAAATTCCGGTACGCTTTGGAAAAATAGAAACGATGAAAAATCTTTGGAAGGATTTCAGCTACTTACATCTGGTTGATAAACTCCCCATTCACACGAGAAAACCATAGGCCGTCCAGTCGCATTGAGAGCACGAGACATGTTGATGAAACCTGAAGAAAAATCATTAAACAACTTACTGTACTTGGTCACAGAATGTCAGATGTCAGTCAAAAGCAATACACCATGCAGTATTTCATTTTGAAGACTTGGGGTGGGGGTGGGGTGAAGCCAGTTTCCAATAATGGTATTTTCAACACCTTTGACTTTATATCCACATAGAACACATATCAAGAACAGATGACAGGCTGGCCTCAAAATAGTACTAGCCCGGTGTACAAATTCTAGTGAAAATCGTTCCGGGCTACCCAAACTTGCTTCCTGGGTTGCCCGGTGGGCTAGTGAAAAATTCAGTAACCTGCCTGTTAAAATGTTGATCAAAATAATGCTTTCAGAATTAATAAACACAGAATCGCAATAAGCTGAGTAGTTAAATTTGTGGGTTTTTTTCTGGTGTGATAGCAGTTTATCTAGTGCATTCTAAGTCATTTACCACAGGCCATTAATTTCCAAAATATCAACTTCATAACTTGTGCGCCAAATCAAACTTTCGTCAAACAATCCAACTTTGTCTAAAAGAGAAAAAAATACCCCAAAATATATACAGGCTGGCAAAACTCTGAATGGGCTAGTAACATCTGCAGATGAAACAAATAGCACAAGGCCTGACAGGGCATCATCCTTCACTGATTGATTGATTGATTGATTTGTATTTATTTATTTCTTGTTTACCCTGGGAAAACCTCTCAGTGAAACACTGTTTTCCAGAGGTGCCCAGCAATTACAATACAATTAATTAAAATTAAAATTACTGACAGATAAAACAATTATTCAAAAAAAGAAATTAAAACACTAAAAAGTTTTTAAAAAACAGTACAAAGCAGTAGGCGGTACATAAAAAAACGGAGATGCATAAAACTATACAATAAGAAAATAAAACCAAATAAAAACCAATTTAAAAACAAATAAACAAGAACAAAATGGACCAAAACTTTTTTTGGGGGGGGGGAGAGGATGCTTACATATCCCAACCCACACTTCCCCTTGACACGGATCTGTTCACTTGCCCTTCCTCCTCTTTTTATTTTCCTACCTTTTTTATGGGGGGGGGGGGGGGGGGCATGGGACGTCCTCTTTTACTGATTAACCCTAACTCCTTACATCATTTTTCCTCCAAGTAACCTGAATCCTCCAAAATCCTCTTATGGGGACCGTTGCATGAATCCTCCAAAATCCTCTGGGGGTTTTCGTAAATACCCCAGTAACCTCAATCCTCCAAAATCAACCAGCATCAGATTGGGCCTGATGACCTGGATCCTCCATTTTCCTCCAGAGGCATTTTGGAGGTTTTGGGAAGGTTAGGGTTAAACAAAATAAAAGGAAAACTGAACAATAATGGAATTTCTTTTTTTATTCTCTTTTTTTTGGGGGGGGGGGGGGGGGGTGGTGAGGGGTGTCTGTTCACTCATCCCCTTCCATCATTTTCCTCCCTTTATCTTACCTTTTTGATATGCACACTATGTGTGTGAACCAAACTTGTGCACCACAGCCTGGATCAGGCATACAGCGAACATGACCAGTCCTCACGTGAACATGCACAAAACTGCAGCATATCTGCACCGGTACGCACTCCAGAATAGGCGCACAACGGAAAATAATGCCGGGTGCCCACCTAGTAGTCATTTCCACATCATCAAGATAAAAATGGCAAAACATGCACGGTGTCCTTATTTAGCTTCTACGCTGTGAAGGAGAATCACAGCAATTCCAATTTACAACGTCTGACGTTACATTCACCTTACCTTGTGGAAACAAGACTTTGCCTAGATTGTGGCAGCCGTCCATCTTGACGTAGTCCACGCCCCATTCAGCATAGGTCTGGGCATCTATTTCAAGATGATCCCAAATACCAGGGTAGCCATCACAGGTCGTGGTGCCCATGTCCTGGTACACGCCAAACTTCAAACCTTTTGCATGGATCTAAAGGAGAAATCAATGAATTTAAAAAAAAATTGTTTTATGTCATCCTCCAGCATCCCCTCCCTGCCCTACAGCAACAGCCATACCAGTGGTACAGTTAAATACATTTAGTTGGACATACTACTGTCAGGGCTGTAGTCGAGTCCCTGCAAGTCCTTTCACAAGTCCTTTCACAAGTCCTTTCACAAGTCCTTTCACAAGTCCTTTCACAAGTCCTTTCACAAGTCCTTTCACAAGTCCTTTCACAAGTCCTTTCACAAGTCCAGTCACAAGTCCAGTCACAAGTCCAGTCACAAGTCCAGTCACAAGTCCAGTCACAAGTCCAGTCACAAGTCCAGTCACAAGTCCAGTCACAAGTCCAGTCACAAGTCCAGTCACAAGTCCAGTCGCAAGTCCTTTCGCAAGTCCTTTCATAAAGCCAGTCACAAGTAACTGGATGAACAATGACAAAGGAATGCCTTTGTCAAAGCTGAATAGCTTGTCATTGGAATTAGGACTGGAGGGTTTGTGATGGACTTGCAAGGACTTGTGATGGACTCAACTACAGCCCTGACTACTGTAGCACCAAGCCTTAAAAAGAGTTGTCCCTTTTATGGAAGTCGCCCAATACAATACTAGGCATGGAGGAATGAGATGTGTTCTTATTCCTCCATGCTCTAGGTAAAGGGCCAGTGATGTAGTCGAGACCATCACAAGACCAACACAAGACCAACACAAGACCAACACAAGACCATCACAAGACCATCACAAGACCTTCAGTCATAATTCAAGTCTTAAGCTATTCAAATGAACCGTAATAAAAGCATTCCTTTGTCATGGTTGTAACAAGCTGGTTTTGTGAATGGTCTTGTGCCTGGTCTTGTGATGGTCTCGACTACATCACTGTAAAGGGCTACAACAGAGGTGGTGGGGTTGGCCACATTTTAGGTTGCCAGCCCTACCACCCTTACAAACTCAACGATGCAAGCATGATAAAAATGTACCTTCATTTCTTGTGCAAAGTAAATATCCAATTCTGAGTTTCCGACAGGAAGTACACACACTGGCATGTTCATGTTGGAAAGTTCAAAACATTTCGACTTTTGAGACATACTCTTATTCTTAGTTTGACAAGCTTGTATACAATTTTTTTGTGCAATATAGCCGAGTACTTTTTATTAACCCTAACCCTCCAGGGTGTTTTGGCTAGAAACCCTGCCAGACGCATCAGATTGCATACTTTGTCACATTGACTTGTGTGGAGAGTGCAGCAAAGTGGAGCCGTCACCACAGATGCACTGTGCTGCGTCTGGCAGGGTTAGGGTTAAGTACCAGGTTCTATTGAGTAAAGAGGTAGTCGAGTCAGAGTATTTGGGCCACCGAGTATGAGTACAAGAATCTGAGTCTCAAGCACATAGGCAACCAACTACAAGTTTACAAAGCAGAGTATGAGTCCTTGGATAGCCAAGCTTTCAGCAGTTTCAGAAATGTGGTCTTTAAATATAGACATATACATTGTAAATGCAAACTTCACTTCTACTGACTCGGTGATTCTGGCGACCTATAATATTCCACAAGTCCTGACAATAAGCCAGTTCGGTGTCAAAGGTTATTCAGGATAAAATTGCTGACGTAATGCCACACGATGTAACGCGAACGCCCATTCTGATTGAATTTAACTCTAGTAATTTAATATAGCTCTATGGTACTAAAGTATAGCGCCAATATCTGCATGAGTCACTCAAGCCTCGACAACAGTACAGCTATCTCATTCAATTAAATCACAACTCTCATCTACGGTACAACTAACTGTATAGTAAAACCTTACATAATCTGCTAGACTCTTCATCCCATGTGGGAATCTTTTGGGGTCAGGCTGCAGACGACCCTGTGCATCCCTTTCCTTGGACATCCAACAGTCATCCAAATTGATATATTCATAGCCTGCATCCTTATATCCATCCGCAGCCACAATATCAGCCATCTCCATGAATAGCCGCTCACTGTAAGAAAACCCAACATAAGTTTCAATTTAATTTTAATTCAACATTTGTTATTCACAATTACTAGAATCCTTCCCTAACCACACAAACTCCAACACTGTGTAGTAAACCAATGGCACATTCTTTGTACTTAGACAAAATCAGGGCATCAAGTCCCATGCAAAGTGATGGTGCCAAGGCTCTACAGTACCCAATCACACAAAATTCAACACAAATGGGGTGTTTGATTTTGGCAGGTTAGGGAAGGTTAGGGTTAATGAATAGAAAAAGGTAAATGGTGAAATGTAGGCATAACCCGATAAGTGCAGCTTGAGTTGGGAATGCCATGTACTGAACAAAAGACAAGACAAAGTCATAAAACCTCCAACAAAGACGCTGGGAGACCGCCAATATAAGGTAAGATAGCTCAGTTGGTAAAGCACTGGTATGGTATTCCGGAGGTCGCAGGTTCAAATCCAGCTCCTATCAGTGTTCTTTAGTTACTTCAAATTAGTCAGTTTCTCTTGTGGTTTGTTTGACTGTATTAAGTTAAAAGTCGTATCCTCTTTGAATGATCCCCACAATGTCGCCTCCCAGGTTGCATCGTAAAATTAGGGCATATGATCCCTGGCTATACACGTCCGACTAGTGCACCCCTAACAAAGAAACTACCAATTTGGGAAACTGCCAACATAGGGTGAGATAGCTCAGTTGGTAGAACACCGGTACAGTATTCCGGAGGTTGCAGGTTCAAATCCCACTATTGCCAGTTTCCTTTGTTCACTTTGTAAAAGTGATTATAACTAAGCAGCTAGCAAGATTAAAATAGGGTTATACCTTTTATTTCTCCATGGTTGTACTCTGTCCATGAACCACTAGTAGTATGGACAGACCACTCCTTATTTTAATTGTAAACTGAAGGTGATTATCAGTTATTACCTAGCAGCTAGCAAGATTAGAATAGGGCTATACTTTACCCAATACCTAATATAACAGAAACCCTCCATTTTTTACCTGATGCAGTTCTGGAGGCTTTCATCACAGTCCACATCACAACGGAATCTCTCCCATGGATTCCAGCCCATAGGAGGGGTCTGTGCTAAGCCATTGTTTAGACTATTCATCACGGCAGGCAGAGCCAGCGACACAAGCAGCACAATCAGCCTCATTGTTTTAGTCCAATCAATGTCTGTAATCAAAAAGAAACAAATGCCTTGATTACTGAGACACGAATCACATTCCTTTCAATTGATGCACTGGGGACATAACTGATAGAATGAGGCAAAGTAAAAAAAAAAAAAAAAAACGTCCCCATCCGCTTCCTTTTTGGGGCTACTTGGTTTTTGGTTTGGTTTTTTTTACCAGTGAAAAATTAGTTGAAAAAAAAAAAATGTCAACCGATCCATCGGAAAATAAAATACAAGCTTACTAAAACTATTAAAACCACTGTAAACATGTTCAATTCTCTTGTCCACAATGTCTCTTTCATATTTGTGTCTTTGAACAGTTGGAAAACCTACAGTTGTCAGAAATATTAAAAAGAATGGCGGCCATCTTAAAAATAACAAATAAACTCCCCCTCCTTCCTTTTTTTTTTTTTTACTTGGACGCTGTAAAAATTTTACTTGGCCTTATGTAAGGTAACTAAAGCCTGAATTATGTACCAGACTATGGGAACACTGTCAAATCTTCAAGACTGGATTTTTTTCAAACCAGACTTTCTTAATCTTAGCATACATAATGTGTGAATTATTTTTAAAATTATGGCACTGAATCGTACAGCATCCACAGATAATTTCCTCTACCACAGTTGGTTCAAAATTGTATCGACTTATAGAATAACAAATTTAGAAACCCTTGTATATTTCTCTTGAACTGACATGCACATGTGATATTTTACCTTAATGTTGCCGTCTTCTTTTATGTATGCTGGAGATATGATGATAACAACCCAATCTGTGGAACCGGAACAACCATGTGCATTAAACAGCGCCCTCTATCAGCAAACGCTACTTTGGTTATCCGGCTCCCGAGCTAGCTAGCTACAACCCAACCGTCTGTCCTTCCTCCATGATTCAGCTTAGGCCGAAAATGTATTTTTGCCTCTAGAAATCATATAAAAAACCGAAGAAGAAATGAACTCAACAGCCACGCTTGAAAAAATAACAAATCCATTCACTAAAGCAAGAACACATTCTGAATTTGGAAGGAGTTTGATGATTGTTTATATTTTCATAACACAACCTTATCCCAATATACAAAAATGAAGGGTAATAACAGTGTGAATCACAAAACAGTTTTACCCTTTTATCATTTGAAGTTAGAACTCTACATGTTTAAGTATTGATGTACTAAATCACTCAGCTCTCTAACAACACAAAATCTCCAAAAGATTTGTAATTGAGAGTTGAGATAAAAAAAACACACAATTAAAACGGGGGGGGGGGGGGGGGGGATTCGTGATATAGGGTGCTCTTCAAAACCATGTACACAAGCTGTTCTCAAGTATAGGTAGCCTTTTGACAAGGTCTTCTCATGGATGGTCTTCTTGACTTTCGGCATTTGATGAAACAGCAAAGCCACAAAGTGAATTGAGCAGAGACTACACATGGCGAAGGCCTGGTTTTAAGGTTTATAGGTCATTTGGAACATGCACTGTCTGTAAAAGGAATAACAAAGAACAAAAAATGTACCTACTGGGGGGGGGGGGGGGGGGCGGGGATTTCAAGCCCAAAGTGCCAGCTAGATACTTAATTATCCCTTTACCCCCACCTCCTTGATTTCATATTTTGAATATCCTGTTCCAACAACATTTAACACGATTGGGCAATCTTTATCAATACATACATACATATCTGTATCAAATACAGTAGTATCCATGGCCGTTAATAAGTTCAGGATAAAGTATTCCGACAGAAGATACAGATTAAACTAAAAACTAAACTTTAATTTGATACAAAGCTATACGGCTAGAATTATAGAAAAATCATCAAAAGCCTCCAAATCTCAGAATAGTGACTGGATATCACTGCTAGACAGTCATCATCCAGTTAAACTTACACCAGTGCCATGCAAGCATGAAGTTAAGGTTGATGCAAGATGTTTTCCTAGGGCTGTCTTAAATTGACTTAATTGAGATGATGGTGCTTGATAAAAAACTTTATTAGGAAGTTTATTCCAGTCTAAAATAGTCTTTGGAAAAACTTTTGTGGTACACTTGAGTGCAGCATTGCAAGGGAGCGGAACGCTGGTTAAGCCTATTTCTTTCTACTGGAGTGATGTAATGGGGAAGGTCGATGGCAATTTTCTTTTTCTGGATGGAGTGTTGGCAGAATGTTTGGAGTCTGCTGTGATTTTTCTGCGGTGCTGAAGGGTTGGCCATTGAAGATTTTGTTGGTCCATGCTATTAAATTCATAATTCATGTTCAAAAATGTTGATTCTTGACAATTTAAGCTACATGAGCATGTATCCTTCAAAACAAGTCATTACCAACAGAAAAAAAATACATTTATGTAAATAATAATAATCCCATGGCTTTAATTGTTTTCCCTGGGCCCAATTTCACACGGTTGCTTAACATTCTGTGTTACAAGCAGAAACAGTCAATTTGGCAATTTTAAAATTTACAAACCCCAATTCTATTATCACATCCAAAAGTTTTAAAACTGAATACAATCTTGAAATTTTGTGTAAGGGGTGATTTTAGTTTTTTTGTTTGAAGTCGGACTGGGGTATGCACAGTTCACAAGCTTTGAGTTTCACTTTTTTAAAACAAGGGGTCAAGAATGTAATTTTTCAAAAGATTACAGCTAAGCTTATGAATGATGTACATCAACATACAATATATCAAATTAAAGCTTGCTGTGTGTATTTTCAGGAAACAATCTAACTTGTTGACTTTTGCAACTTTGCACTTGTTTCATGGTGAAAGTCACATGTGTACATGGATCAAAATATCCACTGGACCGCTGGACCGAGTCCAGTGATTTGAACATTGGTCGAGTGAACTCTTGACCGAACTAGCTAGTCCGGTGGTCTAGTGATTTTTCATACACTGCGTGAAATGCTATGACTAAAGTTCTCATTTTTCTAAATCTGGTGAACTGAAAAAGCCCCATAATTTCTGGAATGGCCATTTTAAGTTTTGAGGCAAAACAGCATTTCTAACCCCCTTCCCCAACAAGGTCGGCAAAGGGGACAAAATCGAAACAGAACACTTATTCAAAAACACTGTGTTCTTATTTTTACCATTGGTCTTGTGAAATACTTTCTGGTCTAGTAAAATTGTTGTGCTACTAGCCCAGCTGTCTAGTAGATTTTTACCTGAAATTCGACCCCTGATGTATGAAGACAGGTTTTACTGGATATTTATCACACGGTTCTACTACGATATCTGTACATGTACTAGTAAAGTAAACAGGAGGGAGTGGTTTTAAAGAGGATGTTGATTGCTGAGAGAAGTCTGCGTCATTTTGTAGTTTTATGTAGATTGCATATTGTAAAATAAAACAGCCAATTATTTTTGCCATGAAATAACCAAAAAGTGTCTTTTGAGAGCACATTTTGTTCAAGTCCCCTCTAGTGCAGCATAGCCTGCTGGTGCCATTTGTCTAAAAGTCATTGCTGCGGGCAGCAAACAAATCTGACGTCATAACACCTTCCACCTTTTGTGTCTAGCACTAGGCACAAAAGGGAGTTCAGATATATTTGCTGCCCGCAGCGACGACTTTTAGACAAATGGCACTAGCAGGCTAGAGGGTACTTGAAAAAAATAGCTCTCAAAAGTCACTTTTTTTGTTATTTCATGGCAGAAATAATTGGCTGTTTTACTTTACAATACACAATCTACATAAAATTACAAAAATGATGCAGACTTCTCTCAGCAATCAACGTCATCTTTAAGATGCAATGGCTCTCAGAAAGTTTCAATAGTACTACCACCATAAAGGGCATAAGCAAATTTAAAATGTTCAAAAAAGTTATACACTTCACAAAGCTTTCAAAAGGTATCAACTGACTTGTTCTTTTTTTCTTTTTCGTAGTTCGTCGGCATTTTTCTTGTTCTATTACAGACTACAGTGAAAGAAAAAAAATGAGAAGTTTACTTTCGATTTGCCACTGTTTATAAGTATTTATATTCCAACAAAGATTTCAGCAAAAATTAGAATTACATTTAGCATATTATATTATAAATACTCCTGACAAAAGAATTTTAGTACATGTATTTCCTTTTTAAGCTAGATGTAACTTCCATTAAATTACAATTTCAGAGTTGTCATTGCATTTTTTACTGATTGGTCTTAAACCCAATACAAAAAATCACAAAAAGATGACTACGAAATTGACAAATTCCCTTGTAGTCATTGAAGGCACACATTGCCTTGCAGGTGCCCAATTGGGCAAAAAGAGGTTTTGTCCAAAAAAATTCCTGTGGTTTAAAAGATCATTTAAAAGTAGCCTGTACTTACTGTTGGAAATGCTTTCAAAAAGGTCAAAAAGTTGTGAGTGGGTCAAAGGTCAATGCTTTTGTTTTTCTTCCACATTTCTCTGCAAATATTATACATTATAGTCAAATATTTACACTCAGACCTTGGGAACAGGTTAGCTTAACCCCTTGAGTACGTTTTTTTACGGGAGACGTCGGGGTGCCGCGGCGGCTCTGGCAGCCAAGCGAAACAGCCACAATGTGTTTGTGCAGTCAAGCGTAACATATACACAATAATCCAACAATGGATTGAAACTGCACAAACAGAGGTCAATGGCGTCATCCGGCCTGGTGGCACTGTTTTTTTTTGGCGCTATGTGGCGTCATCCGTACGCAAGGGGTTAAAGAGATGAAATGTGGGGATTTCAGGGCAATGTGTGCCTTTAAGGATTGGTACACGAATAATTCCTAATAGACTTTAAAACCCCTCTTGAATTTGATTGGCTCGGCCTTGATCATCATCACCCCGCCGGGGTTAACTCTGACAGTCAACGGGTCGTAGACTCCAAAGTTTCCCAGTTCCTTGTGGTTGATCACGTCGCGGATCGAGTACGGGAAAATGGGGAAACCGAGTTCCTTCACCGAGGTGGTGAGGTTGTGCGGCATATCGGTAGCCCGGCTTAAAATGACTGCAGCGTAGCAGTCTAGGTCCAACAGTTTGGTCCAAATCTGGAAGTGGGATTTCTGTAGACAAGAAAATGGCATGAAGAATTTAATACAAAATCAGTGACGTTACACTAGGTTTCAGAAATTACAATAATGAAATTTCGGGAGATGGAATCTGCTTCGGGGACCGGGGAGGATGGAAATGTTAAAGTTATCCTGGCTGTGCTGTTAACCATTTCGCGCTGGGGTTTTTTTTTGCCGAAAATTTCGGTTTTCAACAAAAATCCAAATATAGCAGCCAACTTCTGATATACAAGCCACACGCCACAAATACTGATTCGCAAGAGTAATTTCAACAGTATTTGTACAATATTTCTTGCTGAAACCTCATATATTTCAATACTCCAGTGTGCCCACTAGAGCGTAAATTGTAGAACAACAGGCAGTGCACAGCGGCCAAGTTCAAGTTCAACACACGGTCGGCCTCCACAGACTTCTCAGACTTTGTGTGTGTGTGTACAAAACAAGGGATTACAATGAGGGATTAGCGTGTTGAGACGTCACCCGGAGGTGAGTCGAGGTAAGCTCGACGTTTTAACCCGTCAGCCGTGCCCGTGTATAAAAACAGCCAGTGTGTGTTAACTCGTCCTCCGATGCGAACTGGTTAAAACAAAAAAATTCTTTTAACAAATTGCAAAATCTACTTTTTTTTCTATTTTGGGTATCTGTAACCTCCACAAAAGGCTTTAATGCGTAGTTGCATTTGGAACTCTAATGCACAAAGAGATATGCCATGTGGGAAATGAATTATTACTGCACTCCAATTCAAAATTTGTTAAGAAATTATTCAACCTAGGTATTTTTGTTTTTGGTCTAATGTCTCATTCATTCAAAAGTGAATAACTTTTGTATTACAAGGAAAATAGTAATTTAAAACACTCAATTAGTTTTTGAGGTGAAACTCAAAAAGAACTGGGGTAATGCATCTGTTAGTAAATTTCTACCCTTCCCGAAGGTATGAAACGCTTAGAAGCAACCTCTAATTACATGCTAACTTGTTTGAGAGTGGCCAATGCTTTCATTTATATCCAGCCACAAAAAGACTCCAATCAAAGCTGGCTTTATGCATTTCTACTGTAGAAACTGTCCACATGTAATGACGACAGGTAGACACTCCTGATATGTTCAACCAGGAATTTTTTAAGAGACAATACTCTTTTCATTGAAATCAGATTTTCAGAAAAATTTTCAAAAAAACTTTTTTGAAAGGAGAATTTAAAAAAAAATCTGAATTTTTATTCAAATCGGAAAAGTTGCAATCTGTAGATAATGGATAGATCATTTCTTACACTGTATATCATCAAGCCCATCTTGCCCAGTTTATCCTGGTTGATAGCGATGACCTCACGATTCATGAGAATTGCCTTCATCTTGGGATCTATCTCCCGAAGGTCATTGGACATGAGCAGTGCAGACGACATGATAGACCACAGTGCAAACTGAGACTGTGCCTGGTCATAGCTCAGTGAAAAGTCCCCAACGACGATCTGTAAGAGAAAAATTAAAAACACTTTCAAATCATCAATTAAGCTCTTGGAAGTCAAGTTGCAGTACTCCTGCACCCAAGCCCTTTACTGTGAGATTTTTACATGACAGTGTGTAACACTGTTATAAAAAAATATTCAATGAGATGTCATTTTTCAGGGTTGAGGCTAAAAAAAGTAGGAAAAAGTAGAACAAAATAGGAATTGTTTGATTTAGCAGGGTCATATGAAAAACACTGAAGGGAGTTAGGGTCAAAACACACACAATTAGATTCTCCAAAAGGATAAAATGTCTAACGTGTCTTTTCATGCCTGGTATGTTTTGATACTTATTTTTTTTTTTATTATTTTGATTTATAATAAAATCGCATCGTTTAACAGGCAGCATAAACACTGACACTCGCAATGTCTACTATAAATACACACAAGAACATTTAAACAAATACTTCTACAGAAATACTGATAAAATGGAATAAAAGCAATTTAAAACAAATCACAAAAAAACTACAACGCTCACAACCGTGCATACGAACACTACAAATGAGCAAAACAGACAAACAATACACGATAGAAAAGAAACAACTGTAAATTTATATGCATAATGTACATAAAAACGAATTACAAAAATAGATTGGCACAAGTACAGCACAGTGACATTACCGAATGTGCAAGTTGACAACAGGCAAATTACGATTAAAACTAAACAAGTTCTCATCGCAAGGATTTTATGTGAACATTTTATATCTGGGAGTGTGACAAAGTGCATGTAACTGTGTGGAGAGATATACTGTACCCTGTGGAAACATGAAAACAATAGAGACAAAGGGACTGAATAGGTCTCCACAGGGCAATTCTATGGGTTAGGTTGTCTCCACAAAGTACATGGGGGTTTGCTTAAGTATAGGGACAAAGGGGAGAACAATGCCATGTCTCCACAGAGATGCAAAAACGCAGATATGTTAAGCATTGTGTTTTCTATTTCAAATGTTAGCATTTTATTCTATTCTTTGAAGCTTTTATGTGTTCCTCAAAATTTTACCGGATAAATTGTTATGTTATTTTTAAAAAGTAATGTGCTCTCAATCAGGGTGATCTCGGAGAGAGCGTAATAATACAATAAACTTTAATTTTATTGTCATTGGTCCCATACTTTTTATCCTTGTCCAGGGTGAATAAATAAACTTTGACTGTCCTTTATTACTTACAAAGTCCATATCCATAAAGCTGCCTGGCTTGTTGACCTCTGCCATAATTTCCTGATGGAAGGTGTACCAGTCCACGATATTGAGAACTTGAGCCCATGAGTCTTGCACATCATCGTACTGTCGCATGCTGTTGCAATGTTCCGCGATTTCAGTGTAATTTGGCTGTGCAGAAAAAATAAATATAATTAATAAATATGAATAATATATTAATATATATAACTATATAGTCTCTGAAAAAAAAAAAATGTTCATCTGCAGCACTGTAATGGTTTTCCTAAAGCCAGTTCATACTTGCTGTATATTCCCTGCGTTGGAAAAAAAACGGATTGTTTAAATACTGCCCTCTGTTGACCGAATGTAGTTAGTCTGCGTTGTGTCTAAAATGGGTTAACAATCTGAAAACGGTCGTACGCGTAGTGTACCAAAAATTGGGCTATTTTGGGTACTATAACAAATCCAGTTAACTTACCGCCCGGCGGTTAAAAACAAACGCCATTTTTCTTTCGTTTTTTTTTCACCATCCAAGCACGCAAAACTCAAAGTTTTGCATGCTTGGATGGTGAAAAAAAAACAGGTCAGTGTAATGATATTTTCTATAAATACTAACCTCCAAATCCGCCCATTTCTGAAAATTGCAACAATGACCAATCATGAACACTATATTTAAAGGTAGTGTACATGATTGGTCATTGTTGCATTTTTCAGAAATGGGGGATTTGGGGGTTAGTATTTTATAGGAAATATCGTTCCACTGACCTGTTCAAAGTTTTGCGTTGTTGGATAGTAAAAAAAAAACAGAAAAAAACGGCGCTAGTTTTCAACCTTCGGGCGGATGATAGCCCTTAGTCAAGGTGCGCGTGGCTACCTGGACGGTGACGCGCTCTGAATGCCAGCATGTCCGGGACGCGCCACTCATTGGGGTAGCCACGCGCGCAGTTTTCCAACGTTTTTCAGCCGCAAAACGATATAAATTTCCACTTTTCTTGACAACGACAGCACACCTCGTGCCATAATTTCACAGGATGATTGAGACTACTATTAACTTACAGTCTAGTGAGGTATTTCGTAATAATTCAGTAAAAAAAAATTGGAGGATTACCAATCGTGTACACTACTTTTAAGTCCAAAGCATGCCCGTCAAAAGTTCTTCACTTAACCAGTACAAGTCACAAAGAACTGATTCTCAGCAATTTCCACATATCCTTTGATTTGATATTTACACGTAGATGATTATTTTGAACAAATCTAAAATCCAGGACCAACATAACTCACATCAAAAGCTCTCATGTCAAATCCCCACTCACAGCAAAAGAGAATTGGACGTCCGGTCTTGTTTAGAGCCCGCGACATATTGACGAAACCTGGTAAGAAACAAAGCAAAACAAAACAAACACGTGATTTCAAAATAATGGCGGTCAGTCTGGCATCAGTTTCGTGTAGTGGTTCTTTCCTTGCCAATGCTGTGAAAGTTTGAGCTGAACGTGTTATCCAAGTCACAAAAAATACTAAAAACCTATCTGATTTAGAATGATTTGTGCACCTTCATATGTACTTATTTCAACTTATCCTTTTGACATAGGCCACCATGTTTCTTGAGGTCTTCAGATACAATTTGTTTAAACATGACAGCATTTTAGAAAGAAATGTTTCTAAGGAGGATTGGTACTTGTATCATCTTTATAAATAGTACATTTTCTGATTTTTTGTTCTGCCAGGGTAAAAATAAATATAAAAAATTCTACACCGTTAGCCACCAGTTGCAAATACAATATATACACATCTAATTCTGTCACGATGAAGTGAGTGGAAAATTTCAAATGTCCTAATATATGTATTAAAGTAATGCTTATCCTACCTTCTCCGAACAAGGTTTTGCCCAGATTATGGCAGCCGTCCATCTTGACGTAGTCCACGCCCCATTCAGCGTACGTCTTGGCATCCGTTTCGATGTGGCCCCAAATACCTGGATATCCATCGCAGGTCTCTGTACCCATGTCCTGGTACAAGCCAAACTTCAAGCCTTTGGAATGGACCTATGAAAACAAAATCAAATAAAATGCTTAGGATCTTAATTAATAGAACGAACTTAATTAGTACCGGTAGTTACAACTTCTGATTTCGATAAACAAGTTTTTAAAGTGAACAAGGACAAATAGAAGGAGCAATATTTGAACCAGCGACCGTCCGGATTACCATGGGTTCAAATCCCACACCTGCCAGTTTTCTTAGTTTTTTTTTTTTTTTGGCAAATCGCCAATCACAAGCCCTAGGGCACTCGAGGTGTGAGCTACAGAGGATTATGTGAAAAACCAGCCCCTCACACTGAAACAAGACCAGCTAATCTCTTCACAGTATGAATAGGGTCGGGATGTGTAACTAGTCCACTGCAAGACATCAATAATGCCTCTACCCATATTAAGTGTAGAAGTGCTATAGCCCAGGACTGGGCTCGAACCCACAACCTGCAGAATTACCCACAGACCTTGAATTCAATGCGCCAAACCACTAGGCCACAGCACTTCCACGGACTTCATAAATGGATTAAAACTACCTACATGTAGTCAGTTTCCCTTGTGGTTTGTTTCAAGAAATTATTAGGTAAAAACTGTATCCTCATTAACTGATCCAATGTCGAAAACGTTGGGGGTGAATGCCTAGCTACACGGTAGTATGAGGTTCTGCTTTCTGACTAGCAACCCTTGAACAGAGATACCAACAATTAAAGGTAGTGTACATGATTGGTAATTCTCCAATTTTTTTACTGAATTATTACGAAATACCTTACTAGACTGTAAGTTAATCGTAGTCTCAATCATCCTGTGAAATTATGGCACCAGGTGTGCTGTCGTTGTCAAGAAACGCGTGGCTACCCGGACGAGTGGCGTGCTGGACATGCTGGCATTCAGGGCGTGTCACGTGTCCAGCTGGTAGCCACGCACGCCTTGACTAAAGGCTATCATCCGCCCGTCGGTTGAAAACGAGCGCCGTTTTTCTCTCGGTTTTTTTGCCATCCAACAACGCAAAACTTTGAACAGGTGAGCGGAACGATATTTCCTATAACATACTAACCCCCAAATGCACCCATTTAAAAAAATTGCAACAATGACCAATCATGTCCACGGCCTTTAAGGAATCATTTCATATTGTCTAAAAGCGGTATCAACAACGGCACCGCTTTTTTTTGCGGTACGAGCTTTAATGCTGCCTGATATAATGAGCTTATTCTATAAAAGGTCAGTGCACACAGGCAGTTTTTGTCTCCGCAATATTCATGAAGAGTGAGTGGTCCTCTGGCCGTAAGTGCTTTGCAAAGAACCTGATTGCGGCACATCTCCTGGCTTTCTGGCTAATCCATCTCCGTGGACATTATGGGGAATTTATTTATTTATTATTACTTTACATCTTCAGACATTAAAAAAAAAGGTAAAATGAACAGGGGATGTCAAGAAAGAACAAAAGTATATAACTGTCATCAGAATGTTGTGTTCAACCAAACCCTGTTCAAAAGAAAATAGAAATAAAACCAAAAAATATATGTAAAAATGTAAAACGATAATTACACTACATAAAAATATAAAGTGAACCAGAGCTCCAAATAACAATTAATTGCAGCAAGACCTTCACTAATAGGGTTCTTTCTCCATGGTCTGACTGCTGCCAATTGGAAATCTTTGACAACCCGAATTGCCTTTAATGAGCTCCAAGCTCCAGTTTTGACCTCGTGATTATTCAGTTTTTCAAGCCACCTGGCTTCCTATTCATCAGCAAGGTTTGAGTTACGGAATGCGGTGCTGCAAAGAAAAACAGAGGTATCGACACTGCAATCGATACCACCAAAAAGGGAAAATATTTAGATCATGTGCGAAAACAAGTTGAACTGGATATATACATGTATACTGTGTGGATCCTTAAGTCGAGTTTTAAGTCGAGGTGAATTTCTAGCCTAGACAGGTTCTTACATAATCTACTAAACCCTTGACTCCACTTGGAAACCGTTTGGGGTCTGCCTGCAGACGCCCCTGTGCATCTCTCTCCTTAGACATCCAGCAGTCGTCCATATTGATGAACTCGTAGCCTAACTCTCTGTAACCTTCACTGGCTACAATATCGGCCATTTGCATGAAAAGTTCCTCCCTGCAAAAAAAAGGTATAAACAAAATAAGCGACCTGGCACTCTGAAATGGGTGGAAAGAAGCAAAAGTTGCAAATTGAGTTAACGGTATTTCCTGAAAATAAAAGTTAGAAGGGTCTGACATTTCAATCCTTGCTCAAAGGCTATAAATGTAAATTTGGATTAGCTTTCGTTATGAAATTTTGGGACATCTCATAAAGAAGGTTTATTGATGTAAAAATGTTAAAATTCAAACATTTATTCCCTAGTTAAAAGAGGGTTATTTATTATTTAAAGTACACCTATAATTTGTTGATGCTTTGTTCATGCTGATTGTGTTTGCTGACGCTTTTTGACACTTTGTCGATGCTAAATAATACAACCGTACAAAGACAAAGTACCTGATGCAAGTATTTGGGTCGGCATCACAGTCGACATCACAGCGGAATCTCTCCCAGGAATTCCAGCCCATTGGAGGAGTAAGTGCCAAGCCATTGTCCAGACTATACATGGCAGGTATAGCCAGCGACACAGTTACAAGCAGCAGAATAGTCCTCATTTTTCCAATCTGGTTAAACACACTGGGATTGAAAGTAGTCCGACTATCGCCAGATCATGTCCAAAACAAAGTTAAAAAAGGCAATAAGTAGGGTCCAAGTTACTCGGACTACACACAGATTGAAAGCAATGTGTGAAAAGATTTTACTTTGATATCCCCACCAAAATGGGTCAGGAACAGAAAAATAAACCATCCATCATGTCCATTCATATTTAAATTGTATAAACAAATGGCACAACCTTTAAGTTTAAGTTTGAGACTAGCTTGAAAATTCCAGCTCTAGGCTCAAGATTCGCCATTAGAGCTGGAAGGAATCCTATATAGGGTAGGTCAGGGTCGTTTAAGATCTTGCCGATATCTTCCGTTTCCCTGAATATATCAACTAAACACTCACCTTGAACTGTAGAGCAGTCATTCATGCAGCTTTTGATCCCCTCAAAATGAGAATATGATCAAGTTAAACCCGAAAAAAAAAAGGATTTTTCGTGCAAATCGGTGCATGCACAAACCAGCTGTGTACAAAGTAATGGAGCGGATTTTTGAACATGAACGATGTTTTCCGATCGATTATCAGCCAGCGGCACTACGTGCGCCTCGGGGCTCGATATCCAACGGCTGTTTGCTGATCGCTGTCAGTATATTCAGGGAAACGGAAGATATCGGCAAGATCTTAAACGACCCTGACCTACCCTATAGGATTCCTTCCAGCTCTAATGGCGAATCTTGAGCCTAGAGCTGGAATTTTCAAGCTAATTTGAGACTGTGTTTGATGTTCTTGGCTAAATACAATGGTAGCCCTACAAACAGGGCTGTAAATGGCTCTTCTTTTAACTTCTGTCTTGTAATGTATGGTGACAGTAAAAAGACAGAAGTTAAACAAGGAACCTTATTTACAGCCCTTGGTATAGTCATAGAGCAAGGAACTATGGAGGTACATGTAGTAAACTACCTCCATGAGGGGTACAGTAGACCAAAGTGTTCAAATATACGTTAATTTCTGCCTCATTTTGACGGATTTTGTTCACGTAAATTTTGAAACTGTCTAAACACGTGGCACAATCTGTTATCAAGGAAGGCTGGTTATTGTCCTAAATTGTGCTGCTCCTGACCTATTTTGGAGAGGGATATTAAAGTAAAATCTCGAGAGGGACTTACAGTACACAATGCACGATCGACGAGTACTCTGCACGCGCACACCGCGCCCGGCCAAAAATAAACAATCCCGTGACCGTACTTCCGGTTTTGGTATACCATCGACTACAGAGGGCGTTAACACTTCAATGACGAAACAATGAGCAAGTTCGATTCAGTGCTCATGCGCTATGTACGTCGCGAACCTTGATCGAATTGTTCAAATCCTTCCATCCTAGTTCTCAATTTCAAAAGTATGCCTACACGTATATATAGTCACGGCTTCAGCTAGCTGGCTTCAGTAGCACCATTGAGGTATTCAGGGGCGGATCTAGGTTTTCACTAAGGGCCGGGGGGGGGGGGGGGGGGGGGGGGGGGGGGTTTACCTGAGGTGATTGGCCTACACACCCCAGCGTGCCGAATTTTCGACACCTGACACTGGTTATTTTTAATTTTTTTCTCAGCCCAAGGGGGGACGGGGGGGGGGGTTTAAACCCCCAAACCCCCCCCCCGTAGATCCGCCACTGGTATTAAAAAGGTAATACCTCCATGGTAGCACTGAACCTGTCTCTGTGGCGGCTTTTTTGAAGGCTTTTCGTAAGTATGACGTCATTTGGCCCGGGAAGTGCAGTGCGAATACGCGTTACTTCACGCGCTTTCCATAAAGTCCCACGTGGACTCGGAAGTTACGATAAACGAAGAGGATAGCATCATGTAACACGTGACATTTATTCCTCAATAAATTGATTTGTTTTTCTTCTGAAGAGTTTTCAAATTATTGTTGAGTTTTCAAATTGTTTTATTCTGAATGGAAAAATAAAATTCCGAAAAAGAGCAGTTGGGTTCTTAATGCCCACGAGCAATTCGGGTCTGGTCTACGGCATGCAGTGCTTCCACTTTCAAGGAAATTTTTCCTTTCAAAGGAATTTTTAAGGAAATGAAAAAAACCAAGAACATTTTGAGGAAATCCCCTAAATCTAAGGAAATCCTAAGGAAATTCTTAAAATATGCGCAAATTCTACAATATTCTCCCAAAATTTGTGGCAAATTCTACAACATTATTGAATGCCCTATCAGTTTCAGAGTGACTTGAAACAAGCACGTAAAATACGCGCACGCGCCACTGCTTTCTTCAAAAGAGACCGGATATTTTGAGCTTTGTACTCACCTCTGCTTACCCTCTAGAACACAGGGAAAGCACTAATATTAGGCTTCTGGTGGTTTAAATAAAAATAAGGAAATCGGAGATTGGGAGACAGGTGCCGGCGGCGGCAGCATAACGGTCCTTTTACAATGTTCTCACCAATCGTGCACATGCTCAGAGTGACTGCGCGTGCATATGCACATGTACCGCATTTAATTTAACTTAAATATGCACAGATACTCATATAAACTAGCAAAAAGGACCCGCGGCCACCAGCGTATTCAATGTCCGCCCAGACGAAATTGAGATCCTATGAATAAAATTACTCCCGTTTTGTATTTCCCCGGCTGTATTCAATCAGCTCCGCGTGCAGTCCCATGAGGCCCTTTATGCATAATCCCCTGTATGGGTTATAGCCTAAAAAATGAAATGCAAATCCCGGGATGCAAATATGCCGGGATTTTCACAACGCCACCGTCATTTTCGTCTGTGCTCATGGCTGTCAGTTGCTATAGATGACATGCGTTGCGAATAAGAATAATGTGTCTGAACTTGACTCGAATTTAAATCTGATATGTCCGTGCCTTTGTTGTATGCAACCCTGAAAAAAATCAAATTGATTTGCTAGTAATTTTTTTTATCGTTAAATACTTACATAAGTTATAAGTTTAAGAGACATTCCACACACACAAAAATCGACTGACGATAAGTAACAAATTTAATCAGTTTCAAACTAAATCTTGGCGCCTAAATAGCACATATTAAGGCCGGTTCATAGGCCTACTTCACGCGAATGTAAAAGCGACTATTTCAAGACGTCATCAATTATTGTTGTTTCATTGTGATGTTCGCCGTTTATACCCCAATGAATTGGCTTCGCTCCCGAATTCGCGAGAAGTATGAACCGACCTATAACACAACAAGTAGGTACTCTCGGAAGACCAAAATTATAGAATGTACCGTGTGCCTTTTCTTTCAAAATACCGATCATTTCTTCCATACCTCTGGGTGAAAATCCACTGAATTAAGTTTGAGCAGCTGTTGTTGTTATTGTAACCCGCAATATTGTTTTTATTACAATACATAGCGGGTAATTGAAATGAATGTGTTGTATGAAGTTGCTTTCATTTTTCACTCAGTACAAGCATCGCCAATATCACAATCATCCATTTTATACCCCGGAAATGAAATTTGGAATACGGTCTTTCGGAAATATTATTTTGAGGCTGTATAGGTTAGGACAGTTAATCAGATCATGTACGATAATGCAATTATATTTTGGCATTGATAATAAAAGGAAATTAATTAATTATGGCGGACAGGAAATGAATACAAAGAGCTAAAGAGCCGCCCGACTAGGAAATTGATGATCGGAGTAATGAGAAATCGGAGTAATTTCCTTGAAAATTGCGCACATGTATCTTTCTAAACCTAATCTGCCGAGAAATTGTTGAATGTCGTTATAGGAGTGCCCATATATTGTACAAGTTCTCATTGGCTTTCGTTTGATGAGTGTTCCAAGAGACACGTTTTGATTGGTCCAGACAAAAGTGCGACAACATCATGATAATGCCTAATAAACTCATGCACGCATGTGCATAGCGCACGTATCATGTAACCACAAGAAGCACTGGAAATGTTGGGACAAAAAAGACATACATTTTGCGAGAATTTCCCGAATTCGATCCAAGCGTTTACATTTGTCAAGGTGAAAAAAACCTGCAGAAATAATAAAGGTACGACCTACAGCAACAGCATGAATTCGACAGGACAAAATGGGGAGGGGACAGTGTTTCGTCTGTACATAGCATATGCATGCAAGTAATGGAGACTCGCACTCACGATTAAAAAAAATACAGGCGAGGTTGGCTTATCGATCATTTAAAAAATGATGATATGGAAAGAAAACCAAAATTGTCGACGAGTTTTTTTTTTGGTTTTACATGTAGGGCCTACTGCAGTGAAATTCTAGCAAAACGTACGTCTTTCTGTGCATTTCCACTAGAGAACCAGCTTCAGCCATGCGTGGGCTATGCGCATGCGTGCAACATTTGAATTTAGAAGTCTAGTCTACACGTTTGGTTGTGCCCTCATTTGAAAAACGCATGCTTTATCCGTTTACTGCTTAGCCAAGCTGCCGCCCTTTAAATATAATGAGGTCAGAATATTACTGTTGACCTCATCAGATCCAGTCTTAGCACATAACACCAATTTGCCAGTCGAACATCGACTTCGATCGGGCTCTCCCCTTATGCATGCTGTGCTGTTTACGAACGTGACTTTCACGAGTATTTTCATCCGGTGCTACAGTCTTATGGGACAAGTACTGACTAGTATGCATGCATGTCATATTCTATGCGTAAATATTTACTAACGGAATGGGATACTTACTCTAACATCAGCTTGAAACAGTTCCGTCGGATGAATTTAATCCTCGTGGCCCGTCTAGATCGAACCTTACCTCCATGATCGAAACTGCTAGCCTGAACATAGAACACACTGAAGCTGACTCTGGAAATGAGAGAACCGAACCTCAGATATCGCTCGGTCTTCGTAAAGTGACATCCAAGAGGTTGTAACACCAATTTTCCGGCTTTGCTAATCATCACTAAGCCCACGGCGCGAGCTCCGATTTTAGGAGAATTTTATCATGGTGGATTTTTATCGTTTGTGAAGTTTGCACTCGTAACTCGTGGAGTCCCGTGGAAGGCAACGTAATGGCATGTTTCATGAACAATTGACAAATTAAACACCAGTTAACGTTATGTTGTCCGATCCTTTGCATCTGTGTAGGGGACAATTTATTTAAATGAAGTTTCAATAGCCTGTAGAGTCGTCTAGGGACTCGCTGTAAACAGCCAGCACCGAGAAGACCTCCACTTGGGCAAAACCAACAGATGAAGTGGCTGGGGGAAAATAAAATGCTGGCAATTCATCGGCAACATTTAATGGCAACATTTCTCGCTCAGTAGTATGGATTGGTACTAGAAGCTCTAGTTCTAATGGTGTTCTTCGGCTGTAAACAGTAACATTACAGCCACTCGACAACAACGCCGTTTTGTTTTTAAACAGCACGCATCGGCAAGTCAACTTTACCCTGGAAACCCGGAGTTTAGGTGCATGTGACATTTATATTAAAACTGATCAAACATTTTGCACACTGGGAGCAAGCATAATAGACGTTCAGCTGTGTGGAATTTCACTTTTTATCAAACGAAATAACATAGGTCTATTGCTAGAAATTGGCTGCTCAGTGGAATGAACTGAAATATATCATGGATAAAAGTTAAGCCGATCCGACGTTTCGATCCTAGCAGAATCTTCCTCAAATGCCTATCACTCAAAAGCTTTCACTCTTTGATCAACATGTATAACTCGTCCAATAATTCATCGTCTGACTCGAGTTCTAGCATCTATTACATTTATTT
Organism: Hippasteria phrygiana; assembly: GCA_037893225.1. Taxonomy (NCBI): domain Eukaryota; kingdom Metazoa; phylum Echinodermata; class Asteroidea; order Valvatida; family Goniasteridae; genus Hippasteria; species Hippasteria phrygiana. Next base: position 1,722,326 of record JAZGUH010000220.1, on the reverse strand, counting down.
TCATGAGTACGATTACGGCCAGTGTGATGCGGCTATAAACTTCACCGAGAAAGAGGCGTTAAGTTACTCATATACCAATATGGAGAAACTATTTATCGGTGTTGTACTGCCTGTTATATTTATATTGGGAGTTGTCAGCAATCTCGCGTTTCTTTGCATGGTGTACAACGTGAAGAGAATGCGGACTTCCACGAACTGCTGCCTTACTAACCTTGCCGTAGCCGATGTGATGTTCCTAGTGGGCTCAATCGGCAGTAGAGTCTTGAAGTACGCCAACAGCCCGATATCCATTGACGATAGCTCGCTGGGCCAGGCGGGGTGCATCACGATGTATCTCATCAGTGATACAGCCTACATCTTCTCCTTAGCAGCCATCACACTGGTGTCGTTTGAGAAGTTCTACGCCGTGTGTTTGGCGCACCAAGCCCTGGGTGACTCCCGTAGGCGAGTGTTTGTCCGTCTGCTCGTGGCGTCTTGGATCGTAGCGTTCTGCGTAGCCGCAAGTTTCATCCCTTGCACCATGAACTATGTTGCCATTTGCTCATGGTGGCCTTCCAGTGAACCGTATAAAAGTTGGCCGAGTGAATTTGCCTTATGTGGGCCGGTGGGTGAGTGGGCTATCGTGTACGGCTCTGGTGCTCAGGCTATACCGTTCCTCCTAATCTTCCCCGTCAATGTTTATCTTTACCTCCGCATCATCTTCGGCATCACTAAGGCCATCAATGATACTAGCATCACAGGCAGAAGGAAACGGAACTTGAGACAGAGAAACCAGATAGCCATAATGCTGATAGTCAACGGGGCTGTGTTTTTCATATGCCTGGCTCCTTTCGAGATGATCAGTTTGTTTTACATGATTGCATTTGCTCGTGACGAGACTTTCATCCTACCTACCGCTACACGACATAATCTCACTTCATCTGCCAGGGTTTTGGCCTACATCAACGCGGCCGTCAACCCATTCGTGTACACATGTATGAGTGCCCAGTACCGGGACGCCTTCCGGCAAACCTTTGGGTTTCTCTGCTGTGGCAAGTCTGGTACGACTTCATCACAGAGGGAGTCGGTTTTCAAACACATCAGGAGACTCTCCATGAATCTCACCGCTTCAACCTCAGCAGGGAGTAGCTTGAAAATCTACCATAATGTACGCCCATCAAGCAGTAGGCCTATTGCAAAAACTGTGGTGTTAGACTAATACCACGTAGTATCTACATTGAACCATTCTTCATATGCAGATGCCACACGGTATTAAATTAACACCGTGGTTTTTGAAGTGTAAAACTGCAGGTGCAGATTCCAAAATTTCATAATCCACTTTTGTCAGAATTTTGAAAACACACATCGCAAAAGTATTTTTAAATGTCTGCATTATAATGTACATTAAACTTCAAAGTTAACCCGGGATTTACACATGATGGGGTTTCAGCTTATTTGTCGGTATGTCATTAGGGGACGATATTATGAAAGTATGGACATTCAAGCATAAGTTCTGAAAAATCGCAAGGATAAAGTTGTTTTGGTTATTTGAATAAAAGTGAGGAAATTCAATTTTGCCAACGAATAACTCCATGTTAATTAACCCCGATTTTATCATTAATAGAACAAAACCGGAAAACCTACCACGAGAAACTCACAATAACTACAGATATCATCAAAGGAGCAATGGATTTTTTTTAGGATTCTTGATGTTTTTTATCTCACATTAACACAGTTTAAGAAAAACAATCCCTTGTTTCAAGTGTGTTAAAATGGGGCTTTATGTCGGGTTTAGTCAAGCGGATGGAATAGGCCTAAGCTTCCATGGACAAACAAACCGTTGTTGCACGTGTCGGCTACCATTGCTTTTAGAGACTTGTGCGAAGGTACACTCTAAAAGCTGTGTTTAGCAATTAAACACAATCTTGCTATCAGTTTGTAAACATATTGAGAAGCTAAACATTACGTGTCATATTCCTAAACATCAATGTTCAATGGCTAAACACTATCCGTCAATACGCTAAACATGTTTAGTATGTGAACGTGTTTACAAACTGATGGCAAGAAAGTGTTTAGAAAAGTGTTTAATTGCTAAACACTGTTTTTGCAGTGTACCGGTAACGATTTTTTACCACTTGCACTTAAAGGTCCATACTTTATAACAAAATTGTAAACACTTTTAAGAAGTCCATCAACATTTTCGCTAAATGGGTTTCCATCATTTTAAACCTAACGGTACATATGCCTAGATATTTTGGGGCCATATTTCAATATTTTGCCGCCAAGGATACCAACTCTCAATTAAAATTACGATTTATAAAAAGACGAGGTTATCGCAATCACAATGAAAAAAATAGTCGTTGTGGGCCCTATCTACATTAAACCATTCGTGCGATGCAGATACTGCACGGTGTTAATTTTTGCAGTGTATAAAGGGCCGGTCACACTGGACACGATAACGACGACGATAACGAAAACGGTGAGAATAAACCCCAGTGATTGGTGGAATTGTCACGCGTGTAATACGCGCGCGTTCCACCCACCAATAGAGAGCGTTTATTCGCATCGTTTTTGTCATCGTTATCGTGGCCAGTGTGACCGGCCCTTTAAGGCCGGTTCATACCTCAAGCGAATTTGAGGGCGAATTCGTCTGGGTAACGGCAAATGTCACAATGAAACATCTATTGTTGACGTAACTAATTTCGCTTCGCTTTCGCATTCGCGTGAAGTATGAACCGGCCTTACAGGGTTACAATTAAATGTAATCTGATATGTTTTAACATGAAGAGAATATGCATAGTTTTGTTGCCAGTATTGTAAGTTTGTCACATTGTATAGAGGTTAAAAAAGTTATGCAGTGGTGGTATCGTCCCGTACGCCAACACTCGTTTTTCGTGTTTCTCATTCACAAACGCTAGAATGCTAAATTAACACCAATATAGATACCCGTGGTGTTAATTTAACACCGCAGTTGTTATAGTGTAAAACGATGTTCAGTTGCATGCGCAATAGGTTTTCATTTGAGATGATTCGAATAATTCAAATGCCTTCACTTACATCGGCCCAAGTGCCTGAATACTTTCCTGTTGCGCATGGAGTTCGCAGTCGAATAATGGGAGACTTTTGAGACGCTGGAGGGCAGCTGACACACACCGGCCCCTTTCGCTGGTTCTCGAGTACGCGCGTAGTTCTGAGCATGCGCACGACTGGAAAAGGACATACATGTAGATATCAGAAGAATATAAATAAACTAAATCGGAAGCGCGTATGATACACGCGTTTTGCCGGTGCGCTGCCATTAGTCACGTGAACAGGGTTAAAAATGTGCACCCATATTGATAGTTGTGATAGTGATTAAAACATTTTGTTTGGCCCAAGAATATGAAATGTTTTATTGGAAGGCTCGTCAGGAAACGAATGTGCAGTTACCTCTTTAGGCGAAATGGTTTGTTCCTTTCTTTTAAAGGGACACATTGCTTTGGATTTTGCGATTTGGGCTATAAAACTGAAATGGATATGGTTGGGAAGCTTTTCTAAAAGTAGAATATAAAGATTCACATAACTATCCCTTCAAATTGCGTGGTTTTTGTTTAATTTCGTGACAAATAACGGTCCGCCATTTTGTAGAACCAAATGTTTGACTCCACAAAATGGCGGACTGTGTTTACCAGTCGTATTTCCAGTCGCACCTGGTTGAAGTACGTTCTGTTGATCCATTTTGATGTACTGTGGCACGGCGCGCAGCACTGAGGCGATATGTGTCAAGAGGTAGAGAATTGTACCTGGCGATCATCTGATAGGTTCACAAGGCCACTGGCTGCGGCGCCAGCCTAAAGACTCTTACAGCGTATTTTGCGCAATATTTAGACGGTGGTATTTAGTGCTGGAAATAAGTCTATGTATCGCGGGTCAGATGTCAGGGGTAAGCGGCCAATGTTTTTGTTTTGTAATCACTACTCACTAATTACAACACATTATACGTGTTTTTGTGCATGAACAACTCTTATAAAAGATAAGGAACATTTCCAAACAGCAAAATTTCATGACATTTGAAGGCAATGTGTCCCTTTAAATGTAAGGTTAAAGTTTTTACCTCGGCTTCATGTTTCCTGAATGTGGAAATCGCCGCCAAAAGACCAGCGGTACGGGAGGATTTTACTGAAGCTGCTTGAGGCAAAAATTAAGATTTGTATTACGCCCGTTGCCTCTGATTTTACTTTACTAAATGCATTTTTCCTTTCTCGTCGCCCTGTTCACGTGACTTTTAAGCGCGTCCATGCCCAACAAGAACAATTCTCTACACAGTGAATGGTGCCCCCGCGCGCGCTTCCGATCTAGTTTATTTATTATTCTGATATCTATGGAAAAGGATCGGTACATGCATGTAGATGGAGATCAATGGGTATATGCTACCACCAGCGCCTCAAAAGTATCCCGTTAGTGTGTAGGCCTATGCAAATTATGAGATTGAAATTAAGAACAGAAGGACTGCATTCTATGTTCACCGTTTTTTATTTTTAAGCCTATATCTTTCAAATACCATCGTTTCATGCAGTGTATCCACTGTGGTTACAACCATGCATAATGAGAAGTATATATCACCGTATATCACCGGAACCAGCTATAGTTTTTATGGAATACCACGTACTTGTATATAGCAATAACTTGTTTGTTAAATGAATAGATTGTTGATGTAGTAGACGCAGTAGCTTGTTGATATAGTAGTAAGATACAATAGCTTATTGATAGGCCTATGGGAAGATGCAATACACGTAGCTTGTGATGGTAAAGATGCATGTAAATAATTCTCAAAATATCAAAATCTATCCAAATATTTTTTAAATATTTAAATTTCGGTCACAAATTGCGGCAAAAGTACTTCTCATTAAATAAAAGAATGTGATATTTATGTTTACGGAATCACGTGTTTAAGTGCTGCTAATGTAAGGATCTATTACTATGAACAGAGTGTAAAAAAACATTATTGAAATTTAAGAACAGTAATTCAATCACAGGATGAAACAGACGAGTTTGATGGGGTCATAGAAGTATACAAGCATGTATACTTTATTGCTATTTGTTTTTAATTGTCAATACACGCACGTCAGCGGTTGCCACAGACTGTCTATAAATCAGTTACTCATTAAATGTGGTAAATGGATACCCAGCACGATATGGGCTGGGAGGGGGGGGGAGGGTTCCCCCCCCCCCTTTTGTCCCTATGCCCTAAGCACACTCCAGTCTATTGTTACCTAACACATCCCCCATATATTTCTGAAAAGAATTCCTGAGATTCCGGGAACACAATGACTAACACAAAACTGAAGGGGGGGAGGGAGGAGGGGGGGGGGGGGGGGCTTTCCCCACCTATCGTGCTTCATATGGGTAAATGGGAAACCGTCTTGACATTTTAAAACGATCAGTTCATTACACGGACTCAATTTTGTGCACGGCGCGGCGGGGTAAGATCAGTAGACATCGAGGATTACGTACGTCTGGGATTAAAGAGTTCAAGAAATGAAAGGGAGACTGTGCATTGAACTCACGAATGACCCGATTAAGCCCACACAAATAAAATATATTGAAATACACGACCATACCTTGTAAATGTTTTTGTACAGTTGCGACCATTTTTCTTTGAAAAGACACAGTGACACGCTGTGTGCTCGATAGTGCACATCCACGAAGCATAAACTAGTTTTTGTCACGCTTGTCTCAAGTTTTACTTGAAAGGTACGACATTTCAATTTACGTCAATAAGCCAGTTCGGTATCTCAAAGGTCAAAGGTTATTCCGGATAAAATTGCTGACGTAATATCACGCCATGTTACGCGAACGCCCATTCTGATTGACTTTAACACGTGCGCGTTGTGCGACAACCGTTTGCGTTCACACGCGCGCGTTAAGTCACGCAGGTCATTCGGGATAAAATGTAATTGTGCACGTGTGCAGTTGAAATACCCAGCTGGCTTGTTGTTTTTGGAGCTGTTCTGTTTCTTACAGTTTTTCTGTTGTAAATTCTCAGTGTATCAATAAAATCATGTTTCTCTGAAGTCCTTCCTCACGCATGTATATTATTATCATTTGAATTTGCTTCACAACTTTAGTGTGAATTTGATACTTTTTGCAGGATTGTGGTGTGTGCCTTATGCAGATTGACTTTCAAAAAAGATATCTTAAGGCTTCAAGCTGTCTACGCAGAGCTAAAACTGATTCAACTTAAATAGCATAATTTGGACGATATTCCAACAAGAAGAAGCAAAAGCGAGAATCGTACGCGGTAGAACTTAGAATTGACTTGATGGGTCAGAACTAATGATGTTTGTTTTCTTGAAGAAAAAAACTAAAAACTAAAAAGGTAAGGTAAGAATTTCAAGGTACATGTGTCCCACAAGATGAATGTTACTTGACAAATTGGTTCATTAAAATGTATAGGAACAGTTGCACGTAGCCTAAAATGTATAGGCGTAGGCCTATATGATTCTTACAGACATCACCTCCCTCGGGAATTCCTTGAAAAATTCCTTTATTATTTATATTTTAACCATGACCTTTCAATGGACCATTATGACCACTGCAGTCAGAAAGTGGCACCGGAACGTTTTTTTCGTTATTGGTAGAAAAGTAGCGGAGCGAGATTTTTGTTTTTGTTTTTTGTATGGATGTGTGATATTAAAGGAACACATTGCCTTCAAATGTCATGAAATTTTACTGTTTGGAAATGTTCCTTATCTTTTATAAGAGTTGTTCATGCAAAAAAACACGTATAATGTGTTGTTATTAGTGATTCGTGATTACGAAACAAAAAAATTGGCCGCTTACCCCTGACATCTGACCCGCGATACATAGACTTATTTCCAGTACTAAATACCACTGTCTATTATAATGCGCAAAATACGCTGTGAGAGTCTTTAGGCTGGCGCCGCAGCCAGTGGCCTTGTAAACCTATCAGATGATCGCCAGGTACAATTCTCTACCTCTCGACATATATCGCCAGTGCTGCGCGCCGTGCCACAGTACATCAACATGGATCAACAGAACGTACTTCAACCAGATGCGACTGGAAATACGACTGGTGAACACAGTCCGCCATTTTGTGGAGTAAAAAATTTGGTTCTACAAAATGGCGGACCGTTATTTGTCACGAAATTAAACAAAAACCACGCAATTTGAAGGGATAGTTATGTGAATCTGTATATTCTACTTTTAAAAAAGCTTCCCAACCATATCCATTTCAGTTTTATAGCCCAAATCGCAAAATCCAAAGCAATGTGTACCTTTAAGTGAAAGTCATGTTGTTTAAAATTGCAAACAAAAAGAATTTTCAAGTGTATTTCAGTGACACGCGACGGAAAATCGTAATTTGCGTAATCAAATACCGTAGGCGACAGAAGTGTGTGTTTGTGTCGAAGTCCCTCCATGATATTAAAAAAAAAGAATTCTCCCCGCCCCCTTTTTAAAGCGTGCTGCTGTGAGAGCTTGAACATGATCACTGCATGGTAGGCTACATTGGGATCTGCCCTCATGTTTCTGTGCGAGATATTTCTTGGCAGTAGGCCACCCCACCTATATAATCACCAGAAGCTCCGCCTATTAACTAACGTCTGCCCACACAGATTCCTACGTCATAGATTCTCTGAACGTGCCTCCCACTGCACAGATGCGTCGATTTCCTACGAATGGGTACTGCAGTACGTTACATTTTTTAACCCAACCCAACAAAATGAGTACCACAAGTCGCCAGAGCTACTTTTGAGTTACAGACCATTAAACATGACGTATAGGCTACCGTGGAAATCAGCAGGAACTCTCAAGGTTTCACCCACGCAAAGTCCATATCCATCGGCTTTTAAGTAACATAAAAACGAGGAGCCAGGTATGTCAAATGCAAGCAAAACAGTACAGAGTCAAAAATGTCCTTAAGACTCATTTTGTTGTATCAAGTGACAAATGTCTATCAAAGCTGTTATTGACGGTGCACGATTTTCTGCCGGATGGGGACTATAACAACTGTTCAGGGATGAAAGATGAGGCTATCTATGCACTGCCGCGTCCACTGTCCTGGAATGATCCATCATTTTAATGTTTTTTATTCTTTTAATAATTTTTCTCCTCATTTCGCTCATGTAAATTCAGCATCATCAAGGTCACTTCTAAATGACGGGTAGGGGGAATGGGAGTAAGAGTAGACGGATCCCTAATTCAAGTTGAAAGCCCTTATCGTTAAAGGGCATAACCACATGTATATTACAAGTTGAGGCTTTGCTTGGGGATAGTAGGCCTACGTTTAGAGATTGTTTTACGGATACACCAAGTGAAGTACATGTATATAGGCCGGACTATACAGTATAGCTAAAAAGAAGTATATACCGGTATGGTTCTTAGAATGAACCAGAGGTTTAACTCAACATTCACCTCCGGCTCTTCTAAGAAGCATGCATTCACAGAGTGTAGGCCTATCCGGAAAAAACCTCTGGGTATAGCTATTATATACGCTGCCAAAAATGCGGTGTTAAATCTACACTAAACCATTCGTCCAATATAGACACTGCGTGGTGTTAATCTAAGACTTTCGTTTTTGCAGTGTATGTATAGCTACGACTTTGTGCGCAAATGACCCAAATACCGAATTATGTCCTGGGATTGTTTATATTATTCTTTACCAACTGTGGTGGCCATCCTTAGATGTCAGCTATGCTCAAAAACAGGAAAATGGCCCCAGGGAGAGCTGTTGCCATCTTAGACTAAGAGGGCAGGGGCGGATCCAGGATTTCACCTCATATAAACGTGTTTGTAACAACGTTCATGTAGCCGATTCCGCACCATGCGAGTCCGCCCAATCCGAGTCCGAGTTCCAGTCCGGGTTCCAGTCCGAGTTCCAGTCCAAATCTGAGTCATTGGTCCCCGAGTCCGAGTCCAAGTCCTTCAAAATCGGGACTCGAGTTCGGACCCGGCCGAGTCCTCCAGTACAGCTTTATTACAGACGGATGCAAATGTGTGACGACAATAAGATAGGGCATACTGGCACAACTTATCAACGTCAAACAATCCAGTAAAAGATACCATTATATCCAAAGCACGTTTTTTGTGTCTAGAAAGACGACATCCAGGTTTACGTTTCCATTTATTGCAGTTTGTACGCCGCGTTAGTGGCGCCGTTTTTCAGACGTTGTCTGTACCACCGTGACCACATGTAAGCTGCCAAGTCCGTGCTTTGGGCTCTATCACCCTGGGAAAAAACTACAGTTAATTGCCAATTTGTTACCATGCATTAAATGAGGTTAATTAAATGAGTTTCAAATATTGAATTGGGAGCGGGACGCAATGTAACGGTACATCAATCTTCACGCGTAACACGTATACCAACTGTTTTTTTTTTCGCTCAAAAATAGTTTTCTTCCACAAGTTGAAATTTTTCAGTTACAGCGCACGTAGCGGTTTTAAACTACATTATTGTTGATTTTGGTGAATACATTTAAAAAAAGCTATAGGCCTACATCTAGGCTACCAATGGACTTACGAAGTAATGACGTTACACTGTGTCTACCTCGTTGAATTCGTGCGGCCAGGTTTTACCTGTTTTTGGTACAAACACAAAGACCACGTTTTTCAAACTCATAATAAGAAAAAAACAATGTCATTTAGGTCCCAAATCCGAAGTAAAAATAATCCTCAATATATCTATACGTACAAAGTACATTTTGTCGGAGAAACATGTATTACGACGTGCAGTATTGTCGCATGTCCCCCACTTTGGCAAACGGTATACAGGGTGCGACGTACTTCGTATGCCCATTGATGTCACGTTGTTGACGTTATTAAAGCCCCGAGAAATTACTCTGCCTAGATTACATCTTAGAGAGGCAGTGGAAATACAAGTTTTGAGAACTTATTGGCTGTCTTAAAAACTGTGGTGCGTTCCACTCACGCGAACAACGCGAACGTTCGCCAACTACGCGAACAATTTTCCGTTGGATGTGCAAAAAAATAATTGGCGAACGTTTGCATTGTTCGCGTGAGTGGAACGCAGCCCTGATTTTTGCAATGGGAGACCGTGGAGACGCTGGTGGCAGCAGACATACCGGTCCTTTTCCATTGTTCTCATCAGTCGTGTGCATGCTCAGAACTACACGCGCATGCCCAGAACTAGCAAAAAGGACCGGTATGTCTGCTGCCACCAGCGTCTCAAAGTCTCCATTAGGTCGGAATCCTCAACGAAGTCAGACTTATTATTATAAAGGTATGACGTAATTGATTTAAATACCCCCCTTTCTTTCATTCCTTCCTTCCTTCAGTCTGGTTTCCATGAGGGGAGGACGCATATTAACATACTGTAGCCATGCACTAGTAAACATAGGCCGTGTCCGAATTACTTGGCTACGGCTTGAAATTACACACAAGTCTATGTGATGTGGCTGCAGCCACTACATAGACATGTGTGTAATTTCAAGCCACAGTACTTCGGACACGGCCTACATTTACATGTATTAAAGAATAGATTAAAGAAGCACTCGGTGACATCCGACTTCTTTATACACGTAATACGTTGCTAGGGTATGCGCCTACCGGTGAGATCCATGCTGCAATCCCTAAATGCGAATCATCTAAATGAGGTCATTTATTGCTCTGCCGATTGTAAAACCTTCATTAAGTAGCCAGGTGGCAGTGTACATTAGTCCTCGGCCCGAGATATCAATTATTTCCCCACTCTCTGTGAATATAAATGATTCTGGAAACAAAAAAAGGGTCCAACAGCCAGGAAAATAACAACTGTCCCATCGTCAGGCCCCCTTACGCCACACAAACAGCGTATGGTATCAGGGTTGTTGATTTTTGGTCGGTCCACTAAAAAAGCGTCTCAATGCAAACATGAAACCCGTTATATAATTCCCACCCCTTTTTTTGCGGTGGCTGATTCAGCCCGATTGTAACTGGCATGGCATGATATAGTAAAGTCAAAAACAAATTTATGCGATTTTTTTTCTTGAACCCCAAATTATGACACATCAGTGATGTACCCAGTTATACTTTGCTGTAAAATGTCTCCAAGTTGCCTGAAAATATTTCTTTCCTTATTTTTAAAGTGGATGGGAAGAAATCTTCCTTGCACGTTGAGGCGCCAGGCAAAAAAGGGTACCGAATGCAGTGTTATTTTACATGCATTATGACGCCTATACGTGACTATCCTTCTGCACATTCTAGGCATACAACTAATATTTTGAATTGAAAACCTGGGGGCCTTTTTGGGGTTTCTCTCCAGATTTACACAATTTGGAAAAGGAAATTCATAGTAACATGACAAGAAAGCTGTGACAATCCTATAGAGTACCGAAGTGATGACGTCAATCAATGCAATGTTTGGAACCAGAATACATTCTAAACTGTGTGTGTGTTTGGAACCATTGCCGCGGCAACTGACGTCAGACTTTGGTACTCTATTGCATGGTCTCTTTAAACAAGACCAGGTTTGGAGAAAATCTCGGCGACTTTGAGGAAGAAGACCCGGTTGTCACTGACATTTTGTTCCAAGGGCTTATCACAACTAGGCATGCAACTTCGAAAATGGGTCATTAAGTTGTACGACGATCTGTCACGAGCTGACGAGCACCGGAAACCTCAAATGCCTTGATCGTTGGTCCCGTCTAGATCTCGAGTGTCGCATCCATCGTTTCCTATGGCACAAATCACAAGGGCCGTCCCTTTCCTGAATGATGCGAGCATATAGATGAAAAAATCCTAAACTCTTGACCTTCTCCGATAGATTACTTTCTCAGTTACTTGAAACCACGGGACAGACTCGAGTTAAATGAGAGCGAAGCCAGAAATTAATCACCGAAAATCACACGGCTTAAAAAAAATGAAAACGAAGGCCATGGACCCCCAAGGTGAAATTTAATCACTGAAGGTATGGCCAGCGTAGTTGAAGATGTGTCGTCCAGGCACAGTATTCACGCAAAGTTAAAAGCACCCGTATTAATGATATATTTTGCAATAGATCCCACATTTTTAAAATTTCTAATCAATTTTTTTTTTATACATCTGTTGCTTTCTATTAGATAAAGTTACTAATAATTGTGCATACAACACGTTCATTTTCTACTCATTTTCGATCATACATAATTCTGAAAACGCTTTTGATTTGCAAGCAACAGATTCCTGGAAACACTTCCAACAATAAAAGGCGCGAAATTAGTCAGAGATTGACCAACAGGCAAACAAGACGAATATAAATGGCCCCTATTATCATATCTGACGTGTCTGTCCGAGAAATCCATTAGACTCCACTCGCCCTCAATGCAAGGGGATCTAATATTAGAAAAGATGTCGCCTTGCAGACAGGAAGATGTAATGGGGGCATCTCCTTATTAATCATTCAAGTGGCATCGGTGGGTTTCCGCGACAGGCGGGAAGGTGTCAAGCAAGCCAGGAAAGACCCGCCAAGGGAACTATGCATTAATAATTGACATGTTTTGCAACAGGATCGCCCTCCGAAGAATACGATCTTCAAGCTGCAGTGTCCGTGCTGTGGCTGAAAAATTGCAGTTCAATGGATTTCCTCATATAAAAATAATGAAGGAAAATTATTTTTTAACGATCAACCCAAAACCCACCGAAAATCACACAGCTTAAAAAAAAAGAAGAATGCTAACAAATGATCAATTCAATTTGATTTGATTTTTTTTCCACGAGGTGCCTCTCCGAAAAAGCTTCAGACACAGCATCTTTCACGGAACACATGTGCCTTCGGGTGGGAAAAAAAACACGTTCATCCTAAAATTGCTATGGTTGCAAAGATCATTAGAAAGTAGAATGTGATAAAATGTACATGACCACCCCTTGGAAATCATTAACATATCTGTGCTTATTTTGTTGTGGTGTGATGGTAGGGAAATAAATACTGAACTCAAATAGGCCTAACATTACTCGAATAACATACTTAAATAAATCATAAGTTACAAAAAAAGAAAATACTTCACATCACAAACAACTGTGTGAATAGACACCAGCAATATCTATTTTCAAAAAAAGAGAAGTGCTTCTTTATATTCCCAATAGCTAGAAGAAAATTTAGACCACTGTTAATTAACACTACGGTGCCATGATCTGGTGTTAGAGTGCACTAACTCAAGATCTCTGTGATACTTCAGATTGTGTGTTGGGGTGTGTCATGGTGTTACCACACGCACAATGGGGGACAATGGTAATTGTGATTTTTATTACCCTGTTTTTTTTGGTTTTTTCCTCTCTTTTTTAAGTAGGCATATCTGTCTTTAATGTTAGGACCCCAATGGAAATAAGCCTGTAAATTTTTTGTGTTTTTTTTGGGGGGCTATCCCAGGTTAAATCAACTTTTGTTTATTGTGCTTATTGCATCTGTCATATTGTTAATGAGTGGGTTTTAACCCGAATAAATATATAAATCAAATCAAATCAAATCAAAATGGTGCCGGAGACGAGGATGTCTTTAGAAATCTAGGTGCCCCACCAGGAAAACGCTATGGAGTTTGAAATTTCAATAGGGACAAAGGAGAATAATAGAAGGAAAGTATGTTGAACAATAGTGGTTCCCCATAAGGGTGCATATGTGAGGATGTACATTTGTATCCTTGAGTAAGACACCTTGTAACAAATTGCTTCTCTCCACCCAAGAGTAGAGTACGTGTGAGGGCAATGATGGTTATGATTAGCCCATGTGGGTCATTCTATAAATTTGGGGTCCAATGTCGGCGTCCCTCTTACATCTGACCTGTAAAAGATTTTGCAATTCGGGAAACATTCTTTAATGCCATCTATCTCCAAGAGTGATTGTTTATTAAAGCAAAGTATCTGCCAAACAAGTAAAAAATAGTGTGAAGTCAATTTTAATGATACTTGCTGGGAAATTACACAGGTCGGGTGTAACAGGGACACCAAAAAATGTCACGCTTTTGGACCCCAAATATATAGAAGGACCCACGTGCATTTTTCAAGGAATTGCTGTCAAATTATATCTGAATACCTCTAAAAAAAAAAACACTGTGGCTTATTTCGATCCCAACAATGAAAAAATGCACATATAAATGTGCACAAAATCATGCTTATAGCAGAACGGTTTTTCGCAATTTTCCTGAGACTCCATGACGGATTGAGCTCAAACTTTCATAGGTTGATTATTTCATGTACATGTACATGTACATTTGCGTTGCTTTGTGCGGTTCAACATATACATGTACATGTACATGTATATGTTGAATCGCACAAAGCAACGCAAATGTTTTGTCCGCTCCATCAATGCTGTATCATGCCTTGAACCCACACGTAATAGCCCCCACCATAGGCGATTGTGCAGTAGCCTACAGATGCAGAACCCATTGAATATGTATGACCACCTGGCCGGTTGTCATCTATATGTGCATTCCTGCATATATTCAATCCATTGTTTGCCTATTGTGCGCATTACTCTTGGATGCACAAGCCTGTATGGCACACCTGCACCTCATTAATAGCAGCCCGACAGAATGGGTTAAATTAGAACACAGCAAAATCTGACAAACTGCTTTGATAGCCCGTCATTCCCCACACTCACTTTAAAAAAAAAGTATTAATATATCGTGGCACCATCAAAATTCACGCGTATCAATCGCGCGCCTACCTTTCTCCTTTTGTCAAGTAATTAGTTGGTAACTAAATATGGTTCCACGGGGTCCTCGTAGAGTGTGACGCAATGACCTTTGCGCTATGCGTGAATATGGACTACATCGATTTCGGCAACACGGGGAGGTAGTGCGTTTGAAGGCGACTAGACTCGCTATGTACTGATGACACTTACAGTACAGACACTTAGAAGTACAGTCGAACACCTTTATAACAAGGTCCTTGGGACTTTACAATTTACCTTGTTATAACAGGTACAATGTATTATCAGTAATGGAAAACAAAGAAAAACAAAGACTCAGGACCTATATTATTTCCTTGTTATAAGCAGGATGTTGTATTAACAGTGCTCTTATTATCAGGGTTTGACTGTATAGTCAAAGGCTCCATTTATTTTGTTCATGTGAGTGAAATTCGTTGTGGAGTTCTAAGGTGTACGAAAAATGCCAACATGGGATATAATAGTAGTTCAACTGAACATTCAGCTGAACATTCTATAACTAATACTGTCCTGAGACCAGTGTATCACACTGAAAACAACTTGACAAAAACCTAAAAGTGTACCAGTATTAACCCCTTGAGTACGGTTATCGTATTGAGGCGCCGGGGCGGCCTGTGCAGCCAAGCGAAATCAACACAAGAGGCTTGTGCAGCCAAGCGTATCATACACAATAATCCAACAATGGATTTAAAATGCACAAAAATGGCGTGTACAGATGTCATCCAGCCTGATGCAAATTTTTGTTGCGCCATTTGGCGTCATCCGTATGCAAGGGGTTAATAAAGGTGACCGAATACTTCACATTTAAGGCATTTTAACTTGAATTTCAAACTGAATGAACCTTTTTTATTCCTTTACCTTTGAACAAGCATCATATCCTTGTTTGTGAAAAGTTCAAAGTTTACCATCTTTAATCCCACTGAATAACTACACATAAAACCAATAAATATATGTTACCTTTTCTATTTACAATTTTGATGTGTTTATTGTTATTATACAAGAAATTAATCCTCACAGTTCAACAGCCTCTGGGTTAGTTTGGCACTGTTTTTCCCAAATCTCTTCTCTTCTGTAAAAGGTTCTTCAGGAAGAATTCACCTGCAGAAAACAAACAAACAAACCAAAACCAATCAGGATATTAGTGCAGGTATCTTCCACAATTACGTTCTATTTCTTATTAACCTTCAACTCATCGGAGGTTCAAAGGTAATTTTCAGGAAACGATACCCAATTTAAAAACAGTACCAGCAATTAATTTGTGATGAAGTATCAACTAGTTTAAGGACGATTGTGGAAATAAACTGCTTAATTACCAAATAAAATTCTATGAAATTTATACAATGTATAACGAATAAAGATATTCCCAAATGATTTTTGGGTTCCTTGCTACATGTAAGCATGCATTTAGCCACTCTGGACATCTAATTTAATGGTGATTTGATCAACTTTAAAATTAGTCATTTTACTCATTCCCCATACGGAATTGCCCACATAATGAACAAACTACCATCTTAACCCCTTGCGTACGGATGACGCCATATGGTGTCAAAAACAAGTGGCACCAGACCGGATGACGCCATTTGCCACTGTTTGTGCAGTTTCAATCCATTGTTGGATTATTGTTTATGTTACACTTGACTGCACAAACACATTGTAGCGGTTCGCTTGGCTGCCAGAACCACCGCGACACCCCGACGTCTCCTGTAAAACCGTACTCAAGGGGTTAAAGAGCTTCCATCTCTGCTTTTCAAACATCAATGTTGACAATGTTGACAATGTTGAATAACTGGTTTCAATAGGCCTTTTTTTACCCAGACAGCGTGAAATGTAAACACAGCCATAACATCAGGCATGAGAATGGGTTGTGTTAGAAAAAACTGGAAAATAGCGATTCACTATTAATGACCCAATCAAGCTGTAGGCTTGGCCCGAGCCGAAGGCGAGGCATGCCGGGGGTTTCAGGGGGCCGGAAAGCAGATTTCGGAGGCGGGCCCCGAGCGTGAAGGGCCGGGGATTACCGCGCCGCGGGCCCTGTTGGAGAGAGTTCGAGAGACACGGTAGAGTAGAGAGTGCGTGGAAGGGTTGGGCAGAGTCTTCATTTCTATCAAAAATTCTCGGCATTTTATAGTTGGATGCCTCCGATATTTCACGATAATTTTATTATAACTTTTTTTCTTTCACGTACACAAAGGCCAAAGCGTTAACACGATGGCCGCTCAATCAACAACAGCATTTCCTAACGCTCATTATAGGGGATCATTGATTGGACAATTTTTATGACGTTATGGAATACTTGATACCTAACGCAATCGTTGATTCGTTTAGTAAACTTCATCTCTGTAACAGCATGTACTTCAGGTCATCGCTCTGCGTACGTCGTGTAAATAGGATCGGACAAACGGGTTTATAAAACAGCTGGGAGCGTCTAAAAACAGAGCTACTAAGCCGACTTTAAAAGTGCCGATCTCGGGGCATTTCAGCAATGATATTTCCACAATTTCCCTAAAAACAAATTCACCCTAGACCACCTCTACCCCCCAAATTTTAAACCGGATTCACATTGAACTCAGAGAGGACATATTTTGGCCTTCAAAAAGCGGGAAACCGCGGAACGGCGGGAAATTCTCATGCCTGTAACATGCATTCTGGGGTGCGTTTTGCCAGTCACAAACAGCCATAAACCAAGAATTGGTTCGGTTGCTTCTTGTCAGTGAATTTCTTTTGGAATTTGAAATAGGCGAAAATTACGCATCACAATGAAATCCTCAAATCTCCAAAGTGATTAAACAAAGAGAAACAACAGAACCAGTTTTCGGTTATGACCACCAAAACGCACCCCTGTTGAGCCACGTGTGCGCGCGACATGCTTGATTGGTTTTACTTGAATCATGTTTTATTTCTCCACGCTTGAATAAGCACTCCATTGGCATCACTATACTATGCAGTCCATGACGATATGCGAGAAAGATCTATAATTTGTTTAATATTATACTTGTGGAGATTAGCCTTGACCAAAGCTCTCTACTTGATATTGCCATAGTTCTCCCCAATTGCATAAACACTGTTGGCGCATTTGACCTTAGTCTGTAAATGTATAATTAATTGCATAATTAATTATGTGTGCTAATTAATTATGTATGCACAATTACTTATATCAGCATATTAATCATGTACATATTTCCCGTTCCATAAGCTGACCCGTGGCGCCAGGAGGACACTGTTGCCCAGTGTCGTCTATGACGCAGATCCTGTGGTTAATTATGCAAGACAAATGCCTCTTGACCTCCAGATTTTGACCAATCAAGGGGCGTCTACTATCGTGCCTTCGGTATCAATGGATGATAATCAGACTAAGAGTGATCTCATCATGCTCAAAATAGAAACTGACCGCCAAACTCATAATTTTCATTTTGAAATTGTTATTGGTCAGATGTTGTCTCCTGTGCATTACGTTGTCAACATGGCTTATACATTTCCATAATTGTTAAAGATCAAGTCAATTTGTCAGATTCAGGGTCACATTAAGGGCTTGTGATTGGTCACTAGGTAAGTTATCCCACCCGTAAAAGGTAATGAACATTCAGTCTGCTTATATTGTTTTCATTGGATTTCAGAAACAATAAAAAAAACACAAATGCATCCAACAGCATCTTTTTCTTTGTTTTTCCTTGTCAGTCTCCTGATGATGAACAGAGTTTAAAATGCCGAGTTAAAACAACAGGTTCTCCTGGGAACCACACAACTCTAAAGCTGCGTTCGCATTGGACTAACTGTTGTCAAAAGTTACCGTGCGTGATTGTCAACATTCTACTGTGGTTATTCTTCCATGCGTCCGCACTTGGATTACACGGCTCGTGGAAAGTTATTGGCCACGTAAACTTTGCAGTGATCAAAATGCACGTTTTACATTACAGTGGCTGTCCGCACTGGACTTTCAGTGACATAAAACTGGACACGTAACTCTCCTGCTACCCGGTTGGCCCTGTAAAAGTTCCCGCTGCGGAGGGATAAACAGACAACCGACGATCGACACTTGACAATTTGGTACATTTACTGGCTGTCCGCAGTGGATTAATAATTTGGTAAAATTTGGTACAGTCTCTGTACGCTTTACCAAAAAAGTCCAATGCGGACGCGGCTTAAGGAGTAAAATTTAACATGGTGTTACCGCAAACCTTCCATACTTTGAAAATTCCCTTATGAGGTACAGTACACTGTACTACAAAATACTTCTCAATTCTCATAGGCCAGTGTAGTAAAAGTACTGCATACTACAGTTTACTCAAGTAGTATTTTTTAGTATTTGGTGACGTTAGGGTTAAACGAAAAACTGCCGAGCTAGCGCTCTCATATGGGAATAATGCAAAGGACAAAATAATCCAATGCTCACCTGCTTTGTAGGACGACCTAACCAGAGGACCGCTGGCCGTGTAGGCAAAGCCAATTTTCTTCCCAACCTTCTCCCAGTAAGCAAACTTCTCTGGGGTGACGTACTCGGACACCTTGAGATGTCTGCGTGTGGGCTGCATGTACTGGCCCAGTGTGACACACTCAACACCAACAGCCTTCAGATCTGAGGACAACAAAGGTCGGAGTACAAACGATGGAGTACATATCAGTGATTTATCCATTGTCGAGAGCTTAAAGGAAACTTGTCCCTCCGCCCCACGATATTTTTTCAATTTTTTTTTTTTTTTTTTTAAATATATACTTTTTTTTTAGGAATTGAAAGAAACACAGCTTCACATCTGATACACCCCTCTTTTGAATATAATTCTTGGTGAAAAAAATTGGGGTCATCTTTCCAACAATTTCGGCCACAGACACAAAAATTGGGGTCACCTTTTAAATTGTTTTGCAATTTTATATGGATGTTACAAGCAAACAGAAAAGCATGTCCTGCAGCCAATGGGATGGTTAGGTGGAACAAGCAAAGAAAAGTAATTAAAGCACATTTTTGGGCGACTTCAACAATTTTTGAGTCGACTCAGACCAGGGAATCGCGATTCCATTCAGAATTGACTTCATACATGTTGAAGTGTATACGTTGATTCTATACTAAGAAACAGGCTTCCTCTGTCGTGCCACTTGCAGTCGGGTTTTATCTCCTACACAGAGTTAGCAAACTTTTTGAGGCCAGCAGGTCATCACAACTGCCAGGCATTGGTTGGATTCGACTCCACAGCAGCCAAAATGTATGCGAATGCCCTGTTGGCACATAGGGAAAGCAGCTAGAGCACCTCTACACAGCATTGCGATTGATTTTATGGATGAAACAACAGCTTTGTGTGAAGCACTGCATGCAGTCTATTCAGAGAATCAGCCATCTGTCTTAAACTTCAATTCGGTTGATTCACAACTTGGTGCGCCGCCAGCGGCAAGCCGGGGGAGAGGCCAAATTACGCAGTGCATCATGGAAATAAGTCGACTTTGCAAAACCGGAAGTGGGTATCGCCAATAAATCTATCAAATCCTCTCTCTTCTTTCCCGCACAAGGCATTCTCTGATTAGTCAAAAATTGCTTTAACTCATCCACTCGCATTTGCGCGAAATCCATACTGCTGTATTGTCCACCATCTAATACAACGCGATAGACGCGATGTCGACCCCGAAAGTGAGAAATTGGCCTTTCCCGGCTTGCCGCTGGCAGAGCACTGAGTTGTGAATCGACCGAATTGAAATCGGCAAGTTTAAGAAAGATTGCAGATAAAAGAATCATCCTGGAATCTAGTCCAAGGAAGCAGGAATTAGTTTATTCAAGGGGTCAACTTCTCAAGAAAATGGAATCATGATTCCGATTCCAATGTTGAGATTAAACAGAGTCAAGACCAGGGCTGTAGTCGAGTCCCTGCAAGTCCTTTCACAAGTCCTTTCATAAAGCCAGTCACAAGTAACTGGATGAACAATGACAAAGGAATGCCTTTGTCAAAGCTTGTTTGAATAGCCTGTGATTGGAATTAGGACTGGAGGGTTTGTGATGGTCTTGCAGGGACTTGCAGGGACTTGCAGGGACTTGCAGGGACTTGTGATAGACTTGTGATGGACTCGACTACAGCCCTGGTCAAGACCTATATGGAGACTGCCAAGCCTATGTGATAGCATCTATAGAAAAGGCACAGTAAAGCTATAGAGCGACAATGTGATGGAGATTTCAGGGAAGAAGCTCAAATGTGTCCCACCGAATTGATACTTCTGGATTCTATCAAGTATGGACAAAATGACAGGCCAGGCTGCCAGCCCAGATATGACGGTGACTTGATTATCATCTAAAGTCTGTGAATCATTGAAGCCGCTTTATACACCAACCTTTCATTGTTTGGAAGACCTCCTCATCCATCTCTCCCATACCGAGCATGATGGAGGACTTGGTGATAACGTCTGGATGAACCTTCTTGGCGTGGGATAGCACCGCCATGGACTGCTGATAGTTAGCACGAGGGTCTCTCACAAAACTATAATACAATAAGCCAGTTCGGTATCTCAAAGGTCAAAGGTTATTCAGGATAAAATTGCTGACGCAATGTTACGCGAATGCCCATTCTGATTGAATTTAACACATGTGCGCATTGTGCGAACACCTTTTGCGTTCACACGCGCGCGTTAGGTCACGCAGGTCATTTGGGATAAAATGTCATTGCGCACATGTGCAGTTGAAATCCCGAACTGGCTTATTGCAGACAAAAAAACCGATTGCAGTAATGCATTTTTTCAGTCAGAAAGGCTATTCTTCTTGCTGGTAACAGAACCATGCAATAGGATTTAGATGACTTTACTACATGTAGGACAGCTTTCTTTCCATGTCACAATGAATTTTTACCTCCTTTGTAGCAGTTCCATGGAGTAACTTCGACATTTTGGTTTTTATGCTAATGGTTTCCATATTCATGAACCAAATGATGATGTCATAACATCAGAATCTTTGAGTAAAACTTGTCATCACCGTCACCACACAAAATGGTTCTTCGCTTACATTTGAAGTCTTTCCACAGTTTCAATGTTGTGAGCAAAGACGTCGAGGCCCGAGCGTGCCACTCTCTCCACTGCCTCCATATCACCCCTGAAGTCAGGCGTCAGACACTCCACTAATAACGAACTCCTGTCGCCATAGAAATGCCAGAAGAAAAAAAAAAGATTCAAAAAACATGTAAAGAGAAGTAACAAATGTTGCCACAGTCTGCCAGCTGTCTTGGAAGCCCCTAACCACTTCATGAATTTACGGGATAGGTCACATGCTTTATTTGGACTTGGCTGCAAAATACACAATGAACATACCTTTCTTTAAGTTGAACGACCGTTTCAGCAAAATGAGTGGAACCTCCATCTGGTAGATCTATGAAGAAAATGACAAATGCATCATTACAGTAGATTCAACCTCATATACGCCATACCATTTCTGTGGAGGTAAGAGCTCCAAAGTACTCAGGGAAAAAAAAAGAAAAGAGTTTCTCAACAAATCATTGAGTCAGAAAACCCTCTTTACAGCTGAGGTTAGTCTAGGGCCTGTGTGGAATGAAACAAGCGCAGACAAATCCTATTATGTGGAGCGCTGTGGCCTCGTGGCTTAGTGCATCAAACTCAAGATCTCGGTGATACTGCAGGTTGTGGGTTCGAGACCAGCTGGGGTCTGGTGGTTGTGTCCTTGAGCAAGGCACAGGTTGCTTCTCTCCACCCAGGAGTAAATGGGTACCTGTGAGGGCAGTGATGGTTAGGTGTTTTAAACGATTAGCCCATGTGCACTTAACTTGTAGCCGGGGCTGTGTACTCCCCAGGGAGCTGAGAAGGTTTCAGGAATAATTAATGGGCCCGATGAGCAGGGGTAATAATATATAGCACCATGAGCACCGGTGTCTTGGCGGATGCATGCGCTTTACAAATGTCTACATTATTATTATGATGGGCTTACCCAATACTATCATTACCATAATGATACCCCCTCTCAGAGTGGGAAGCGATAAAGTCAAAATAGGCAATATCATGTGACATACTCTAAGCCAATCGAAAGACAGAATCTATGGATGAGGTGTTAAGATAGTTATTAGCTGTATACTATTGGCAGAGTAGGCTGGCCATCATCCGACATTACACAAATATCATAGTGCAGACACAGATTTCTATCAGATTCTATCAGCCGAGAGCTAATAAATATAATTGTTATATCTCCGTCTTAGATACTATATTTTGATTGGCCTAGAACGATCACGTGTCCGGTCTATATTTTAAAATAATAAATGTTTATGAGTGTGATGGTAAGAATATTTTCATGAGGTGACAGATTGAATGTTCCATTCCACAAGGCGAAGCCGAGTGGAATGGGACATTCAATCTGTCACCGAATGAAATTATTCTTACCATTGCACGAATGTGAAACATTCATTATTTGTTTTATACAACGCCTGAATAAATCCGACAGATTGCATGCATGGATTTCTTGGTGTCCAACCTGCCGTTTACCTTCTCAGTCCCGCGACAAAAAGTGGTCCAGTTCCGAATCAGTTAAAGCTTTAATTGTTGTTCCTGCGTGTCTTGCAAATTCCTCTAATCGTTTGACTGCATATTTCATTTGTCTCTTTGTGTTAGCAGCGTCAGCATCGCCTACGGATACACCGCCATTTTGTCCGAAGGACAACGGAGGGACCGGGAACCAGTCCAATGACAGCCGTGTTCTATCAAACGCGTTACCGTTTAAGAGAACCATGTGATAGAACATTTGTTGGCGGTGCGGGTTCGCGTCGTGCGATGGGACGAATAATTCAATGCATGTGATCGACGATCCACCAATCGGATGGTTGGAATTTATTCAGGTGTTGTATAAAAACATCTGGCACACTCCAAGCATGATATCACAGATCAGCCAGCTAGCTATTGAGCTGTATCATTGGTACCCACGCTACACTGTTAACGACAGTAAACTATAGTGGGAGCAGCGGACTAGCAGACGATTAGCTGTTTTGATCGCGTGATTTGTTTGAGTAAATTTCCACCAAGCAAGGCAAGTTGAATTGAAAAAACTGGGTTTGGTAATATAACAAAACAATTGTTGACTGCTGTGATGTGGGATATGACTTTTAATACCCTCGGGAACGCATAGCACCCTCTGCTTCGCTTTGGGTGCTGTGCATCCCT
This sequence comes from Hippasteria phrygiana, assembly GCA_037893225.1. Classification (NCBI taxonomy): domain Eukaryota; kingdom Metazoa; phylum Echinodermata; class Asteroidea; order Valvatida; family Goniasteridae; genus Hippasteria; species Hippasteria phrygiana. Next base: position 1,698,589 of record JAZGUH010000220.1, on the reverse strand, counting down.
CGGGTGTTAAAAACGTCATATCCCACATCACAGCAGTCAACAATTGTTAACTGCTTCCTACCATCTCGGTCAACGGACGTGAGCACCACATAGTCCAGCCCCCACTCAGCGATGGCCTTGGCTGTGTTGATTGGTTCATTAGGATCTGGAGGTGGTGGCTTTCTAGCCGTCTTCACGGAACAGAACCTACAACCTCTGGTGCATGTATCCCCTAGAAGCTGCAGAAATGACCAATAGGAATGGCTCATTCTAACATTTTGTTTTAGTCCGGAACGTATTTTAATAGGTTTTCTGACGTACAAACACCTAAAACATTGATCTGTCAAAAGAACTAACTGGATGGTTGGGAGTCTGAATACTAGGCAAAAAAAAATACTTGTGTTACCCTCCGCGACCAAAACTAAAAGTCACAAAAGTTGTGTCGCGTCTTTTTTTTTTGGGGGGGGGGGTTTTAAAAGAAATTTTAAATTCAAAATCTCACCTTTTCCTGCACAAAATGACCAAGTTGATTTTTAAATCATTGTCTTTAAATACAGCTACGATGCCACAATCGTGCATTTCGCCATCTCACTTTTAAATATGCTTACTTTTTTCCTCCCTGACTCCCATCCTCCCAGGCATGTAGTATTGTTTTCATGGATAGTAAAAAAAAACAAAATTAAGAAATCGACCAACGGACCCTCCCTCTCAATTTTTCCCATTTAAGGGCAACACAAAGTTTGTTGGCCTTAATATGAATATTATCCATCCCTATAGAGCACCGAAATCTGACGTCAGTTGCCGCGGCAACTGGTTCCAAACACAAGCAGTTTAGAATGTATTCTGGTTCCAAACATTGCATTGATTGACGTCGTCACTTCGGCACTCTATAACTTTACCATCAGATGAATTAAAAGATCCTTTATTTGGAAACTAATTTGGCCTTTTACCCATTCTGGCTGGCTGTTATTAACCCTTACCCCCACGAGGTATTCTCTGAGCACCCTGCCAAATGCAACAGAATGCAACACAGCTGAAATAAGAACACTGCCAAATGCAATATTGCACTGTGCAGTGAACTCATCTGTACCAGCCTTGTTGCTGGAGGCATATACATGTATTTAATACAAAAGAATGCATCAGACCAGGAGACATGCCTTGACTGCTAAATGCATCAACTTGTTAACATTGATGCATTCTGTTGCATTTAGCAGGGTTAGGATTAATGGGGTGCTGGTGTGCCAATATGGGCTTGTGCAGCCAAGCATAATGCACACAATAGGCAAACAATGGATTGAGTAGACGCAAGAATGCATGTATCAACAACAACCGGCCAAGGTGGTCTTTTTTTTCAAACCACATCCATGGCCGCCGTTCATATGCAAGAGGTTAACATCTGCCCTTTACCAGCACCCTTCCAATTTGGCGTCATTTAAATGGACACATTGCCTTGCAGGCACCATTTGGGTAACAAAAAGCATTTGTCCTGAAATTGCTGTGGTTGGTAAGATCATTCAAAAGTAGAATATAATAATGTACACAACCATCCCTTGAAAATGTGCTGTTTGAAAATCTTTCTTGAAAATCTTTCGTGAAAAAACTTTTGGGGATAAAAGTTTGGTTCAGAAAAGTTAGGCGGTTGGAAACCAGATATTAATGTGAAGATGGAATTTTGCGTTTGGGATGATGTAAATTAGAAGAGATTTTACCCTTTGTTTAACGTAGTAATAAGCACTGTATCTCAGTGCGAATTTTTTTCTCACAGACTTACTCGGGTGGGAACCAAACCCACAACCTCCTGGTTATTGGTACAAATGTCTTAACCACTCAACTACTGAGCTTGCTGGGGTTGGCTAGCCAATTTGAATCCAATGTAACAGCGGGTACTGTGCAATCAATGAGAAGATGCCTTAACCATTTGATCACCGACCTCAGTGGTTGATTGGTTATTAGACAATAAAACGTCTGCACTAGTAAGCAGCAGAGTTGTATTCGAGTCCCTGCAAGTCCTTTCACAAGTCCTTTCACAAGCCCAGTCAGAAGTCCTTTCATAAAGCCGGTCACAAGTACCTGGATGAACAATGACAAAGGAATGCCTTTGTCACAGCTCATTTGAATAGCTTGTGATTGGGATTAGGACCAGAGGGCTTGTGATGGACTTGCAAGGACTTGCAGGGACTCGAATACAACTCTGGTAAGCAGGAGGTCGTGGGCTCGATTCCTACCTGTGCAAGTCTGTGATTTTTTTTCTCACAGGCTCTCGGAAAGCAACGAGCATGCAGTGCTTAACACACTATGTCGGGAAAGAGAAAAAAAATCACTTTCTACAAGACACTAATTGAGTTTAGCTGTGCAAGGGTCCTGATAGCACAGTAAAGATCACTATGATCACATCACAATCACCTGACTAATCAAGGCAACTCATAAGGCCTTTTCACACTTTACAAATCTTGGGGTTGGTGGGAAGTTTAAAAATAAGGTACATTTCACACTTGACAATTTTCAACCCCACGCAACCCCCGAGATTAGTTTCAACCTGGGTTGAATTCAACCCTGCTCCAGACCAAGATTGAAATTTCTCCCCAGGTTGAATTTCTCAGCAGGGTGAATTCGCCTCAGGTTGAACTCGAAACAAGTGTGAAACAACACATGGTTAAAAAAAAAAGATCAAACCAGGAGTGACCAGGGTTAACGCAGGTCGACTTCAACCCAGGTTGAGAGGCTCTAGTGGGTAAAGGCAAGGCCTATGGACATTTATGACCAAAAACCACCTGGATTGTCAATGAAATCTATGTCCTTACCATGATAGTTGCTGTTGCTGTCTGATGTTCACCTCCTCCCCAGCACTCACCAATGTTGGGGCAGCGTGCCTCCTCACAGACCTTGGACGAATTGCAAATTGTCCAAATTTCATTACCAGTAAAATCTCTTTCACAAAAATGTCAGTCAAAATTGGAAAACAAAAGTCAACAATTTGTCAAGGAAACTCGGGATACTACAAGGATACAGTTGGCCTCCAGTCTGTACGTGCTTTACATGATCGTATAGAGTTCTGATCCACCAGTAACTGTCTAATATCTCAAGTTTCCTTGAGAATTTGTTGAACAATGCCAACTTTCCCAATTCTTATTTTCTTTTTAAGCATAGGTGTATTGAGTGTTTTTTACTTTATGTTATTAACCCTAACCCCAAGGGGTATTTTCTCTAGGCACCCTGCCAAATGCAACAGAATGCACACACCGGAAATATGAACCCTGCCAAATGCAACAGAATGCAACAGTGCATTCTGTTGCATTGTGCAGGGAACTTAAATGCACTAGTCTTGGTACCAAGTACCTACCCTGCTAAATGCAACAGAATGCAGGGTGGATTCTGTTGCACTGTGTAGTAAACTACATGTACATGTAGTGGTATACCAAAAGCCTACCCTGCTAAATGCAACAGAATGCATCAGATTAGGAGACTTGTGTTGACTGCTATTAAAATACAACAACTTTTTTTCCACTGGTGCATTCTGTTGCATTTAGCAGGGTTTGGGTTAAAGTGAGCGAAAGTTATCGCTGGAATGTGCTATTGTACCAATTTTTTGTTTGGCACAGTACGGCCATTACACACTTTGTAGCACTATAGATGGGCATGGCCATCAATGCCATTTGGAGCTACCAGTCAACCAGCACACTGTTATCCCTGATGACATTTCCTCGTTGTTCTAGAGCCTTTCACTCTGAATTACTTACAGTGGTCAGGTTCAGTCCCCGCAGACTCTCTTTAATCTTGTGGTAGTTCCTCCCAACCGGAATCTTTGTCTTCAACCATGGCGGCAGCTTTAACCTACAGAAATACATTCAACATCTGTGACCGAATCCTGCGCAATTCATCATTCGGTTTGACAACCTGATGAATTAGGACATCAACATTGTGTTGCGCTGTAAAGTATACAATTCACATGGTTCGCTGACTTTGAGCTTCATTTTCTCAACAAAGGAGTTCAAAACTTTACCAACTACATAATGTTACAGTTGTGGGTTTGGAATGAGCTACAAAACAATACCTAAAAGTAAAGCTTATAACTTGTACTTCTGAAAAAAATACCAGAAACTCAATTTTCAGATTTTGTTGGATTCCATCCATTTAATTCTATTTTTTTTAATGCAAGTTCGCCCCGAACAAGGCTAAAACTAAAAGCCACTCGAGGTACAGAGCTACAAAAGGAAAATGAATCAAAAGATATACAAGAGGTAGAAATTAATATTCCTCTTGAAGCAGGAAAGATCGTAAGATGAAGGGAAACAAAGGGAAAAAGTTATCGGTGCAAGACCACATATTACCGCTTCATGCCCTTTTCTTTGACCAGTTGTCCACTGTAGCCATCAGATTTCTCTGTGGTCTTCAAGTCTTCACTGATGAAGTCTACGAGACTTGGTCCCTGTGCAAGCCTGTCCTTCTGTTCTTTACTGAGTGAGGTATAATGACGACTAACAGTTTGATTCGAACAACATCTCTGCTGTAGAGTAAAAACAATGGCAACGCTACTAGAGACAAGCAAATTGGGTTTGTTTCAAATAGTCAAGCAAATGTGTTTTTCTTGAAATGCCTCAAGACTAGGCCGTGTTTGCCTTGGACATTTTTGGGTAACAAAAACATCTGATTTCACCCTTAAAATGGCCACCAAAATACCAGATACGCCACACACGGTACAAGTGGAGTTCTGTGATTAGACTAAGGTTCACTTACCATCCAGATAAAAAGTGAAATTTACAGTTCAATTCACAGAGACACCAGACATGTCTTTTCGCTGCCATGGAGTTCAAATCGTTACCCCTCGACCTAATGACGTTGTATATAGAGCCCCGAGGCGCGCGCAGTGCCGCTGGCCGATAATCGATCGGAAAACATCGTTTATGTTCAAAAATCCGCTCCATTACTTTGTACACAGCTGGTTTGTGCATGCACCGAGTTGCACGAAAAATTCACTTTTTTCGGGTTTAACTTGAGCACTTTCTCATTTTGAGGGGATCACAAGCTGCACGATTTACTACTCTGCCGGTAAGGTGAGTGTTTGGTTGATATATTCAGGGAAACGGAAGATATCGGCAATAAAAAAACAGACCGCTCCAAACCCTATAGCCTTAGTTTAGGAGTACTTCCAGCTCTAAACGGCGAATCTCACATGTTATGAGCCTAGTCTAGAGCTGGAATTTTCAAGCTACCCACAATCCCTTTTGACCATTGTGAATTGTGACGTCTCAACCAGGAGGTATTGTGTATAAATTACATGGTTTGTTTATCATCCATTCCCACAATGCATTGAGAATGTCGAAAACTAGGAGCAAGTTCGGGTGCTGCTGACCTAGTCCTTTTTGTCAATTTGCTATTTAAAAAACGCATGCGTGGTCTGTCCTTCACTCGAATGCATCTAGTCGATCGACTACGTCAAATCTAGTTAGTGTGCAGCAACAACAAACTGCAAAGAATGTCGTCTGCTAGTTGTTAACGAAGCAAATGTTTGCATGTCATTTCTATTTTCTATTATTTATTTCTATTATTTTCTCTACTTAACTTTAGTACAATAAATAATTCATTATCTTATTGCAAAGAGTTATTATCATTGGACAAAACCAACAAATTGTCGTAAACGTTTGCAAAACTTGCCCAGTTTACCGATCCTCCATCTTGAAACCGTGACGTAACTCGCGAGTGACCAGAGAAACCATGGTCCGGAGCTAGGTTGATCCAGTTGCACTAGCTAGTCAAACCACGCAGCGTTCGGGTGACATCTAGATCGACTATGGTTAAATCTAGTCACTCTAGTCGCCCAACCGAACTTGCTCTAGGTTTATAAAATAGTGTTGTTGTGAACAGGCCCATTCAAAAAATGGAAGGCGGATTAGGGGTCAAAATTACTCAAACCATTGACATCCATTAATAAAAATATTCAAAGGAGACCATACACTACAACTTAAGTCAAATCGGGGTAAAAACACATCGGAAAAGGCTTACAACAGCAAGACAAGACAAACGCGATCGCAAGACGATTTTCATCCACTGCCTGGGGGCTGCCATTTTTTTTATTGTATAGCGCCCTCTATTAAATGATAATAACAGCTTGAACAGTCCCAGACTTCATTCAGTTTTAAAGGAGGGGAGCGTAGTGTGGGAACCTGACGAGATTTTTTGTTTTCCTTGATTAAACTTTATTCAGTCTATTATTACTCCTATTCGTCACAAGCGTGAGTGCAGGCGAAGTTTGTATGCAAGCTCTGCTCGGTGTGACGCGTAGACGCGAAATGAAAGCTGTAACGACTGATATATGTTTATTAGTGCAGAAGATGCTAAATTTTGTTTTTTGTTTTCGTCTGCGGCGCGCCGGCAAGTTAACGAGTAAATCGGAGTATGCATGCATGGCATACACGTAGATATGCAGGTGGCACCCGCGGCCGATGGGGGAATCGTGAATTTCTGATCCTAATCAGAATTGGGTAATTTGTTTCTGGTGCCGGTGGTGGATAAACGCAGCTCTTCTCATTATCTAGCTCACTCAGCGTCCCCGATCGACCGACGGACGAATTCAACCTCAATCTGAATCTGCGTCTGGACGAAGGAACGGATGACTGACCCTATGACGCGGCGGATGTTCATGCTTTGTGAAGTGAGAGGGATCGGGAACTCGTTTTTGTCGTCGTAAACTAACAAAGGAAGGTATGTTTATCCACACGCCATAGACCTTATCACAAATACCGCCTGGTTGAGACGTTTGAATGGTCAAATTGCATTGTGGGAAGGAAAAAGTTAAAAACATTGGCTTGCTCCCGTTTCCTTCCCGCAAAATGCCTTTTGATCATTGTGACGTCACAACCAGGCGGTAGGCCTATATACGACTTTTACGAGTTTGATAGTTGACTTTTGCAACGCAATGTGGGTAAAATGTCACAGGTCAGCTGTACCAAAACAGCGTGGAGGGCCTATACAACGTGGCGGATTTTGGTACAGCTGACCTTTGGACCTGGGAATTATCGAACTCATCTATTTGCGATTAGGCCTAGGCTTATTTGGCACAATTGCAGAATATCCCGCCACACTCCTCTGTCCGCTTAACCCTCTGTCCACCTCGTAGCCGGCTACGCGGTCACGCTTCATTGCCCACCAACATGTAGAAACTTTGGCACAATTGCAGAATACCCCGCCACTCGCATCTCCACCTCGTATCCGGATACTGGGTCACGGTTCATTGCCCTCAATAAACTATTCACATACCGTAGGCGTATGTCGGCCATGCAAAAATGGTGCCCTCTATCGCCCACCCGACTCCATGCCACCCCGTATTCGCGTATCCGCGTATCCACCTCCTGGGACATACATTGGACTTAGACTTTTGCCCGAGCTCCCCATTCGAATAACGCACATAAGTTCGATTCAAGCCCCCTCGGAGGATTATTTTTAAAGGAAAAATGGCGCCCTCTATCACCCCTTCAGACTCCCTCCCACCCCGTATCTGCGTATCCGCTTATCCACCTCCTGGGACATACATTGAACTTAGACTTTTGCCCGAGCTTCCCATTCGAATTACGCACGTAAGTCCGATTGCAGCCCCCTCGGAGGAATTTTTTTAAAGGGAAAATGGCGCCCTCTATCGCCCCTCCTGACTGCTCCCACCCCGTATCTGCGTTTTTTAGGGGGGTACTTTTGGGTGGCGGGGTATTCTGCAATTACTCCGAAAGTGTACCTTATACGCGTACGCCTAGCGCCTTTCATAATATTTATGCTGACGTCATACAGCGGCACAAAAACATGCAGGGTTGACGGGTCGTGCGTCAACAAAGCGTCAACAAATTAAATATGAAAGTTTGGGCATAAACAATCAATTCCCATTGTCATTTATTTCCAAACAGGGCATAACATAGTTCACAACCATGTCAGTGTGTGAAATAATACGCACAAACTTAAATCGCAACGGTACCGTTTCGTGCTGCCTCACTGACTGCCATCTTGTTTGGGCTGGACCACTCTATTTTTTATAGGGGAGTTGCAAAAGTATGAGGGATTGCAAAAGTTTGTTGAGCTATTCTAATTTTGCTTTGACAGCTATTTCTAATTTTCTTCCCTTTGATTTCGGTGGTTTTGGAGAATTTTTTAAAAAGGAAAATATAGTCCAAGAACCATTTGCTTCGACAGCTATTTTTTATTTTATTCCCTTTGATTTCGGAAAGATTTCTTAAGTTTCGGGTTTTTAATCAAATGGTTATTTTTATTTAATTACATTTAATTTTCTTCCCTTTGATTTCAGTGGTTTTGGAGAATTTTTTTAAAAGGAAAATAAAGTCTGAGAGCCGGCAACGGGATAGTCATCCCCCTCTTCTTTTGCCCCACCCACCCTTCCACCACGTAGCCATGTAGCCACGTAGCCACGTAGCCACGTAGCCACGTAGCCACGTAGCCACGTAGCCACGTAGCCACGTAGCCACGTAGCCACGTAGCCATGTAGCCACATAGCCACATAGCCACATAGCCGGCAATGGGGTAGTTACTTTGGACTTAGGAAGGAGTGGTTAATCTGTGGTCTGTGGAAAAGCCCAGCCATGCCCAGCCTTAGGCTTTTACTCTTGCTATTGTGAGCCACAAATCACCTAACAATAGAGCATAAACTAATCAATAAAGCCCTGCCTCTGCCAGGCCAGGCCTGGTTGTAGCCCCTCCCACACTAATATGTACCCATTCACAGCTGGATCAAAAGATGCCTCAGCTGTCAGTCAAGTCTGGGTGAACAATGGGAGCCAGCTGGACTCCAGAATTGATGGCAGTTTATTGTGTACAATCAGGGGATTAAAGAAGCCCAAAGGCCCAGGTGTTCCAGGGGCTTGGCCAGGCTTTTCCAGGGCCCGACCCGACCCGACCCGACCCGACCCGACCGGACCCGACCTGACCCGACCCGACCCGACCCGACCCGACCCGACCCGACCCGACCCGACCCGACCCGACCCGACCCGACCCGACCTGACCTGACCTGACCTGACCGGGCGGTCAAGGACAACCAAACAATTATTTTTTTTTGGCCTTATTGCTGCACTGATGTGGTGATAAGCCGATATTCTTAAACATCTCAGTTGATGATTGTCAGTGTAGCGGCAAAATGTTAAATTTGTGGATTCCTAATTTGTTATAGGCTGATCCTAGTTTGTTATTCAAAGTGTTTTCTTATAATTTGTAATCACTCATGGTTAAAAATAAGTTTGTTGTAGGCCTATCTAAAAAAAAAACAAAAAAAAAACTTGGCCTTTCATGCTTTCATCATAATCACCCTCAGTTGAGATAGCATAATATTAATAATGAGGTCAAAGGTAGAACTCATGATTCCGATGATTAGTAAATAATTGATGGGTTTTAAATTTATTCCCCCAATTAATGTAAAATAAGGAAAGTTCCTCGGTCCCAAATATTGTAGATTCGGATTCCAACACCGTATCGGTAAGCTTATTGATTCATTCATTCAAGGTTTAACCACAATTCACGTTACCCAGCTCCCTGTGTATCCCAGCCCCATCCAAAACGACAGCGCTGTCCGGCCCACAAGTCCGGTCCACAGTCACAGTCCACAGTGGTTGAGGTAAAGCCCCCTGGAGCCCCTGGGGTTTACACAATTTTAGGTGCAAAATTGTGTCAAAATTCAACCTTTTCTTGAGCTTGAATTGCAATAAATGACAATAATTAACACCTTCAAGCATTAAAAAATACAAAAGATCTTCAAAACTCAAATTTCTCATCCAATGTATTTGGAAGCGTAAGCGTCTCTTTGCGCAATGGAGCTCTGGTCACCTAGCAACCCAATAATGCCTAATGCATTATATTAAGAATAAATTATTTACAAAATAATTATTGCAAAATAATGCCTTGATGCATTTCGGTAAGGCATGATTAGAATGTGATTTGGACTACACTTGACAAAAACTATGAAAACATATGGTGGACAATGATGTATACTTGACGACATTATAACTGGAATGCCGGAGATGCAAAACTCAGGCTCTAACAAAAGTTCCCAAACACTTATTTGCAGGACGCACAAACGTTTGTGTGTGAGTGCGCGCCGATTCCCAGTGAATGTCAGTTGAAGTCTGCTATCGGTATTTTAATTACATTGTATTACATGCGCAGCACGTGCGTTCATACCGTCTATTGGCGCATAACAAAATCCGTTTGCCGTTGCAACTTTCTATTGCCTTTGTTGGGTGTGTTAGTTGAGTGAAAACAATAAAATAGAAGGCCATCATCTTTGTTGGGATCTGAACTTATGGCGTGGGGTCCGGGGCCCGGTTAAGGGGCCCGTAAAAATTAGGATTCTGGATGCTCTGTGGTGCAATCTGAGGCGATTCCTGGCCAATTTCATCTGACTTTTTTTTAAACAAAAGTTTTGACGATTTTATGGAGACTATAGATATCATGATTTTAGGCATTATTTTCTAGCCATTATTTTAGCCATGTCATGACTACAAAAGTCTAGACGGGGGCAAACCAAAACGGATAAATGCGAGCGCGAAGCCCTTATGGTGTGGGGTCCGGGGCCCGCTTAAGGGCCCTGGAAATGTTTGGAGTGTGGATGCCCTAGTGGTGCAATCTGAGGCGATTCCTGGCTACTTTCACCTGATTTTTTTAAACAAAAGTTGTGACGATTTTATGTAGAATATATACATACCTATATCATGATTTTTGCCATTATTTTCTGGTGATTATTTTAGCCATGTCATGACTACAAAATTTAGACGGGGGCATTGCGTTTAAACGCACTGTGGGCAAGAGCTCGGTATGTACAGGCGCGGATCGGGGGGGGGGGGGGGGGGGGTGGCCGCGGGGTCACGTGCCCCCGGTAAATTGAGTCAAAAAAAAAAGTAAGTTAGTACGCCTACCCTTAAAAAGTGGGGGGGGGGGGATGATTACATTGGTCATCCCCCCAGGTCAAAAAGTGGGGGGATATATCCCCCCACCCCCCCCCCCCCCCCCCCCCGGGATCTCCGCCCATGGTATAAACCGTGTAAGGTGTCCTGTCACCAAAATGAACAACGATGTAATCCGCCGCAATTTACATAAACGGAGTCCTCACGTGGGCTACGCGCGGCGGCAATCTCCTTGCTCTACTAACCTCCGTATGTTTTAACTTTATGGATATTCAGGACTACATCTCCCAGGCCAAGGTTGCGTTTTGCTTTACTTTGCATATTAAAAAGGCCAGTTGCAGTTACCGAGTTACATTAATTATTAAGGTATACAACATTTGCAAACATAAAAAATCAACACCTTACTTGACATTAAGTAAATAGTAGTCTCAACCATCAAGCGTAATCATGATACCGGAATTTGTGAGATTTTGTATCAATTCCCAATGATGGTCGATCGACCATCGGGAAATACCCGACTTTTTCAAATACTGCCTCCAATTTTCCAACAGTAATGCAGTTGTAGGCATTTGGATAAATAAAGAAGACAATAGAAGTATCCAACTTCAACTTCAAAATAGTTTATCCAAACCAAACAGCATTTTTTTTTTTTTATTGCAAACAATGAACTATTCTGTCTAGGAAACAAGGTAGTATTATTTAACGTCTGTGACTGTCTGCCGTTTATTGATGTACAGTAGTGTCCCATTGTTCAGTCACAAGACAGATTGTTTTTCGAATCATTAAACTTGGGCAGAACCGCGACGACCATCTGCAGGCCAGGAATTTATCATCGATGACGAATAGCGCAGAGTTACGCGAATTAGCATCTTTTACATAACTCAAAATTATCAAGAATGAAAAGATGAATAAAACTTGTTAATTCTGATGATATTTTGTCTTTGGAAATGACTAAAAGTTGATAATGCACGTGTGAGTGACCAGTATCGAATATTTGTTAAAGCGATATTCTGCGAATGCAGTAACCGCAACATTGAGTTCATATCAATAGTGACCACACAAATCCCAACTCTAAACCTAACCCTATAGTGCTTTAAAAGCACCCCTCCCCATAAAAAATCGTCGCCCCCACCACTGTAATTTTCGAAAACGGAGAAAATAATGGTATAATACTTTGAGCCCCCCGAGCCCCCCCCCCCCTACTTTCACCTGATTTTTTTAAAACAAAAGTTGTGACGATTTTATGGAGAATATATACATGTATATCATGATTTTTGCCATTATTTTCTAGTGATTATTTTAGCCATGTCATGACTACAAAAATTTAAACGGGGGCACACCCAAAACGGATAAATGCGAGCGCGAAGCCCTTACGGCGTGGGGTCCGCTTAAGGGCCCCAGAAAATTTTGGATTCTGGATGCTCCGTGGTGCAATCTGAGGCGATTCCTGACCACTTTCACCTGACTTTTTTTTTTTAAGTTGTTAAGATTACATTGTATATGGAGAATATATATATTATTATGTTAGCCATTATTTTTTGGCAATTTTTTAGCCATGTCATGCATCACTACAAAAATCTAAGTTTCTCCCTCCCCCATTTTTGGTGTCTAATTTGCAGTTTTTCCCCTTCATTTTTAATTTATCCGGAATTTTTCTTGGTTTTAATTCAGTTCAGTTGAAGTTTTCAAAAAAAGGGCTTGATTTCAGACTGTTCCTTGCCCTGTGTTAAAACCATCGGCAGAGGATTTAGGCACATTTAGTATGTCATTCAGTCAAGTGATCCATTGTTTCCTGCTGGTTGGGGCCATTTAACCTGTAATAAACTCCCCAAGGGAATGTTGAGATGCACCGCGATTGAGGGGGGATCGATGGACAGAGTTGAAATCCCAGGGATCCGGGAGATACACCGGTTTTCTCTTAAAAGAGGGATTCAAGTTCCATGGCATGATTGATAGCCTTTTTTTTCTTATTGCATTTTTCAGTAGTTTTATGCCAAAAAGTAGACACAGCAGATGTTTATCATCGGCGGCGGTATTTTTTTTAAGGAGGTTGCCCTCCTCCCTTCCCTTTCTCTCACCTCCCCCTCTTTTTTTCCCTCTTCTCTTTTTCTCTTTTTTTCTTTTTTGACTCAATTTACCGGGGGGAACGTGACCCCGCGGCCACCCCCCCCCCCCCCCCCCCCCCGGATCCGCGCCTGTCGAGCTCTTGCCCACAGTGGGTTTAAACTCAATGCAGGGAAAGTAAACGAACGACACTCGCACTTGCTGGGCTGCGTGGTGCTGGCCTGTCAAGGTGTCATGGTATCGCATTACACGCGAGGACAGAAAAAAGGGTATAACAAAGGGAACAATACTGTCCTCACATTTATTTCTTTGTTACGGAAAAAGTGAGGACAGGCAAACTAGTGCTTATGCCTAATTTACATTTGCCCCGGGCGCCGTGCGATAAATGGGTCTACGATTTTCCGTACGATTTTTGAGGCATCGTAGGTGGCTACGGGCTAAGGCGTATGTGTTCACATTGTGTACGAGCATCGTGTGATTTCTCGTACGGGCCCTCGGGGGCAGGCCGGGGCAAAGCCGTACAGAGGCTGCGCGGAGATGGTGCGGCCGCTGTGGGGTTGCCGTGGGATGACTGCTCAATATCCGTGCGATATCCGTGCGATTTCACGGGTACTGCACGGGCAGCGAGCGGCAACCTTGCGATGGCTGTGTGCGGGCCGTGTGATTGTCCCAAGAGCCTACAATCTCCGTACGATTTTTTTGGCCCCAATGTCCACCTAAAATCTTGCGTTTTCTGCACGATCAGCGCGCGGCCTCCGCGCGGTGCCCGTGCGGGGATTGTGCAATGCCACCTACGACATGTCTACGGGCTACGGGCTTACGATTTTTTAAAATTTGTATAACTTCTCGCTAAACAAAATCGTAGAGGCGCGGCCTCTACGATTTTATGAATCCGTACGAAAATCTCACGGCCGCCTCCTGCCTTCGCACGGAGGCCGCACGGAAAGGGGGATACGAGCAGGATACGGGCTCCGTAGACCCATCGCAGGCCAAATGTGAATTAGGCATTAGTCTATGGGGATGGGTTATATTAAAGGGATCAATGGAAAGTCATCACGTGTATAACGAAACAAAAATACATGTATTGGCAAGTTACGGACTCTGCGCAAGTTAGTACGCCTACCCTTAAAAAGTGGGGGGGATGATTACATTGGTCATCCCCCCCAGGTCAAAAAGTCGGGGGATATATCCCTCCCACCCCCCCCCCCCGGGATCTCCGCCCATGCCGCCAAGTACCCCTGCCCTGCATATCCCAGCCCCGTGCCACAAAACATAGACCGACGCCCAGCCCAGACGGCCGTCCCTTCCATGACCAAGGATCCCCAGTGAATCCTGCCGACAAACCCCAGCGATTCCCCTATCTGCGAGTCGACTTGTCTCAACGGACGACTTGTCTCAACGGACGACTTGTCTCCACGGACGACTTGTCTCCACGGACGACTTGTCTCCACGGACGACTTGTCTCCACGGACGACTTGTCTCCACGGACGACTTGTCTCCACGGACGACTTGTCTCCACGGACGACTTGTCTCCACGGACGACTTGTCTCAATCAGGGTTGTTTGATTTAAATCACTCTATTTAAATCATTGATTTAAATCACTGGAAAACAATTTTAAAAATCACTAATAAAAATCAAGTTTTGATTTTTTTTAATTTGTTATTTTTTAATGTAAAAACAATTTCTGTTATTCAAACCTGACTGTCATTAACTTTAAATCGCTTATACTCACTCTAAAGGGATGTATAAGGCCAGTTTCCTTAAACAGTGTACTACATTTATCTTGTGTACAATACATATGATCCTGAAGTACATTGTGTGTGTAATGAACTACCTGCATGTATGATACAGTATTCCTCTCTTACATAGGTTTAAATAACTCATGCATGTTGTAATGCGCCTATCAATTAATACCCCCCGACCTGACCTGACCCCCTACCCCCCACCCCAACCATCCCCCTTCCCCTCCTCCCCTTCCCCTCCCCTTCCCCTCCCCTTCCCCTCCCCTTCCCCTCCCCTTCCCCTCCCCTTCCCCTCCCCACTTCCCCCACCTCCCGAGTGGCGATTTTTATCCAGTTCATCAGGCATTAAGGACTTTCTGCTGAGTTGTATAAAAATGACAATTAGAAAATGTTGTGTTGGGACTTTAAATGATTTTTAATAAATATTTACGTTTTCCAAAATTGTATATCTCTGCTAAACCGTATATATTTTAACATAGGCCTAAATCTTCAATGGTGCTCTGTCCATTGAAAGTTACATTGTCTGGTTTCCATTCTACAGCTGCAAATGCAAAATGACGCCGAAGGACAATATTTCCACCGCAAAAATCGTAAAAACTTTTACAGGATCAAAATAAGGACAGTGCGTTAAAGAAATATGGTGGCTGCATTAAATAGTTTTATTCCACCATGGTTGTGTGTAGAGAGGAGGGGGTTCCTGTTATCAACTTGGATGAGAAAAGTACAGTATGATGGTGATGCTGTAACTGAGATTTTAAGACAAACTTTGTATTCTAGAAAAGAATATGATCAATGAAAGGGATTTCAGCACTGATTTCATGAACAATTGTGTGTGGTTATACTTGACTTTCAATGATGGTAATTTAAATTGACTTATTTGAAACAAATGTTTTATGCCAATGGTACGATGGTAACATTTTTTTTAAAAATCAAAAAAATTCAATTTAAATAAAACAAATCATGATTTTTATTAACCCTGGTCTCAATGGTCTTGTCTCGAGTCAAGTCGGCCAACGGTTGAGTTGTCCGAACCCCATCGCATGTATCATGTCACGCATAGGCAATATTCGTGCACCACCTTTCTCCATTTGTCAAGTAATTTAGGCCTAGTTAGTAACTAAATATGGTTCCACAGGGCCATCATAGATTGTGACGATGATAGTGTTGTGCCACCAGCAATATTCGCGCGTAGGCAATATTCGCGCACCACCTTTCTCCGTATGTGAAGGTAATTAATTAGTAACTAAACATGGTTCCATGCGGCTCTCGTAGAATGTGACGCAATGACCTTTGCGGTATCCTGAAAGCGTAGTGGGTGCTTGCGCTATTTAATGCCTGGCTAGAACACTGCACAACACTATCAGATGGACAAACAAGCAGACAGACATTACAGATTTATACAAAAACTGAATCAAAACAAGTGATGGCAGGTACCTGTATATACTGTAGACCATCATCAGACAAACATGATGTATGGCTGCTTGAAGTTGGGTTGAAAGAAATGTAATACTGTCTAGATTATACTAATCTGTAAATTATAGTAGAATTATATTCTTCATCTTCCTTTATACTTGATATACACTTTATTTGCATCCACATATTTGTGTTTCAAATCAATATGCCACATCTGCGCACACTGACAGCTGCTACTGTAAACAAAGAAATGATTTCACTTGTGTGTGTACTGTGCTACTGTTGCATGTAACCTGCAGTTTTTCCAACCCTGAATGCACATTTGGTGTGTCTCCATTTTCGTTGCACTATCCAGAGGGTGCCCAGAATATTGAATTTGATAATTAAACTTCCAACTGAAAATTCAGTTAGATTTGAACAGTATGTATTTTACGAGGGCACAAATTGGACTCAAATCATTAACCGTTTGGGGAAGCAGATGGGAAACAGCAGCAGAATCACACATGGCTATTTGTAGACTGAAAATTTGAATTGACTACAGATGTATTATATACCTGTATTTAGATTGTATAATACGCTAATTTACAATTCAATGAGGATGCGATTTGAGGCTTTGCATTTTGGAGAGTATCAGAGAGAATCTTGCTGCTACACGAATACACTGTGGGGAGTAAGGATGGGAATTTACTTCTATTTTGATAAACGTTTAGCAAAACTGTGTCAGTGTTTAAACATTTAGTCAACAATTGCAAAAAGGCTGTCGCCCGTCCCAGTATTTGTGTAGGACGTAGGAGAGGTGCTGTCCGCGTCGAGCATTGATCGTGGCCTAGCGGCGTATTGAAAACATCAAACACAAACAATTGTATACACTGTGCAGTACTAAAGGTGTTTGTATTTCTTTGTAAATTAAACAAATTTACAAAGATCCTAGATTCTTTGTAAATAAAAACTGGAAGGTAGATTGTATAAATACAAGGTCCCATTTTTAATATTTGAGTTCCATTTAAACCTTTTGGAAAATTTATACACCGATTTGAATATTTTTTTTTGAACGTTTAAACATGTAAACGTCCTATCCTTAGTGGGGAGTGCCTAACTCTATAAAGGTGAACAAAGGGATGGTCTTGAGAAGAACCAGAGGTATGAACTTGACATAAATTGCTCTGACCATTCTCCTTTTTTGTATGCAAGTTCGCCCCAAACAAGGCAAAAGCCACTCGAAGTATGGAGCTATAATTAAAGGGAAAAAAAATCAAAGATTAATATTCCTCTTGAAGCAAGAGAGATCATAAGATGAAGGAAAACATGCACCAGGCAAAGAATTCCACAGAGATACAGAACGAGGGAAAAGGCTATTGGCATAGCTTTTCATTCTACATCTAGGTACAGCTGGAGTATATTGGTGGGAACAGGCAAAAGGCAGAATTTTATGCTCAAACAAGCAACAGATCACTGGTGAGAGAGTGATTGTAAGGATGAGCCCAATTCTTCTCCAACCAAATTAACCCCTTGAGTACGGTATTTTACGGGAGACGTCGGGGTGCCGCGGCGGCTGCGGCAGCCAAGCGAACCGCTACAATGTGTTTGTGCAGTCAAGCGTAACCTATACACAATAATCCAACAATGGATTGAAACTGCACAAACAGCGGCTCGGCCTGGTGGCACTGTTTAATCCAACAATGGATTGAAACTGCACAAACGGCGGACAATTGCGTCATCCGGCCTGGTGGCACTGTTTTTTTGCACATATTTGCGGCATCCGTACGCAAGGGGTTAACAATGCGCTTCTGTACTCTATCTAATAAAGATAAGTGACAAACATGGAGTGTGGAAGCTAAATGTTATAGGAGGGTTATTTAGGAGGGTGGAAACAGACTTCTAGTAAAATTTCAGTTGGATTTTTTTTGAGAATTTGTACGGGTCATACAAACCAATACATGTTGTATTTTGTTGGGTTCAGCAGAGTACATGTACATGTAGTCTGCAAAGTGCCAAGGCTGATGTATACATTGTAAGGTGGTACACTGCATTATCCGACAACATTTTCTGTTGGATTTTGTTGTACATGTACATGTATTTACCAGGCTTCTCATTTCAGTTTAGTTGGAAATTGTTGGATTTAGCATGGCCATATGAAAAAGCATTGGGGATAGGGTAAGTCACTTCATGTGGTGTATCCACAGATTTCACAGAATATCTTTGAGTCCAGCGAGTTACGTGTATTTGACTTGTTTTTCCCTCTTCTCTGTCCTTATGGTCTATAGCTTCATGTACATTGTACAAGCACTGCGTGCATTTCTTGTCGGGAATGCCGCAGGGGTCCTTACTGCTTGGATGAGCGAACATTAAGAGCTGATCAGCCTGCCCAAATGCCCTAGGGGTTGCCCCACCATGGATCGACAGACCCAGTCCATCGCCCTGGAGAAGCAGCATGTCCACGACGTGTACGAGCGGATCGCCCCGCACTTCAGCGATGCGCGCTACAAGGCCTGGCCCAGAGTGAAGGAGTTTTTGCTTGGCCTGGAGCCAGGGAGCATTGTAGCAGATGTCGGTAGGTACATGCATGCAAAGGGGTCTTCTTCACCAGTGAAGGATTGATGCTTAATTTGTTTGCCGAGGGAGGTAGGGAAGAGGGGGAGGAGTGATTATGCTGGGCCATGATGGGAGTTCTGTACAAATGTGTTGATCGGAACAACAGCCATAGTGTTTAAAAATAGTGTAAATTTGAATGTCTTTTTATTGTTTTATTTTTTTTTTACAATTTACACTCAGCTTTGCCCCTCGGGGATCTTGCTCTCTTCGCATGTGGGGTCTACTCGGCCTGTGATTTCTAAATGTTTAAACGGATTTGAAAGAGAAAAGTTTGTAACCACCTAAAAGTTGCAGTGAATCCTACAAAGCAAAACCAGGACCATCCTTTTTTCAAAACAGTTTCCTGAACTTGCACGTTCTGTTAAGTGAAGGGGTGGTATTTCTTAGAGAAGGGAAAGATTGTTAATTGGAGGGTCTGTATTTTTTCTGCAAGCAGACAAACAAACAAACAAACCAACACCCAACAAACAAACAAACAAACAAACAAACAAACAAACAAAAACAATCAACCAACCTGGCCAATTCAAAAGATGTACACATCAGTCTTTCAATAACCAGGTCAACATAAAGAAGAATATCCGTTTGATTCCTTTGTGTACATTATTGAGCTGAGTAATCAATTATACCTTTTTCCCAGTCAAAACTAGAATAAATGTTTGGAGAATACTGAAGAGCGTGACTGGAATACAATGTTAAATTGATTGATTCTTCATTTTGTCATGCCAACCAAAATTATGTTCATATTATTTTGGACAGCTGTGAACATTGCCACACATGTTGTCAGCAACTTAAAATCAATTACCTGGGTTGCATCGGGAGAGGCTTTGATTGCTTGCAATATGAAGTGCTTTTTTGGCGTTTGTAAGTAGGGCTTTTGAAAAGAACTAATCACTGAAAATCTGGAATGTAGTGCATGGTTAGGTTTGGTGAAAATAGAAGTATACACAGAACTTTACTTGTGATATGTACATCGGTCATTCCAGATTTTCAGTGATTAGTTCTTTTCAAAAGCCCTACTTACAAACACCAAATAGGCACTTCATATTGCAAGCAATCAAAGCCTCTCCCGATGCAACCCAGGTAATTGATTTTAAGTTGCTGACAACATGTGTGGCAATGTTCACAGCTGTCCAAAATAATATGTACATAATTCTTTTTCAGAACCAATTTAGACAAAAATGCAAAAATCGGCATCAGTTTGTGGCAAGACAAAATGAAGAATCAATCAATTTAACATTGTATTCTAGTCACGCTCTTCAGTATTCTCCAAACATTTATTCTAGTTATGACTGAAAAAAAAGTGTGACATTTTATTTTGGTGTCCCTGTTACACCTGACCCGTGTAATTTCCATCAAGTATCATTAAAATTGACTTCACACTATTTTGTACTTGTTTGGCAGGTACTTTGCTTTACACAATCACTCTTGGAGATAGAAGGCATTACAGAATTGTCTGGAATTGACAAATGTTATATATGTTACTGTGTAATAGGGACCCCAACTTTATGGAATGACCCACATATAGTTACTGGTAACCTGGTCAGTTTGTGTCAGACAATATCCTGTGTGTTTCTTGAATTATTGCAAAATCAAACTTCAAAATTCAAGCAGCTGTCAAAAAGCTTCCCATTTTTGAAATTTGATTTGGAGTATTGATGACTTCATATCAGAAAAAAAAGAAAAAAAAGATGATTTGAAAGCTCTGTCAACTCTGATTTTATGGTCTGCCAGTCAAGCCTTCATTAAAAAAGAAATAAACAAGCCACATTTACAATAATTTTACAGATAAAAATGAAAAAACAAAATCAAACAAGTTCTGGCTTGATCATGAATCATGAGCAATGTGAAAAATGGACTAAATGTCAAGATCTTTATTGTCAACAAGTTACAAGTGGTACAGCCCATGGCGGGTAAACGCGTTAAAACTTCACTGGTCCACGAACCGTACAACCTGAGGACGGACAGAGCACACTGTCCGAAACGTCGAGTTACACACTCACCCCGGTTCTTTTCAGAACCACACTTCTTCCTCGAAGAGATTTATTTCACATGGTGTTACCCGCAATCCCAGTCTCTCTCATACCAAGTGGTACGGCGGGTATAGTATACGCGTTAAAACTTCACTGGTCCACGAACCGTACAACCGCGAATTTTGCAATGCAATGGGGCGTGATCTAATATGCAGATTAGACGTTCATTAGACGCATGCGCATCAGTGTTAACAAAAACACCATTCCCAACTGATCATGACTTGCATAGCCGTGATACACGCGGGGCATGGAAACATATACACCCGAGTATTAAACTGTCCACCCACCTACCCCCCCCCCCCCAACCCACCCACCCACCCAACCCACCCACCCACCCAACCCACCCACCCACCCAACCCACCCACCCACCCAACCCACCACCAGCATAAGCAGCAGTAGACCACGGTGCGTTTCACGCCGCCGTGGCAAAAAGGGGATCCATTGCCTGTACAGTATTTACCCAGAGTATCGAGTTTATTCCTAGGGTTTCAAGGGGGTTTCAGATTACCCTCTCCATTACTGGGTCCTCACTTCCTTGCTCCTATTTCAACCTTGAGTCAGAGCTGCGCATACATTGAAAGCCCGCACTAGTGAAGATATTGGCCAAAATGTTTTCCTAGGCTAAACATCCTCATCCATAGGATTGCATTTGAGTTGGACAGGATTTCCATCATTGACCTACATCAGCTTCCTGTGTTTACGTTTCTAAGAATATTGGCACTTGCTGGGATCGGCTTCATTGGATTTCCGCACGGCCCACTTTGTACGGATGTAACCAACACTGCTGCTGTATTTAATGCACAAAGTGCTGCTGGTCCGCCGGGGTCGTAATTTTGGTGCTCATTCATTGGTTGTGGGATCACTTTCTACAGAACCGGGATGTGCTTATCAAATTGCCCATGAATACAGAGGCCTAAATGTTGGATTTTGCATCACTTTTTGTTTTGCCATAGGAATCAAATCATATGTGTATTGTGTAGCCCATCATATATGGCCAAGTTTTATGTCTGTCCATTTTTTTTTCTGGAGAATGACACAATTACATGTAGTACTTTACATGTACGTCATATATTAATTTTTAAATTAAAATCCTAACCTTCCCAAATCCTCAAAAATCCTCTTTGCAAAATGGAGGATTTTGCAGGATTGAGGATATATAGCAAAAGTGTGTGGCTGATTTTGGAGGATGCACTCTGTCAAGATCTTAGGCCAGACCTGTGCATACATTTAGGCATATATCATACTTGAAATCCTCCACACTGCTCCAGGATGTCACTGGCTCTGCCTCAACATATTGACAGCGATTGCCGGAGGATTTTGCAGGATTGAGGTTACATCCTAGAAAAAATGCCTAGGGAGTTAGGGTTTTAATCTGAATTTCTATCTAACAAAAAAACATTATAAAATAGAAAATTAGTATTCTATAAAAAAAAATTAAAATTGGAACTTACACGTACATTATTTGCAAAAATTAGTATTAAGGCAATAGCAGGAGAGGAGCAGGGTTTTATTTAGGTAAATATCTGCCTGTCCGTTCTCGCTGAAGATCGAAAAACCACTCCCAGCAAAATTTGAATGCTGGTTCCCCTTGCTGCAATCTGAGCCTTTGCTACCATGTTACCCACTATTTTAGAAGGAGTTCTGAGAGTTTATTCACCAATGTTGAGCATTAATGTGGAGTTTGTACATTTTCCACAAGAAAAAACCCGCCTGCCCAAAATTGTTTTTGCCCGTCCCCTGGACTGGTACATGTAGACAGCTGGTCTGCTAAGACCAGAGTTGTAGTCGAGTCCCTGCAAGTACATCCTTTCGCAAGTCCTTTCGCAAGTCCAGTCAGAAGTCCTTCCATAAAGCCGGTCACAAGTAACTGGATGAACAATGACAGAGGAATGCCTTTGTCAAAGTTCATTTGAATAGCTTGTGATTAAGAATTACGACTGGAGGGCTTGTGATGGACTTGCAGGGACTTGTGATGGACTCGACTACATCTCTGGCTGAGACATTGGAAAGCATAGATAAGAATTTTGTTCACACTGCAAAGGACAATCCAAAATTATATTTTTGCAAACAGTGTAATGACATGAATTCTTAAAGGAAACATGATTTAGGATTTATATTGCATTATTCCTGCTTAAAACAATAAAGTATTATCTTGACAATGATATTTTGTGTCCAGAGACAATTATTTCCCAGAATAAATATGAGAATTTTTAAAAATAAATGTTTGTCCAAGCTACTCCGCCCCCTGAGTGGGACCCTTATTAACATAAGTGTGTGATGTAGATCGAGGCACATTACAGATTCTGCTGCGCGAGCCGGCCCCATTCATCACGCGTATGCATTGAGTGTACATGTACGTGTGTGTGCAGAACGACGCAAATTCTTCGTCCAAAATCTAAGGAAAATATAGTGTTTTTCGGCCATGCCGACAAGGTGTGTGGCTGCTGGGTGCAGCAAAACAACGAAGGATAGAGTAAGCCTTCATTTATTTCCAACTGATGGGAAATATCGGAGAATTTGGACAGCTTCTTAGCATTTGTAGCGACCACTTTGAGCCGTCGTGTTTCGATACTGGTATTTTCAAATCTTGGGATGACCATTAAAAATATGCTCAAGTCCACTGCCATCCCAACAAAGTTCCCAGATGTGAGTAAGGTACAGGCGAAAGCAGTTAAACGGCCCATTCCCCCGAGGAGCCTTCGCTAAAAGGGAGAAAATCAGAACAGGGTAAGTTCGATGTTAGTTGTTGCAACTTACGAAATTGCACGTGTAGACCTATAGTGTGTATACGATGTACATGTGTCATTTACCGGGTCCAGACTATCGAGTCGATCCAAGAAATTTCGGTGCCTCGGTCTACGTCATGAATAGCGCCCTCAATTTGAGTCTCAACAAATTCCAAAAAGGGGGGGGGGGGTAAATTTTTGTGCTGCAAATAATCACACTAAAACCTCACTTGAACCAATTTGGCTTTAAATTCACATTTAATACATATAAATGAATTTATTTATGAAATAAAATGTGATCCGGCCAGTTTGAGAAGCATGTTTCCTTTAAAAGCCAGTCCATTAATGTCTGCCCTTGCCTTCAAGCAACTACATGTATAAATGAGACATCATCAGGGAAAACAATTAATTACCTCTGCAGGCAAGGTGGCTGAATGCGGATAAACCTGGTGCAGAACCCTCATCAGACAAAAATGTATCCTTTCTCTGTGGGAGAGCAGAAAACAACTCAATCTGATTATTAGGTTTCTTAAAAAAAACAAACTTAATTTGCTCCCTGCATCCTTGGAACCTCCTGATCATCCCTACCTCAGTGGAGACAATTAGTCATTGGCATGGAAACGACAACCTAATCCGCACCGTTCATTAGCTTCGCTTCTCCTCGTTATTAGCCGATATCTTATTTCCGGCAGATATGCCTGGGACCCACAGGGATAAGTGTTACAGTTATGACCTCCCGTGCGGGATCGGTGTATCGCATTACGCCAGAACAAGAAACCGTCTTGCAGTATCTCAGTCCGTGACTACGTCATTGTTTGCATTGATACCCCTAAGTGATTGTGCTCGCTTGACTTGCTCGTGCTGATTGAATCTGCCGTGTTATCTGATTTACATGTTTGCTTCATCAAAACGAAACGAAATATTATTCTCGGAAAGCAGTGTGTGATTATTGTTTGGAAGTGGACTTAACTGCACATACTGTATAACACTGTGTACTTTATGCACTATTCATTTGTTTTCTGAAAACTGAGGTGAATTGATTTGCCAGTTACTTTACACCAAAAATGCCACACTTTTGGACCCCAAATGTATAGAATGACCCGTGTACATGTACTTAATAGGACATGTGCTCTTGTGAGAAGCAGTAGGCAATTATTAGCTTCCATATCATCAGGCGAAACCCATCCCTCCGAGCACTGCAGATCATTGGCTGGTCCATCGTCCAAGCTTTTCCCCAGATTACTTCACATTATTATGATTATATGCACAAATTTCTATTAGAAAATTTAAATTTCGATTCCCTTTTTTCCCCCTTTGAAGCAAGCTATTCATTTGTGTACTACACGTCAAAGTAACCTTATTCATTTGCAAAGTACATGTACTTGTAGGCTGGATATTGTCTACCAATTGCCCAAAATTATTAATTCTTTTCCATTTTTTTGTAAAGATATGATTTGATGAATTTGTCTAAAAAGGTGTTAAACATGTAAAGGAATTTTATTTAATTGTTTTTCTTGTCCATAAGCAGGAAGACATTTATTATTTTCAGTTTACTTTGATATTATACACACGGAACCTGTGTAAGATAATTAAAAACTACTATTTTTGCATAATTGCAATGGTCTGTAAGTGCTTAATCTTAAATTTTTGCAAGTTGTTAACAGCAGCCTAGGGTGCTCCCTTACAGAAGCCTCAGTCCCCTGGGATGTCGCCCCCATTCATTCCTGGATTTGTTTATCTCATCTTAATAGAATAACTGTGTAATTTATCTTGTATACTCTTGTATACATTTTGTATACATTTTGTATACATTTTGTATAATATCTTGTATACATTTTTGTATCAATTCTCCGTACAAATTGAAATTAAACCAAACAGACAAACAAGCTTACTTCAAGCAATGGCCACTTCAATAGCTTTATCCGTAATAGCTTAGCATCTTACATAATGAGCCTTCATACCAACAAATATTGTAACAATGTGAAAGGGTGTTTTTTTTGTATTGGTAACCCTCACTTTTGTTTTAATATGGGAAACCATTCAAAGGGTGAATTATATAGATTTAGCAAAAACTGATGGTCGGAGATATCTTCCAAGTTGAAAATCAACCCAGGGCAATCCCGGCAGCTGGGCCAGCAACATGTTCCTAAAGCTTTTCAATTGTGCATAAGGCTTGCCCCAGTTTCCAACAATTTTTCTTTTCACTTAATTTAATATATTGAAAAGTAGGATTTACAATGCATATAATGTGCTGCTCAATATTTCACAAAGCATCTATATTTTTTTTTTCATGGTTGGGGCGTTTTTTTTTTTTTTTTGAAGCCAGATGCCATTTCCATTATTACTTGCTGAAGCTTTAATAATATTAACATAACATTTCTATCCAGGAGTCCTTGTAAACATTTTCATTCGGTTGACCAGTTATGTTTGCAGCACTAATTTGAATAAGTGCAATGTTCATATACGTGTATGTGACTTGGCACCACAAAATGGGTGGAAAGTAGCACAATTTGAAAATTAAGATTATGGTATTACCTGAAAGTACACGTTATAAACTTTAATTTGATGTATTGTTTGTTGTTGTAGCTCATTCCTAACCCACACAATAATCTTTTGAAGTTGTAAGAGTCTTGATTGTTTGTTTTGAGAAAGTGAGGCTCAAATTCGGTTAACTATGTTCCTATTGCTCTCTCAGCAATAATAAAATCATCCCAAGCAAATATTGAATTCAGTTATAAAACATTGGGATATGATAGAAAAGGGCTTTTAGGATGTGAATCCCAATGTTGACCTCTCAGTGGAATACATGGTTGTTTCTGCCTGTAACTCAAATAGCCATTGTGCGACTTTCTGCTAATTTCATTGAGCCATGTCACTATATTCTAACCAAAGCTGGTCTTCATTTCTTGCATGAAAGGCTGTGCGTGCTTGTTGGGTTTCTGGTTGGTTGGCTGGCCAAATTGCCGACTACAGTCAGCCATATAATGCCTATAGCAAAAAGCTGTTTTTCAAAAGCATGAATTTAGACACAATCTGTTTGGCTGCTTAATTGAATTTGCAAACTTTTGCAGCTGTAACGTGTACTTAATTTGTGGTTTTTATAGCAGCACGCAGGGTGGTTCATGATGATAGAAATCCACTTTTATTGGACGGTTCAACATACATATGTACTTCCCAAAATTCTTTTAACTTTTTCTGTACAAGTTTGGACCTTCAAATATAAGTCAAGAAAAAAGTCATCAGAAAAAAACCCACCATTTTGTACAAGGATAACATAAGGTTTTATCACTTAAAAAAAGCAGAACTTTTCAATGCAAAAACCAAATCACTTATTTCTGTGAACAGAAATTATGTTAATGTCACCTGCTTAAGGAAGAATTAAAATTAATAAATACTTGTCATGAGTAATGTTCTTTTTATCTGACATTAAACAAATTATATTGAAAAAAAAAAGGCAATGCTTTGTGTTAAAATGGTAATGGACATAAAATGGTTATTTGTTATGACAAGGTCAGATGTCCACTTGTCTGACCGGTCACAGGTCATCTTTACTATAAAGACCCTAACCTGCGCCATCTTGAATTAGAACCGCGCCATCTTGGAAAAGTGCATCACGTTTGGTCGGGTGACTCGGCGTGATGTCGCCGGTGACCGGGGGGCGAAGAGGGTACCAGAGTGTTTCCCGGATGCTGGATCACGTGATGATGTCTCCCGAACGGCCGTGCTGCGATAATGTCTGATTGGCTGTTTCCAACAGACCTCCCGATTGGTCCGTGATGCAAAAAAATCTACCGAACTGCCGCATTCCGGCGTGTCCGATTGGCCGTTTCCAACGAGACTCTCCGTTGGTCGGCCTGACCCGCTGAATCCTCGGTGGTGCCGCGATATGATTTCCCCCTTGCCGCCGACTGCAGGTTTGCTCGAAACGGGGTAGTCGCGATGTCACGGCAAGACGCTTTCGCCTTTATTGCCAATACGGTGGCCGATAAACAACGTAATTAGAAAATATCAATGTAAATCTTCAAAATCAGTCGTCTCTCTCTCTCTTTCAAATAGCTTACTGGCGAAATGCTGGTACTTTCTGCCGATGGTTTCCAATTATTTTTGTTAGAAAAGCAAAAAAAATATATATAAAATAGTTAAGTAGACCAACAAACTTTTTAGGCTTACGTACCGTGAGGCCTATAGGCGAACGTGTCGCTATTCATAAAGGCCAACAAAAATTGTTGTTTCCCTCGGTCGACAAATTAAAAAAGAGGGTCAGTCGGTCGTGAATTTTTTTTTTCGTATTGATGCTCACCCGGGCGTGTTTAGGCCTATACATTAAACGAACACCCTGGTTTAACACTTTTTGAGACATAAAGGCAGAGTTATGTTCTTATTAATATGTAAAAAAAAAAACGCCGACCCTGAATCTGTCGATTTTTACGGTCGGTCGGTTTGAGGGCTACACAACAATTTCTTTTTTTGCCTAATGACCAGAATACATACGTGTGCACGACTACTTGCAATGGACGAATTACTTTTCCAAGCGATTTTGTACTTTTTGTAAATGTTTTGAAATTTTTTAAATATTATCCCCTACAGTATGAAAAAACATCTCGACCTCAAACCCAAACGCGGCTCTACTGAATCGGTGCAAAAACACATCCAACCTATTAATCCGACTAAAAATTCCGATTCCGAAACAAAAAGTTGAAAATCAGTCTTAGAGTGCCGGATGCCGTTTCCAACGATTTTGTACCGTTCTAAATGTCCGGGAAAGTCAATTTATTAAACAAATGGAAATTATTAAACCCTGACCTCCAACCAGTGGCTCAACTCATTCAAATTAATGAAGGATTTTCGGGTAAAAAGCTGAAATCAGTCCCAAAAATGCAGAAAGTTCATATTTGTCTCAATTCAATTAGAAGTACGACCCCTGACCTCCAACCTAAAGACGGCCCGAATGAAACGGTGCAGAAACAGTACGGTAGCCTAAGTCAAATTTAACAACGGATTTTCGCCTTCAGTTAAAAAAAGCTGAAACAAAAAGCTTAACATCGGTCTTAGAGTGGCGGCCGGAATGCCGTTTCACGATGATTTTGTACCATTCTAAATATCTCAACAATTATTTTTTTATTAAACAAATTAAAAGGTCAACCTAACTGGTGCCCCGAATACAACGGTGCAGAAACAGTCGGCCCAATTCAAATTTAAGACGGAATTTTGGGTAACTAAATACAAATCTGTCATAAAAAGGCAGAATTCCATTCCCTCAAATTTTGTACCATAAGACAATGTAAGAACTGCCCCGCCGCGCAGTCCACCCATCTAGCGGGTGCCGCGCAAAGCGCGGCATCCTGCTAGTATCTTAACAATCCTCCATATCAAAAGTTATTATTGTATGCAAGGGCAGGGTTGTTTGATTGAAATCACATTTTATATCGGTGGGAAAAAAGTTTAAAACCACTGTTAACCCCTTACGTATGGAAGACGCCATATAGCGTCCAAAAAAAAAGTGCCACCGGGCCGGATGACGCCATTTGCTGCTGTCTGTGCAGTTTCAATCCATTGTTGGATTATTGTTTGTTACGCTTGACTACACAGACACATTGTAGCGCCGCGACACCCTGACGTCTCCCGTAAAAAAAACGTACTCAAGGGGTTAAAATGGTTATTGTAAAGTCATTTTCATTGTCAAAGCACAGTTGCTGACAGTGTTCATACTTTGCGGGATTCAAGATGGATATGAAATAACAAATCTGTGAAAGATTGAGCTCAATCCATCATCTCAGTCTCGAGAAAATTGTGAAAAACTGTTTTATTTTTAACAGTTATTTTGTACACGTTCACATTGTTGAAATTGAAATAAGCCACAGCATTTTGGGAGATCTTCAGATACAATTTTCTCAAAGATGACAGCATTCAGGTGGAGATATACATGTATACTGAGTCGGAGGATTGGTACTGGTACATGTATCACCTTTAAAAACAATACGTTTTCAGATTCAAACTAATCATTGTCATTTATCGTTACCAAAACATATATTATATATGTATAATTATTATACCTCTACGTGTAATTTAGTGCTGGGGGTTGAATTGACCTTTCGCCATTTGTGAGTTCTTGGACATACTTTGGAGGTTGTATTAGGCCGTGATTGAAATGGGCATCTAGAGCTACAGCTACGGCTACGTCACGCGTAGTTGTAATGGACGAACACCTAGACAATAGCCCTAGACAAGCGATTCGGACACAGCCTATGACTGTGTAAGACAGTTTCTGGTTTCTAGTTCGAATTCAATGGAGTACCGAAGTCTGACGTCAGTTGGCATGACAACCGGTTCCAAACAAATGTAAATTTTGACTGTTCCTTTGTTAACAGCCAGTCATGCAAACACATAACAAAAGTATTAACAATGATGGAGATTAACAATGATGTCATCCTATTTAAACACATTGTTGATGTCAGTCACTATGGTTAAATACATGTACACCTGGGGCAGATTTCACAAAGCTCTGCAACGCATCATAACTCAAGTTGCGATGCATAACACGCCGCAACTTGTCGTTCAAACCATTTCACCAAACTTATGAGTTCAAAGCATTGTATAAGTACCTTGGCAAAGGTGTGAGAAACCCATCGTAAGTTAAGATGTGTCTGTAGGTTATCGTAAGTTATGAAGTATCTTTTCAAAGCCAGTTTTACAGCATGGCAAGTAAAGAAACAAGACCCAATAGTATGCAATAATGTACACATAAAATGATTTACATCTGTACAGTGTATGTAAGATACTTATTAAGTGCATGTGATTTACCTTGACAAAAATTAGTATAAAATTCCAGTCAAACAAGTATTTGTTTTGAGCATTATTTTGTAGTTGAATCAAATACTGAAACTTGATTTTAAAACTTTTTTTAGAGAAACTCTGTTGACTCTTTGGTAATTCAGAGAATGCATGCATGCATGAAACGGTCATCGTAATGTGCTACAATTACTCTTCCGACACGTCGTGCTTACTAGTATGAGTTTTGTGAAATGGATCACAGGACACATCGCAGCTGTGATGTATCACAATGCATCGCAGCCCTATGATACGTTGTAAGTTACGATGCGTTTCATGAAATCGACCCCTGTACCTTGATACCCAACGGCGGTCCATTAAATTGAATTGAATTCAATTAAAACAAATGTCACATGTCAAATTTTTATATTTTCCCTACTTATGCACCTGAATAACCTGCAAGTACTTTCCTTTATGAGTCTTAGGTTTTTAATCCAGTGCCCTCATGCCATTGGTTTTTTTTCTTATTTATTTTTGTATTTTATGTTTAAGTGTTGATGTGAAAAAAAAAAACCATAACCCCTTGGAGACGTCGGGGTGTCGCGGCGGCTCTGGCAGCCAAGCGAAACGGCCACAATGTGTTGGTGCAGTCAAGCGTAACATACACAAAAATCCAACAATGGATTGAAACTGCACAAACAGCGGCAAATGGCGTCGCCTGGCCTAGTGGCACTGTTTTTTTTGCGCCATATGGCGTCTTCCGTACGCAAAGGGTTAAATAAACCAATAAAGCGGTTCTAGTGTTTTGAGGACAAACAAACACTACTTTGACAATATTCAAGTGCACTTGAACAATGGACAAAACAAAACAGTACAAATACATACATACACATAATAGGCAGTTCACTGATAACAGCTGCCCTTCCAGTGCACTTAATATTACAAATCAACTCAACAAGCACAATTTTGTGGCGGTTGTGCTTTGTACCAGCATATATCCTTCATTCATAAATGCCTCAGCTAGTTTCACTGTCCCTATTGGTCAAGAGCCTGTCACGTGGGTGTGTTTAAACGGTTGTTTAAACACGGCTGGAAGTTGTTTAAACACGGCGCAGTTTTAAACGTATTTTTTCGGTGTTACACGAAATGTAGAGTCCTACAAAATCTGGTCCATTTTATTTGTTGAACACTTGAGCGACCAGTCACTCTCCTAATAACGCAAGCGCAATACTACCGATGCGTCCATATTTAGAGTCCATAATTTTTACACCACCTGGCGAGCGCGTCGCGCGCGTGTCAATGTCCATGTTCATATAAGGAAATGTTTAGCACTACTCGCGCGTGGTACGAACCATTAAATAGCTGAAGGGGTGTTTTACAAACCAAGGTAAACATTTTTTAACAAAATCATTGGAAATTTATAATTTTCTGTGGTTTTTGCTTAATTATACAAAAAGGTATTTTATGAATGGGAATAAATATGTGCTGGGCCGGTTTTAAACGTATGTTTAAAACCGCCTTGGTGCCTGGACGCTGATAATGACCCTCACCTTCGGCTCGGGTCATTTAATTTTATGTGGGAGCCAGTAAAAATATACTTATTGTGAACATGGTGAAAGGTGTTGCAGATGACATAAAAGCTGATATGCCAAGCTCATGCAATGTGCAGTAGGCGTGGATTGCACCGCATTTAGTTGCTTCGAATCACTTGTAAATTACTTATCTAAAGTCATTTGGCTGAAATACATAAATACCCCTTCCATGAACTGACCAAGTTTCCCCAAAATTCATGAATGGTTAGCTCACCATGTGCGTGCACTGACAAAGCTATTTTGGGCAATCAAAACCAAGACTGGCAGCACGTGTGCAGCTCCCGTCATGATCACTGACCTCCCCCCCCCCCCCCCCCCCCCCCCCCGACGACATTTTACATGTAGTTCTCATATGTATGTACATGTGCGAACACGTGGGTACGTCAAGACTGGGATTGTAAACATTCTGAATCAAAGACTGTTATGCATTGTCCTTTCAAAACATGGTATACCTCAAAACAAACCAAAAAGAAAGTGTGGGGCGGTAAATTTAGGATGGCGAGATAATACATGCATGGCAGAAACCCCTCTGCTAAAACCCCTCGTCGAGAACACCATACATTTAAGGCACCAAAGCCTGTTGTGGCCAGGTTAAGGCAGGAGATTGTTATTTGAAGCATGAATCAAGGGCTGCGTGATTGAAATCACAAAAATACAAAGTCCAATTAAAAAAAAGAATGAAAATCTTGGGAAATTTGTCAATATATTTTGATACTTTAATGTTTAAACGTCACTTCCTCATCTCTTGCATAAACTGGAGTATTTTCTAAGAATTGAAAAACCATGACCTTCTGTTCACTTCCGATAAAAACAAGTATTTAGGTTTGTATGTACATGTGTGTAACACATGCTAATTGTGAAGGCGGGGGACTCATAGAGGCAGGGGATACTTTTTGGCTCACCGCACGACATAAAACAAATTGAAACTTGCTTAAATATTCATAATGTATATATTTATTGTGAAGATCAAATTTATTTTGGAATTGAGCATTTTTGCATTAGGGGTGATGTAAATTAGAAGAAATGTTTGCCCTTCTCAGAGTGGTATTAACTGTTAAGCACCCTATGCCCGGTGCTTTCCGGGAGCCAGGCTTCCTCAGGTGGGACTCGAACCCACGACCTCCTGCTTATTAGTGCAGATGTCTTTAACCACTCTACTACTGAACTTTCCAGGGTCGGCTGGCCAATTCAAATCAAATATAACAAAGAGTACAATCAATGCAAAGATGGAACTTTGAATCGGGGATGGAGATTTTTGCCCTTCCTGTAGTGGTATTAACCAGTTCGAGTCGGATGACGAGTTAACACTTAAAAGTTTTGCCGTACTCGGAATGGATGACTGATAAACACGCACTCGATGGAGACCGTATCTATCTGTCAGCGACTCGCTGGCAGCGAGCCAGGCCGGAAATATCAGGGTGTTCTGCCTGCAGATTACGG
Organism: Hippasteria phrygiana; assembly: GCA_037893225.1. Classification (NCBI taxonomy): domain Eukaryota; kingdom Metazoa; phylum Echinodermata; class Asteroidea; order Valvatida; family Goniasteridae; genus Hippasteria; species Hippasteria phrygiana. Next base: position 1,665,356 of record JAZGUH010000220.1, on the reverse strand, counting down.
CCTGATTCTGCCTGAACCGGTCTGGCATCTAGGCTCGGGAAAAATATTCCCGCGGCTGGGTCCGTTAATGTCAAAATAATCCCGACGTGAACTGGTTAAGCACTGTATGCTCAGTGCAAATGTATATATTTGTTGCCTTATTAGAGATTTTCTGATGAGAATCACTTCTCTGTGCTTATTTTTGTAGGCTGTGGCAATGGCAAGTACCTTGGGATCAACCAGCAAATCTACAAGGTGGGCTCGGACTGCTGCTCCAAACTGGTCAGTATCGCCCACCGCGCTAACTACGAGACCATGGTGTGCGACAACATACGTCTTCCCTACCGCGACGATAGCTTCGATGCCGTCATCTCCATCGGTGTGATCCACCACTTTGCCACGACGGAGCGCCGGGCCCAGGCGCTGAACGAACTGGCCCGGGTATGCCGGCCTGGCGGGCAGATCATGATATACGTGTGGGCTATGGAACAGAAGCTGAGAAAGGTAAGGGCATTTATCAAGATCCCACACCCCCCCCCCCCCCCCCCCCCCCCCCCCCCCCCCCCCCCCCCCCCGGCAATATTCATTCCCCGAAGCTCACCCACAGTCGGCTTAGTTAATACTTCTGGCCCACCCTTTCACTTTTTTGTGGCAGCCAGTGCCCTTTGATATGTTGACACTAATCCGTACACTAAATCCGTACCCGCCAGACTGCAAAAAAAACACCATTGCTCACGTACCAGGGTCTGGAGCTGGGTTAATTGAGTAAAGTGGGTCATTTTCCAGGCCAGTAAGTATGCTCACTTGAAAGTCCCCCCCCCCCCCTCCCCCCATTATAGATTGGGTAGAGTTGAATACATCCGAGACAGAACTTCGGGGGAGAATTGTGATAAAAGCCCTTTGACAAGGCAGTGATGGATCTGAGGGGTTGGGGTTGTCAAAGGGGGAATGTGCTGTTGTCACATACTGGCGGATTTAGAGAAACACGGACTCAAATTTTTGTTTTTAAAGTCACCCTGACAAATGTTGCCATGTGGAAGAATAATTTGATTTGGAAGGGGGCACGACTGTATTTTAAATTGATGGTGCCATTTCACTGTAACTTGTGCCTGAATTAACTGTTAGGCCCAATGTAGCTTACAAGGCCTTTATCTTCTGAGCTGACAACATGTTCCGTTAACAGATTCTGTTATTTTCACTTCCTCTTTAACAACAGTTTGGTGCTCAGGATGTGTTGGTCCCCTGGCACTTACAACCAAGGAACCTCAAAAACAAAGGTTAGTCCAAGTGATCAAAATTAAAGCTAGCATTAAAACCAAATCATTTCTGCAGGAAAGCAAATCTGCGAGAAGTATACCACACTTCAGTTATGCAGTAAGTGTACTCCACACGATATGCAAACTTATGTAAAACTAGTACAAGCATGGCGTAAGCAGGCGCTACGCTAGGCAGGAATGATTCATGAATGTTGCATGAGTGCTAATACATGTATGGCGGCTGCTGGCGACAGTTGTTCGTACAGCGTATAATGGCTGTCCAGATTTGTATCAGTGATTGTAACTCTTTAAAACAAAATTCAGATCATTTAATTTCATTTTCATTTCATTTACTTGCATCTCAGCCTTTATTACTGATAGATTTTACTTTATACATATGGACTAAAAGAGGATGGTATGGGTAAAACAATGATTAAATCAGCTATGGTTTTAAAATTGAATTTAAATTTTCTCTATTTAGAACATTCAAGAAAATTTGAACTGCATCATTGTGTGAGTAGAGGTTCCCCCACCGAGGAAAATTCAAGAGAGAAGCAAACACATAAGTCCAAGATGCACGGCTACTCAACTGCCACCTGTAAAAGCATCGCTCATCCAAATGGAAGAGTGCCGTTCATCCCTCACAAGCACTCTTCTAAGTTGATCAATGGATTGGGTAAACCCAATACTAAGGAGCTCCTCAGAACTAAGTCTGACCAGAGTTATGACCCGCGGATTTATGCAGAGGAGAACCACTTCCAGAGGTTGCTTCTCCCGACCCGCTCCGCCTCTGTGGATGAAGTCTTCCTTAACATCAGTACGGAGGAGGATCGTATCACCTGCCGAGAAGTGTATATAAACGAAACAAGGAATCTTGGCTCCCGCCAAGCAGTGTGTGAAGACGCCAGCCGGAAGAAGAGAGGGTTGCCAAGGATGTTCTCTTTTGATGAGAGGCTGCCCCGAGAAGCAGCATCTGAAGAGACGTCCCTGATTGACAGTCTCACGTCTACGGCAACCCAATTATTACGTGCAATATCCAGGCAGAACAGCCTTGAAATTGAGAAACGACCTGCCACCAAGGAGGTTGAAGGTAAGGGGGTTGAGTTGTCAACTTTTAGTAAAAGTGTGGTTTTCGAAAAATCAGATAAATGCGTTTTGTACGGACTTAGAGATAAGGAAATGTACTCGGCCTTTGATGGTAATGTCAAAGGTATTAAGAATGTGTACTCTCAGGGAAACACAAGAGATAATAATTGTGCAATAGATACTTTGACAAAAAGAAGTATACACGGTCATGCATCTGTAAACGGTGACCAGGCTCTGCTGGTTAACGGCTATCCTAAGAGCAAATCGGACAAAGAAGACGACGCGCACAACGTGCAGCCTTCCGACTTCAGCACCAAGACCTTTAACTCGAAAGCTTCAATGCTACCGAAACCACTTCCAGGTGCTCAACCCGTCATCGGGATCAACTGCCTAACGGCGCAGGGCGAGCCGTACCACAAGTCCCGTCCTCTACGTAGTCTGCCTCACAGGAGCATCAGCAGAGAGCGAGATTCTTCCGTTGACTCGGTCTCCTCCTCCGATGACAGCCTCACTGCCTTCCCCGTGGAGATGACAAATTCCGACAAGAATTTGGACTCTCGTGCCAAAGACCAAACCAACCAAAATGCAACTCGTTCTTTTCCTAATAGTCCTTCCGTTATATACTGTAGTGAACCGACGAAATTAACAATGTGTAATGAGTCCCAGTGTATCGATAGTCCAAGTGGGCAAACCCAGACAAAGAGCCCACACTCATTAGAGAATGATCCAAGCTGCAGCAGCACTGGAACCAAGAGTGTTATCACAGCACATACCACACAATGCAATGGCTCTGCCTGTACAGTGCCAGCAATTGATAGTACCGTTTCACATAATCACCAGCTTAACGACTCATTGGAATCCAAACAAATAGAGGAAAGTCACAAATATGGATTAGAAAACAAACCATCCCATAATGTGATACCAAATAGGGAATGCCATGGTCAAAACTGTTCAGCCTCCGACAACGGTACAGCTCCAAAGAGTCCACCAGTTGAAGATAAGCCCCGCCCTTGGAATCCAAAGATCCACCCTGCTGCTACCAGTAAGGATGACCCGTCACTCTATCTACGCTACTACCATGTGTTCCGTGAGGGGGAGCTTGCCGACCTTATAGAGGAACATGTGGAGAGTCTTCACATTCTGCGCAGCTACTACGATCATGCTAACTGGTGTGTGATTGCGGAAAAGGTCCAAGTTTGGACCATTTGAATGCAAGCTTTAACCCTAACCATGCTAAATCCAACGATAAAAGGTCATTTCTGTTAGATTTTGTTAAACTGTGCACGTGCAGTGAACTAGCTGTGTTCTAGGTGTTGTATTCTGTTATATTCAACAGGCTTCACACTTTGCTGCCCTTGGATTTGACAAGGTACATACAAAAAGAAATGGATGGGTCTAGGGTTAAGAAAATGTGTAGGGAGCAGATTTCAACCCAACCGCTGGTGCCCGTCGGTTTCAGGAGGTTTTGGCTGCCTTTCTAATGTTTTTGGCAAAAACCGCCAGAAACCAGAGGATGGATTAAAATTTGCTCCCTAACTGTGCCACTGGTAGGTCCACATGTGTGATGTGATCAAGCAAAATCAGTCTGTAGTAGGCCCTGGTCAATTTTTGGATTTTTACATATTCATTTGTAGCGTACTTCAAGCTCCATATTAGTGAAAACCCTATGTGAATACGACCTTTGGTTAAAAAGTTACAAATATTTGAACACCGGCACATTAAAAAGAAACAAACTGAGAAAATCAAGTTTAAAGTTACAGTACCGGTACTTGAATTGAGTCATTTTTAGCACATGTCATATTTTCATGTGAAAGAAGAATGTTTTTCCCTTCTGTTTTTTTTTTTAGAATTCAATTTTGATTTTTCTACTACGAATATATTTTGGCCCATATCTCAAAACAAGGATTGCCGAGTTCCGACTGATTTTGCTTGATGGCATCACATTTTCTTTAAAAATCAAATCAAAGTACATGTATTCATCACACCACCCATGGAACAAATAATCTGTTGGTCACAAACAAGGGTCACATAATTAGAGGACATCGACCTATGGTTGTCGGCCATAGCACATGATAGATAGATATAAGTTGCATATTGCCAAATTGTCCCTGGGGAATTTGAGATTTATTCAAACACTGCCATGCCATCTGGTTTGATTTCTTACATGTACATGAAGTTGGTGACGGTACAGTTTCACATCAGATTTCAATTTCAGATGGTATGATGCTTCACTGGAATGCATAATTAGGGAAATCTCGGAATAAAAGGTGCCCTTATGCTTGAAACGGACATATTCACAGAGCGTCTTGCTCATGTATACATGTCCATGTACATTCCTGTTTTGACCAAAAATTCAGAACGATTCCATCCTTAATTGATGTGTGACTTGTTGCTTCTCACGTCCGTATTAAAATGTGTAGCGAGTTCAACTATTCTCTTGTGTCTTTGAAATGGACTACATGTAATTTAACGTTCTGCATAATTGTAGTTAAGTCTTTTGTTGTTGGAAGTTGTGAATTACTAGCAGTTTAGTTATTCTTTGCCGGAAATAAGGTTTTTGTAAGATTTATTCATTGTGCACTGTATATTGACATTTGGTACAGGTTTGTAAGGTAATCCCTAGTGACATATCCAGATTCCTCCGGGAGGTGGGCCACTAGCATCAGATATCTCTATAGTATTCACACCAGATGTATGTTCATTTGATGTACATTGTGTACATGCAGAGGCTATCTTGAGCACAATATGAATCACAATATCCCCTAGTCCACAGTCTTCGACTTTGGGCGGTCCGGTTAGTGTAGTAGTTCTTTCCTTGTCTTCCATCTCTGGTGACCCCGGTTCGATTTCCACCAGGTGCACTTTGTAAATTGGGTTTTTTCAGTCCCTACCTGATTGCGTGGGTTTTCCCCCCAGGAATAACTTTTCTGGGGTTTTCCTCCCACTACTAAAACTGAAATTTCCTTCGTCGTCTTCTCTCAATTCAAACTGGGGTCCGATGGAGATGAGTGCCAAAGTACGTACTGGACCCAATTTCATGGAATCCGTAACAGTAAGCAAAACATTTCCGCTAACTATAGCAGAAAATTATGCGCTAACGGTTATTGTATTTCATGGATTAGCAAGGAATTTTGGCTTGGGTGCATGCGTACATCCCGTAACTAAGTGTTCTGTGCTTATGGGGTTAGCGCAGAATTTATGTGCTAGCTCGGTTAGCACAGAATTGCAGGCCGTTAGCACACAATTCGGTGTTACGGATTCCATGAAATTGGGCCTTGATCAGGCTTAGGATATAAATACCAAAATAAATAAATAAATAGACATAAAGAAGTATGCATAAAGCCATACATGTTATTACATTGAATGATGACACCACACAATGTCAAAGTCGAAGACTGTTTGGTAGAGACAGCTCATCACGTCATTCACCCCCAAAAAATATTCGAAAACAGACTGCTGTCTGAATAGTCAAAAATGTCTGTGTAATGACATTGTATTAGTAGTTATAACTTTTCTGAAAGCTGAACTGATACATAATTGATATCTATCAAAATGAAATAACATGTTTTATATTTATGTTCACATTCATGGTAAAAAAAAAGATAAGAATGGTCAAATTTGTGGTGCTCAAGTGATGAGGGAAATCGTTGCATGAATGGCATACCAGAATGTGTATTTGACATGTTTGAGTGTGCCTGCTCGTACGACTTGACACAGATAGTTGGCAGATTTGAACTTTACAAACAACTTCTGCCCCTTCTTGCGATAGCCACGACGGAATGTTTCTGTCATCAGGGCTACTATCCGGGACTTCTTGCAGATGTTGTCGACAATTATAACAACTGTAGGGAAACCAGGGTTTGCTTTAAAAATAACCAGATTCACAAAGGTGGATAGAATGTCTACAACTCAAAGCTTGCTGAAGGACTTCAACTATTTATTGTGCAAAAACATGCAATCCAAAAGATATTAAGACTGCCATATAATCTTACCAATAAAAATTATATTACCCCGTATATTTTTCCCCAAAGTGTGAAATTTTTTTTATGGAACTGATGTAAAAACAAATGTAATAAATACAAGAAGAAACCATTATTTTCTATTATCAACCTTCACAAAATTCAAGTTTGATATATTTCACTCAAGCTTCACAATAGAACTTTGACATGTAGTAGCAATGATCCCAAAAGTTGGTGCTGGTAGTAGATTGTATATACAAATACGGCTTCTAAAATAAGTATTTTTTGTTTTATGTCAAGAAGGAACAAAGTATCAAATTTCTACAAAATGAATGTGGCCTACATATACGCATACATAATACACATGTACATGTACATGTATGCTAATTAAGTTGTGGATGTACAATGTACACTTGAAAGTTATCATGCTGATGTTTATGCATCATTTATGCAAATTACCCTGTGTGTATTTTGTACCTTTTTATAACCATCCAAGTTCAAGTAGACTACATGTACTTTTTCACAGATCTGCTGTTTTTTTTATTCTCGTGTATTAGTGAAAATAATATGAATTCACTGATTTGGATTGTGTGTCATATTCAACAAGGTGCTTATTATCACAACAGAAGAACCATTATTTTTTTTATATAATAGATCTAATGATGTCACGTGGTGGTATCACCGTCACGGCTAGCATTTCAGTACATACAAGTTGCGATCATGTCAATTTCTGCCTGTTTTTTTTAAACAGATACCAAGACTGTTTTTCAAACTTGTAAAAGTAATCCTCAAAATGAGCATCTACACACAGTGTACAGCTCATTGGAGGAGTGTGTACCGGTACTGCAATATGGTAATCTTTCCGCATGTCCGCGCTTGGCAAACATGGTACATTGGTGAATGCAGCATGACAGCGTTTACACTTCTAGGGCTATTATCACTTCTGTCTTTTGCAGAATCGTATACAGGTTTTCAGGGTAAATTGAATGACAGATTTGGATCCCTTTTTTGAATGCCTGAAGAATTCTTTATACAACCCGCGGTAGCAACTGGATTAGCAGAATAGAGTACCGAAGTCTGACGTCAGTTGGCATAACAAATGTAAATTTGGACTATTCCTTTGTTAACGGCCAGTCATGCAAACACATAACAAAAGTATTTTGGTTCCAAAATATTGCATTGACGTCATCACTTCGGTGCTCTATGGCTTAGTTTAAAAGGAATGCATGAAGATAAATTTGGAATCTAATTTGATCAATTTGGCCTGGAAAACCTGCAGGTATAAGTACATTGTAAACAAAAGAACATTTTGGTCTTTTATGAACATCATTTGATTTGTACGATCCCTTCTCTTTTTTGTCGGACTAAAAACAGTCATTGTTTTTCTCCTAAACCCTAACAGTCCCAAATCCTCCAATTTTAATATGATTTTGCATGCACCCTAGGGGGTTAGGGTTTAAAATAATTGATGCATCTCCTGAGAGTAATTTTGATTGTGTGCACTGATGTGACTGGACACATTCTTCTATAAATTATGGTGTAGCCATTGAAAGCAGTTCGACTAGTACATTGCCTGCGAGTCATGTACATGTATGTATACTGTTCGGAGTTCCTGTTGACAGTGCAAACATCAGTCTTTATTTAGCAGCAAATTTGCTTGTTAGGAGGTCTTCCGGAAATTTGTGCATTTGATTATAATGACCGAGTTGAAGGCCACCAGCCCGAAAGAGACGAGAAGAGAAGGGAAAGAAGCAATCTAAATGCAATCGCTCATCACCCATGGGATGTATATGGGCATATATTAAAGGCTTCTTGGAGCCAACATCAGTTTAGCTTGCGATGTACGCGTATGTTACGCTATTCGCATAATACATGTACATTGCCACCATACAGGGTGGTTAAAAAGAAAAGTTAACCCAAGTTTAAGGTGATTGTTCACCCACCTCCTACAATTGGAGAGAATTTGTGTTTACCTAGTGTTGATTGATGAGTAGGGTGTTTAGAAATAATCCTGAAAAAAATGCTAGGTCTAGCTTAATTGGATCTCAAGATATGGCCCATTACAGATGGCATGTACAAAACTGGCTTGTCCATGGGAGCTTCTTACCTTTAGTTTCTGTCTTCAACATGCTTCATTTACAATGAGGCTTCCGCGGACAAGCCAGTTTTGTACATGCCATCTGTAATGGGCCATATCTTGAGATCCAATTAAGCTAGACCTAGCATTTTTTTTCAGGATTATTTCTAGACACCCTACTCATCAACACTAGGTAAACATGTCTGGAATTGTAGGAGGTGGGTGAACAATCACCTTAAACTTGGGTGAACTTTTTTGAACCACCCTATACATGTACGAACACTGGACTGTAGGAGTGAATTATTGTCGTACGTGCTTGTAATCTATCCTCGGACACAGTCGCAATCAATTGAATCACAAGTCGGCTCACAAGCCACAGTGGATAAACAGTGACAAAGGAACGCGTTTGTCACAGTTCATTTGAATAGCTTGTGACTTGTGATGACTTGATTACAACTCTGCCCCGAAAGACTTTCAAGTCTTGTGTATATTTTGTTGACAGGGTTGAAATTGTAAACACTTTCTTATATGAGTTGAGGCTGTGGTGTTATTGGTCTGTGTATGAATTATACTACATTTCTGTAATGTGTAATATGGTGGTGATTAATTTTTGTTTAAACTTTATTGTGCAATTTTGTATTTCTGTTGGTTTTTGTTTTTATTGTGGATCTGCTTATGTCATGTTTCACAAGCACAAACTGAGTGTGTGTACATTTAAGAAATAACCTTACCCTATTTTCTGTCAAACATTCATAGTTAAATTGATTCTGCTTATTTGATTTCATGTTTGAGTACTTAACCCCTTGCGTACGGATAACGCCATATGGCGTCAAAAAGAAAAGTGCCATTGGCCGGCGTTTGTGCAGTTTCAATCCATTGTTTATGTCATGTTGCCAGAACCGCTGCAACACCCCGACGTCTCCCGTAAAATACCGTGCCCAAGGGGTTAAATAACGTCAGAATTATTGTCTGATGTTGACCATATGTTGCATATATGTGCTAGTGTTTTTGTATTTGTACATAGAAAGCTATGTACTACCTGTAATAGGAGACTTTTGAGACTCATGGTGGAAGCAGACATACTGGTCCTTTTCCATTGTTCTCACCAGTCATGCGCATGCTCAGAACTATGCGCGCAAGTTCAGAACAAACGAAAAAGACCTGATGTCTGCTGCCACCAGCGTCTCGAAAGTCTCCAATCACCAATTCATTTTATACTGTATAGTATATACATGTACGTGTATGTGTCGTGATAACGTTCAAGTGTCATGATAAAACATTTTTTTTTTTTCGCAACAAACATGCAGGCGATCCTGTTGACAATTCAAAGTCATGTCTTTATGAAGGATCACAACTTTTGTCTGTGTAATTAACTCAGTGGTGGATCTACCTGAGGGAGGGGGACATGTAAGGGAGCTATACCTTCAGCAAAAACCTGGAGAAATATTATAATTATAATTATAATTAAATGTTGTTAATATGACCTGCCATTAGGCATAATTTTAATTTTAATGCAAGCAACGCTTCCTTCCAGGGCCATTTTGCAAATCTGGCTTTGGCTATGGCTTCATAGTATTCCCCATCTTTGTTGCCAATCGCAAGCCTTGAATACTTGAACAAAATAAACAGGCTCCTCCTCTGGGTTCAAGTAAAAAATAAAGGGCCCCAGATCTAGCCACATCTTACAACTTAAAGTGAGAGAAGCCAAATCCAGGGTATGAGAATGGCTTAGGGTTTGGGCCAGGTCAATGCAGACCCAAATACAGTACCCAAATGTTCCCCCTAGGGCTGTATTATCACCCCCCCCCCCCCCCCCCCCTCCTCCTCCAAGTCATTGCACCATCCCCTGGTGAATCCACTGTTTAAGTTTCTGGGCCAATTCCTTCTGTCTCTAGATTTTCAAGCATGTATATATTTCAAAATAGAATTTTTTCTAAATACATGTACATTGAAATAATTGCATTCCAGGACCTGAAGTAGATGAAGCAGTCAAACAGTACTGTCATCTTTTTGCAATAATTGATACGTGGGACCATTACTTAATTCTGTACAACAGTAGGCTGTGGGTAAGCATATCTGTATTCGTTGTTTACCTTCGTATATAAACCTGGTGCTGTGGCTAAAATGCTGTTTTTACCTTTTAGTATAAGAATAAAAGTACAAAGTGATATATTGTGTATTCCATCTTGCTGAATGTATTAAGTCAATTTTTTTTAAAGGAACTGAAATAATTGTTAAAACAAAAAAGGTAGGTTGAAAAAGTAAAGCTTCCTCATGTCTACTACATTGGGTGTCAAGTTGATCCCGTCACACTTTGAGAAATCTTTCTGTGTGAGTTGGTTTCATACAAAAGAAAAAAAGCTGGCAGATTTTTTTTCGTAGGAAGACAAAATGGGGAAACACAACTGCTCTATCCTCTTCGTAAGTATCGTTAACTTCTGGGTCACAAATACGTTGGGTTGTGAAGCAACACATGCACGTACTCGACTCGTTTGCACGACATTTCCTAGTTTAAACGATTCCACACTCGCAAAGAGGATACTGCCAAGGGGAAAATACTCCCCCAGGGGTCGAATTTCAGGTAAAAATCTACTAGACAGCTGGGCTAGTAGCACAACAATTTTACTAGACCAGAAGGTATTTCACAAGACCAATGGTAAAAATAAGAACAATGGTAAAAATAAGAACAGTGTTTTGAATAATAATAAGTGTGCTGTTTCAATTTTTTCCCCTTTGCCGACCTTGTTGGGGGAGGGGTTATAAATGCTGTTTTGATTGAAACTCCCTGCCTCAAAACTAAAAATGGCCATTCCAGAAATTATGGGGCTTTTTCAGTTTACCAGATTTAGAAAAGAAATGGACTTTACTGATAGCATTTCATGCAGTGTATGAAAAATATCACTAGACTACCGGACTAGTTCAGTCAAGAGTTCACTAGACCAAAGCTCAAATCACTGGACTCAGTCCAGCGGTCCAGTGGATATTTCGATCTCTGCTCTCGTACTTTACTCAGTTTAAACAAGCAGCCTTTCATGAAGTTTCGACATGTCAAATTGGAAGTGAAGCACACTCATGTTGGGATCGAGGATGCATGCACTCAACAAGTCTACCTCTTTGTATTCAAGTGTGACATCAATTGGAAATGCAGAGCAAACGTAGAGAGTACATGTGCATTTTGTTTCACATACTGCCCATAGAGAGTCGATCGGACCCATGTATTTTAAATATTTGTCGTGTTTGGAACCATTCTGTTAAAACTGTCCACACAACTCTTGCTTTTAAAGACATTAATTGTTTCTAATTTCTAACGAGTACTCTCGTTGAACGTTTTCTAATCCGACGATATATGGATATATGCAAATAACACCAGAACAATGAGTGCATGTTATTTTGTGAATTGTAAGTTCCTTTATATAAACCCAAGTAGATTGATACCTTTTCCAAATGTATATGTACTTTGTAAATATTGTTATTTTGATGTCAAAGAGAATGAGAATAAAGTGTGTGAAAGTCAATGATGATCTTTTTATTTGTCAGTTGTGAACAAAATGGAAAATGATTACACAACATATGTGAAATATTAGCAGAAATGATTGAATATTTCTAGTCAATGAAAGATTGCAGATATGCTGATACTAAGCCACTACACAAGAGTCTATACAAAAATTGAAATCCAAAAATAATTAGCCATGATGTTAAAGTTGTAAACTTTATTTAAAGGTTGGTTCATTAACTTTCCTATAACCCTAACCCCTTGGGTAACTTTACTAGAAAGTATCCTGAATCCGCCAAAATCCACCTATTTTGTCATGCACAAAAGGTTGGTTTTGGTGACTGCTCAATGTGGAGGTATCCTGAATCCATCAAAATCCTCCAAAACAGGGTATGGATTTTGATGGATTCAGGTAGGTTAGGGTTAGTACCTTCCTTGCATCCCAACAATCATGGTTTGCAAAGTGCCACTCATTTCAAATACTTTGTTGATCATTTAAAGTGATAGAATGATAAACACAAATGTCTTTGGAATGATTTATGTATTCATAAAAGACAGGTAAGACAAATTGAAATTATATTTTATTTTTTTAAACCAGTCATAAAACAGTTCCCTGACCAAACAAACACCATAAAGTATAAAAACTAACACAAGTAATTTTAACAAAAATTGAATACAACTTAAGACAAGTAGAAAATGTAATGACCAATAGATAGAATGAAAACAAGAAATGATTAGCCAAAAGGGGCAATCATGGATGAGCTAAAACCGAACTGAAATGAATTCAGGCAAAAATAGAATAAACAATGAAAAGGTGATTAAAAGCAACACTGAGGGGGTATATCTCCTGTCCTGTTGAAATCCAAGTGGTATGCAGAACTACATATTTATGTGTTCCATTAAGTGGGATACCGGCTATTATTAATTTGGATGGAGAGGGGTTGTATGGGCTCATTTTTGCCATCACTCTCATCGGAGATCTGTTGCGTATTATTTTTTTAAATCCTTCTATATGTGTACAAATCACTCCATGTTCTCACTCCCATGTATCTATCGGACAGCATTTCACTCTACAGATCATCACAACAGGGTCTACGCTCAGCCACAGATACTACACGACTTGTGGTGCCTAGAGGTCAGAGGATGGTTGCTGAGAGGTCATTTTCTATCTGTGCTCCTAGATTGTGGAATGACCTCCCATCAACCATCAGATTGGCTCCTGACCCACAAAAGTTCAAATGTCTCCTCAAAACACACCTGCTTACCTCAGTATGACATCATATTTTGGTTTCCCTTGCTATTTTTTTCTCTACAAGTGTAATTGTTTTATTTGTGTGTAGGCCTACACGTACTTTTTGTAAAGCGCATTGATCATTAACTTGGAATTGCACTATATAAGCACTGGTATTATTATATTTATTTTTTGCTACTCTTCTACAGGTATTTTCATGGTAAATGTTCCACCGGCTTGTCCAGCTTGGTTCTAGGGTGTTTGAGTGTGAAACTCGGCTTTCTGCTTGCTCCCACTAATATACTGTAGCTGTACCTAGATGTAGAACGAAAAGCTATATGCCAATACCTTTTTTGCCTTGTTCTGTAACTCTATGGAATTCTTTGCCTGGTGCACGTTTCCCTTCATGTTGCGATCTATCCTGTTTCAATTAAGAGTAATATTAATTCCTACCTGTTGTATCTTTGATTCTTTCTTTTTTCTGTGCAGCTCCATACCTCAAGTGGCTTTTAGCTTTGTTTGGGGCGAACTTGCATAAAAAAAAATTCTTAACCCACTTGTCATTGGTTATCTTTCTCATTTGTTTTCACATTGTGCGTAATCAGTGTAGGACAAACCCAGAAGTTTGCTTTGTTTGTGAATAAGTTCACAAGGTCCCCTCAAAATACTTTTTTTGTATATTATTAATGAAGCAACCGAGCATGTACATTGCAAAGTCGTATTTCAAGTAGTGTACCCCTGAAGAGGCTATATTATGAATGACAAATGCTGTTTTCCATCTTGTTGACACAACAGAGACCATTTGTTGCTCGCTATTGAAATATGCTGTATACAGTTTAGCGGCAAGTTTGCTTTTTGATTGATTTTCCGATAAGGAAAAATGAATGCGGTGCTCCCTTCCTCCTTGATCTGTTCTCCCACGATATAGGTGGCATCTCTGAACGTGAATGCACCCCACAGTGTTCAAAAGGGCAATCAATTAGAAACAACCTTAATTGTTGGTGGTCTTTCCAAACCAGGCAGGCCGGATGTCAAGTAGGTCTAGTTAGGGATAAAGTTCATCTCATATTTACTACTTCTCATGCCTGATTAAAATGAGAACTACTTCAGCGGCTCCAAGCTGGCTAACCGAGATACACCATTCAGTGGGTTTCAAGCCAGTGTTGCGTGTGTGTGTGTTCGCTAGTTTTAGTTGCGAGTCGGTTGTCCTTAACCAACAAAAGAACACTCACAGTCCTTCTTTTTCTACAGGTTGTTTAGGGTCCTTAGTTTTCACAAGACATCCGGTTGTGCTTTTTGTATTAAAGTTTGTTGCGAGTTGGATAATTGGCCTACACACCTACACACCTTAGTTTGTCCAAGTGAACAATGCAGTCTGCTTGAACAACACGCTTGCTTTGGCTATTAGACAAGGGAGGCCACCGGCATGATTTTTGGATGTTGTGAAGGAACTTATCTGTCTGGTTCGAAAAGCTTTCGATTAAATTTGGTTGAAAGTTGAAATCCGTGTGGGAAAGTTGACAAGACTCTTCGGCATTTTGCGGATATCTCCAACTTTGGTGAGTACAAAATGTAAACTGCTGAATGTTAGATTTTTGAGATTCTATTTTGTACTTTGGCTCTGTGACACACTCGGAGAAGTGGGGGGGGGGGGGGGGGGAGGGGGTTGCTCTAAAGGACTGAGCCTCCTGTCCCCCACCCATAATGATACAGTCACCCTTGCACAATTGGAGAATTCCAAACCACAATACTGGTATGCATATTTCAAAATGTTGTTTCTGTGCTTTTTGGGTGTGTGCCACCCCCCCCAAAAAAAAAATTGTCAAATTGAATTACTAATTTGTTATTATTAGATATGTTATGAGCTTTCCAATGAGACATTCCGTACAAAAATTGATAAAGATAAGTAACACAGTTAATAAGTTGTAATTTTAGCAACAGGAGCTACACGTGCATGGTCTTATTGTTGCAGAGTGTAGCAAGCATTTTTTTGTAGTTCAAAAATAGTCTTCCTCCATTATTTGTAGGAGGGAATCCATTGAATTAAATTTTTCTGCCAGAGCAGGGACGTTGCTGCTTTAAACAGCACCCAAATTCGTGAAGCTCTTTGAGATTTCTGTAAAGTGCTAAGTAAGCACCACATTATGAGCAGCATTTCTGATAAATCCTCGTGCCCACTTCCCAAATAATAATACTAATAATAATTTATCTATTTATATTGCGGCAATTCCATACAATGTACACCGGCGCATAACAAACATGAAAACATAAAAAATAAAAAAATGTATTAAAAGACATCAATTAAAAGCTCATAGGTAAAATACAGATAAATAACAATTATATTAAAAGGACATGGAATAATTGCTTAAACATTAAAATTGTTGACAATAAATAAATAATCTAATGAGAGCAAAAAATGCATAACAAATAAAGATTATTAGAAAAATAAATAGAAACATTGGTAAATTATAGATAAATAACAAATAAATAAATAACAAATTCATTTTGTTTATTCAGGGTTTTCCAGGATGGGGTCATTTGTAATTTGATTTTGTTTTAGATCGTTATAGAATTCTAGCTTGTGGGGAAGAGACCCTTACAGCTGCTCCTCAGTGAAATGCCGTCCCTTAATGAAATAGAGGGATACTCATCATTAAAAGATTGTCATCGTGAGAAAAACCCAAGCCTCTCCGAAATTGAGAAGATGGCTGATTTGGAAACGAGTCCAGCCATTGCCCCGGACGAGCGGGTACAGGAGGGTGAAGTTGATGGTGTGGAAGCTAGTGGGACGGACCAACCGGACGCTCTTGCGAGGGAAACATGGGGCGGGCGGTTAGAGTTCATTTTATCCGTCATGGGATATTCCATCGGGCTTGGTAATGTGTGGCGCTTTCCGTACCTGTGCTACGAAAATGGTGGAGGTAAGAAGTAAGAGGCTTTCTTGAACTGATCAGGGCAGATCCTGGAATTTATTGCAGGTGTTTTTTTTTTTCTCTTGAATATGGACGATGGCCATGGCTGGGGTTTGAAAAAGACCACCTGGCCGGTTGACATCTGTATGTACATTCCTACACATGCTCAATCCATTCATGTTTCAACTATATTGTTCTTGAATGGGAGTGTAGATGAAAAAGACCACTCTATTCAGTGTAGTGCCTATTGTTTGCATTTACACTTGGCTGTCAGCCCCCCATCAACAACAGCCAGACATTAACTGATATCTGATAATTGGTTAAATTCAATATTCATTTCAGACATACAAAGCTTGTTTTGCTCAAGAATTTAAAGAAAATGGGCACCCG
This sequence comes from Hippasteria phrygiana, assembly GCA_037893225.1. Taxonomy (NCBI): domain Eukaryota; kingdom Metazoa; phylum Echinodermata; class Asteroidea; order Valvatida; family Goniasteridae; genus Hippasteria; species Hippasteria phrygiana. Next base: position 1,648,973 of record JAZGUH010000220.1, on the reverse strand, counting down.
TAAATTCAACATGATTATTTTGTGCACCACGGTTGGTACAACAATCACTTTGTGTACAACAAACTCACCTTTGGTTCCAAGGTGAGGAAAGAATTACAAGATGATGAATTGATGTAATTAAAAGCAGTATAAAGTTCAAATATACTTAGTCATACTTGGGAAAGAAATCTCTGTACGATCAACGTTTCCAGCGATCATTAGTGTGCATTTGAAGCTTGCACTTTACACTTAAAAAGTGCAAAAGTCACAGTCTGCAAATACAACCAAATAATTTACCATTTGATCGGTATCTGTGGAGCATTTCAAAGGTCTTTTAAATACACATTTAGTTTGTTAAAGTGGAACGGTTCCTCAGGTTATTCTGTTGCAGGTCATCAACTTAAAAATCATTATTTATACATTGCTTTGAGGCAGTATTGTATCCTGAGCACCATCAATCAAACTCGAAACTTGTCAAGTCTGTTTTAAACATTCTTTGACCGGTTAATTGATGGTGAACTGTGTGAATGCTCGTTGCAAATTTTCACTGTGTTTCATTTCTTGGAAATATATACAGGCTTTCAAGTATTCCTACTTTTCTCTTGAAATTCCCTTTTTTTTCCCCTACTTTTTCTTACTTTTTGGTTGCACAACTAAAAAAATGAAATCTCATTGAATAGTTTTCATGACAGTTTTACATACTCATGAAAATGAAGGGAACACAATGAAGGGTTTGGGTGCAGGAGTACTGCAACTTTACTTCCAAGAGCTTAGTTGAGGATGAAGTGCTTTAAGTACAGTTCATGCCAAATGAGGCTGTGGACATGGCTGAGCGTCAATGAACAAATCCTGTAAGCCTGCAAAAGTCCTACTTATTAAAAGAATTTGATGCTACTATTATCCTACTTTTTCATCTGTTGTGAAGTAATTTCAGTACTTCTACATATCAAGTGCACTTTGGTTAATATACTTCTATTTTTTCTTCTATCCAGGGGCTTTCATCATCCCCTACTTTATCATGATAGGGCTGGTCGCCCTGCCTATTATATTCCTCGAGTTGAGCCTTGGTCAGTTTTCCAGTCTGGGATGCATCAGTGTATGGCGCTTCAGCAGGCTCTTCAAAGGTATGACACTGTCATGATTTCATATTAACCTTTTGAATATGGATGACGGGCATAGCCGCTGTTTGAAAAAGAGCACCTGGCTGGTTGTCGTCTATAAGAGCGCATTCCTGTGTGTACTCAATCCATTGTATGCCTATTGTTTGCATCATGCTTGGCTTACCAGCACCCCATTAATAACAGCCAGACAGAATAGGTTAAAATATAGTTTCACATCATTGTCAACTAAGAGGTTTAATTACAGTCAGTTGAATGAACTTCTTTTGAGTTGAACCGTGCGTTGTGCGTGAGCCACTTATGTTCGGTCATGCTAGAACCATGTGGAAGCTGTAATGGTGATAACGATAGACAAGGACCGGTATGTCTTCTGCGACCAACGTCTCAAAAGTCTCCCATTGTGTAAAGCCATCAAAATCGGCAAAATGTTTGTTAACATTGTTGTGTACAAACAGACAAATTGTTCACAATAGTCACTGTTGGTTGTTGGATTTTGTCTATCTCGGAATCTATTGTCCTTTTTACACAGGGGTTGGCTTTGCTATGGCAAGTCTGTCGGCCGTTTTTTGTCTTTACTACAACATTGTCCTGGCCTACTGCATCTATTATTTGGCCGTGTCATTCTACAGCCCCCAGCTTTGGATGGGTTGCAACCATGAGTGGAACACGGAAAACTGCTTTGAGAGAAATTCGCACGAGGATCAAGGAGGCGACTTCACCAACGCGACATCCAACGAGACTACGTTGCCATCTAATTGGACAACCACAGCCATGTATGATGAAGGCAACTTCACTACGTCTAGAAATAGCACGGGGACCCCTGTACGGGCCACGGAAGAATTCTGGAAGTAAGTGAAATTTGGTGTCATTTTTCAGGCCCGTAGCTATGCCAGGTGGGAGGGTGGGGGGTTGCTTGGGGGTGCAAACATACCCCCCTCTCAAAAATTGTATGTTGATATGCGTTCTGTTTGGAAGTATGTAAAGGCTACTGAAGGTGCGACCATTGAAAAGGGGACCCTCCTCCCCCCTCTCCTGCCCCTTACCCCCATCCCTTCCACACAAACACAATGGGCTACAAAGGACATTCATCCTTAAAATGCTATGGTTGGAAAGATTATACAAAAAGCAGAATATAATCATGTACATGACCATTCCGATATAAAAATGCACCAGTTTGTCTGAAAATCATGGATTAAAATTTCGGAGATGCCAGTTTGGTTTTAGAAAATCCATGACAATCCTGAAATCACATTCTGTACCCCCAAAATTCTGTTTTCAATGTGATAGCTTATGATGTGAAGATGAAATCGCTTATTTTTACCTGTTATTGGGAGGCTGGCAGCCAAGCATAAATGCAAACAATAGGCACCACACTGAATAGAGTGGTCCTATTCATAGCACTTGGATCCCCCTTTCATTAATGCTTTGTTTGAAAAAGCTCCATCTATTCATTACACTCCCATTCAAGAACAATATAGTTGAAACATGAATGGATTGAGTATGTGCAGGAATGCGCATACAGACAACAACCGGCCAGGTCTTGTTCAAACCGTGACTATGGCTGTCGTCCGTATTCAAGAGGTTAATCTTCCTGTGTTTGTCAGACTGCATGTCCTTGGGCAGACAGAGGGTTTGCATGACCTAGGCTCCATCCGCTGGCAACTTCTACTCGCCTTCATGGCTGCCTGGGTAATCGTCTACATCTGTGTTTCAAAGGGAGTCAAGTCCTCTGGAAAGGTAACAGCTAACAGGAGCAGATCCGGGATCTTTTGCAGGTCTGGGGGGGGGGGGGAGTGGGTGGGGGTGGGGACTTTTTTTACCATTTGCCCAAAAGTTGACCCCAAAGTTTTTGCCTCAAACTAAATTTTACAAAGGGGAGGTACTCTTTGTCGACTTTGTAGTGCCATTTAACCTGCTGGTTTGGTTCTTACCCGTACACACAAAATATGACCCATGTAGGGTTTAACCCTCCTATAGTTATAACTATCACAGCTGATAAAAAAATGTACCCACTAACTCTCAAAGCTTGTGTGTGTTTCAATCTGTCACTTGATAGGTTTTGATATATAGGGTAGTTTGGTCTATTTTGGCCCTGAGAGAGGGAGGCAACAGTAGGCATATTACAGGCACAAAAAAACAAACCCACTAATGCTGGCATCGATGTTTACAGGCAGTGTATTTTACAGCAACCTTCCCGTATCTGTTGCTCATCATTCTTCTGTTCCGTGGAGTGACGTTGGAAGGATCCCTGCAGGGAGTTCTGTTCTTCATCACACCAGACTTCAAGGCGCTTCGCCGTGCAAAGGTAAAAGAAGGGATCATTCCTAGCGGCCAACCCATATCCCCTGTTATTTACTTAGCTTATTAACTTATCCTGATAAGTGGATGACGAATGATTGGATTATTTCTCAGCATGTACCTGATTAGTTGGAAGTCGCTTGAAGGTGGGATTTGCAGGGCCTAGTTTAAAAGGAAGAAAACACAAAACAAAGACAAGTCTGCATGGCATTTAGTATATCAAATGTGTGTGCCTATTTTAAGTCTCTTTCAATCCTAATTCTGTGGCATTTTTCTAAGGAACCTTCCCGAATCTTCCAAAATCCACCAACAACGTGCAGTAACCCAGTGGCACATTCTCTTACAGAATCAAGGGGCATCAAGCCCCAAAATAATAGTTTCTTGCTTCCATTTTCCTCAATCATGTAAATTCTCCACCTCCTCTCGTGGACGGGTTTGAAAGGGTTGGGAGGGTTAGGATTAAGTAACATGCCCTTCCCCTGCTTGTACTTCCTCTAGACATGCGTCTGTGGCAAGATACTTGTTAATGGGTCATTCCATAAAATGACATGTATAAGATTTTGCAATTCAGGACACATTCTTTCATTATTGCCTTCTATCTCCAAGAGTGATTATGTAAAGCAAATTAGTACCTGCCAAACAAGTACAAAATAGTGTGAAGTCAATTTTTATGATGCTTGATGGGAAATTACACAGGTCAGGTGTAATAGGGACACCAAAAAATGTCACACTTTTAGACCCCAAATTTATAGAATAGTTAATAAATGAATAAATACATAAAGTGATGAGTTTTGATAATTCTCTAAACAATGTGAAGGTATGGCAGGCAGCAGCAAACCAAGTGTTTCTGTCCTATAGCCCCGGGTGGGGCGGTATGCACACTCTGGCCAGCTACAATAAGTTCAACAACAACTGCTATAGGCAAGTACCTTAAAATAAACAAAAAATAAACAAAAGTAGGACTCTCACTTTTGGGAAAAATGAATTCATGTACTGAATTGTCGTGTTCCATGTTTCAGACTGTGATGCCGAAGTTAAAGTTAAAGTCAGACTTGTGCAGTGGTATGTGGGTTTGAACCCTGGTAGGGAATCATAGTGCTTGTGCCCTTGGGGAAGACACTTTACTACAATTGCCTCTCTCCACCCAGGAGTAGAAATGGGTACCTGTGAGGGCAGAGAACAGATTGCGCTGATCTTGAACTGCAGCCTAAACTAATCTCATGGCCTGATGAACAGGGGTAAAAATTGTAAAGTGCTTTGAGATGTTAAAAGCTCTACTTAAGCACCACATTATCATTATTATTATTAATTACTGATCATAAAACCCGAAGGAAAGTAATGCCGAGTAAGTTGTTATGAATATAAGTATAAATGTAAATGCAAGTTTGCCCCAAACAAGACTAAAAGCCACTCAAGGTACAAACTTACAAAAAGAGAAAGAATCAAAGATGCAAGAGGTAGGAATTAAGATTACTCTTGAGGAAGGAAAGATCATAAGATGAAGGGAAACATTCACCAGGCAAAGAATTCCATGGATACATAACAGTATTGTAGTCGAGACCATTTCAAGACCAGGCACAAAACCATGCACAAGACTAGCTTGTAACAGGCACAAGTAACAAGCATAAACCATGACAAAGGAATGATTTTGTTACAGTTCATTTGAATAGCTTATAAAATTAAGCCTTGGATTAAGACTGCTGATCTTGTGCTGGTCTTGGGCTGGTCTTGTGTGGTCTTGTCTACAACACTGATACATAATGAAGGAAAAAGCTATTAGCATAGATTTTTGTTCTACATCCACTACAGCTAGAGTATATCAGTGGGAACAGGCGGAAAGCCACGTTTCATGCTCAAACACCCTAACTGGAGGTAGGACAAAGCATATTCTGGGTTGTAGAAACATGCATTTTCATTTAAAACAGTATGTTGGATTGCCCAAACTTGATAACTTAGTACTCTCTGTCTTATTGTTTTTTAGTTGTTGTTTTCTCTCTTGTTTTTTACCCATAGGGATGCATTTATGTTCTGTATCTCATGCGCTTGTACCAGTATCTTCTCTGGATTTGTCATCTTCTCCATCATTGGCTTCATGGCACATGACACCAACATGAAAGTTGAAGATGTCGTTGACGCTGGTATGTGTCACCAGAGAAGTTATTGATATAACTGTATATACCCTGCAATATATGGGACCACCGGGTATCCCCCCCCCCCTCTCTTGTCCATATACCCCTCACTCCAGATTATTGTTAACTAAGGGAGGAGTGGTTAATCTGTGGTCAGGCCTGGGCCTTCAGGCTTTTACTCTTGCTATTGTGAGCCACAAATCACCTAACAATAGAGCATCAACTAATCAATAAAGCCCAGCCTCTGCCAGGCCAGGCCTGGTTGTAGCCCCTCCCACACTAATCTGTACCCATTCACGGCTGGATCAAAAGATGCCTCAGCTGTCAGTCAAGTCTGGACTCCAAAATTTATGACAGTTTATTGTGTACAACCAGGGGATTATAGAGTACCGAAGTCTGACTTCAGTTGCTGCCGCAATGGTTCCAAACACATGCAGTTTAGAATGTACGTATTCTGGTTCCAAACATTGCATTGATTGACGTCATCACTTCGGTACTCTATAGAAGCCCAAAGGCCTAAGCGTTCCAGGGGCTTGGCCAGGCCTTTCAATGGCCTGGCCTGGCATGACCACAGATTAACCACTCCACCCTAACACATCCCCATCCCCCCCCTCTCCCCCTCCCCCCCTCTCCCCCTCCCCCCCTCCCGGATATCTGAAAGGAATTCCTGAGATTCCTGGAACACAATGACCAACACAAAAGAGGTGGGGGGGGGGGGGGTTCCCTCTGTCCCATATCTTGCTTCAAATGTAACTGTATGTCGACATCCAAGTCAGTTAAGTCAATAAAATCTTTTTCTATTACCAAATTCAATATACTTTGTGCATATGCAATGTTAGTCAAAGAAAGTATACTGGAATTGAACTCCAAATGTATTCCATATGAAACTGAAATCACCAATTTGATATCATTTTGTAGCCTAGGATTTTTTTCGTTGAAATTATTGGTCACTCACCGAGATTAGGCCACAGATTACTGAGTATGAGGTATCTGCCCAAAACAAGTCAAGCTCGAGGAGAAAAGGGGGTGGCAACTACCCAACCCCCAAGGGAAACTATTGCCCCATTCTTGCTTGCTCCCGGCCCCCCCCCGGAAATTGTTAAATTGTTTTTCTTTTCTTTTCTTGTTAAAAACTTTTTTAATTACTTTTTTTGGGTTACTTTTTTGGTTACTTTTTAAAACTTTTTTTTATAAAGAACTTTTGGGGCCATCACCTCGTCATCTGTAGTGTGTTCGTATGAGTTCAGTTTCGACATATTCGTATATAGCCGTGTTTCCATTGGACTTATTTTTTGTCAATCTATCGCAACTTTTCTGTAGAATGACAATTAAGTCCAATGGGGACAACTAACGGGGTAAACTAACGTCCCTGTCAACTTACCGTGACCTTGATGTAAAACAACCAGGTCAAAAGCGGTTGCGGAAGATATCTGCGCGGCCACGAAAAGTCATCAGGGATGGAAAAAAGTCCAATGGAAACAGCCCCTCACTGTAGAACTACTGCGACCATGCGGAAAACCATTGTGTAAACAATGCAACTTCCTATATTACGTCACTTACACAGTGATTATCGCTAGTGTGTGCGTGAAAATGGTGGTATGGTTTTCTGTCTCTGTGTATAGTACACCCACGTGTGATTACATGCAGTTGCGCTAGCGCTTTGCAGTTGAGTGAATCGACAGACGACCCTGTATGTGCATACAACAGCTACGTTTTTCGTCTGTTCGCTGCTTGAAACATGGCAGATGTGAGGGATTTTAGTGCACGAAAAATTACGCTAGGTAACGGCGTCCATCCTGTTTAGGTCAAAGGCGATTGTGCACAGTGCCCACAACGTGTGACATTCTGCCAGCCTCGCAAGGTGAATAATCGTTTTGTTGCAGTAAAAGTCCAAATGGGAACGTACGGTAGAATTACGTGAACGCATGTCGCGGTAAGTTTTCGCAAGGTTGCAGGAGAAAAAAGTCCAATGGAAACAAGGCTTATATCAAGGTGGTTGAAAGCTCTGCCCATTAAAAACTGGACTCCTTTCCTTCCACACCCCACCCCCCCCCCCCCCCCCCCAGCGCCCCCCCTACCGGGGCGCCCCCCCCCCCTCCTGATTGGGTTGAATTACTATTTCAAAGCTTAAAGCTACAGAATAATACTTTTTGTGTGATATCGGTTTCATTATATATGCAATATATTTTGTTTTTAATTTCAATATACTTTTTTCAAAAAGATGTACTGTCCATTCTCTTTACATGTTCCCCCTCCTCCCAAAAATATATATATATTTTTTTAATTGCTATTTTTTGTAATGCAAAAGTTGTTCATTTTTGAATGAGACATCAAATGGGAAAATCTGCCCACGTTAAATGATCAAATAGTTACAGATATTGAAATATTTGCATCCCGACAATAATAACATTCCTGCAGGATGTCCTTCATGCATAAGAGGCAAAAAAAAAAAGAAAAAAAAAATATTCCAGAATAAAATCCCAAAATAGAAATAGACGAGTTGTTTTTTTTTTCATTAAAAAATCTAATTTGTTGAAAAGCACAGACAGTATATCTTCAACTAGAACTTTATACCAAGCAATAAGTATTCATCTTGTCTTGTCATTACCAGGTTATGGCTTGGCATTTGTTGCATTTCCAGAGGCAGTAAGCCGAATGTGGCTGCCTCAGCTATGGTCGTTTCTATTCTTTTTCATGCTCATCACCCTGGGCATGGATAGTCAGGTAAGGTACCTTTGTCACGCAATTCAAATAGCACATCAGTGCATTAAGGTCATGGGCGGCGATCCCGGCGGGGGGGGGGGGGGGGGGGGGGGGGGGGGGGGGAACGGGAGGAACGGGAGGGACACTCCAATATTTTGCTTGCTATGGGTCATTGACTTTTACATGCACCAGTGTGCACCAAAACACAAACATCAGCACACATTTTCAAAAATTTCCGATACTTGATCTCTCTAATAACAGTTGAACTGATTGTGCGTTCTTCCGAAAAAGTATTTGTCAGGATGGATATGTAATCTCCAATATTTGTTGTTTGTATTTCAAGAGGTAAGGTATAAGTTGGACCTATCTTTTAGCATCCCCATAGTACTTCGTCGTGGGTGATAACAATAAAACAAATTGAACAAATACAATAAGGGTGACGTCATTGCACAACTAGCGCGTCAAAGTTGTTATCTCATTGTGCGCTTTTTTTTCCTTCCCCTAACCTTGATGAGAATTCGCCGCCGCTGATTAAGGTAATATACAACATTTGCAAACATCACAAAACAAAACTATTGAATTATTATGAAATATAAGTAAATAATTCCTGTGAAATCATGGCACCTGATGTGTTGACTACCTCCCCCCCCCCCCCCTCCCCGATCCACCGCTGCATATGATGTGTATGCAATTATGTATTGCAAAAATTCATGGTATTGGAAATTCATTTATCATGTCAAATTTACTAATTCATTTTGTTTGTTTGACATGGCCTCACAAGCTGTATGCAAGCAATCCCCGTGATGGCTCAATCATTTGGTTATCAGAAACAGATTTTCCCCCATGTTTACTCATGACATGCTGTATGTGACTAAGTAACGATTGGTTTACAAAAGTCATGAATTTCATGCTTCACTAATCATTCTTTAATATGATGAGTCCCCCGTGGGTCTTTGTTTGCATGTCCTAATTTTATTTTCCTTTTACGTTTTTTCTTCCAGTTTGTGTGCGTGGAGACTCTGATTACTGCAATCATGGATGAGTTGGCGGCCGTTTGGCCCAATGCGAGACGGTGGAAACGGTGGATTACCATAGGCACTTGCTTTGTGATGTTCTTGATTGGTTTACCACTTGTAACGGAGGTATAAGCATCCTAAAATCCATGTATAGACGAATTTCACATTAGCCCTGTCTACGCACTTCGTGGTTGAATGTGAGGCTCTCAGTGCTAAACAAACACAATGCTATTCAACACATCCATTCGTGCATGAATGAGAATCACGGCATCAATGACAGTGCAGCGCAGTGTCAGCATGGTCAAGCGGGAGGTTCATTGCGACAAAAATCATCCAAATTCTAATTGGCATGATTTTGGATGTCACAGAATAGTGATTCTCAAATAAACTTACTTGCGTTGGATATTTTTTTGGATGAGTCGATAAGCGACTTTGCGAAATTCAAAGGATTTTCCTGTGTGTGAATTGTACACGAATGAACGTTATGTGTGTTTGTTTACCTATAAGCACTGAGTTTCGTTTTCAAACTAGGAAGTGTGCAGATTGGTGCTATTTCCGTGAGTTCAGGATTTGTCCATACAGTGAATGCTTTGCCTGTGTAACGTGTTATAACCTTTTGAATATGGACGATGGCCACAGCCGCGGTTTGAAAAAGACCACCTGGCCGGTTGACATCTGTAGACACATTCCTGCATGTATTCAATCCATTCATGTTTCATCTATTATTGTTCTTGAATGGGAGTGTAATGAATAGATGGAGCTTTTTCAAACAAAGCTCACATGAAAGGGTGTGGGGGGGGATCCAAGGGCATTGATATTCGGTGTGGAAAAAGCACACAACTGGAGGAAAAAGCACACAACCAACAACAATTGTTAAGCATTTTGAAAAAGTGTGTGCTGATCTTTATGTATTCTGGTCCATACTGGTGCATGTAAAAGCCAATGACCCATAAAATGTATATGACAAGGGGAATTATTGGGGGGACACTGCCATAGCTGTCCCCTCCCCCAAAATATTGGGGGAATGTGCCCCTGACGACCCCTCCCCCCCCCCCCCCCCCCCGATCGCTGCCCATGGTCAGACAAGAAGTCCCTATTTGTTTAATGGAAAGAACTCCTTGCCAGGCGACCAAAACTACAGCATAAAAAATCATCGGCCTCTAAAATAACTCAACAATGTTTTCATGACTAAATGCTGTTTAATGGATACAGATAAATACAGGAAAAATGAACTGATTGCTTTGAAGAATAATATAGACATAATGACCTTTTCTTGAAGGGTGGTATCTACGTGATGGAGCTTCTAGACTGGTATGTAGCAGGTTTTTCACCAATGGTTACGGCAGTGACTGAGGTTTTGGTGATTTCGTACATCTATGGTTAGTATATAATATCAAAATCAATTAGAGATAGCCAGTGCAAGATGAATATAGAGTACCAAAGTCTGACGTCAGTTGCCAGGGCAATGGTTCTACACACATGCAGTTTAGAATGTATTCTGGTTCCAAACATTGCATTGATTGACGTCATCACTTCAGTACTCTATTATATACAGAAATCAGATGATAAGAATTTGGCTCAACAGTGATGCCACAAGTGATAATATTGTGAGTGAGTTTACAAACTAGAGTCAGTTTGGCACAAGTGGAACTTCAGTTGATTTCATCTCTTTGACCCAGGTTCTGCAACCAGAATATCACTTGAGGGTTTCCCTCCTACTCTGATTATTTCTATGTCGTCTTCTCGATAAGTTTCTTCAGGCTTCTGATGAGCTACAGTTCCATATGCACGTTTAACTCTAACCCCTAGGGTGCATACAAAATCATATTAAAATTGAAGGAATTGGGACTGTCAGGGTTAAGGAATCGTTGGTATATAAGGAGCCAAAATTACATCACTACAGAAATGTTTCAAGTGAAAAAGAACCGGCATGAGAAGGATTTGTACCTGCGACCTCAAGAATACCATACCGGTGTTCTTGTGAGCTATCTTGCCCTATGTTGGAAGTCTCCCAAATTTTGGGTTTATGACTTCTGACTAATGCACCACCTCCCCCCTCCCCCCCCTCCCCCCTCCCCCCCCCCCCCCTTTCCCCAAACAAAGACACTGACAGTTTGGGAAACCGCCAACAGGCAAGATAGCGCAGTTGGTGGAGCACCGGTATGGTATTCTGAAGGTCACAGGTTCAAGTCCCACTCCTGCCAGTTTTCTTTGAAAATTCATTCAAATTACCTAGTCAGTTTCCCTTGTGGTTTGTGTGATGATACACAAAGGAAATCTTACAGGTAGTCTATAACATTTGCTTTTGCTGTAATTTTCAGAAATAAATGGATTTGGGGCGCTAGTATTTTATAGCGTGGTAGCAAATACTGTGACACTAAAGTTTGTGTGCATAGATGCTAGAATAAAAGAGAGGAAAAAATTATGTTCTAATAGTCTGGTTCATCGACCCTACTTTAGAAAAATCGGAGCAATTTATAGACAGGGAATTATCAGGTTGGGGAACTAGACTATTTCCAACGATTGTCGGAAAACGATATAAATTTACACTTTCCTTGAAAACGACCACACCTGGTGCCATGATTTCACAGGATACTTGAGACGGCTATTTACTTAGTCTAGTGTGGTATTTGGTAATAATTCAGTAGTTTTGTTTGTTGATGTTTGCAAATGATGTATACTACCTTTAACTCCCTTTTATTAATTTCTTGCTGTTGCAGTAACTCTTACTTCTAGCTCCTCAGAGCCTGCTGATAACATTTTCTTAAAGAATAAAATATATTTTCAAAATCTGAGTCTTGCCATATTTGTATAATTTTTCAGGAATCAAACGGATTGTACATGACATCAAAGAGATGCTAAACTTCACCCCGTCAATGTACTGGCAATTGTGCTGGATGCTGCTCAGTCCGGCAGTGCTAACGGTGGGATATCATAAAATGCTTCAGACTTCATCTATTCTGTTTCCTTTTTCATAATTTTTCTTTTTAGAATGACGACCAGGATAGACTGACATGAAACGTTGCATTTTGCTTGGAGATGATTTATATGATAATGTTAATATGAACTGATATTTCTGATAAACAAAGACACTGACAATTTGGGAGACCGCCAACATAGGGCAGGATAGTCCATTTGGTAGAGCGCCGGTACGGTTAACTTAGAGGTTGCAGGTTCAAATCCACTACTGTCAGATTTCTTTGTTCACTCGAAAAACTTACTAAAAACTGTTATTAAAACATATACTGTCTGGGCTTTTCAGAAAGCTCAATTTGTTGTCTTTTAAATATTTTCTTCTGTCATATTTTTTGGTGAAGGAAAAAGTACCTTATTCTATTTGGGGCATCTGCAACTCTCCAAAAAGGTTCCTTTCATGTGCCTAATGCACACAAAGTTAGACCAAAATTATTGCCGAGCTGCAAATCATGTGATATTTGCAAAATAGGTTTTTTAAATATAAACCTGGACAGGTTTTTCCTTTGATGTCTCATTAAGAAGTGATTAACTTTTTAATGAGCTCATTCTTGATTTGTGACTTCACGAAGGTGGTTTCGTCATAGCATAGAATAATTCATTACAAACAGAGTTAATGGGTTCTCCACTTCATTTTTTGCCCTCATGGTTATTCTTCTGTTAAAAATGTTTTGATGCAATACTGCTGACAATACCACCTGTTATAATAAGCTAAGGCCCATCATTTATTGAAATGAGTATGAGTAATTGTGTATGATATAAAAGGAACTTCTTAAAAGTGCTTTAGATAATAATTTGTATCACCATTTCTTATTTTGTTTAATGCAAGTCGCCCATCAAAAGGGCGAAGGCCACTCGGGGTGTGGGCTACAGAGGAAAGTGTGGAAGAACCAGCCGATGAAACAAGACAAGATAATCTGATCTCTTCACAGTTTGAATAGGGTCGGGATGGGTAACTATAGTCCACTGCAAGGCATTAATAATGCCTCTACCCATATTAATCATAGAAGTGCTCTCGCCCAGGACTGGGCTCGAACCCACAACTTGCAGAATTACCTGCAGACCACGAATTAAATGCTCCAAACCACTAGGCCACGGCACTTCCACCATTATGGAAGTTATTGGTTGAAGTTTATATGCAATCTGCTAATTGAGTGTTACATATGATTGGACTTGTGTGTTTCAATTAATTTTTTTCCAGTTCATCATCGTCTTTGCCTTTTCCGACTATGAACGTCCCAAAACTGGTGACTACGTATTCCCTCCTTGGGCTGATGCGTTAGGATGGTGCCTGGCCAGTCTGTCGTTTGTGTACATCATCGTCTATGCTGTGTACTATCTTTGCTGTGAACACGGCACTTTTCGTGAGGTGGGTACGTAGGTTCTTTAAACCCTTGTGTCCGGCTTTCAATTAGCATAAATGCAAATAATAGGTACTGCACTACTCATTCATTGCACTTGATGGCCCCCTTTCATCTGAATGAAAGCTTCGTTTGAAAAAGCTCCATCTATTCATTACACTCCCATTCAAAAACAATATAGTAGAGACATGAATGGATTGAATATGCACAGGAATACACATATAGACAACAACCGGCCAGGTGGTCTTTTTCAAACCGTACTTTTGGCCATCATCCGTATTTAAGAGGTTAATGATGCTTGAAATTTTATCTGTTTGGTTGCCCAAGGAAAATAATATAGGTTGATTGTCCAGGGAAATTTAACATCATTACCGACAAACATCTTTAAATGTAGTATACACAATTTGCTTTTGCTGTAATTTTCAGAAATAAATGGATTTTGGGGGTTAGTATTTTATAGCGTGATAGCAAATACTGTAACACTAACTTGTTTTCCCAGCATCTATGCACACAAAACTTTAAGTTTTGTGTGCATAAAAAGACAGTGCCCATGTAATTGTAACTTGTTGAAGTGGAAACAAGTTGAAGCGAATTTTTTTGGGGGCATGGTTTTTGTAATAAAGAAAGTGTGATTTCTTGACAGCGGTTGAAACGGGCCGTGAAACCATCCCCAGATTGGGGTCCACACCTGAATGAGGACCGTGTGAAGGCAGGTTATGCCCCTCTACCAGGCCATGGACCATGCCCAGAGATTCCCGACCAGGAGAACTGGTGGTCAGACACAGAGCTGAACAAGGAGGTTATTGAAGAGAAGGATTCTACTGTGGACGATGACTGCAACAACCATGAACAGGAAAACACCGTGTGATACTGAAGACTTAAATACTTCTGAAATGATCGGAAAGACTATCTGAAATATTGTTGGGCAGAAACAAAATATATTTTGCATCATGCTGTTTTCAAAAAGGAAGGAGAAGGCCCTTTTTTTTTTTTGTATTTTTACTTTGACCCAAACCCGACCTGAACTAACCCAACCCGAACCGAACCAGTGGCCGCTAAAAAGGAAGCAGTGAAGGGTGCTAAACATTTTTTTTTTTGCTTGGCCTTCAGTGTGATTTGAGGCTTTGCATGGTAGAGTACTGGAAATTCACCATGTGAAGTTACCAACTCAAAGACAAGAAGAGTAGTTCAGAGAAGAATCAACATTTCAGCCAGGATGCTTTGATAACCGTCAATCAGGGCTCTATTTCATAAAAGTTAGGAATATTCCTATCTTGGACTTATAGGAAGAATAATTGTTCCAAAGTCCAGCTAGACATAGCAATATTCCTAATAAGAAACCCTTCTAAACACTTCTCTCTTTTTTATGAGTTACTTGAGGAGGTGTATTCTCAAACATTTCTCTCAAAAATATTGTTCATCAAACAAACCACAAGGGAAACTGACTAGGTAAATCTGAACACATTTTCAAAGAGAACAAAGAAAACTGGCAGGAGCAGGATTCGAACCTGCGACCTCCGGAATACTGTTCCATTGATCTACCAACTGAGATATTTTGCCTGTTGTTGGCGGTCTCCCAAATTGTCAGTATCTTTGTTCAGTGGACGCTAGTCAGAAGTCATAAACCCAGAATACTATGCAGCCAGTGATCACGCCCAATTTTACGATAAAACCTTTGCGACATTGTGGGGATCACTCAATGAGGATACGACTTTTAACTTCTAATTCATCAAACAATTTTTTGGGGAATATTTTCCGAATAGCATTCGGATAATCCTAAGGAAGTCAAAGTTGATTGGATTGTCAGTTGGATTGCTAAGAATTTTTACAGATTCGTTTACTAACTGGCTTGTTTACTAACTTGTGATGCCCACGCCCATACTGATTTTCTGGTTTGTAACTGTTAATAATAAAATGGTCAAGACAGGGCGGGGGATCTGCCTCTGTGTGTCTGATAGTTTCTGGGCAGTTAAATTTATTATCAGATTTGGGTGATAAGGCTTGGCATAATCAGCTTTTGCTTAGTTTGTTAGCTTCATGTGATCAGGGTCCAAAAATTTGCTTAGCATAAAAAATCTTCCCTGGTAAAAACAGGATTAACAACCGAAATTGTATGTGATGTACATGTATATTGCTTGAGATACTTTGCTGTTTGCTTATTACATGAAAATCACGTGAAGTTTTGGCAGGTAACATGTTTTTACTATTAAAGCAAGACTTTTTGGTGCTCAGCAAATTTGTGTGCTTAACAGCTCCATGAAATTGGACCCAGGTGTTGTGGTGAAGGAGATGAGAATATGGGATTGCCCTTGTAAAACTCGTAAAAAGTAAACATATGTCACAGTAAACATTGACTCCAAGGCACTGGGGGATTCAGACCACAATTTTTTGAGTGGGGTGGCGGAAGAAATTTGTTTAACCCAGAATATTTTACATCTGCAATAATTAGACGAGGGTTGGGGAGGGGGTGAGGACTCTATGATGTTGGTTTTTTGGGGTTGGGGTGTTTTTGGGGAGGGGGGGAATGGCACCCTTTGGGCCATTTGCCCTCTCTCTCCTCCCTCTTTATTCTGTGTACTTAGTGATTTTGATAAATATTAAATTAAAATGGTGAATTGATAATGGGCCAAATTAGCTGTTATATTTTCTTGTATTACAAAGTTATTCAACGGAGGGTGTTATTAGATACTCAATAGAAAGTCCGTCCTCGAATAGTAACCAGATGTGTGATGTGATTCTGGGTGAATTAAAAGAAACAGTGTCTTAAAGTGTTTGCCATTAAATTATTATTTTAACCTTCAAAATGGCTAGACATCCTTGTTCTTTCGCGTTTTCACCCGAAACATTTTTTTGTAATTGCCAATATTTGGAAATCATTAGCATTAAAAATTAATGGCACTGCATCTAAGTTGGTCAAAAGCTACTTAATTAGTTTTCTCTATGATTGGAAAATATTAAGGATGTTTTATCTGATTACAAGCTTGGAAACAAAAAAGAAATATGGCCTAATTTTCTATCGTAATAGTAACGATAACACCGATGAGCAATACAATTATAGTTGCTCTGTCCATGCCATTTTGGACGTGGCTCCCCGAAAAGTAAAAAAATGTAATTGCTAATTTTGTAGCATTGCCACTGTCACGAGCTTTCCAATGGCAAAGGAATGAACGAAACAAATATCGCCTGACAGTCGAGTCCATCACAAGTCCGATCCGGCCAAGTCCATCACAATTAGCCCTCCACTCCAGTCCCAATTCCAATCACAAGCTATTCAAAATGAGCTTTGACAAGTCAAAGGCATTCCTTTGTCATTGTTCGTCCAGTTATATACTTGTGACCGGCTTTATGAAAGGACTTCTGACTGGACTTGCGAAAGGACTCGTGAAAGCCTCTGCCGCAGTCATTGATTGAATAATTACTTCGTACATTTCAGTTCCCGTCGGCTGGATGGCAAGCGCATTAATTGTAGAAAACAATTGTTGTCGTCGTTTTTTTGGGTGTTTTTGACGGTCCACTTTTATTCTAAAGAACTCACCTTAAGCAAATGGTGATATCCTCTTGAATATCGGCATTTATGGAAATAGGGCAGGATTCTGATTTTTTAGGGAAATTGTGAGCCCATATACCGTCACTGAGAATTATTAACTGTGTTCGGCAAAAGCGGGTAAGAAAACTACAATTTTTTTCACAGAAATATTGTCCAATTTTATTAAAACTAGCCTTGTTCGGATTATGGAAAGATTGCTGAAGGTCGTAAATAATAAGTTTGGAATGAATAAAGAAACTCTAAGACTAAGACTAAGAGTCAAAATCGATCTGTAGGGTCCCACTATACAAACACCTTCAAGATAGACAAGTGGGTGGTCCATGTCTGTGGGTGGTCCGGGTGGGGGCGCCCTGGCGCAGTTGTTCGTGTAGTCTTAGTTCCAAAACGTTACTATTGTACTTTCGCAGCTGCAATGCGCTACACACAATGCACTGGGGCTGGGCTAGTCTTGGTTTCAAGACGTCCTTAGCGGTGCGACGTATAGCGCGGTCGACAGCGCCCTCTATAGCTAGCTCGCTACACACACGTACACACACACACACACGCCAAGGCGATTTGGCCTTGGCGTGTTTTGTGTGTAGTAGCTAGGCGCTGCCATGCGCGCTGTACGTACGTCGCACCGCGCTAAGGACGTCTTGGAACCAAGACTACGGTGGCGCCTGCGGACAAAGACGACAGTTTCTAACGACTTGATTTCAAGTCTATGGACATGACAGCGCGTGACCGACCGACCGGACCAATGAACTATCAAGATTTTTGTACACAACAGCGGCATAATAAATCATTTTTGTACTTTCAGGTTTGATGGGTGGCACTTGACGTTGACATCTCGGACAATTTATAAGCACCATTTTTTTTTTTTAGGGAGTTACATCTGACGTAAAATAGCTTCAATTGGATTTGGTAAGTCTTTTTAAGCTATCATAAGAAAGGGATGTATTTTTAAAAGCCACTGTGCTGAAAAAATAAGAAGATTGGATCGCATCAGATGATGTTCGCACAAAGAAAAGCCTCCTTCCTCCATGCATGGAGGAAGCTTCCTCCATGCATGCTCCATGCTATATTCTAGTACTAGTAGTAGTACTACTAGTACAAGTGGTAGTAGCATAGCACTGCGCACGTGCGCTGTGTCTTGACACTTGGTTCTTATATTTTGCATAGGCCTTTGTGACGTGCGGTGGGTGCGCTTGGTTTGTGCATGGATGAAGGATATATCCTTCCTCCATGGTTTGTGTATGGTTGTATCATGGAGAAATGTCTTATTTCTCCATGGTTGTATTGAAGACAATGTAGCCGGACAAGCAAACAATTTGCAGCCATGGCCTGGGTGGCGATCCGGGGTAGAGAAGGGGATGGGGGGGGGGGGGATGGGGGGAGAGAACGGGGGACGAGAACGGGGGACGAGAACGGGGGACGAGAACGGGGGACGAGAACGGGGGACGAGAACGGGGGACGAGAACGGGGGACGAGAACGGGGGACGAGAACGGGGGACGAGAACGGGGGACGAGAACGGGGGACGAGAACGGGGGACGAGAACGGGGGACATGTCCCGATCCCGACTTGTGGAGTTTAGGACACCCCTATTTTGGCGATTGTGTAATAGTGTAGGGCTAGCTTGAAAATTCCAGCCTTAGGCTCATGACATGTGAGATTATCTCACAAACATGTCATGAGCCTATAGAGCTGGAATTTTCAAGCTATAGTGTAGGGCCCTCTTTAGTTTTGATGAAATTAGATTCAAGGGTATTTTTTCTCATTCCAAAATGACTTTTTCAACCTAAAGCAGACTTCTCTTAAACTCTTGACAAAAATTATGCGCATGCGTTATTCATAAGCGGTAGTCAAAGTATGCGCCGTGACGTTGTACAGTGTGCAGAGTACGTACTACAATCCGACTGTGATTCAAATCGGCATTGTCGGATCGTAGTCGGATCGTTTTATGTGTGGTAGCCTTAATTAGTAGTAGTATTAGGATCATTCCGTGTAAGATCTCACGATGGGTTAAACCCGACCATCTTCAAATTGGCTCAAATTTGGTGTATGAGGTAATTGAGGCTGAAAACCCTGAAATTTTAGCCCCAACGGACCAACAGTTTACGCGCTATGACACCGTTTTTGGTGATTTTTGCCAAAATGGGTGCACCAACCAATTTTCAAATGACCATCTTTGTAATTTGTGGGCCAAATCTGTTGATATTGGTGTCTTTGGAAAGGTAATTGCATAAGCAATCCAAATTTGCAATTTCTTTTAATGTAGGAGCAATTTGAGGTTTGATAACCTTTTCACCAGAGATGTAGTCGAGTCCATCACAAGTCCCTGCAAGTACATCATAGGCCCTCCAGCTAGTCCTAATCCCAATCACAAGCTATTCAAATGAGCTTTGACAAAGGCATTCCTTCAAATGTCATTGTTCATCTAGTTGCTTGTGACCGGCTTTATGAAAGGACTTCTGACTGGGTTTGCGAAAGTACTTGTGAAAGTACTTGCAGGGACTCGACTCCAACTCTGCTTTTCACTTTTACTTTGATCTTGAGTGTCACATGACCTTGAGGTAAAAAATATACCCCAACATGTTTTCTACATGGTAAAAAAAAATTACTGGTATAATATTTTTGTTTGCTTTCTAGCTCTTCTCAAAGTTGGCATACTTGTGATGTTCCTATGCAATTTATATAAACAGGAATTTAAATTGCATCTATAGGAATATCACATTTTTATGGTGGCCCTGAAGGGACATCGCACATTGTAAATTTCTTTGCAAATATTTGCGATGTCGCAAATATTTACGCAAATGTCTTTGCAAATATTTGTGATGTCACAAATGTTTTTTGCAAATTTCTTTGCAAATATTTGCAATGTCACAAATGTTTATAATGTGTGATGCCCCTTCAGGACTGTAACTTTTTGTGGATGGGGGTTTATTGTTCCCGTCTGTAAAACCCTTCACACTTATAAAAGAATTGCTGCAAAAATGCAGGCTTGAATTTGGTTTCTTGTTATCAGAACGTTATATGTACCCGTATTTATCTTGACATAACAGGCACATGCAAAAAATGTCATACACCGCACTGCAACTTTTTACCGGCGTGGCATGCAGTTGCAGCTAACATGTGAAAAACTTGATCGTCGTGTATCGAATATTCAAATATTCGGTCAAAACCCAGTTTGGAATACTCGAATACTAATCTATTAACAAAATGAACAGCCTTACTACATTTGTATTTGTCTACATATTGCATCTTTGTTTCTCCACATCTGTCTGTTGGTCTGTCTGTCTACATACTGCCAACATTTTGTGTCACTTAAAATCTAAATGCTGATCGTTGTTTTGTTTTTTCAGATTTTATTATACAAGTCCGTTTCTTTACATGCAGGCCTTCCAAAACAAGCTTTTTGCTTCTGCTGAATTGGCCTCCACATTCTTGTTTTAATCTTTCCCTTTACCTACATGTATTACTATTTGCTAATATTATTGCAACATATGGAAAGAAATGAATTGAATTGACAAATTTCATTGTACATTAACTTTGTAATATTATGGAGAGATATACCGTACCCTGTGGAGACATGAAAACAATAGAGACAAGGGGGCTGAATAAGTCTCCACAGGGCAATTCTATGGGTTAGGTTGTCTCCACAAGGAATGTTGTGTACAAAGTCTATTGGGGTTTGCATAAGTACAGGGACAAAGGGGAGAACAATGCCATGTCTCCACAGGGATGCAAAAACACCATGCGTGCTCTTGTATTGTACTAAGTTCGAGGACAAGAGGAGAAAGAACACACAAAAGAATCTTTCTTGTCCCCGAGAGACGGTCTTTTGTTAAAATCAGTCCTCGAACATAAGGATACGTGCTTAGTCTATGGGGTTGGGTTATATTAAATGAAGAATAGGAAACACAAAGCATTGTCCTCGTGAGTATAGCAAAAACGACTATGTGTACGTGCACTGTATATATCTCCGAGGACAAGAGAAGAAAGGAAGCACAAAGAAACCTTTCAGTCCTCGAACGTAGAGTCTTTTGTTGAAATCGGTCCTCGAACGTAAGGATACGTGCTTAGTCTATGGGGGTTGGTTATATTAAAGGAACAATAGGAAACACAAAGCATTGTCCTCGGACGTATTGGGGAAGTACGACTGTGTGCACACATATGTGTGTATAAATGTACATACTGTAGTACATTATAAGAAGTGGAAAACAAGCCAAAGATTGGGTGAGGACTGACCTTTGAACAGCCAACCACATTTGGCTGATATTGTGATCAGTAATGATCATTTTCATGGTACAGTTATAAAATAGGTACATGTGTAACATAATTTTTGATAAAAATCAAACTAGTGGGTATGAAGGTTAACTTGTACAGCTGTTTACATGTATTAGGTTTTATACCTGTAGAATCAAATTGTGTCGTGTACTCCGGATGTTTAGTTTACAGTTTACATGCTACTAGAAGAATGTGGAAGAGAAACTAACAGGCTTGTGGGACTCAAAGGATCGACACATCACCTTGGAGATGCCCAATTTGGCTACAAAAAAGTGTTCGTCCTGAAAGTGCTTCGGTTGGAAAGACCATTTGAAAGTGCATGTAGAATATAATAAAGTCGGACCGTTAGAATCAGAGTGGTGCCCAATTGGTGCTGGATTGTATGAGGTGGCAGTGTTGACAGTGAAAGTTTGTATGCCAATGTTTCGTTTTTTTCCTCATTTCATAATATACACATGTATTTGAGCAAAAGCCAAAAATTTGCAAAACTCATCAAATCAGTGTGATGTGATCTACAGGTACTTTTTGTTCATGTTTCAAAACTTCAAGACTTCATTGAGGAGAACAGTGGCAAATATGTAGGTATGTAGCTGTTAAAAGCTACCTCTTGGTTGGTGAACTACATGTAGTCAGTACATTTATGTCAAAAAAGACATCCTTTTCTTCTCGTTCCACGACGAAAGGTGAATTTGGGAGAGGATTCCAATTCCATACAACGGACAAGATGGCAAAGAAGATCAAAAAGACATCCGATTCGGACTCCCGTGACACCTGGAGTAATCATCTGGAGTTTATTCTGTCCGGCATGGGCTATGCTGTGGGGCTAGGAAACGTCTGGCGATTTCCCTACATTGCTTTTGACAATGGCGGTGGTGAGTTAGACACATTTTGATCTTTTTCAACCATGTGCTAAATGTAAACAATGCCACCACAGGGATCGAAATATCCACTGGACCGCTGGACCGAGTCCAGTGGTTCGAGCATTGGTCCTGTGAACTCTTGACTGAACTAGTCCGGTGGTCTGGTGATTTGTTTTATAAACTCAATTTTTTTCTAAATCTAGTAAACTGAAAAAGCCCCATAATTACTGGAATGGCCATTTTTAGTTTTGAGGCAGGGAATTTCAAAGTTCTAACCCCTTCCCCGAATAAGGTCGGCAAAGTAGAAACAAATTGAAACCGCACACTTATTCAAAACACTGTATTTATGTATTTCAACCATTGGTCTTGTGAAATAACTTCTGATCTAGTAAAATTGTTGTGCTACTAGCCCAGCTGTCTAGTAGATTTTTACCTGAAATTCTACCCCTGCACCAGGTGTGGCCCACCAAGGAGTGATCATACATGATCCAAACAAAACTGACTGAATTTATCACTGGTTCTTATCTCCATATGTTCAATAACCCACAAGGTGATGATGAGAGGGGTATTTGTCAAAGAATACAGTGCAAATGTCAGATCCCTATTCAATCCCCAAAGCATTATTTTTTGGAGGTTTTCATTGGTTGGCATGTTAACCGTTGTTTTACCAAGTAAACTATGAAAGCTTTATGCTTGATGCTTACCGGGAATGTTTTGCAGCAGGATGCGTGTGGGAAGTACTTGTTTGTAAGATTCCAAATTCAGATGTTCACTGCACATGCAGAACAAAACGGTGTCCGGTTTTCTATACGAATTGTTACAATCCAACGACCTCTCCGAAATTAACATGCAGGTATTCTATGAACGTCGCATTTTGAATAGACCTCTGGCAATCAACACTTCACTATCCAATGTGTCGTCCAGTCACAGGAAAAATAGTTATAAATGAGTGATGGGTCTATATTACAGGAAAGATACCTTTCTCTCCCCCCTTCCAATGGATTCAGTCAGGAGTATATTAACCCTATTTTACTCAACCCGTCAAAACCCAACAGCATGTTTGGTTGGAATCTGTTAGGATATTCACCAGAATCAGAGTCCCAACAATTTGTTTTTACAGTTTACCATATGGTGTTGGAATTTGCAAGGATGGGTATGGTTCCTGGTAAATTATACATGGGGGTTAGGGTTAATACACAGGAGTCTTGGGCGTGACACGTATTTGTTAAGCATATAATAGGCTTGGGCAATTCCACATACATACATGTAGTAAGAGTCGACTCTGCTGGACTCCAACATGGGATTTGGAATCGCAATTCCATTTTGTAAGGATGTCGACTCCTTGAAGTAACCAATTTCTCGGTGCTTCCTTGTAGCAGATTCCAGGCACTGCCCAACGATTCTGAAACTGGCCAACTACAAATAAGATTTAAGATAGCAGATTCTCTGAAAAGAGGATGGTTTCAGGGTGGATAGTTGATATTAGCTCCCCAAGGTATTGGAAGTTGGCCCACTAGTACTGAAGGCGAAGCCGAGAGAACTGACTTGTTCAGATGGTCATTTTGTGTTATACTGTACATGTATATCCATGGGGGATCGTTCTTTCTCATATGCCGCTGCTAAAAAACTGGCACAGTCTGCCAATTGAACTACGACAGAATTCCTCATTGCATTCATTTAAATCTTCTCTTAAATTTAAGTTGTTGACCTTTTAGTTTTCAGTATGAATGTTGGTTTATTAATGTAAATCTCATTATTAATTAATGTAAATCATACAGTAGTTGTTTAATGATGTATTTAGCCGTTTTAGCGCCATGAGCGGATACCGGCACTAAATGTTCATTATTATTTTATTATTATTATTCAAAATTCTATAATTTTGGAAAGTGTGCATATAGACGACAACCGGCCAGGCGGTCTTTTTCAAACCGCAGCTATGGCCAATTGTCCGTAATCAAAAGGTGTTAAAGCTTGTGTGCCCTAAAACTCTCTATGTTTGTACACCATGGTGATCCTTTGGAATCCGAGTACGAAACGTCAGGCCAGCTAATTTTTGGATTTGTATATTTCAGGTCCATTCAGTCAGTCAGCAGTTTGCAACAGTTTAATTCATTTCCAATTAACATTACTTAGTAATTTCTCAGACAGTGAAAAAGAAAGTTTTGTAACGTCAGTTGTGGGGAATTTTTTAAAGATGAAAACCAGGGTACATGGAAAAACAAAACATTACCGGTAATGTTTAGGACACTTGTAGGGCTGTCCCGAATATAGCGAATATTAGAATATTCGATCATCAACCGAATATACGAATAGCTTTTTGCCAGTTCGAATATTAAATAAATATGCACGTACAGATATGACTCTGATGCTATTTTAATTGAAAAGTTACGGCGCTTAGCTGTGTCAATTAATGCCGCATTTTTTGTGGACAGGTTTATTGTTCCCGACCGTAAAACACTTGTCACTTCTAAAATAATTCTTGTTAACAGAATGTTATATGTACTCTTAATAATCTTGATACCCAACAAATGTCCATCGGGTGGTCTCTAATATCGATCGCCGCATGTAAAACACCGGCGTGCTTTGCATGCAACTTTTTACCAGCGTGGTATGCAGTTTTTACAGCAGACGCCTGAAAGACTTGATCGGCGGGTATCAAATATTAGAATATTCGGTCAAGCCCAGTCTCGAATATTCGAATACTAAATTATTCGAAAATGAACAGCCCAAGACACTTGCGAAAGTGCAATTTACACCATAAAGCTATAGAGCTCACTGCACACACTTGCATCTTCCTGCAGTGATGGATACATTGATGTGGTAGTATTAACGAGCGGACCTTTACGAACAATACTAACAGCAATTTCTGTGGCGGAATTTTGGGATTGGCTTTCTTTAATGGGTACCCGGGGACCCGGGGACCCGGGGACCCGGGGACCCGGGGACCCGGGTACCCATTAAAGAAAGCCAATCCCAAAATTCCGCCACAGAAATTGCTGTTAGTATTGTTCGTAAAGGTCCGCTCGGGTCCACCCGGGTACCCGGGTACCCGGGTACCCTTGCTTTTTTTTCAATCGGGTACCCGATTTCTGTATACCCATACATGTGTGTAAATGCACACCCCTATTTACTACCTGTGTTCTGTGCATGTATGTAGGTGCATTCCTTGTGCTGTATTTCTTGATGCTTATCCTGGCGGCCATACCTGTGATGTTCCTGGAGCTCAGCTTTGGTCAGTTTGCCACCCTGGGCTGCATCAGTTGTTGGAAGATCTGCCCACTCTTCAAAGGTACTGCTTTGTTTTCTGATCATATTTTTAGGTTTCTGGATTTCATATTACGTGAATTGGTACGTTCAGACACCTAAAATTGGCTAAAACACCGCTTGAAGTTGATCCGGTTAATAAACCGCTCGGCTAAAACGGTGTGTGATAACGGTTTTAGCCAGCACTGTTGACCTCAAGGTTGCCCTGTGTTACATAATTAATCTCTGTTGCCCTGTATTTTCTCAATTGTGCATCACGCTAATTGTTTCAGGGGTGAGATTTGTCAGGATTTTTTTCCCGATTTCAGGATTTGTTATCGGGATTTAAGAATTTTTTAAGGATCTCTTTTGCAATCTGGAATTAATGAAGTGTTTTCAAAAAGGTGTTTTCAAAAAGGTGTTTTCAAAAAGGTGTTTTTAAAAGGTGTTTTTACCTGTAAAAATGGATATAAACCAATAAAAACTGATATTTGAAGGGGGTGCCTTTAGGCAAATTTTATACAAACTGTATGTTGATCTGGGGTCCTCGTGGATTTTCCGTGGATTTTTATCGTGGATTTTTTGTGGATTTTTCATGGATGTTGTGGATTTCATGGATTTTTTAATTTTGGCCAATCTCACCCCTGTTGTTTTGAAAGCTTGTGTTGTGTTGGACCATGGGTGGACCATAAATTTGTCCAATAATGCACCATCAGAAACAACTTAATTTCAAACATAAATTAATTTTCAACATTTAAACATACAAAATCCAGTCTTAATTTACGTACATGTACGTGTACATTTCTATTTGTCCTGCAGGAAAGTACAAAGCTAAAGATTTGTTCCCTTCTGAATATAATTTTCATTTGAAAGGGTTGAATATTCTCAAGTACAGTGTGTAACACACTTTAACTCTGCGGTCTGCCATTGCGCTGTTTTGTTAAATAGGTCACCATGGTGTAACAGTGCGTGTATATTGTCATGGCACACCGCAGGGTTAATTTTCTGCCATAAAGCTGTACACCAGTATCAAGGATTGTTCCACTGTAACATGCATGGGTGTTGACCTTATAAAAGGATCAAGCTTTTAAACACTACATACCAGAACATAAGTACCATTCACATGTGCACCTTGCCCAACATTGCCCAAGGCAGTAGGGTGCATAGGTATTGATATCTTGCATGCTGTGAGCCACACTTACCTTATTAGGCCCCCTCTACATCCTATGTATTCTGCACTGTCTATGTAGGGCCAATGATTTTCCGTTTTAGTGGAAACCAAACGGAATTAACCGAATTGGCCTCTTTCATTGTGCATTCATTTACATGTATGAAATAATGTCAAATGGAAATGAAACAGATTTTTGTACACTGTTTTAATGGGCGAAACGGAAATGAAGATTTGTCAAAACGGAAAATTAACTTTTCTGAAACGGAAAATCATTGGCTCTATCTATATGGTGCCTTTTGTACTTCACAATATACATACGGTGTACATGTACATATTTATATCTACAGAGTGTACAAAATATAATAATCTGCTTGGATGTCAGGAAAGTATTAATAGAAAGCTGATGAACCACACTTTATAATACAACCATTTTAACCCTCCCTCTCTCGGTAAAAAAATGGAGCCAATGACCCTATCTATCAAAACCTATCGAGTGACAGGTTGAGACACACAAGCTGTGGGAGAGGAGAGGATTTGGTTTTTCGATCGGTTGTGATGGTTATAATAGGAGGGTTATAGTTCTATATTAACCCCAGCTGTCCCAAATTCGCCAAAATCAAACACCATGTTGTGTTGTATTTTGATGGGTCCAGGATTGGCACCATTAGCATTACTTTACATGGAGCTATGATGTCCCAATTTGTCTAAGTCCAAAGAATGTGCCATACTTTTTGGTTTTATGATAAATAAAATGACGTATGACGTTATCAAAGGTGTTTCCATAGCATTGTGTAAAAAATCATTTTCATATGGAAGGTTCTGTGTTTTCGTTGAGTTACCATTTGAAACCCATCTCTATGCAGCATTTCTTCAGGGTTCGAATTCTTCAGGGTTCGAATTCTTCAGGGTTCGAATTCTTCAGGGTTCGAATTCTTCAGGGTTCGAATTCTTCAGGGTTCGAATTCTTCAGGGTTCGAATTCTTCAGGGTTCGAATTCTTCATCGTTAATCATTGAGGAGGAATAACTTCGGTACTGTAAAATATTCTTTTGACAAGGAATTCTTTGTTTCCAAACAAAAATGGAGCCCTCTTCCATTTAAGTAAACCGGAAAGAGTTAAAAGAATTGAAAACGACCACTTTCTTTCAAGCATTTAGATCATGTTAACCCTATTACCCCTGGGGCCCTTTTACTGGGAAGTGTCACGAACCTGTTAAAATCCAACTCTGTGCAGTATACCTATGGCACATTCTTTGTACTTTGTGGAAGTGCCGTGGCCTAGTGGTTTGGAGCACTGAATTCGCGATCTGCCGGTAATTCTGCAGGTTGTGGGTTCGAGCCTGGTCCTGGGCTAAGACACTTCTACGTCTAATATGGGTGGAGGCATTATTAATGCCTTGAAGTGGACTATAGTTACCCATCCCATCCCTATATTCACACTGAAGAGATCAGATTATCTGGTCTTGTTTCAGTGTGAGGTGCTGGTTCTTCCACACTTTCCTAAGTAGCCCACACCTCGAGTGCCCTAGGGCTTGTGATGGGCGATTTGCATAAACCAACAAAACAAATAATAATAAATACAAAAAATAAAAATAAAAAAGACAAATAGTTGCATGGTGCCAAGGCTGTATACAGTCCTGAACCAAAATGCACATGGTGTTGGATTTTGGCGGATTTGGGACGGTTTAGAGTTAATGAAAGATGTGTGAAAAGAAGTTGAACCGGATTCCATGGTTTATTTCAATCACAAGATCTGTTTGGATTTTAAACATACTTCCCAATTGTCGTGAATTTATTATCTGGGTACTACAAACATTTAAAAAACAAACTGTTGTGATTACGTGTACTTGTAAATTAATTTGTGGGCACTTTCTGGATTATTTGTGCAGGTGTTGGGGTTGCTATGGCTGTTCTTTCTGGCTATTTCTGCTTGTACTACAACCTGATCATTGCCTACACGCTTCGCTACATGGTAGCGTCTTTCCAGAACCCCCTGCCATGGGTGGGTTGTAACCATACATGGAATACGGAGGACTGCTATGAGAGATTGTCACTCAGTCAGAGTAGGTGTTATCTATTCAAAACAATTAGCTGGTCTAAAATAACGTATTGAACTTAAAGGTAGTGTACATGATTGGATATTGTTGCAATTTTCAGAAGTGGGCAGATTTGGGGGTTAGTATTTTATACGAAATATCGTTCCACTGACCTGTTCAAAGTTTTGTGCTGTTGGATGGCGGAAAAAGAAAAACGTTTTCAACTGTCGGGCGGATGATAGCCTTTAGTCAAGGTGTGTGTGGCTACCTGGATGCGTGACGCGCCCCGAATGCCAGCATGTCTGGGGCGCGTCACTCCTCCGGGTAGCCACGCGCGCCTTGACTAAAGGCTACAGGGCAGTGGAAATTTATATCGTTTTCCAACGATTTCCAGCTGGAAATCGTTGGAAAACGATATAAATTTCCACTTTACTTGACAACGACAGCACACCTGGTGCCATCATTTCACAGGATGATTGAGATTAGCAGTACTATTAATTTACAGTCTAGTAAGGTATTTTGTAATAATTAAGTGAAAAAAAAATTGGAGGATTACCGATCGTGTACACTACATTTAAGCAAGTTCTTTCTCAAAGGAAAAAAACATTATTTTTTTTTTTTTAAACCGGTTAGGTGTAACTGTAATCGATACTAAATACATGTACCTCTAGACTGAGTTAGTAATGTTAAACTTTTAGATAGAATTTTTATATCTATTAGCCAAAAACTTCATTTGCTGACTTGCCATCAAAATTTCTAAAGCCCCGTCTGCCTTGGACGTTACCGAGATATGATGGGTACTTTTTGCCATTTTAAACCGATAACAGCCAGTAGGTGCCCAATGCCTTGGTCAAGGCTATCCAAGTGTTTGTAAACTTAGCCAAAATTGTAAATGTGTGAAGTTGAGAAACAGAACTTATACTTTTTTTTGACAGAAAATTATCAGTGCATGGATTTAATAGTTTTTCACGTTTCTCTTGTCATGAAAAAGTGAATGGAAGTGCACCGACAGTGCATTTGGTGACCTACAGTTCAAACGACACATCTCTACCAGGAGAGTATGACCTTTTTATGAATGAAACGGGAAATGCAACACTGAATACAACGATGGAGCCACAGCGTCGAGTCCGGGCAACCGAGGAGTTCTGGAAGTAAATGGATCCAGTGATTTGTATTATTATTTAAACAATTTTTTTTTTAAAGATTCCGATGTTGGTATGAAAATCTTTTATTTTTATTTTTATACCTTAACCTGGGTAGCCTGATCATCAGTGCATCAGCACTGTTCTCCCTCGGGGCCTAGTTTGAATTGAGAGAAAACGACAACGGAAGTCAGATTTAGTAGCAGGACGCAAACCCAACAATTATTCTTGGTGAAAACCCATAGGGACTGAAAAACTAATCCGCACAGTGCACCTGGAGGGGAATCGAACCGGGGTCACCAGAGGTGGAAGGTGAGGAAAGAACCACTACACCAACCCGACCACCCAAAAAAAAAAATGGGTTGTCTTATTTGAACAATCAAAATAAACCTATAGATGAATGTGCACTAATTTAGTGTTAAAAGAAAATGGTTTTTACACTATTTCTTCATGATTTGGCGGACGGATGATGGATTGAGCACAAAATCTATGAATTCGGAACTCTTATCAGGAATTAGCCTCACGTTTCCTTTTTTCTTTTTTCTTTGGAAGGTTTTTGTGATGGGTGTAAAGCCTAAACACACTTTGAAGCTCATTTTCTGCTCCATTAAAGTTGGGACGAACTTAATTGAAGCTGCTATGTCCGAACCCCCACTGAAAATTTCAATTTAATAGATTTCGCCCTACAAATGAATTACGGAACAAACAAAAAAAGCATTGACTACACTCTGCAATTAAAAAGAATAAATAATTTTTATTCGGGGAGAGACTCAAAAAAAGAGGAATGGCAGTATATCTTTAATCAGCTTTAAAAATCGTAAACAATTAACATCGGACCTTGTAACATGAAATGAGCTTTTGAGGTTTTGGGCTGCATTATGTGAGATGTTGTGGCAGGATAGATTGGTCAGATAAGTACACACATTATGTACACATGTATGTCACGTGTAGGTCATCAATTTGATCTTGTTGTGGTAAACATACAATTTTTCAGGGCATCTCTATTTAACCCCTTGAGTACGGTATTTTACGGGAGACGTCGGGGTGCCGCGGCGGCTCTGGCAGCCAAGCGAACCGCTACAATGTGTTTGTGCAGTCAAGCGTAACCTATACACAATAATCCAACAATGGATTGAAACTGCACAAACAGCATCCAATGGCGTCATCCGGCCTGGTGGCACTGTTTAATCCAATAATAGATTGAAACTGCACAAACAGCGGCCAATTGCGTCATCCGGCCTGGTTGCACTGTTTTTTTGGTGCCATATTCCGTCATTCGTATGCAAGGGGTTAAACAACTCAGTTTAGTGAACAGCAATAGGTCAATTGATCACGGTTTAGGTATGATAAATTGTATGCATTTATGCTATGCAATTTTTTTACAAAGCCGATATGTGGAAATGAGTCTTCATGAAAAGCCAACACATTGCATCAGTGCGCAAACTCAATAGGCCTATACACCAAAACTGTGAGAAACATAGGGTAAAGGTAGGGGTGCAGATTAAGGTGAGAGAAGGGTTTGGGTTGGGATTAGGGTTAGGTGTAAATAGTTTTGTATGTGTGTAAATACTCATTTTGTAATTAAAAATGTATGTAGGGCCCCATGGAAACGAGTTTAAACTGTTTGGTTACACCATGGGTAAAGAAATGTAATTAATAAGTAAATAAATAAGTAAATAAATAAGTAAATAAATAAATAAATAAATAAATAAATCCATAAATAAATACATAAATACATAAATAAATACATCAATAAATAAGGTTTAGCATGCTGTTGCGGAAATTGCTCATGTTCATTCCAAAATCACACTTTTGTTGCAATGCACGATGTATTACTCTGCTACTTAGACTTGATCGCGGTTATTTTTTTGTCTGCATCAGCCCCCTAATTGTCATTACCCATATCACACACTGACTGATCGTGATCCAAGGTTAACTCACAAGGGGACGCAAGAGGGTGCTATTTCCGGCACTACTGTATTGGAGCAATTCGATCAAGGACCAATGGTTAAAGGGACACATTGCTTTGGATTTTGCGATTTGGGCTATAAAACTGAAATGGATATGGTTGGGAAGCTTTTTTAAAAGTAGAATATAAAGATTCACATAACTATCCCTTCAAATTGCGTGGTTTTTGTTTAATTTCGTGACAAATAACGGTCCGCCATTTTGTAGAACCAAATTTTTGACTCCACAAAATGGCGGACTGTGTTCACCAGTCGTATTTCCAGTCGCATCTGGTTGAAGTACGTTCTGTTATTATTATTATTATTATTTATTCGGCCAAAATACGCAACAATCATACATACATACATGAGAGTAATCAAATAAATCAATATAAAATAGGATAGGTAACAGGATGTCTAGTTTATAAATGAACAGACTGAAATTAATAAATGGATTGATTTAAAAAGCAGGAGTAAGTGGCTGGGATGGGAGAGAAGAGAATGGGTATGGGTGTAGAGAGCAAAAATTGAAAGTCCAAGTAACAACTAAAAGCAGCAATTGAACACACAGGCTAATAATTAAAGGCAACATTTTGATCCATTTTGATGTACTGTGCATGTGGCACGGCGCGCAGCACTGGCGATATGTGTCGCGAGGTAGAGAATTGTACCTGGCGATCATCTGATAGGTTCACAAGGCCACTGGCTGCGGCGCCAGCCTAAAGACTCTTACAGCGTATTTTGCGCATTATTTAGACGGTGGTATTTAGTACTGGAAATAAGTCTATGTTTCGCGGGTCAGATGTCAGGGGTAAGCGGCCAATTTTTTGTTTTGTAATCACTATCACTAATTACAACACATTATACGTGTTTTTTTGCATGAACAACTCTTATCAAAGGTAAGGAACATTTCTAAACAGCAAAATTTCATGACATTTGAAGGCAATGTGTCCCTTTAACTAGTGGTTGGTTCGTGACGTACGTAGCGCATGAGCACTGAAGTTGAAGTGCGAACGACTCTAGTTGAACTATTGTCAACGCGACCATGAGAAAATGGCGGTAGCCAGTTTGTTTACGTTTTTGGACGAGTTCATAGATGAAAGCGACACGGACGATATTTGCTCAGTATATCAACAATGTCACAAGTGGTAACGTGTGCATTATTTCAACATGTTCAAAGGAAGACAAAGTAACAAAAAAATGATCGTTCACTGCTGCTCAATATATTAACGTTTTTTCGCCATTTTTCTGATAACTAGTCCTCTCTGCACTGTGCTATTAAAACGGCTATTGGTAACCAGCGATGCGACCAACCTCTGTAGGCTGGTCGCGAATCGTCGACTAGACTAGTCCAACTATCGTCGACTAGCGTTCGTTCGATCAGAGTTAGTCGAACTATGGTTAACTAATTTTTTCAGTATGAGCATGCATACTCATACTGAAATAATACAAAAATTAGACAAAATAGACGAGAAAACGGAGGAGTTATGTCGACCAAAACTCTTCCAGCAGCATCAACTCCACGTACGTACATGCATAGTGTTTGGCTGTAGCATCAACCGACTATACATGTGTACGTCACGGGGTCACGTACATACATTTACATACATAATGAGCTTTCGCAAAACAGGATAAATGGTTTAGAATAACAACCCTTTTTTTAAAATAAAAAAATCCCTCTCATTTGCAAACTAATCTCCATCAGTTAAACTTTAAACTGTCGGAAAGGTCCAAAAAGTCAACAAAAAAATTGGCGTTTTAGTTGCTCTTTAATGTAACACCGGTTTTATCTTGTGAACTACTGTATATGATGAGTTACTGGCATTTTGCCAGCTTCTGTGTTACTGACCCCGTTAGGATTTCTACTGTCCATGATTCCATCCTCTTGACAAAAGCTCTTCAAACAAACAAGACAAACTATATTTACTAAACAATCAAACCTTAGATAATAGTATATCCTATCCACTACTGATTATTGTGTACAAACTTGCACAGGATAAAATGTATTGCAAGAATTTAACAATTGCATGCAAACATAATAAAATTGACA
The DNA here is from genome assembly GCA_037893225.1 of Hippasteria phrygiana. Classification (NCBI taxonomy): domain Eukaryota; kingdom Metazoa; phylum Echinodermata; class Asteroidea; order Valvatida; family Goniasteridae; genus Hippasteria; species Hippasteria phrygiana. Next base: position 1,615,135 of record JAZGUH010000220.1, on the reverse strand, counting down.
AACGTAAGCTCTTAAGCTGATTATTACTACAGAAATAAGTCAATATTTTTATGAGTAGTTACATATAGCTAGCATATTTAGGATAAAGCTTTTATTTTAGTAAGAAAAACCCAAGAAACCTCATGCTAAAGAGGAAGATCTGTACTGCAATCATAGATGTGTATGTACATGTGTACAGGTTCTGTATATACGTTCAAGGACAAGAGGAGAAAGAAAATACAAAGCAACCTTTCTAGTCCTCGCAAGTTAGTCTTTTGTTGAAATCGGTCCTCGGACGTAAAAAATATGTGCTTTATAGCCTATGGGGTTGGGTTATATTAAAGGAACAATAGGAAACACAAAGCATTGTCCTCGGAAGTATTGGGAAAGTACGACTCTGTGAAATTACCAGGTGGCTATAGCCAACTTCCTCATTTCTTCTCACTGGTGTTAAGCAATCTTATAGGTACGGTCATGATAAGTGACTGAAGAAAGTGTAAAATTGCATGTGTTGCCTGTGGTACATGTACATGTACGAGGTGCAATCAGAAAGTTCAGAGACTGCACCAATGACAAGCAAAAACTGTACGTGATTTAAATCTGGCCGCCATCCCCTTCAAAGTAGTCCCCTTGTGCAGCGATACACCGCTCCCAGCGCTCCTGACACGCTTGGAAGGCTCCCTGGAAATCCTGTTCTGTAAGCGCGTCATGCAAGCACCATCTGCGATTCTCGCTGGATCTCTTCCACAGTGTCAAAACAGCAACCCTTCAGCTTGAACTTCATTTTGGGGAACAGAAAGACGTCGCAGGGAGCCAAATCTGGCGAGTAGGGCGGTGGGGAGCGATGATTGTGTTGTTGCAGGCAAGAAACTTGCGCGTTTCAACGTGCTGTGAGCGGGCACGTTGTCATATTGGAGCACCCAATTGCCAGCGCGCCACAGTTCAGGCTGTTTGCGCCGAATGTTCTCCCTCAGATGTCTCGGAATGGTGCAGTAGAACTCAGCGTTGACAGTCTGACCCTGGGGGAGGAATTCACTGTGCACATCATCGCGAATGTCAAAGAAAAGATGAGCATGCTCTTGGTTGCACTCCTGACCTGACGCGCCTTCTTCAGTCTGGGAGACTTCGGGCTCTTCCACTACGAAGACTGCTGTTTGGTCTCTGGGTCGTAGCCGTAGACCCAACTCTTGTCACCGCTGATGATCCTCGACATGAAGTTTGGGTCATCCCGGGCCTGTTGACGGAGATCCTTGCAGACTTCGACACGGTGCTGCTTCTGCTAGGGATTCAGGTCCACGGTGAAATCGCAAATGCGCACGTACCAGTATAGTCATGAAAATGCATGTAACAGGTGCTGATGTTGATCAAGCGATGTCTTGGAATACTTACTTGTAAACGAAAGTTATTGCTTACACCTGCTATATGCACATTACTGTGCTGCGCTCCGTTCGTTCGTAACAGGAACAGTCTCGGAACTTTTTGATCGCACCTCGTATGCTCATCTGTAACGGTTTAACGTATACAACAATAACGTCTACAACATGTACAAACCGTTATTACATGTTTATGGAGACACTTTATGTGAAAGTTTGAGGTCAATCCATCGACAGTCCCGAGAAAATTGTGAAAAATCATTGTTTTTACAGTGATTTTTTTTTAGCATTCATAATATGCCCATTCCAGTTTTTTTAATGAAAAAAAAATAAAGCCACGCCATTTGAGGTCTTCATTTGAGTTTTTTCAAATAATAGTATTTCAGATGGAAATATTTTTCTCAGGGGCATAGGTATTGGTAGGATCTGTATAAAAACTTGGCTTCCAGATTGAAACTAATCAAGTTTGTTTGAACAAAAACACTGACAATTTGGGAGACTGCCAAAATAGAGCAAGATTATGCTCGGTTGGTAGAGCTCCGGTATGGTATTCCGGAGGTCGCAGGTTCAAATCCAGCTCCTGACAGTTGTCTTTGTTCTCTTTGAAAATTCATTAAATTTTTTGTTGGGTCATTACAACAGCTATAGGCATTTTCACACTATGTCCGTTCGACCCGTGTCGAAATCTACAGGGGTCCAACCCATGTAGACTTTTTAAAAGATTAAACACGGGTCAATTACGCTACCTTTTCACACTACTCAACGCAGTTACACTGGTTGAACTTAACCCAGAGGTGTTTTCAACACGGGTCGAACTTCTCTACACGGGTCGATAGCTCTCAACCCATCTCCCGAGCAGGGTTAGTTTCAACCCAAGTTGAGCGCTCTACACGGGTCAGTGCCGTGTTGAAAATGTTGTAGTGTGAAAAGTCAACACGTGTCGGACCCGGGTACAACACAGAGATTTTCCGTAGTGTGAAAAGGCCTTATATCACACCGTTCTGTACTTGTGTAATCGAAAGCCAATGTAAGGAAAATCATGTTCTTTTTTTTTGCTTCTGGTTTGTGTAGGTACCGTGTTCTAAATATGTCGGAGGGACTGGGGGATATTGGAACCATCAAATGGCCATTGCTGCTGTGTTTTATAGCAGCGTGGCTCCTGGTGCTGTTCTGCATCATCAAGGGAGTCAAGTCATCGGGAAAGGTAGGAAAGTCGTGTCCCTGAGCAAGGTGTTTGACTGCAATAGATCTACTAAGTCCTACCCATTGACCAGTTGACCAAGCACAACCCCGGCTGTGGTCTGACAAAAGTCACATGCATGTGCGTATGTGTCACGTATGGCTGTGATTGGTGTGTTCGTCAAGGAGTATTGGTGAATGGATCTGCCTATTGTCTCTTCTTTGGGTCAACGGTCACTTTTGGAGGTTGAGTTGTGAATTAGGTTTGTGTTACGTTATTCAGTGTTTCCATAAGTTTAATTGTGTTTTTTGTCACGTTTTCACAAGTACAATGTCCCTTGATACAACTCGATTGTCTTGTGTGGATGTGGTCATAATGTTTTGCGCTAAACTATCCCAAGTTATGTACCATTTTCAAGACAATGGAAGTCAGTGATGTATGACTACAGAAATGTTTCAGGATAGAAAGCTTATTGACCCCTAGTTTATGATAACACCATAATAATGGTCAGAGTTGTAGTCGAGTCCCTGCAAGTCCTTTTACAAGTCCTTTCACAAGTCCAATCAGAAGTCCTTTCAATAAAGCCAGTCACAAGTAACTGGATGAACAATGACAAAGGAATGCCTTTGTCAACGCTCATTTGAATAGCTTGTGATTGGGATTAGGACTGGAGGGTTTGTGATGGACTTGCAGGGACTTGCAGGGACTTGCAGGGACTTGTGATGTACATGGCCTTGTCATATTTTCCGTTTGTGGATTACCTTTTTCAGGACACCCTGCATTATGAAGCCTTGAAAGTGTCCTGTAGAAGGAGAATAATTAAATGACTGAATCATACCAAGGCCATGACATCCCTTCATATCACAATCAATCATTTATAAAATCCCCAGCAGCAGCATGGGTGTTAATGATGCGTCCAGTTCTTGAATTGCTGCAGATAGTAATGTCTGTTTAACTAATTCTGTATTCGCGTGAATTAATCATTGAAATTAATCTGTTTCAAAGCAGGGTTGTTTGATTTAAATCACTCGATTTAAATCATTGATTTAAATCATGATTTAAATCACTGGGAATTTTTTTTTTAAATCACTAATAAAAATCATGTTTTGATTTTTTTTTATTTCTGTAATTTGTTTAATGTAAAAACAATTTCTGTTATTCAAACCTGACTGTCATTAACTTTAAATCGCTTATACTCACTCTAAAGGGATGTATAAGGCCAGTTTCCTGAAACAGTGTACTACATTTATCTTGTGTACAATGCACATTGTGTGTGTAATGTACTACCTGCATGTATTATACAGTATTCCTCTCATACATATAGGTTTAAATAACTCATGCATGTTGTAATGCGCCTATCAATTGATACCCCCGCCCTGACCTGACCCCCTCCCCGACCTGACCCCCTCCCCCTGCCCTTTTCCCCCACCTGCCCTTTCCCCCACCTGCCCTTCCCCTCCCCCTTCCCTTCCCCTCCCCCTTCCCTTCCCCTCCTCCTTCCCTTCCCCTCTCCGAGTGCCGATTTTTGTTTCCAGTTCATCTGGCATTAAGGACTTTTTGCTGAGTTGTATAAAAATGACAATTACAAAATGTTGTGTTGGGACTTTTAATGATTTTTAATAAATATTTACGTTTTCCAAATTGTAAATTTTGCCTCATTGTCTCTGCTAAACCGTCTATATTTTAACATAGGCCTAAATCTTCAATGGTGCTCTGTCCATTGAAAGTTCCATTGTCTGGTTCACATTCTACAGCTGCAAATGCAAAATGACGCCGAAAGACAATAGTTCCACCGCAAAAATCGTAAAAACTTTTACAGGATCAAAATAAGGACAGTGCGTTAAACAAAATATGGTGGCTGCATTAAATAGTTTTATTCCACCATGGTTGTGTGTAGAGAGGAGGGGGTTCCTGTTATCAACTTGGATGAGAAATGTGCAGTATGATGGTGATGCTGTAACAGAGATTTTAAGACAAACTTTGGATAAAGAATTTAAAGTAATATAATTGAATTAAAAAAAAATCCAAAGTGCTACGAAGAATAGGTGAAGGGTGCAGAAATTAAAAGGAAATAATTACAGATTCAAAAGAACAGAATTTGTATTTCTCTTGAAGGAGAGCAGATCATGACATGCTCGGTGCTTTCCGAAAGCCCATGGTTAAAAGTTCACAGGCTTACTCTCATGGGACTCGAACCCACGACCTTCTGCTTAGTAGTGCAGACATCAGAGGAACATCTACAAAACATTAAATGCAAAAAACTTGATTTTTTCAGGAGCGATTTGTTTGATAGCTAATTATGTATTTGTTTGTTGACTGTTCAGGTGGTGTACTTCACGGCCACGTTTCCCTTCCTCGTCCTGTTTATACTCTTCATTCGAGGTGTGACCCTGACAGGTGCCAAGAGAGGCATCCTGTTTTTTCTCACGCCCCAGTTTGACAAGCTGCTGTCTGCCAAAGTAAGCCATACACTTCACCCATTGAATACGGTTTGAAGAAAGACCACCTGGCTGGTTGTCATCTATATGTGCATTCCTGCGCATATTCATTGCATTGTTTGCCTATTGTGTGCGTTAAGCTTGGCTGCACAATCCTGTCTTGGCATACCAGTACCCCATTAATAAGTCAGCCAGAAGGAGTTAATTTTGACCAGTGTTTTGTCATAAAGCCGTTTGTCAAAGGTACCCCCAAATCTCTTTTTTTAATAACCCTTTTTTTATTTGTAGACGCTTAAAGTCGCTGTATGCCCCCCCCCCCCCCCCCCCTCAGCAAATACAAATGCAGCTGTCGTACTTTTGCCCTAAATTGAACATTTTAAATTTAAAACAATGTTTTGTTTTCAGTTTTCTTTTGTGCAGGAAGACCAGTCTGATCATATGAACTAATAAACCACAAATAATTTCTGCCTTTCTGTTCATTTTTGTTTCACAGAATCTTGTAAATGACAAACTTAGTTGGAATCCTGATTTACATTTTTGGCTTTTCCGAAATTTTTTGGAAAAGGCTTTGTTTTTGTTCTGATATTTGGCAAAGAAATGAACAGCGATGTAGGTCTGAACACATTTTTGTTGAGGCCATTGAGGTTTCATGGTCTGGACTTTGAAAACTTTGTCTGGGTCTCCCAACAAAGGTCTTATTTTGGTCAAGAACTTTTTTGCGAAATTTCACCACCATAAAAAAAAATGTAAGCAGATTCCCAAACAAAAACACCAAAATGTAAATTTAAAAATGCAGCACATCTTACGTGCGTGTTCATAGATGCATGGGAAGATACGGTATATCTGTTTTAAACAGCACCCACATGTTCCTACTTACCCTAGTCCCCAAGGCCCCCCATGCTTTTGAATTTTTGTACAGGCTGAAATTTGGAGGGGTGTCACTGTCAATAAAAAACAAAAACCTTAAAGCATTCTAGCTAGGCACCTTCCTGAGTCCTACAAAATCCAACATTGCAATAACCAGTGGCACGTTCTTTTAGTACATCAAGCTGCATGTAAAATAACAGTGGTTGGTGTCTGTTCTAAATCCATCAAAAATGGATGTTTGGTTTTGGTAGATTCAAGGGAGCCAAGGCTCATGAACTACCCGTCACCGAGGTATAGGCTCTCCCCTGACACGGCAAATGATATATTTGATCCCAACAGGTTTGGAAGGCAGCGGCTGAGCAAGTCTTCTTCTCCTATGGGGCCGGCTGGGGTGGTATTCACACCCTTGCCAGCTACAACAAATATCGCACCAACACCTTACGGTAGGGGTCCATTTAGAGACAATTTCAATCCAGTGTCCGCCGAAGTTTCACACCAGTAGTGGGATCAGGGTGGGGCATGTGGAAATAAAAAATTTGAAATGAATTCAGTATTATTTTGTCCTCCTTTGGCAATGTGGATATTTTTATAAAGAATTTTGGTTTCACTTTTTTCAGACTAGGGAAAGTTGAAACTCCAAAATGAAAAAAAAACAATCCCTACGTCCACCATTTTTTCTTCTTCAAAAACCCTCATGACTACTACTGGTATGAACATCAGGCCTTGTAATTATACTGATTGTCTTTGGGAAAACCTGAAAACTGAAATGACATTTTCCATGTTAATGAGCAAAGAAAAATGTTTAACTATTATTAGAGTAACAGTTTGTGAAGTTTGCAAAAAGTTTGTGAGGACTTTATTGGCTTCTTTTGTAATAGACATTCACAAAGAAACTATCTTGTTCTGTAGATTTCTGATGTAAATTCTCTTTGGAATATGAATTTCTGTTCACAAAGGTTTCCAAAGACACTCGGTACCATATCCCATTTTATTTTTTAATGTGAAATTACTCCTAGTTGTCCTGCAAAATACGTTTAGCTTTAAAAATGTTGACAGTGAGTCTGATAGTGCAAATGCCCATCCTCTTAAAAAAAAAAAAAAAAAAAACATTTCAGATTTGAGATGTAAAGATACAGTGCCCATTCTCTTAAACAAGCTTGATTATTGGTTCATTAAACATGTTTTCAAATTGAACATGTATGTCTTATAATAACTAAAAAGCAACTTGTTTTCTATTCCGAAAAAAAATGCCTTTGTTCCTGATTACTTTGGCGTCTCTATCACACAAAAAGATCTGCCTTGTGGGTACTCAATTGTTGTTGGGCCGCAATTATTCAGTAACTAAACGTAGCAGAATTGTTTTTGTTCAATGTCTCATTCAAAAGCTCATAATTTGTCTTGTGTTACTACAGACAAACGATTAAAGACTGGGGTGAAACACAGTAGCACAGACAGTATAAGTAACAACATTTCAATGAGTTGAATTTCTTAAAAACAAACACACCTTTTGGTGGTATCATTTTAAGAATTGCATAAAGAGTTCCACACTGTCTGGAATGATCGTGCCATCTTGGAGAAGTTAGATTTATACGTGCAGGCATCTGTGGTATTTTCACATGTTGTTGTTAATTTGTTTGATTCATCATTGCAGTTTGACATTTTCAGACGCTTAACACAATTCCTATTTTCATTACGAAATATTTTTCATCGGCTTGCTCGCATATGCCACCCCAAAAGCAATGTTTCATGTAGCCTGCATCCAAAACGAGACGTACATAAAAAAACCAACCCAAAACAAGTTTAACGCAATGCCCCGATCGGAGTTGAAACAAATTACAAATGGTATTCCCTGGAGATGAGATGATGTGTATTCCTCAAAATGTTTAACTGAAGTTTTAAAAAAGACAAGTTATCCCTATATCAAAGACCTTCCCTATATTTCAGTCTGGTGGTAAATTAGATATCTGAAAAGGTCAAACTGTGAGTTGTACTTTTTAAAGAAATCTTGAAATGCGGTTTGTTGTGGAAAGTCTGAATGGACTTAGTTAAAATGGTGAATTTTATGGACTGCCTTTGAAATGAGCCACTGTGTGAAAAAGCTTGTACAGTCGGGAATATCTGTGTAGTTTGCTGTACACTGTTAAACCATATGTTGTAGGGAATTTGTACATGATGTTGGACAAATTCCTTACAAGATAACACTGTGAAGATAGTTTCTCAATCTAAACAAATGGTTCGGTGTTGAATCATGTCTTTTGGAATCACACCAAAAGGAATGTACATTTTGTGTTTCACTAAGTTTTGAGCATAAAGATCGGATATTGACAATTTGGGAGACTGCCAACATAGATCAGGATAGCTAAGTTGGCAGAGCCCATTGTAGGGTCAAATCCCACTCCTGTCAGTTTCTTTGTTCACTCTTAAAAATTGTCAGTTTGAGCATGTGACATGTACTCTCTGTACTTGTAGAGACTCACATGGGACTCATCGTGAACTTGAAAATAAGTTGAAAATAAAATTTCTGTAAAAAGTACTCAGTTGTTGAACATAATTTGTACAAACCCTACTGCACAGATTTCCTTTAATATGTAGTCTGAAAAAATACAATTTTTATTTCCCCCGCCCCCAAAAAAAAAGAACCAAAAAAATTCAAGGAAACTTTGCCTCTTATACTGATATTCATTTAGAAAATACAATACTCTGAATTATACATGAATTGTTCAGACCTTCCTGGCTTTATTTTAAAATATTTCAAGCTCGTACCATAGTGGCTCATTTTAAATCAAGTCTCTGAATATTTGTACTAATTAGCTTTCGCATTTATCTTCTTAAGGCAGGCCGACTGCTTGAGACGCAAGACTACGTTTTCTCACAATGACATAATTCATACGATACTACAAACACTGGCATACATGTATATATTCAAACTTTCTTGTGGATTAAGAAGCATACTCGGAATACTTACTAACTGTAATGTCTACAGAATTCTCTTTTTAAATTTTCTACATCACAAAAGATGTATTTTTTTCAATATGGCACTACGTCAGTCTGTCAAAAATCGAAAAAGATCATTTCGGGGTTGAACAAGTTGTGAACTTCCCCTCGTCAAGTTTGCTAAGCTATTTTTTAGTAGAGAGAAAATGCTGATTATAAAGTGTTTGTAGTATCCTTCACAACATTAAAACATCTTTACAATTATGACAAAACTGAATGGTTTCCATTGGAGCTGAGCCGTCAGGTAAGAAGAAACAAATGTCTCTGGCCTGAAGAAATATGGTTGTTTGGGATTTCAATAAAAAAAAAAATGCATTAAATTGGAAGAACATTTTTTCCTTGTGAAATTTTATCACGATGGTTTTTGTTACTATCGTGTCTGTAAAATGAGTAGTAGTTTTGTAAAAAAAAAGAAGCCAGAATTGTAAAACCCCAAACAACTATTATTTCAACTTCCAAGGTCTGCGGTGAACTTTCAGATTCACCGCAAAATACACTTGATTGATTAAAGTCAACTTTTGCACACATGGTTGTCTGTCCTACTACCAGTTGTAAGACTGGATGGTGGCCGTGCTTAGTTGACTTTAAAACGCACAAGGCTTGTTCACATACAAAGCCAAACGATGAAATGAATTCAACAGAATACACAGCTGGAGGAATTCAGTCATTTAAAATTGAGCTTCAGTCATTGCGGAATCTTCATTCCTTCATGCGCATCATTCACTACACTTCAGGTCATGCGAGACATGCATTCAATTGATTATAACCTGTTCAGGAAATGGAACAAACTGAAGAAATAGAGTTTGCTTTAAGACAGGTATAATGTGTCATCCGATATGCTGTTTGTTTTTGTGTTTTCAGAGTCCGCTTTACATGAACTGTGATGTACATGTACATGTACATGTAAATGACACAAAAGCTTAAACAAAAAAACAAACATTTATCATCAGGTAGCATTCTATGTGAACAAACCCACAAACAAACAAATCAAAACAATGGGTAGATCCAACGGCCGCCATTTGCATCTACCCCTTGGTTAACACACAGGAAGAAATCCGTATTTAGAATGCTGACCCTGTAAATAATATTTGTTTGACATGGCAGAATGCTTTAACCCCCCCCGCAAGGCCTCGCCCACGAACCGCCGATTCATCAACCAAACAATGGGACACATCCATCGTGCATTTCCAAGTGTTCCATTGTCAGGTAAACCACCATCCAATCAGAACAGCGATTAGAATGGGCCGCACGGGCTTCGATCAGCAGCGACTTTTTGGATCAAGACTTTTTTGGCATCAGATTTTTTGTCTCGCAGCGGGTTTACTGGATGCTTCCCCAAAGCCCGCAAATATCACTGATGCTAGACGAGTGGAGCCTCCCAGAAATGACCTGTTGTCTTTATATCCACCCTAATGATTCCTTTTGTAGGTTTGTTTGTCTTGCAGAAGACTTCTGAACGTGCTTATGTCTTGCAGAAAACTCCTGATAAGCACGACACTTACGTCAGCCGAGTTTTGCATCATGGCTCACAAACGCTGTGAGGAAATTGTTTATGAGACTTAATTCTGGTAGCCTCACACAAGTCTACAGTCAGTGTGTTGCTTTTTAAAGATCTAGAGTACCTTTAAAGTCAGTTTCTCAAGTGACTTTGTCAATTGGTTCATGTTCTTTGTGAACTGGCGCTACCCAGATACAACCTTCTTGGTTTAAAGTTCTTTGTTGATTTGTCCTAATAATAATCACAATAATAATAATAATAATAATAATAATAATAATAATAATAATAATAAAAGAACATTTATAATGTGCCAGTATCTGTCAAAGAATGACGCTCGTGGCACAATACAACAAAAATCAGAATAATAGTTAACCAAAAATGATCTAACCAAAAATATTGTAGCTTTCCTATGTGGTCTTGGGAACTCTAATCTCTTGATCTAAAAAAAAAAAAAGCTTAATGGAAGCATCCGGGAAGCCCTTTGGGAGAGTGCTAGGTTCTTATGTGATTCTCTCTCAAGCCTGTCCATAAGACTCCAGGAACCCTCGTATCAGCAAGTGGCTGCAAGAATTTTCATATAGGAAGGTCCCTTGAGCAGTCGAGGAAAGTCTAGAAATCCGCTGATGCTTTGCGGGTGCTCAAGCTTCCTTAAAACCTCTGGGGGACAAATTGGTTCCTTGGTAGTCCTCTGGAAGGCTTTCGAAGCTCTCACAGGATTCTGCACGTCAAGACTCTGAAATATCTCCAGGCAGTGTCCTTCCGCCGACCTCATAGTGGGTCAAAGATCTGCACGACCTGCAAGCACCTGCTTTTTTCTGTGTACTTTCCCCCACCGTATCTGACAGCAGGTATCTGCAAATTTGAAGCCTGTCTTCAAGTGTATTGTTGTCCCTTTGAATAAGTTGTGTTTTTCCTCTAAATAACAACCCTTCCCTCCTTCCCCAAAACAAAACATTAGGGACACCTTCTGGATCTGCGTGCCATGTGCCTTTACGAGCATCTTCTCCGGAATCGTCATCTTCTCCATCATTGGCTTCATGGCGCAGGACTCCAACCAGGAAGTTAAGGATGTCGTGGCAGCAGGTAAGGAGCTATATTATAGCCGTCTTTCCATTGGAGTTTTCCTTGTGGTAAGTTACCGCGACTCGCTGTCAACATTCCTTTGTGTAATCTTACAGCTGGTCCCATTTGGACTTTTGTTTACGCGGACGGACTGTTAAGTTTGCCGTATGCAGTTGGTGTATTCCCTTAAATCAGTGTCCCTGTTAAACTACCGCGGCTGGGTGAAAGTCTTCCGTGCCCCTGTTAGTTTTATGGCCGCGGTAAGGTGACAGGGACGTTGGTTTCATCGCATGTCCCTGTAACCCATTGGACTTTAATAATATCTGTCATTCTACAGAAAAGCCATGGTAGATTGACATAAAAAGAAGTCCAATGGGAACACGGCTTAAATGACTAGAGCCCCGACCTTATCACAAACCTGGGAAGTGGCAATGTGCGGATCACTCAATGAGCATACAGCTTTATTTATCAAACAGGCCACAAGAGGAACTGACTGGGTAATTTTCATCTATTTCAAAACTTAACAAAGGAAATTGGCGGAATTGGGATTTGAAAAATGTATCGCCACTCTACTGAGCTTCCTTGCCTCAAAAATACTATTATTACAGTCCCGATGTTTTCATAAAAATCACCTTGACAATCAAGAAGGCACAATAGTGTGAGTTTGTCAACGTTATGTCTGAATAATTACAAAGGCCGACAAGTCATGTATTGTTCTTTTTACAGAAACAAAAACACCGTCGGTAAGTACCAACTGCACTCTCTTTATTTCACTTTTTATGTCTGTGCAGGTCCTGGTCTGGCTTTCATCGTATATCCTGAGGCAGTGTCGCGTATCTTCGCCCCTCAGCTGTGGTCGTTCGTGTTCTTCTTCATGCTGTTGACTGTAGGCATTGATACTCAGGTAAAGATTTGTTTTTGGAATGGAGAGAGGACTTGTTGGGGGACTCTAAAATTGTCTTGATGTTTACCGAGACACTGTCGGCCTACACTAAAAATGAACAAAACAAAACACGAGCAATTTCTTTTCAAGAGCCTTATGAAGATACTCTTCAAGATACTCTGAACTGCTCTGACCCATATGGTCGTCGCTAGAGGGGTGTGTGATTTGGGGCGACACTCTTAACCTTTAGGATGTGATTTTCTGTGACAATGGCCGTCCAAATTCACATCCTACTCGATTCAAAATCACATTTGAAGCCTGCAGACTATTGTTGCACCTTGACAAAGAGTACATTGTAACTCCTGGGTTTAACAGCTGAAACTGCATTGTGATTCTGGGCTCTGGATGTGATTTCGGGCTGTCGTTGTGGAAATCACACCCACTTAATCCTCCTGTCCATTTTTAATAGACAATCACAAGGGTTTCACAGTGTCACAGTCCCATTAGTATTTGTTTTCTTCTGTTTTGTTTGTTTGTTTGTTTTTTTGTTTGTTTTTTGGTTTGTTTTTTAAAATCTTGTCAGAAGTTAGATTATTTTATTTTAAATTGTTTTTGTTTTTTTGTTGGTGTGTGGGGAGAGGAGGGTCAGCAATTGTGACGACACACCGCCCCAATTCTAAATGATCTAGCGATGTACCTGCTCTGATACAGATTTGAAGATAGAAATTATGATGATGAGAAGCCATCTCAGTACATCCATGTCCAATTCCATTTTTTCGTCTGTAGTTTGTGACTTTGGAGACGATAATCACTGCATTCATTGACGAGCTGGAGTATAAGTTCCCGGGCAAAATTCGTCGCTGGAAATCCTGGATCATTTTTTGTGTCTGCTTGTTCATGTTCATCATTGGACTACCTTTTGTCACGCAGGTAATGTGAGATGGTATTATAACAGAGATTCTACTTTTAAAAAAATTGTATACAAACTCCATTTTTAAAAACTTTCCGTGTGCATTTCCGATTTTTAAATTGATTTAGTCCCCACAAATTCAGATTTATATTTTTGTATTTAAAGAATTTCATGGAAATGGTGTTTTCTTTAAAAAGAAAAAAATATTGTGTCTGTATTGCCAATGCAGTTTCAATCACTTGTACCAATCACTAGTATAGTTTCTGTGGTAGAAACACACAGGCCATCTCTGATTGGAATCCTCTTTTTGCTGGAAATAAGTATAAACATTGACCTATGACCATGCCACCCAAACCAAGAAAGCATGTGTTTAAAGTACCATCTATCATTGAAATGTGCGTCGCTTTATATCATCGAAAGAGTACCAGAGTGTAGTGTGTATTTCTAAATCACGCATAGTTATCTGTGTAAAGACATTGGCATGTGGGTAGGCATCGACCATATAGTGGGGGCATTTTTATTTGTTAGGCATATTAGGACTGGGTTTATGGGGACATTTCTCTGTCCCCATAACGATTTTGATATGTCCCCACAATTACGGTGCTAGACTGTATGTGAACCTATGTGTGAATTGACCTATCGCCGTTTACGAGTTAACCACGCCCCTTAGACAACCCTATGGGAATTTTGTGTGGTAATTTTTGTTTGTCTCAGATTTTGCGCGTTCCACGTGGAATTATAATTGATGTGATTGGACAATAATTCACAAGCTGCGTTGACGCGATTTGACCGCGATAGGTCAATTAGGACAATGGCAAATAATGTCACACTTGGTTCACGATAATCTGCCTGACCAGGAGAAAACATCACGAGGAAGTTGCCATGAATAAGGTTGAATGCATCCAGTTGTGGAAGCAGAAAGAACGCGGTAATATCTAGTGCATGGTTTTCTATCATTTATAAGCCAGTATTTAAAAAGCTTCTGGCAGCCAACAAAACATGTAGAATCTCTTCTGTTGTATTAGGGGTGAGATTTCTCTAGATTTTTCCTGATTTCATGATTTTTGGTGAGACATCTTGCAGATTTTTTGGTCCTTAAATAGTTTATCATTCCAAAATGACCTCTGCAACCTGAAACGGTCTTCTTTAATAATTCTAATCAGTGTTGTAGTCGAGGCCATCACAAGGCCAGGCACAAGGCCAGGCACAAGGCCAGGCACAAGGCCAGGCACAAGGCCAGGCACAAGGCCAGGCACAAGGCCAGGCACAAGGCCAGGCACAAGGCCAGGCACAAGGCCAGGCACAAGGCCAGGCACAAGGCCAGGCACAAGGCCAGGCACAAGGCCAGGCACAAGGCCAGGCACAAGGCCAGGCACAAGGCCAGCATGTAACAGGCACAAGTAAACAGGCATAAACCATGACAAAGGAATGCTTTTATTACAGCTCATTTGAATAGCTTGAGACTTGGATTAAGACTGCTGGCCTTGTGCTGGCCTTGTGCTGGCCTTGCAAGGTCTTGTGTGGCCTTGTGATGGCCTCGACTACATCACTGGTTCTAATGACCATACTTTTTTGCAATTTTGAACCGTATCTATTGGTAGAAAATGCGGTTTTCTCGTGCATTTTTTTAGCAATGGCATACAAATCAAATATCTCCGAATGTTTTGTTGATTTTTCCTTTTCCTCAAGACTCACCCCTAGGGGTGTGCATCAGAACCGGGTACCCGTGTACCCGACTGTTCATGTCAGGAACCGGTTCCAGATTATGGAATCGAGTACCCGTACAACTTGACATTATAGCATAGTAACTTCCCAGAAAATGAAAAAGGAAAGGTTTCGAATGTTATTTGTCAGGAATTTTCAAAATTAAAACACGACTACATGGGAAACCACACAGATTTCATGTTTATGACTCTCACGAAAATTGACAATAAAGGGAATTTACCGGTTGTGGTTTTTGTAGTCTGGGTATGGATAAAGAGACTCGATGAGATTCCACTATAAATACAACTGTATAAAGCTTCTGTCTTTTGTGTATATGCCGGCGCATGCACGTGCCGAAACATGTAACATGTGTAATGGCGGAGTAGTGATCATGTTTACTGGACAGGCATGAGATTTTACAGACTTCTGTCTGAAATCAGACTTTTGAATCTCAGGGAAAGACATTATTGCAACTTCTGGGATTGGAAGTTTTGGGTTGGGTTTCTTTAACGGGTACCCGGGTACCCGTATTTTTTTCAATCGGGTACCCGGTTCTTTTACTACCCGTAAATGCACACCCCTACTCACTCCTGGTCTATGTGAAAGGGGCCAAAAATCCCCAAATTCCTGACCCCTTGATAATTCCCCAAACTTTCCACAAAAAATCTCCCAAATTTTCCCCCCCAACAAATTCTTCGCAACACTACGTCCACACAACACAGGAAAGGACAAAAACTGGTTTAGATTGATTAAACTAGTTGACCAACTTGACTCGATAATTAACCCGTTATAATTACTTGACCAGGGTGGAACCTACGTGATGACCCTGTTTAACTGGTACACGGCCGGCTTTACTCCGATGTTCCTTGCTTTTGTAGAACTGATCGTAATCTCTTACGTCTATGGTATGTATTGTTCTTTTATTATTAAAGTATAAAAACAATCCTAAGCAAGTAACTTTGTAAATGTGTCAGGATTATGGCATGTCAAACGTTGCAATATTCGATAATCTACGTATTTTTGTGCGATGTTCAAATATATATGTGCGATGTTTGTCATTATGTGCGATGTTCAAATATATATGTTCGATGTTTGTCATTATATGTGCGATGTTCCAATTTATATGTGCGATGTTCCAATTTATATGTGCGATGTTCCAATTTATATGTGCGATGTTCAAATATATATGCGATGTTTTGTCATATATGTGCGATGTTTGTCATTATATATGCGATGTTCAAATGTATGTGTGCGATGTTTGTTATTATATGTACGATGTTCAAATATATATGCGATGTTTGTCATATATGTGCAATGTTCAAATTTATATGTGCGATGTTCAAATTTATATGTGCGATGTTCAAATTTATATGTGCGATGTTTGTCATATATGTTCGATGTTCAAATGTGACCCGCTCTGCAAAAAGGGCACATATGTTGCCAAATTTGAAAATAGTGTTTTATATATAGCTGGAAAGGCCATTTTATAAGCTTTCATATGGTATATGTCTAAGGTCTGTAGCATTTTGCAATCACGAGATATTTGGAAATTTGGAAGTTTGTTTTCAGGAATTTCTTGAAATGACTTAAGGAGAAACAAGCCATTTTAAAAAGCAAAAAGCAAAGCAATAGATGGAAGCACTCGACAAAAACACATTCTTTTTCCAACTTTATTCACTGAAATCAAAGATTTGGGTTATGAAATAGAAAAATATAGGTATCAAAGATGCAAAAAATTCCCTCCCTTCAAAATCACTTGTTTAAAGAATTTTTCACCCTCTTCACATTGAACTGCCCATAACTCCTAAAAGCATACAGCGACTTATGTGCCCTTTTTGCAGAGCGGGTCACAAATAATATGTGCGATGTTTTTCAATTTATATTCGAAAACGGAATTGTGGGATATAGTATGGTTTCCAGACCGAAATAGTATGAATATTCCTAATAAGTTACATCAGGGACCAGACTACAATTAGGACGGTCTATCTGTTGCACTGACCTGGCTGAAGCTAGCCCGCGATTCAGCCCGCGATTCGCAATAGGGCCCGCGATTCGCCCGATCAGAGCAGCCGCATATTGAAAACTAGAATCCATTCGACAAAAGGAGTTTTTTCTTAATGAAATCGCTGGATTCAGGCAACAAATTTTTTAGAAAATGTCAAGAAAATACATACCAATTTGTGCATGAAATTTCAGAATAGGTATGAGCAAAGCTGTACATATTATACTTAACATTGTTTTAGGGGTCTTTTTTAATGAATTAATTAGTCGTTTCGCGAAGGCCCATTTCAAAGGGTTCTCTACATCAATTCCTTTCGGCTCAGCACAATAGCTTCTGTTTGAAAGAAAGTGTACCGCACATGTTTTTAAAAATTCATATTTTTCTTTCATATTCATAATTGCTACCTTCCTGGGCACACTTAATTTCAGCAAGGGCCTATTCCAAGAATGGCTTCTGTTCCAATTAGCCGCTTAAAAAAGTGTACACGATTGGTAATTCTAAATTGTTTTTTTAATGAATTATTACAAAATACCTTTATACTGTAAGTTAATAATAGTCTCAATCATCCTGTGAAATTATGGCACCAGATGTGCTGTCGTTGTCAAGAAAAGTGGAAATTTATATCGTCTTCCAACGATTTCCAGCTGGAAATCGTTGGAGAACTGCCCTGTAGCCGTTAGTCAAGACGCGAGTGGCTACATGGACAAGTGGCGCGCCCCGGACATGATGGCGCCTTGGCATATCCGGGCCCAGATAGCCACGCGCGCCTTGACTAAAGGCTATTATCCGCCCGACGGTTGAAAACGAGCGCCGTTTTTCTAACAACGCAAAACTTTGAACAGGTCAGTACGTAGTCCGTACGTAGTCCGTACGTAGTCCGTACGTAGTCCGTACGTAGTCCGTACGTAGTCCGTACGTAGTCCGTACGTAGTCCGTACGTAGTCCGTACGTAGTCCGTACGTAGTACTCTGTACGTAGTCAGTAGTCCGTACGTAGTCAGTAGTCCGTACGTAGTCAGTAGTCCGTACGTAGTCAGTAGTCCGTACGTAGTCCGTACGTAGTCCGTAGTCCGTATGTGTCATTTTGATTAGTTTCGACAAATTGGTCTTATACACAAATTTGAAGTCCAATTGCAATCGATCTTGGGTCATGCATTCAATATTGCAACCTTTATATGATGCTTGTGTCAAAGGTCAAGTATTGAGGTCAAATGTCATTTGCTGTCAAGTTCTAAAATAGGCTGGATTTGTCCAACTTCTCATTTGAAAACTGGAAGTCCAATTGGAATCAAACTTGGGTCATGCATGCACTATTGTAACCTTTATATGATGGTCATGTCAAAGGTCAAGTACTCAGGTCAAAGGTCATGTGAGGTCAAGTTGTAAAAGAGGCTGGATTTGTAAAATTGGTCCGCATTGTGCTATTGTGCCGATTGAGGTGTCAAAATGTGCAGAGAACATGATTAACATTTAAGCAGGCGAGACGCGTGGTTCGAGAACCACCTTGTTTATCAAGTCTCCTCTAGCCCGCTGGTGCCATTTGTCTGGAAGTCGTTGCCGCTGGCAGCAAACAAATTTGACGTCATAAAACGGCCTCCCCTTTTTGTCGAGTACGAGGCACAAAAGGAATGATGTCAGATTTGTTTGCTGTATGCCTTAATCTGCATAAAACAACAAAATGACACTGATTTCTCTGAGCAATCAACATCCTCTTTAAACTTTCCTACTTTAGATCCCAGGGCATTGCAGTAACAAAGCTACAACCTCTTTGCAAAGATACTTCCACTCCACAAAATGACTAATATCTATTTGCAGGTGTGAACAACTTCTTGCACGATTTGGAAGCCATGCTTGGCTTTATGCCCGGTATGTACTGGAAAATCTGCTGGATGGCTGTTAGTCCACTCATCATTTTTGTAAGTTTGGCTGTTGTAACAATCAATATCACTTTTGGTTTAAGCATTTCAGTACCGAGTTGTTTACACAGATGTATAAGGCTGCAGTTTGGAAACGTTTTCCATTTCGGTTAACCGTAATCCAATCCGTCATGATGCATCATGATTTAGTTAGATGTTCGGCGAGGGCCAATGGGGTTTGGGTGGACGGAATAACGTGACGATGAAGAATGTTTTCCATGTGCTTGTCATCAGCGCACCTGTGCGTCGTAATTGGTTGGATTTGGGCACAGGCCGTCTACGATATTGGCTGAGGGCCAATTGGGCAGGGGCGCGTCAATAATACTTCTCACGTGCTCGTCCGTAATGTACTTCAGGAGTGAATTAATTTGGCATCGTTGTCGGCGTTGTGGGAGCAAGTTGGTTGAGATTACCATCTTAATTAGTGATGTCTGATCGATTTCTGCCGATCACGTGGTAACAAAATCAGTTTATGAACCGACTTCCACACTTCTCTTTGTTTTTCTTTGTTTACGCAAAAGAACAGCGGTATACGGTTAGCCATAACTGCAAAACATACGGTTATACAGATAATTTTAACACCGGAAACTTGCAGCCTTACACAGATGGCACTCTCAAATACCACATTCTTTGTTCTGTCGGGTATAAATTCATTTTCAAAGTGAACAAAGAAACTGGCAGGAGCGGGATTCGAACCTGCGACCTCCGGGTTACCGTACCGGCGCTCTACCAACTGAGCTATCTTGCCCTATGTTAGCGGTCTCCCAAATTGTCAGTATCTTTGTTCGGGTGGGCGCTAGTCAGAAGTCATAAACCCAGAATGCTGTATAGCCAGGGATCACACCCAATTTTACGATACAACTTGGGAAGCGACATTGTGGGGATCACTCAATGAGGATACGACTTTTTAACTTATAATTCGTCATAAATTCAATTCGGGTATTTCTCCAAGTAGAAAAAAAAGTTGACTGCTTGTGGATTGCTTGTGTTTTTAACCAAAATTTCAATATCAAGTGTTGATTGAAATGAAAAAATTGTATGTGCAAAGTTTGTTCTTGGTAAACTTTTCTTTCATAATTAAACTGCTGATATAGGATGGTTGTGGCTTTCCCCAGAAACTTAGGGGTCATGCCTTGTCAGCCGTCTTTGTTCTTGTTTTGTCATCTACTCCCAAAGAAGTGGGAATGAAAATCATGTTTGCGAATGACATTTGTGTTGGTTGTCAATCAATACTCAAAGCCCTCTTCTTGTGTTACGTCCACCCACACGAGAATGTAGTTTTGACTGTGCACAGAAATTTTAACAGGCACTACGAAATGGGTAGAAGGAGCAAAAGTTGAAGATTGAGATGATGGCATTTTCTGAAAGTAAATGTTCAGCTTCAGTTTGATGTGTGTTGCTCTAGCATATTCCTGGCCCATGCCGTAATCTTGTCAAAAGTTTAGAGTCGGGGCCCCAATTGTTTTGAGAATTTTGAGAAGAAAATCTCAAGCCAGTGAACCATGTGAACTATACTCGGTACAAAAACAAAAATTCCCCAAAATAATCTTTCAAGATATACTTCATCAAACAAACCACAAGGGAATTAAACTGACTAGATAATTTTTTGAATGAATTTTCAAAGTGAACAAAGAAAACTGGCAGGAGCGGGATTTGAACCTGTGACCTCTGGAATACCGTACAGGCATTCTACACACTGAGCTAACTTGCCGGTACAGTATTCCAGAGGTCCCAGGTTTAAATCCCGCTCCTGCCAGTTTTCTTTGTTCACTTTGAAGAAGTGAACTCACTTGTAAAACTTTGGGATGTGATGGAAAATGGGTTTTCAGGTGTTGAAATGTTAAAAATCTCAAAATTCCCTTCCCAGTGAAAAGATTTGATTTCTGTCTGTAACTCAGAATGCCAGAATGACTCGTGTCGATAAGCCAGGCCACATATGTTGCTCTGCATTGATGATGTTGATCTGTGATTGTATATTTTGTTCTCCAAATAGATTATCATGATCTACAGTTTTGTGGACTATAAACCAGCCTTCAATGGTGCCTATGTCTTTCCACCATGGGCTGAGGCTATTGGTTGGATGCTGACCTGTTCCTTAGTCATCATCGTTGCCCTGGGAGTTGTGTATCAGTTGTGTGTGACTCAAGGAAGCTTATTAGAGGTAAAACTGGAGAAAGTAAACTGTGACTGGATCTTACGAAATGAGTCTTATAACCTATAACCCCCAGCGTTTTTTATACGGCCCTGCTAAATCCAGCAATTTCCAACCAAACTGAAATGAGAAGCCTGCCAAATCCAACAAAATCCAACTGAAATTTTACTAAGTCAGGGGGAAACAGTAAGATTTACGTGTACATTTTTCTACAAGCAAAAGCTGCGTGCCCAAAATTCTTTTTGGCTAGCCTATCCATTGGACAGGCAGCCAGATGATACACTTTAAGTACCTACAGTGAAAATGCAAAAATCTGATCTATTTTTTAGTGCGCTCAAATGCGAATTATTATTTTTTAATATCTCCAGCGCATCAGGAAGTCTATCAAACCGACTAAGGACTGGGGTCCTGCCCAAAATGAGGACCGCATCAGTGCTGGGTACCAGCCACTTCCAGGAATGAAAGATGAAATGGAGATTGCGAATCTCAATGCCGAAGACGGACCGCCCGAAGACGGACCGCCCGAGTACAACGACAAACCAGCAGTAGCTGATGAAACAGTGTGAGAGCAGCCTCACCGATGCACGAGCTTGGTCCTGTTACAGAACAGGTTTGTCAGTTTGTTGCCGGTTCATGTACAAGTAGCTTTGCCCGTTATACACAAGTCTCTATTTTCCACCTGTTTATGTCGGTATTGTTGGGGATCAGGTGAATCGGTTAGTTGTGTAAAGCATTTGTATGAGTTGTAATAAGTTATCACAAGTCAATCATACAAGTCAATTACCAGTCGCACTGCAAGTCTGGTCTTAGGCCAAGTCACTATGGAAATGAACTGTTACAAAAGCATTCCTTTGTCACTGTTCATGCCCTGTAGCTTGTGAAGCTGACTTGTGATCAACTAGTGATTTGACTGAGAATTGACATAGCGACTCTGATTTGATGCGAATGCAGTGAGCAGGGATGTCAGTCTTCAGGCAGAAGCCAGACTTCAGCTTTTTTCATGTCAACATTTTGGCTAATTTCAGGCCTTAGCATGTATAATCAGGCTCCCCTTACCTTATTTCCAGGCTCTGAATGAGAACCTCCCTGACATCCCTGAGTGAGTTTTGTACGGTGACACAGTGTGGTAAATTAGGGTCGTGCCGATATTTAGTTTTAAAAGTTGGTACAGTACAACTTAGCTATGATGAACACCGCTATACCGAACATCCTCTTTGGCTCCCAAATTGTTGTATTCAATATATACCATTATCACTGTAACACGACCACTGTATGAGCACTTTTTTGGATCCCGTAATGTTTGTTATAGTGGTATTCTACTGTATCTTCTGTAAAAAAAAAAACTCAGCATTCGGTTTTACCACAGTACTAGTTTATTATATCATTGGAAATAACCACACTACATGTAAACCAAATACAGCCTTAATTAGCTGTGTCCGCATTGGACTTTTTTTGTTAAAACCTACAGAGACTGTTGTCAGCTTAACAAAAATTAAGTCCAATGCGGACAGCCGGTAAACTTGCCAAATTGTCAAGTGTTGATCGTCGGTTGTCGGTTTTACTCTCCGCAGCAGTAAGTTTTACAGGCCCAAGCGAGTAGCGGAAGAGTTACGTGGTAGATTTTACGTCGCTGAAAAGTCCAGTGCGGACAGCCACGGTAAAGTAAAAACCTACATTTTGATCACGTGCCGTCTGCAGATCAATGCATGCTGCGCAACTGCATTGGCATACACAATGAAATGCGTGTAAATTTAGCGCGTTCTACAAAACCACAGAGAACATTCACTGCATAATAGTTTTTATGGCCAAGGACTTTCAGCGAGCCGTGTAATCCAAGTGCGGACGCACGGAAGAATAACCACAGTGGAATGTTAACAATCACGTACGGTAACTTTTGACAATAATTAGTCCAATGCGAACGCGGCTTTACTGTGCTTACAGGCCTGTTTCAAAACTTCCATGGGTTATCAAAAGGGCCTAACCAATCAATCAGATAGTATGTTGATATTAAGATTTTGCGTACGGATGACGTCTGTGGACGCAAACAAAAAAGTGCCACCAGGCCGGATGACGCCATTGGCCGCCGTTTGTGCAGTTTCAATCCATTGTTAGATTATTGTTTATGATACGCTTGACTGCACAAACACATTGTAGCGGTTCGCTTGGCTGCCAGAACCACCAGGACACCCTGACGTCTCCCGTAAAATACCGTGCCCAAGGGGTTAAAATGACTGAAATGACCACAACAGTTTTTGGTTGCCAAAATGTTTATATGCAGGTTAAGACCTATTTTATTTTCATTATCTATGAATGAGGTGTACAACAAATATGGGTCGTTTCCACTCATGATATAGTTCTGTTATTTTCTCGGCTGTGCTGTGGGAAATGCTATCTGGGATGAGAGGCTAGTTTTACTGTATTACCCGTAAACAGTTCATGTTTGTATACTGTGGTTGTTGTGCTCAGTTCATAAAATAGTGTAGGTTAAATTCTAAAAGAAATATTTAACCCTTGTCTATCCTTGCCCCTATTGTTTACTCCCATGTTTACATTGTTGACTACAATGTGTAGCTAAAGGTCAAGATAGAGATACGTTGAGATTATAGAGATAGAGATTATAAATAGAAACTAAATAGTTTTATATAGGAGAGATACCAAAGATTTTGTGTTTTTTCCATTACGGCAAATTTTTTTTTTTATCTTTGATGCCAATTATTTGTTCATTTTTAAACAGAAACCAAAAATGTACCAAAGATGGTTTTTCTCTTTTCACAAATTTATAGAAAGGGTAGCCTTTTTATTGAAATTGTCTGATCACTTTCTTTGATTATTTGTTTTGTTTGTTTGTTCTGTCTGTATTAGATAGATGCTTAGCTGCCTGGCACACCAATTTTCCAATTCACATTATCCGGATCTGTTTGAATATATATATTATACTCGGGCGGAGTCCTGTAGAAATTGTAGACCAAAATTGTACCATTTTCCCTTACTTTTGAGGGCCGTGTATTTTCGGGAGTTATTACCAAAATTCAGCCAAAAGCATTTTTTGTAATACTTTGTATTCAAACTATAGACGGGAAGTCTAGTATTTAGCTTTCATTTTGACTAAAACGGTGGTGCTAAGTATGATCTTGTCGGGGGCTTGTGTATTTTTTTGTAAATGAGATGCATCAAATATGCCCTTCATGAAGAAATCATTTTCCTTGAGGTTGAGAATTCCTCAAAAATAGGAAAGACGAAAACATTGTAGACATTTTTTTGTGACAATCAAAAGGTACAGCATGTTCTGCGAACCAAATTAAAGTGCTAGTATAAGTTAAGCATTACGTTATTTTTAAAAAGCATTAAGTTATTTCGAAAAGAAACTGCCTGTTCCTGTACTTTAGTAGTCGATAGTTAGTCAGAAGTACAGCTCATATTTGTAAGTCACATAGCAGAGAACAGTGCTTGAGAGGATGTAAGATCAGTGTTTACTTTAGTCAGAAGTGGTGAAGAACACTGCTTACTGGACACTATGACCCCGTTCCCACTAGATCCACCAATTGGGGGATCTGATCCACCTTTTGCCAAATTGCCAGATCAGATCCTGCAATTGGTGGATCAGATCCTGCAATTGTGTTAGTGGGAACGCTAACCGTTATAAGGTGGATCAGGATCTGATCCACCTTTCTTGATCCACCTAAAGACCAGGATACAGATCCCCCAATTGGTGGATCAGATCCTGCAATTGGTGGATCACGATCAAGTGGGAACGCAAAAGGTGGATCTGATCCGGCAATTTGACCTGTCAACATCCGGCTGGTGCACGAGTGGCGCGTAAAGTTTGCGGTCTGATGAACGAAGAAATACGTTTAGGCGTGTAGCTCATGTGAAAATTTCCCACGTGCACGACATGCACAATAAACAACTACTGAACTACGGGCTGTATACAAAATGTGTCACCACGCGTGCGCGATGCAAGCGTGCATGCATCCATTCAGCGTACATGTGTATTCCTTTCGTTCCGTACTGGAAAGTCGTCCGCTTCTAAACCTTTTTCATTCGTGTAATTTTACTTATTTTTCCATCCACAAATAATTCCGTGTTAGTGTATAGCCTGCAGCGTGTCATAGAACAACAACCGTAGCAAAGTTTGAAGAAAATACGTTTTACGATCCGATTCGAGCCAGTACTTATAATATTACGATTAAGTTTGGACTGCTCTCCGCATGGGCAAAATCAGACCGAGAAGCATTTGGATTTCTTCCTCCATGTTGAAACTTCGAACATCAAAACATCGCACATGTATTTGACCCGTCCCAGCATGCAACGCAGCCACACAGCGCGCGCTCAGCAAGTAAGCGCATGCGTAATACCGAACCCGGTGACCTTTCGGACTCGACACTTCCGTTCGAAAAGGTGGATCAAGCATAAGTGGGAACGCGACTTGCGGTTTCGTTGCGGTTAGACAACGGTCACACCAAAATGCCGGATCTTGATCCACCTTTTCCCAATTCGAGTGGGAACGCGGTCTAAGAAGAACAGTGTTTATTTTGTTAGCTGAGCAGAATCTTGCTTACTTAGTTACAAGCTGTGAAGAACACTGCTGACTTAATAATTCAGAATCTCCAATATAATATTCAGTTTAAGCTTTGGAAAACTACTAATAGGAACCATACCTGTGTCAGTAATTAGAAGATGCTAAGAACAGTACTTGTTTGGTTAGAAGCTTCTCATATTATAGGCCCTCCAAAAAAACTCGCCTTTTCCTGCACAAAATACACACATTTTATTAAAATCATTGTCTCTAAAACAGCTACGATGGCACAATTGTGCATTTCGCCATCTCACTTTTAAATAAGTTTACTTTTTACCTCCCGACTTCCGAGTTACACGACATTGATAGGCAACACAATTTTTTTGTTTTGCCTTAGAACTGTGAGTTGCATGTAACAGTACTTTAATAGTGAGAATTTGCTGCAAGAGTCGTTCCCACTTTGTTAGTTAGAACTTCATATGAGGGCACTGGTTTAATGAATGTTGAAATTAATGGACTGAGTTTTGGTAATCATTCAATTGATTTCAGTTTTTGTGTTGGTTGGTAATTCAGAACGAAAAACATTTGGGTGATACTTTTGTATTATCTTAGAGTTTAGGCTTAGAGGCTAGTTGAATTTTGTATATTTTACAAATGTTGGCTGTTAAGATGTTGGTTGAGTGTGCTTAAATTAGTTGCATAATTAGGGAAATGATTGTACTTCGTAGTTTTTGAAGTAAGATAAAGCTTTTGCTAAAAGTTGTATAGAATTGGTAGATTTAGTTATGTAAGAAGGCATCCTGTTTGTGTCCATACGAAGTGTGACGATGTATGCCATAGTTATTTGTTTGTTTGTTCAATTGAAACAGTTGTTACATTCGTAAATATCTCAGTTAAGTTATTTGGTTGATTACCTTTCATGTGAGTGAATTGGTAAACAAGTACTGGCTGTAGTTGTTTAATCACACCGGTCTGTACCAATTATCATCAGGTGGGAAGTATCTGTAAGGCACTCACCCACAGCAATGGATTGAGTATGTGCAGGAGTGCGCATACAGATGACAACCGGCCAGGTGGTCTTTTTCAAATGTTGATTCATGTCTTTATTCCGTATTTAGAAACAAAAATACCGTGATACCTTCCCACCATTGTTGTATATTGCTATTACGTTCAGGTTCAAACTATACTGCAGTGTTGTGAAGCAGTATCGTAGAGCTATGTGCTGCAGCATGCTTAGACTGAGCTAAATTGTTGTTGTAAATAAAATTGTAATAACAATTAAGTTACGCAAAATGACTTGTAGCAAGCCAAATTAGATCTGCAAGAGTTTATTCTCAAAATTCTTGTTTTATTTAACATGGAAAATGTAGAACCTATGTTTGACAGGTTTCTTTGGGTTATCCTGTTGTAATATTTATTCTTGTTATTGAATAATCAATAATAAGTGGGAAAACATAACTTTTTTTTCTTCAGAATTTAAATTTTTTGTTTGCCCAACGGCTAAAAGCCACTCTACGTAAAGGGCAGCAGCTGAGGTGGTGGGGTTTCCAGCCCTACCACCCTTACACACACACTCAGTCATGTAAACAGGTGCAATCGTGGACCTCCCATTGTTCCTCTTTTGTTTATACTCTAACTTTTTCGGAAGGCCTCCCATTGGTTTTGTACACGATTTTCAATCGTGGACGTTAGGTCAAACGTGGACCCCTTTGTCTACGCTCGAATTCTTTTGTCCTAGGTCCACGATTGCCGGCATATACAAACTCACACACACACCCAAGTGTGTAAACACCGGCAATCGCGGACCTCCCATTGTTCCTCTTTTGTTTATACCTCCCATATGTTTTGTACACGATTTTCAATCGTGGACCTTGACTCAATCGTGGACCCTATTGTCCTCTTTGTTAAAGGTCCATGGTTTTAATAGCTATACAAACTCACCCATACATACATGTACATATAAGCCATTTTGTGGATGCTGCGGTATCGCCATCTTTGCTTGATCCACCATCTTTGAGGGCAATTAAAGTGCAGTGAAAATCTCCATGGAGATTAGTAGCATGCATATGCCAATAATCTCCATGGAGATAATGAATTGTCATTGCATGTTCTCCCTCCCCCCTCTCTCTCCCCTCCCCCCACCCCCCAAGATGGCGGTGTCAAGCAAATAAATAGCGGTATCTATAGCTTGTGTAAATGCATGCATGTATGCATGCATGTATGTACAAGTGTGGTTAAAATTTTACATGCACTTAGAAATTGTTCCTTCGATTATTCCTGGAGGCCCGTTAAGTTTCTCACAATTTTTCTTTTGTAAATTCTCAGCATATCGATAAAATCATGTTTCAGAGTCTTTCCTCGCGCATGTGTAAATCATTTGGATTAGGTTCCTAGCTTTTTGGTGAAATGAAGCTATATTTATGGGACTGCAGTGCAGAGTTGTATTCGAGTCCCTGCAAGTCCTTTCACAAGTCCTTTCACAAGTCCTTTCACAAGCCCAGTCAGAAGTGCTTTCATAAAGCCTGTCACAAGTAACTGGACGAACAATGACAAAGGAATGCCTTTGTCACAGCTCATTTGAATAGCTTGTGATTGGGATTAGGACTGGAGGGCTTGTGATGGACTTGCAGGGACTTGTGTAAGGACTTGCAGGGACTCGAATACAACTCTGCTGCAGTGTATATTACGTGTCGATCACATCTGTACATGTTATTTTTTCCATCCTTGAATATGTGGGAATTATCTGAAATATTTTGAATTTCATTTGAAGGCTATTACCAGTTACATTTTGAGATATTCAGTGTACTTGTTAGCATAGATTTTTCGTATTTAGTGTGCTATTTTATTTCCACAAAGAAATGATTACTTCCCTTTCTGTTCAAATAGTTCCTATAACCCTGAATTGTAATTCCATTTTGTAATATGCATGTTTTTCTTGTTATCGGCAATATTATGCCAAACCACCTTTCTCTGATGATTTGTTGTACAGCAGTTTTAAAATTCATATATCCTGTTAACTACATGTATATTTAATTTAGTAGGATTAATGTTTTGTTGATGTGTTGTATTTTAATTTATACTATTTTTTTTACAAGATTGGCATGCCCATGTGTATTGTTTTTTAATTTTATATTATTTTACTTTTTTTGTGAGACATTATGTGACTTGCTGTGAGGTATGATATAGCTTCAGTAATTATCAAAAATATGATTCATTTCAAGCTGAGAGCTTACTGTCTATAAAGATGGTACCATTACCAATCCAGAGAAGGATATCCATCTGGAATGCTACCAATTGTATCTGAACCTCTTCAGAAAACACCGATTTATTTCGATAAAAATATTTTGATCAGAAATCAAATTAAGTATATATATGAAAGTGCACAAAACCACTGTTAAAACAATGTTTTTTCACTCCTTTTTTCATGACTCGGAGGACAGATTGAGTTCAATCTTCCACAGGTTGTTTGTAATGTATATGCTGAGTATATACTGTCTGCAACTGTTGTCAGTGAATACCCCCTTGCGTACGGATGACGCAAATATGCGCAAAAAAAACAGTGCCACCAGGCCGGATGACGCCATTGGCCGCTGTTTGTGCAGTTTCAATCCATTGTTGGATTATTGTGTATAGGTTACGCTTGACTGCACAAACACATTGTAGCAGTTTGCTTGGCTGCCAGAGCCGCTGCGGCACCCCGACGTCTCCCGAAAAATACCGTACTCAGTGGTTAAACAATGTGCAGTGATTACTAGATATGTGGTACTGTCTGACTGGAATGTACGCCACCAATCTGATAGTCTAGTACCGATCTATTCTATTTATCATGTCCATAGGCTGGTTAATATACAAAGCATACAGTCGCTGTGTGGGCTATATACAATCTTTCACTCAGTGGCACAGAATTTGTGGTCATGTCGTTTGATTCCTCAAATAGCGATCTGACTGGGGTATGTATGGTAGCCCAGAACGGACATCCGGAACTCATAAATATTGTGGGAAAATATTTTGTACTTTTTCTTTCAAATATTTGTCGCAAATATTCACAACATTTTTTAACTTGGATTCGCCCATTATTACAGGTACTTAGCTTCCTTATTCTTTGCGATACCATATCAGGTTTATTTCATTATAAGCTTTGGGTCAAATGGAAAATAAACCAGATAACATTTGCGTAAAAGTTGCATTCGTTTATGATTTGATTTACTTTTTCTTCAATTTTAAAGTTTTGATATGATTTTTAGCATTTGGGAACATATTAATAAAGAAACTTTTGGTTGAATACAAGTTTTCGTCATTCAGAAATAGGAAGTTATAGATTTAGGCCAGAAATCTAAAAGCACGAGATTCATTTTAATAACATGCGTCTATTTCTGTGGTACGGTTATTTTTGTGTTTACAGTATGACACATATCTAGGACATCCATAGAGAAATTTAAAATAATTTACATTTTTAACTCCCCTTCTAGTTCCCACCTCCATTTCGAAGCATATGATGCACGATATGGGGCAGAGGGAACCCCCCTCTTTTGTGTTTGTTATTGTGTTCCCGGAATCTCAGGAATTCTTTTCAGATGACTACGGGGATGTGCTAGGTAATAATAGGGTATAGGGACAAAATGGGGGGGGGGGGGGGGGGGTACCCCTCTGCCCCCATATTGTTCTGGGTATATTTCGAAGTACGAAAGAATGAAAATAATGGGTTGTATGGATAAAAAGTAGCATCTTGCTTTAACTTCCAATTTTGTAGCTTTTTCTGCATGCAGTGTGGGTGTGTACGTACACCCATGGAGAAATAAGACCCAAAACCCATTCAGTTGTCCCATACACTTCAACTGCTCACGAATTTAGTTTATGCTGTCAAGAATTTAGTTAATACTTCTGCTAGGAAGCATGTGTACGGAGCTCTGGAAGTGCCATTCGCCTTGTCGAGATCCTGACATATTTTATCTCAGAATGACGACATATTACAGGCAAGATGACGACATCCTCTGATAATTTATCACAGGATGACAACATCCTGAAAGTGGGATGATGACATCCTGAGATAATGTATTAGTTCCGGACATTATCGTGCAAAGTATCTTGTAAGCTTTCATATATTTTTTGAAAGAAAGAATGATGTCAACTTCTGTCAATCAGAATGTCGTCATCCCACAATAAATTATCTGGGGATGTCGTCATCCTACTTTCAGGATGTCGTCATTCCGTGATAAATTATCTAAGGATGTCGTCATCTTGCCTGTAATATGTCGACATCCCGAGATAAAATATGCCAGGATCTCGACAAGTCGGATGGCACTTCAAGAGCTCCGTACATGTGCTTATCCTTTTTGTGTTTCTTCATAGCATTTGCAATTTTTTGACCCAATGAAGGGGGACGTACCGACCGGGAGCAGTCAGCTAGCGGAAATCAGCGGTCGACAGAGGGCGCAATTTATGTACTCGCGTAGGGCTGGTTCCACTTTACTCTCCAATGCTTTGAGTATTACGCAAATGGTAGGGGACCCGTCGTCGATACAGAATTTGGAATTTTGACTGACGACTTTGCTGAAAAATGGGAAAGGTCATTTGATAAAAAAGGGAGTCAAAATGCTACCAATAAACATATTATCGTGTTTCTGGATGCTTTGCATCATAAGTTTTGGTTCTATGTTCATTATCCAATATGTACCTAACATGCCAAATGTCATATGGAATCTCATTTCATATGGTAAAGTGAGGAACCTTCCCGGTGAAAAACAACGAAAGCGAAGTTCACTAGACCAATGGCTTGACGTTCCTAAACAGTAAGTACAAAGTAGGGGGTGTGCTACTGCTAGCTTGAAAATTCCAGCTCTAGGCTCATGACATGTGAGATTCGCCGTTTAGAGCTGGAAGACCTTGCAATGCATAGGGTTCACAGTTTTTTTTTATATCTTCCGTTTCCCTGAATATATCAACCGAACACTCGCCCAAAACGCAGTAGTAATTCATGCAGCAACTGATCCCCTCAAAATGAGAATACGATCAAGTTAAACCTGTCGAGCGCAATCTGGAGTTTTGCGCAAGTTTTTTGTACTCCCTCCTGAGTTCATATCCCTATGAATGGATTTCATTCAAAGGGAAATTATCTCAGGATCAATAAACCTGCGCAAAACAACAGATTGCGCTCGACATACATGTATCCCAACAAAATAATGAATTTCTCGTGCAACCCGGAGCATGCATAAACGAGCTGTGTACAAAACAATGGGAGTGCATTCTTGAACATGACATAAAGGATGGTTTGCGATCGATTACCTGTCCCGGCCAGCGGCACTGCGTGCGCCTCAGGGCTCGATGTACAACGACTATTTGCTGAAGCACTGACAGTGATCAGGCAGTCACTCTATTGCTTACGTTCTTGTCGATGTCTCAGACCGCCTGATCGCTGATCGCTGATCGCTAATCGTTGTCAGTGCTACAGCAAACAGCCGTTGTACATCGAGCCCTGAGGCGCGCGCAGTACCGCTGGCCAGGACGGGTAATCAATCGCAAACCATCGTTCATGTCATGTTCAAGAATCCACTCCCATTGTTTTGTACACTTTTAGGTTATTGGAATTGCCAAACCAGTTAAGCCCAGCGACATTACAAACCAACAAGTATGCCGTAGATAAAGTAAAGGATAGGGTTTTAGTTTTTGAGGGAAATATTCGGGTAAAGCGACGATGAAGACGACAAAACGCAACGCGAAAATAAAGGTGGAAATTACCGCGACACACAGTAAACACGCAAAACCGCGTTGATTCGCATAGTGGCAGCTGCCGTAAATCGCGTAAGAAAATTGCATTTTCTACTGTAACAAACTGTTCAAAATTCAAAAAAATGATGTCAATAGAACTAAGAGAAGTCTGCTTTAGGTTGAAAAAGTCATTTTGTAATGAGAAAAAATATCCTTGACTCTAATTTGATCAAAACTAAGGAGGGGCCCTACACTACACAATCGTTGTGTGTGGCGCGGGATGTCGGACCTAGCTGGGAAAGATTTGACTTTGAAAACCCCATTCCAAAATGAATCAGGAACAGAAAAATCTGACAAACTAGGCATCCATTGTGGTTCAGAATTGTATAAACACGTGACTCAACATTTGAGTTCAAGACTTTTGTCATGAAATTTTCGTGCAAAGTAATGTGCGTGACTATAAAGTCGCCGGGCCCTTTTTGTCACCACTCGTACATGGGTCTTTCCACACTAACGGTTACAAAAGTGTGACATTTAGAGGGAACCAGGGACAGGAGTCCATACATCACGTCATTTGCCATGTTTTCCCTCTTTCTACATCCCCTATTCTAGTAAGAACATTGCCCACCAAAATGTTTGATAAATTTCTCAGGTTTGGATGAATTACAGAGGATTATCCTCAAGATTTAATGTTCATAACATGGACAGACATTTCATTTTAAAGTGTTGGGAAGTAGTAATGAAATACATGAATTATCCCAAATTTGTTCCTAGTGTAAAGCTATCTATTAAGACATTGCCACTGGCCAGTCTCAGGTTAAACCTCCAGGTATTTATTAAAGTACAGGGTGTACATCTTCAAGACTTCATGTTCATAACAGGGACAGACATTTGTCACAAAATTCTGTCCATGTTATGAACGTTGTTCAAGTCGCATCTTAATTTCATAAATAATAAACAGGCTACTTTAGTTTGAGTGATTAACAATTCTACATTGAACAAGTAATATAAATGGAACTAGGGCTGGATTAATTATAACAAGAATATACCTGTATGACTCAAGAATGTCTGTCCATGTTATGAACATTATCCTTCATTTCATCTTAAAGATAGACTAGTAATTTCCTACATATCCAGTGAATCAGCCTAGTTATTTTTCAGTGCAATCACGAATGATACAGGAATGTCTAGAAAACAAAAATTTGCAAAAAACCTGCTTTGAAATCCCCCTTCCATGTCTCACCCTAAAAGTTATCAGTTGTAACAGTTTAGTGTGGACAGACCCAAATACGTACGAGTGTGTAGACAAAAAGGTCCCGGCGACTAATTTAGACAAAATTGAGGTGGAAGGTGATGAAGAAAGTACCACTAGGCCTACATCAACATGACACCCACTTGGTTTTTCTTGTGTTGCAGAGTGTACATTTTCCACTCCCTAAATGATAACAAAAAGGAGAGGAATTAAAAGCAAGAACTGTTGCGAAATTCTGATTTCAAGTACATTGTCTTACAGGTGGTTCACCCATTTCTATGCGGTGTCGGTCATCTGCAACGGTTTCCTGCTGTTTAAGTTGCTGCAAATCCTATTCTTCGAGGGTCAGATGCCTGGGTGGTATATGGATCAGCTGCGATTTCTCACTGACTTTCCTTTGGAGAATCCCAAAGGTACAGCAGGCTGCACTTAATTTATTTCTGCACAGTTGTAATGTTTTAAAACCCCCCACTGCACAATTTAACAAAATCCAACAGAAATAGACCCAAGGCGTAATGATGTAATGACTTTGTTTACATGTGCGCTTTCATATGGGAGTCAATTAGGGCGCCAGACAAGGTAGGGAACCTGGCTCTCATAGGAAAGCTCACTTGTAAACAAAGCATGACGTCATTACATCTGGGGTCTATTACTCACTTTTAATTGAGGTGGTGGACTCCACTATTTGGTGGAAATCAACTGGATAAAAATGGGGATAGCCCTCTTGGAAACTACAGAGGCTGAGTAATAAGAACAGATATGAAATATTAAACTAAAAAAGAAAATAGTTTGGGTGAGAGGTGACAATTACCAGTATTTATAACTATTTTTAGGCGTGTCGCATTGCAGACGGGGCTCTATAAGTGCTTAGCATTGTTCTCCTTCTTGTGCCAAATTCTGTTTCGTGACACGGCTCAACAGAAGAGGGCGCTACAACATTTACTATGCTTTACTGATTCATAGGTGGACGACGCGGCTCCTGCACGAATTCGTGCTTGTTTTCTTTACAAATAGCAGTGGTGGTGGGAAATCATGCTAAAAAAAGGAAACTAAGAAGCTAGATGCATTTTGTTTGTGTAGGGTGTGTGGTCTTTCCCGACTCAACCACTTGTTTTCCCAACAGCATCTCATCTGTCGGTTGTCATTGCTATCGCACTGCTGCTCTTCCAGGGAATGAGACGCTTGTATGAGTGCCTGTTTATCAGTACTTACTCCAGTTCAACCATCCACATATCGCATTACGTACTGGGCATCTTCTTCTATGCTTTGGCCGGATTGTCCATCCTGGCTGAAGGACCTGACTTTCAAAAAGCAGGTGATTTTGTTTAAAATGTTCGTAAAGGAAAAAGAAATTCAAGGTTTCAAACAAAAATGCTGTGGCGTGACCCTTGGCTGTACGGCATTAGGGATGTATCACTTCTGACTAGTGCCCCCCCCCCCCCTGAACAAAGATGTTAGTAGTTGTGAGACCCGGCAAGACAGCTAATGTGGTAGAACACTTGTATGGTAATTTAGGAGATCTCGGGTTCAAATCCTACTCATGTCAGTTTTCTTTGGGAAAAAAATGTTTAATATTTGTGTGAGAGATTGTAAACTAAACTATAACCTGAATACTGGTTAACATTATCTTGGTTTTCCTGTAGATTCCCTGGGCACACATTTTTGGGGAAGCAAGCTTATGAATATACATTACAATCAAAGGGTAGCAGCTCAAATTATTTTGTATCTTCTTGTCAAAAGCGAAAAGGCTATAATTATGTGTAGCCCATTGAAATGAGCGTAAAATTGTTTGTGGCATGTTAAGTCAGAAGCAAAAACGACATTTTTTTTCCCACAGGGAAGTCGATTTGGAGATTTTAACAATTCTACATCCAAAATACCCATTCTAACAAATCCCAAAGTTTAATAGCCACAAAAGAGAACAGTGGTTCCTAGAGTGATATATTATTGTGCTGTGTTGTGTTGTGTAGTTTAATTCACCAACTTTCAGCATCATTTTCTCAAAACAGGGTACCATGACTCAAACCAATTGAAAATAACATAGTGAGGGGTAGGAGTGAGCTACAGAAATACAGACTGCATCAAAACAAAGTTTATAACTTGTACTTTCAAGAAATACCTTAACCTTAACCCTGCCACAGTGCACACAAGTCGATGTGACAAAGTATGCAATCTGATGCATCTGACAGGGTTCAAGCCAAAATGCACTGGAGAGTTAGGGTTAAACTGTTTTCAAATGTTTCTAGGTTCCACCCGTTTCAAAGGGCCTAGCCACATGTATGATTTTGCTAGTAGAAGGTCAGAAAGATTATGCCTGGGTAACGTAAATTTCAACTGAAATGTTGTTGTTTGCCCTGTTGTGTAGCTTCCTTTGATAGTGTATGGCAGCTTGCTGAGCAGTTGGAGTGGTTCAATGTGGTTGGAATCATCGTCTTCCTCTGGGCAACCTATCACCACCACGTCGCACACCAAATATTTGCAGGTCTACGCAAAGGAGATCGAGGTAAATAAATAAAACCATAGGGTTGGAGCAATGCAGTAAGAGATTCAGAGGTGTTATTCAGATTCCTGTAAAAAGGTCTTTAGAGCTTCACATGTTTAGGCAAGTCAACGTGTAGCCAGTCTCTGAAAACTCTTGTTTTATATCCTTGTTGGGTGGATCGGTAGATCTGCGCGATCAGTGCTGTCACACAATCTATCGTACTTGCAAGCATCAGTTGGTCGCACAGACATATTTTGCACCATCTGTCATTAGTGCAATGCAATTTTTCTGGGGGCAGTATACTGATCTACAGAAGTTGCGTAATTGGCAGATCGTGACTCATTTAAAAGAGATTAACATTTGTACTGACAAAAGGATAGCAATTTATTATTTTTTTAATGTGCCACACCTATGAAAAACATGCCACTGCGAAAGACCTTATTTCAAATCACTTGTGCAGAATAGAATTCTTGCCATCAGTTGTTAGAGAGCAATAAGGTTTATGTTGGTTTTACGCAATTGACCTATCGCGGTCGAATCGCGTCAACGCAGCTTGTGAATTATTGTCCAATCACATTAATTAAAATTCCACGTGGAACGCGCACAATCTGAGACAAACAAAAATTACCACACAAAATTCCCATAGGGTTGTCTCAGGGGCGTGGTTAACTCGTAAACGGCGATAGGTCAATTAGAACCACACAACTCCAAAGATACAATTACTTTCTGTAGGTGTAAAGTGCACACGTTCGTCTTTGGATGTTGTAGATCGTACTCACAGGATGCCACGCGGGGACTGGTTTGAGCTGGTGTCCTGCCCCCATTACTTGGCTGAGGTCCTGATCTACCTAGCCCTGGTGATTGTACTCGGCCTGAGGCACTCGATGAGTTACCTGGTATTAGGTTTCACCGCCTCCAACCAAGTCTTCGCCGGTATTAGTGTCCATGAATGGTATCTACAAACATTTGACAACTATCCCAAAGATAGAAAAGCCGTCATTCCGTGGCTTATATGAAGATATAAAGTCGGACCTTTATATCGTTTTGTTTTGTTTTATTAACCCTAACCCCCTTCAGTGTTTTTCATATGGCCCTGCTAAATCCAACAATTTTCAACAGCTTTTTACCATTGTTGGATTTAGCAGGGTTAGGGTTAAGGTGATAAACATGCGATGACCTGATCTTCACCATGTTAGAAAAAGGGGAGGAGGGACGTGGCTGCAACCCTCCAAGGTGATTATTACCAGGGAAAAATCCGTTAATAATTTTTATCTCTATTCATAAGTGCCTTCTCATAAGAGCAAAAATCTCTTTTAAATGGTAAAAATATGTAACTTTGTTATCCCAATTTGTCTCAAGAATGAGTGAAATAGCTGAATTCCGTCTCAACATAAGTGATTTTCCCACAAGCTAGACTCATCCCGGCCTCATCCAAGTTCTGAATGTGAACTTCTGGATTGTAATGAGGAATGTTCCCAAATACCAGTTTTTAAGTAATAAATGCTTATAAAAGTCATAAAATTGTCATATAATCAAATTATAAATTTTGTAAAAAAGCAACAAAAACAAATGGCCATGTAGTTGAAAATATTGACTTTTTTTATGACGACGTAGGTGGCCACGCAACATTTTTTTCAAAGCCGTTTTTCTCTGTGTGGTGTCGTACGGTTTCATGTCTTCCAACACCACATATTCGGACCGGAATACCTATTAATTTCTCTA
Source organism: Hippasteria phrygiana (assembly GCA_037893225.1). NCBI lineage: Eukaryota > Metazoa > Echinodermata > Asteroidea > Valvatida > Goniasteridae > Hippasteria > Hippasteria phrygiana. The sequence continues at coordinate 1,577,501 of JAZGUH010000220.1, read as the reverse complement.
TATTTTGGCATAATAATCTCAGAAAGTCAAGATTGGAAGACATTCCTCAATATGCTACAGAAGAGGTTACAACATGTCCTTTGGAAAGGTTTGTGTGTGAGCACTCGGTAGCTTGCTGGGCAGGCATGTACACACATATGTGCACCGTAATTGTGGGGACATATACTGGTCGTGCGATAGATGTGGGGGGGCCAAAAATATTATGAGGACAGAGAAATGTCCCCATAACTCCGTCCTAATTTAAATATGCCTCCACTGCCGATGCCTAACCACACATAAACACAATATAAAATTGTGTATATTGTTGTGTGTGTTTTCTGCATTGTGTATCGTCAGCTTAAAGCACCCACTCTGTCGCACATTTTCTGCAGTGGCATTCAACAAGCCATTGCCCATGCGAATCTGTCCCAGGCATTTACGAATTGGATTTTAATGCAACAAACTTGGTTTATACATAAACATTCCCTTAATTGGAATTTTGTTTTATATCGCCGTGACTGAGGTTGGTAGATTTTGCTACATGAAGTGTTAAATAATGATCATACAATGCAATTGTGAGGACAAATACTTGTAAATGTGATATGAAATTTTGTGTGGAAAATATTCATTTAGTTATTGTGCACAATTTTATGAATTTCTTTCAATAGATTTTTTATTTATTTAAAACCATCTTTAATGAGGGTAACCCATCCAGCAGAAGCTGATCATTTGGGGGCCCTCACGATGAATTATTAATATATTGCCTTCTGAGGTATTTATTTTTTGCCAAATTGCAATAGACATAGTGCTATTCATAAATATTAAGCAATCATAGCATCTGTTATATATCATGTGACTGTCTTGGCCACATTTTCATTAAATGCAGAACGAATACACATGTTTGCTTTAACTGGTACTGGTATATTAGTTGCCCTTTAGATTTCTGCCGGCAAAAAAGAAACAAATTAGACAGTTTTGTGTGAAGATAATCATTCATTTGCATTTATTTCTTCCAAATATGGTACCATTGCACAACTTTGCTTTTCACAGTAACTCTAATGGACTCCAAAAAGTACAATTATTTAATTCAAAACCATTTCTACAGCAATCAATGCACATGGCTATTGCCTTTATGCCTGTTAATGTGTACTAACTAAATGCTTGGGGAACAGATTTTACCCTTTCCAGCATTGTTTTCTCTGAAAACCACTAGAAACCAGAGGGTGGTTGGAAAGAAATCTCCCTTATCCAGGTCGTTCTGCTATTGGCAATGACTAACACAAAGCTACAAAGCTTTTTCATAAAAAGCCTGTGTTCAATGTCACGTCTCAAAACTCGGAATGTAGTTTTGTAAAGCGCACATATCCACCGTGATCATGGTGCTACATTATTAATTCCCTGGGGAGTATTCAGCCCTGGTTGCAAGTTAAGTGCACATGGGCTAATCAAACACATAACCACCACTGCCCTCACAGGTACCCATTGACTCCTGGGTGGAGAGAAGCAACTTATGAGAAAGTGTCTTACTCAAGGACCCCTGGCTGGACTCGAACCCACAATCTGTAGTATCACCAATACATCGAGGCCGGAACGCTCCCAAGTGGTTTGTTGGGAATATGCATTGTTCTCAGTGTTATTGATCACCTGGTGTTCCCAGGCTGGGAACAGCATGTATTCATGATCTGAACTGAAACACCCTAAGCATTTCGAGTCTTGCAATGCTGTCAAAGTGCACTGTAATTATTTCACGAAAGACTTGAGACAATTAACCTTTAATTGACCCCTAAAGACCTAATTTGGGATAACATGTATATACATCACCCATGGTTTCACCAGTTTTACCCAAAGTCAACTACTCCTAGACCAGTCTTTATTTTTTGCTTTGAGCAACTAATGCCTGAAACATAAACAAAAATTCCAAATAATTGTCCAATAGCAAATATGAAAGAGTGCAAAAATGACAGGAAAAAACTGCTTCATTGAAAAATCGACCTTTAATGTCAAGAGAAATGGAGTTGAGCTGGGTATGTCATTCCAAGCAGGCATGGCAGGTAATCCAGAATTTACATGCATTCATCAGGCACAATAAAAACTGATTAAATTATCATCTCCAACTGTCTTGATAAGCATCTGTACTGCAGTGTTGTACTAGAAAACGTCCCCACATCTTCAGTTTACTTGATCAAGAAGCTGTGGAGAAGGCAAGGAAATAATTTTTATCAGTGAAATTTGCCGATTTTATATTAAGTACAGTGTGTAAGAAGATGAGGTATGACTTGTTAATGTTTTACCTGCATTTCAAATGGGTTCATTTACTTTCCAAACGTTTTTTCTTTAGTTTTGTATCGACTCTGTATGTGCGAGTGTCAAAGTGTAGGACAGTTTTCTGCCAACTTTTTTGTTTTCACATGCATTTCAAATGAAACATTTTATTTGAGTTGTGCACAAATGTGATGTAACAGGTATTGTACTGTGTGTACACACATTCCATCTTTTAACCCAACTCCCTACATCACTTTTCCTGCAACATCCTCAAGCTGCATATAACCTGAATCCTGCAAAATCCTCCAGGTTTTTTTGTAAATACCCCAGTAATCCTTCAAATTCATCCAACATCAGATTGGGCCTAATGACCTGGAAAATCCTCCATTTGGGAAGGTTAGGGTTAATGCTAATTTGTCCTTAAATCACCATAATCAGTCGGATACATCCATTGCCTGAACTCTGAATAAAAAAATTAATCCAAAAATAATCCTGATACTAAGGAACACATTACAGGGATGAAATTGTCAAGTAAGAAAAAAGTCTGAAAATTCATAAAATGTCTGAAAGATGCATATCTTTCTATACTAATAATATCTTTCTCCGAGATTCAAAAAGTCTGATAAATCTCATGCCTGACATTAACAACCACATTAGCAGAATATATTGTTGCTGGATACTAACCTGTATGGGTAGCCTTTATACTTGGCCCTGAACACAGACAGGAGTAAACTGAAGAACAACACCACCATCACAAGGCCGATGACCGTCACAACTTGGAGATGAAGAGAATAGTAAGGTATGATATCAGATGATGCTCCGCTGGGAAGGTAACTTTAGTTTCATTCCATACAGCAAAAGTTTATATTGTCTTGCTAATATCTGAAATCAGTTAAATATCTCTGAGGGATTTGTTTCCGTCACATCCGAATCTTGACTTTTTTAAAAGTTATTTTCATGGGTTACAGAATGTGCAAATTTTACCAAAAACTCCAATGAGATCTGGTGAGAATCCAGTGCTGGCTATGGGCACACCGTGTAGGAACTTCAACATGGGCGGTGCCGTATTGTGAAATTATGGTGTTTTCTGACCGAGCTGAGAAACTACAACAATGTGGTCTTGTGAAGGAATAGAGGCATTTTTTGTACATATTGTAAATGACCGAAATAATAATGAAAACAAATTGACCTCAACTATTGATGAATTATCATTTACATCGCTACCGAGTAAAGAAAGACTAAAGAGTCCCTCACTAGACTTGTCAGTATAGAGTACAAAGCAATGTTTGGAGCCAGAATACTTATATTTTGTGTCAATGTGTTTGCATGACTGGCTGTTAACAAAGGAACAGTCAAAATCTCCATTTGTTTGGAGCCAGTTGTTGTGCCAACTGACATCAGACTGTGCCCGTATATATACCTTGAGTGATGATGTTTTACTTCATTGCATCTGATGAAATAGTTGTTGCTACGTAAGCTTATGCAAACATACATTCTGAGCCATGTTGTTGTATGGGTCAAAATCAGTCAAGGTGATTGTTTTTGACCCTCCTGCCATAATACAAAACCACATGTAATCTGATCATGTCTGTGTAAAAGTATAGCAGGGGAGGTGCAAAGAAATTTTGACTGATTTTGACCTTTTAAATAGTAGGAGGGTTTTAATGTCCGACTAACACGGCTACCCACCACTTTATTCAGTATTAAACTTGGTGCTCTTCTAAGAACCTTTGCTCGTAACCGAACAATAACAAAAAAATGTTACAAATTATATTTTTTTTCCCACCATAAAAGAATCTGGCTTACCTCGTCTTTTCCTAATGTCACCCTCTGTGATGGAGTTCTTGTTCAGCAAAATGACGCCAACAGTCACGGCGGCATCTATCGGTTGTAATTAAGGATATTTTGTGAAGTATGTAATAGGAAGCCAGACATGTCTTTCTTAAAAGCTACCTGGGTGAAAACTTGTGGATGGCAAATCAATCGTGGTTGCTACTGCAATTGACCAATCGCAGCTTGTGAAATACTGTCCACACCAGAGTTGTAGTCGAGTCCCTGCAAGTCCTTTTATAAAGCCGGTCACAAGTAACTGGATGAACAATGTCAAAGCTCATTTGAATAGCTTGTGATGGACTTGTGATGGACTTGACTACATCCCTGGTCCACACTAATGTTGTAACAAAATGTGGAGCGAGAAAAATCTGAGACTGAACAAAAATTCCATGTCATTGTCTAAGGAGTGATTAACTCGCAAATGGTGATGGGTAATTTGACAAAATGAACTTAAAGTTACAATGTTTTGAGAAACAAACTTGCAAATAATATATATAAGTATACCAGACACTAATGATACGTTGATAAAAGCCGCAACCCAGAAAAAAGCTTCTTTCTGAAGTATTTTGATATTCTTAGTTTAATAAACAATGCAGCTAAAATGAAAACACATGCAGTTGTCAAGGATACGAAGCAAGATGACAATGTGAGTCTCTGCCACAAACTGGCCCTGGCTGCTGCCATGGATGTAACTCTGTAGAATAAACAAAGCAAAACATTAAAATGCTGAAAAACAATATGAAATGGTCCATGTTCAACAACCCTGTCCACGACGATGGGTACTTTTCCCATTTTAAGTCCAGTACGGACAGCCTAGGACGTTTTCCTCTCAGTTACTTTTCCTGAGTCCAGCGGTTACTTCTACCGGGCAACTGCTGCCCAGGAAAACTGACCAGGTAACTTTTCCCGAGACGATAAGTCCAGTGCGAGTCGGTAAAAGCGGCTCAGGAAAGCGTACATCCGGCCCGAGTGCGAGGTCATGCTACACTGGGACACCATGCATGCGCATGGTGTTTCAGTGCGGTGCACGTGGCAAGTATCCAAATTCCAGTGCGTTGTTCCTTTTTGGTTGCAATCATGGCAGATTTTAATATTGATAGTCAGAAGTTTGGTGCTAATCGATGTAGTCCTATGTGTACACATCAGCCGGAAAAATGAAAAGGCACGCGTGATTTGGGTCAATCGCGTCAATGTAGAAAGGTCACGCAAAGCGCCCTCATGAGTCCTTATATTGACAGCTTGGTTACTTCTACCACGGTCTCGGTAAAATTTTCCCGTGTCGAAAGTCCAAGCGCGGACAGTGGTCACATTTGACCATCGTCTCAGTAAAACCTTCCAAAAAAAAAGTCCAGTGCGGACACGGCTTAACCCCGTTATCCCATTGCATACAGATGATAGCCACAGCAGGGGTTTGAGAAAGACCACCTGGCCGGTTGTCATCTATATGCGCATGACTGCGCACATTCAATCCATTGTTTGCCTGTCGTGTGTATTATGCTTCGCTGCACAAGCCCGTATTGGCATACTCGCACCCCATTAATAAGTCAACAGAATGGGTAATAATACGAGGTGCTCATGTTATACAGGCCATAGGTTTTCCCCTTCACTGTACACATTATGTACACGCCAAATAGGACCTACTGTAGACTACGTGTGTTTATTATGATGTAATTACGTTTACAATGCTTATACAAATCTTGAGTGATCAAGACATTGACTGAATCACACTGAAAGATGTACAAGGTGTTAATGAACCTGCTTACCACTTGTCCTGTTTGGGGGTTTCTGTGGGCGTATGGTGGGCCTCGGATGTGGTTCCACATCTGGCCTGATGTCATAGCAAACACAATACACTGAAAGACAATAGGATGAAACAAAAATGTTCAAAAATAACAAATATACCAGACTTTAGTATTTTGTATTTATTTATCTACCCCAAGTACAGAAATGAAATCTGCATCTGTGAAATGACTTTAGGTGTGCCAAATTAGATATAAATTCTTCAAATTATATTATTTCAAATTACTGTCCGTGCTGTTTTTAAGTTTTGCCCCCAAAAATATTTGTTTTTAAATTGCTATTTTTAGCGATCAAAAGGCATTCATTTTTAAATTAGACATGGAATGAAAATAAAATCCACTCACGTTTAGTTATCGGTTAATTACTTTACAAATGTAAAATTATTTGCAGCCTGACAATGATTAAGTTCTGGCAGGGCAGATCTTTTTTGTGCACAGGTACGAAGGCGACCAAGAATAAAAACCTCTTTCGAAGGGTTGTAGATGCCCAAAATAGCCAACAAATAGTTATTTCACTTATGTTTTATTTAAACTACATCCAATTTAACAATTCATTGGGAAGAACTTGGACAATTTGAAGACACTCACCAAGGAGGCAACTCCCCATATATTCTTATTGTATAGGAACTCCAGGTTGTTGCGTCTGAAGTACAGAAAGCCGGCGACCATGCTGAGCAGGATACCGAGTGCAATGGTACCCGAGTAGTTGGGAGGCCGGAATATCCGGACCTATGGGAAAAACAAAAGTAATAATAGTGCAAAAACTGATAACGGGGGCCAATTTCATAGAGCTACGTAAGTACAAAATTCTTGCTTTAACCCTCCTACTGTTATAACTATCATAACCTATCAAAAAACCTAAGCCTTGTGTGTTTCAACCTGTCACTCGATAGGTTTTGAGAGGGAGTGCTAATAATATCCGCTTACCAGTCAAAACTCCATGTTACTGGTATTTAGCTGTTTGTTTAGCATGACAATTACATTAAGTTTAACCTGATTTTAATAAGCAAGGTTTTTGTGCTTATGTAAATTGTTGTGCTAACCAGCTCTACGAAATCGGGCCCTGGTGAACTGGTTCCTTCTTGTCTTAATTGCTGGTAAATGGTTAACAAATCAAAGGAAATATTTGTCCAAAGAGACATTTTTCTTTATACTAATAGCTTATGTGTAGGTCAAATGTTGTTCACAGCTCTTTGGTGAACCTAGTAGCTTTGGGAGTTTATATGTTCAAAAGCAGACAGTCCCTTTGACGTGAAATTTCAACTGCGCATGTGCGCAATGACATTTTAGTGCGCGTGTAAACGCAAAAGGTGGTCCCACAACGCGAATGTGTTAAATTCAATCAAAACGGGCGTTAGCGTAACATTACGTCAGCAATTTTATCCCAAATAACCTTTGACCTTTCAGATACTGAACTGGATTATTCTTCTCATTGCGTCCATCCATGTTCTCTGAAGCACAACAGATAACACTCATGTAAATACTTACATGGACATCGGTGCGTTCTCCGACCCATTTTGCCATCTGTTCACTTTGAAAACCAACTCTGAAAAAGAAATGGATAGCTTTGTTGTTTAACCCTTTCTCAGCATCATCTTAAAGTTAAATCTTTTAAGAAAAAAAGCTACTGATGCACCTTACGTCTTACAGTACAAGATAATCCAATTTGTCTGCACCAATATGCCATATTGGGATTACGATGCAGCCGCACAGCACTGAAACCAGCTTTGAATAAACAATTTTTTTTTATGTACAAAGTAACACTAGGATACCAGTAACATTTCTTTTAAAACTTTTCTCTACAACTCTGAGAAATACTTGTCTTATCCTTAACAGATTGTAGTTCTGGCTCTATTTTAACCCTGCAGTGTGCCATGACAATATACACGCACTGTTGCACCATGGTGACCTACTTAACAAAACGGCATCATGGCACACCGCAGAGTTAACAGATCTGTATTTTTATGTTTTACTTTATAGGCAAATTGCGTGAAAAATTGAAAACTGCCAATATGGTTAGAAGTTTCCCCATTGACCTGTGTTTATCCGTTAAGTTTATCCTGCACTAGACGCACAGACACTTTTGTAATTTCAATTTGGCTCGTTATATTTCCAACAACTGACAGAGTCAACAGAAATGTCAACATGCAATTTGAGGATTTCTCCAGCTTGATTCTACCCCTGCACAAATGCAACATCTCCTGACAATGTATCAAAACCCCATCTGCCTCTATCCACCCAGTAGAGACTAATATCATCCTTCAATATCCAAATTTTACCATAGCATAAACATACACATGGTTTTGTATGGTAAACATGCTTCACTGTGGTGTACAATGTATGCCAAATGGTTTTGTGTGGTAAATATACTTCATCGTGGCTTATCAACAGACTACCGTGAGTTATATATAATGTATAAAGAGAAACCACCCTAATTCTAAAATGGTATAGGCCTATTCATCAATGTTCCCCAGTACACAATGGAGTTGGTTCACCATATAAAACCTTGCACCTGCCAGCAGACACAGCCTGTACAACCATACAAAACCCTACAGTGCCATACAGAGGTCAAGTTGATTTACCATTCATCACCTTACATAGTTCAGTACAGTATGGTTTTGTATGGTATACCTGCTGTACACTCAGTGACTCACTGTATGGTTTTGTATGGTGAATAAACTTTCTTATAAATTGCCTCAAGAGTAGGAGGGTTAATGTTGAGACAATCCAGCCTGAATGTTGGCCTCATGAACCAGCATGGGTAAACAATGTTCACATTACCGTTGGATGTCAAACGTATCACCCTTCTTTGGTTTCCCCTTTGGTGGAAAGTGAAGGATGCTGGGAGCGGAGGTTGTCTTAAGCTGTTGGCATAATACAACAAAGAAAGTATGTCAGTTACCTACATAAATATTTGGTATTTTTCAGAATGTGTTAACTTCACGTTAGCAGAATTCCTTTATTAATACAAATTAAAAAAAAATCAGTCTGTCAGCCTACAGTCCTGAAATACAACGCAACTTGGTGTTGGATTTTGGCAGATTTGGGATGGTTAGGGTTAAGCCCCACCCACTGTGCACCTCTACAGTGTCACCCTGTTAGAGCCAATGATTTTCCGTTATAACAAATCTTTATTTCCGTTTCGCCCATTAGAACGGTGTACAAAAATCTGTTTCATTTCCATACATGTAAATGAATGCACAATGAAAGAGGCCAATTCCGTTTGGTTTCCACTAAAACGGAAAATCATTGACCCTACCCTGTATGCTGCAGCCATGCATGCCACACATATGTCAGACTTTTGAATGCAGTCACAGCTGTGATTGGTCAATATGTTAAAGAGGGGGAGGGGGGGGGGGGGGCTTAATGGATTGGTCTACTAATGAAAAGGGAGCAATATCTTTATTACAGATGCTTAGTAACTCTAACCGATTTGAAGACATCCTGTCCTTCATCGTAGTCCACACTAGCAAAGAACAACTTGTTGGAATAGGACTGAGAGTAGCGCCAGGAATTGGCCACAATCTGAAACTCGTCACTCACTTGCCTGCAAACAGCATCAAGTGGGAAAAGTACATGTTAGTATTTTTTGTTATATTTACTGCAGGCTCATTCCATAGGCCGTCTTGTTTGTAACACCGTACAAACTGACCAAATTTTAAAAACAATGCAAACAATATCAAATCCAAAAATGTGTGGAATATGGTACAAAACAACTGTTGCCAATCACTGGACAAACAGCAAATTTCTCCACACATTTCTGAAGGAGTTGTCTAAACGGAAGTGGTCATGCACTATAAAACGAGCAAAATGGTTCACTGGTAATTTCTTTGCAGATAGTCAAAAGCTAATACTCTCATTAATAACCCTCCTACTATTTAAAAGGTCAAAATCAGGCAAAATTTCCTTCCACCTCCCCTGCTATACTTTTACACAGACATGATCAGATTACATGTGGTTTTGTACTATGGCAGGAGGGTAAAAGGAGGGTAAAAAAACAATCACCTTGACTGATTTTGACCCATACAACAACTCAGAATGTATGTTTGCATAGGAGGGTTTTAAAGCAAGAAATAAGATTACACAAATTAGCCCAACAATTTACTTGCAGAAGTCAGGCGTCCCTGTGTTGCATGTTTACAACTTCTCATTTTAAAAATTTGTAATCCTCATCTTGCTAGATTAATTCTTATCTTGCTAGATCCCACAAGAGTCAAGTTCAGTAGAATCTTGTGTGACCATTGTTAGATATTTGCTGAATTATTCAAGGGGCTGTGGAAGAGTTGGAATTTAAGGAATCCTAATTCAACTTTAAGCCTTACAAACTCTCCAAGTATATACTTACCGACACACTGTGCACTTGCGTTGGGGCTGCATGGCCGTCAGCATGATGATCACGGAGTAGTTACGGGGTGTGGCCTTGACATACTGCCTAAACTTATCCCCATTCATACGAATGATGACACGTTTGTTGCTCCAGTCCATTAGTTGCTTAACCCGCTCACTCAAAACTTCCTGTAAATGAATGGCAATAACACACCCCAAAAAATACAAACATTATACAATACACAAAGCTGGAACAGATGTGGCAAAACAATATTCATGACACATACTGCAAAGCTGCATGTAGAATACACAACACAGGAAAACGGTAAATGGCATTTGCGCTGATTTGGTCTTGGGTGCAGTCCCAACATGACCGCATGTTTCTCTATGAAGTGCAATGGAGCATGACAGTCACCGTTTATTTCATGCGGTCTGAATCTTTGGCTTTTCGTAAGTGCGTTTTCAATCTGTTTTGTGTCCGGAGGTTTCCTACCTCCATGGTTTTTTTAACCCACATTCATAAATGCCTGTCACGTGGGTGTGTTTAAACGGTGGTTTAAACACAGCTCGTCATAACCAGCTGTTCTCAGCCGATACGCAACAGGGAGAGCGTAGTAGGTGTGCGCACAAGATGTACTGAACTTCATCATGTAAGATGACGCTAATGCACGCGTGTGCATGTGCGTACGCGCACGTGACAGACAGGCGCAAGAGCGCCTTAACGCACTCACAATGCCGATACGTACGCATGTGTTTCGTACTGAGCAAATGGGAGAAAAAGTGGGGTGAAAAAGCTTCGCATTTTGTCCTTTTTACGGGAGCTTTTTTCATTTTTCGTAAGGCATTTATGAATGGGGATAAAAATGTGATGACCCGGTCTTTACCAGTCAATAATAACCTCGAAGGGTCGTGACCGCTGTTAATGGACCTCGCCTTCGGCTCGGTCCATTAACAGTGGTCACGCCCCTCCTCGGTTATTGACATGGTCAAGACCAGGTCATCACACTTTTATCCCCTTACTAATAGATTATGTAGTGTAGGGCCCTGTTCCCTAACACAAATCCACTTTTAGGTTATTGGAATTGCCAAACTAGTTAGCGACATTACAAGCCAACAGGTATGCCGTTGATAAAGGACATATTTGAGGGATATTTTGGGGTAAAGCGGCAATGAGGACGACAAAACGCAAGTCGAAAATAAAGTGCCGTAAAGCGCTTAAGAAAATTGCATTTTCTACCGAAATAAACTGTTCAAAATTACAAAAAAACTATGTCAATAGAATTAAGAAAAGTCTGCTTTAGGTTGAAAAAGTCATTTTGGAATGAGAAAAAATACCCTTGAATCTAATTTCATCAAAACTAAAGAGGGGCCCTACACTACACAATCGCCAAAGAAAAAATGTCTGACATTGACAACATCCAGTTAACTTAAAACTTAAATCTTCTTATTTTTTAAACTTGATAAAAGAGAAACATGGCTTTTGTGTTTTATTGGCAACATTCTATTGTCTTTTTTACAGTAATAGCTCCTTGTTTTAACATCCCACTGAAAAAAGGCCTGACAAAAAATTCACAACATGGTGAAGAACAAATATGGCCTACACACAGGCCTAGCTTAGTACTTTAGTAGCTATGCCCTTTGACTATGGTAATTTGGTATATGCCTGGTGCATTGTGAATGTGCATACAAAATCTGTGTGCAAATCTAAATAAAGTTAAAACACATCAGTTTCAATGCAGAATGTGACCAGAATTAACACAAAAAACGGCTACTCACGTCTTTCTTTTTACATGATGCTTCTGGTGAAAAAATTACTAAAATCAGACATATAAATACAGATAATTTCATGATTTTTGGCATCGTCAATTCACTCTGTGTCCGATTCCCCATGGTGTTCCGCAAAGAACGACCGGACCGACTGCTTTAGTATCATCAATTCTGGTTGGCTGACCAATGCTCAAAATGCAAAGAATGTCCAATGGTGATTCGTTTTACTGGCTGGTTGGTATCGCCTCCTGGCAAGGGATCGCCTCGATCGTCTCGCAAGCTGTATGTACAATGTACAGATTATTAGTACTGTGTCGGTCGTTGAGTGGCTGGTGGTTGCGCGTCGTTCATAGAATATTATTTTGGTATCTATGCACGGAAAGTCATTATAATCAGGGATCTTCTTCACCGGGGAAATATTTTGTAATTGCTGTTTTTCTACCAAATCAAAAGTTATTCACTTTTGAATGAGACAACAATTGTGGCCTGACAATAGTTTGGGCTTATTTTTGGTACTTTAGATGACCGAAAACAACCAACAAAAAGAGTAAAGCCTTTTAATTTTGGAGGGTAAACTAATTGCAGACGCCCAAAATAATTTGTAATAATATTTTTTTTACTTCGAAATAAAACATGGAAGAAGAAAATATATTAAAACAAAAAGTCAGATTGATTGAAAGCACGAAAAGTATATTTTTGAGTAAAAGGATACTTGTTGGCGCTCCCCCCCCCCCCTCCCCCCCGCCCCCCGGCCCCAACTTAACTCGTCGGATCATAGAGGGCGCTCTAAATTTCCCCAGGATTTATTTATTTCTTGCGCGAAAAAGTGCTCGCGCTTCAGCCGGCCACACACATTCATAAATTGATCCACGAAACTGGAGGACGGGAAATCAGTAAATTGCCAGTGGTAAGTCATTATTATTCAGATTTTTTTAAGACATTCCTAGTGGCTCATCTGTTTCTATCTTTAGACTTTGATTTTATGTTGTTGTCATGGTAGTGTCAATGACAATGCTTGCATAAAAAATAACGTTACATTGACATTCGTCTGTTTTGTTTGCGTTTCATCCATTTCGTGATAAATTTAGCTGCTTGATTCATTTCCCAAACGCAGTGGCTATTGTTACGGCAGCCGTCGTTACGGAACTGCCTAGTTTGCCGACGTAATGGTATTCAACGTCACGATATTTGCTGTTGCTGGAATCAGACTATCAACCAAATGGTGCTTTGACTTTGACTGTATTTCCCTTTAAAAAAACCAAAATTCTCTAAAACCACTGAAATCAAAGGGAAGAAAATTTAATCTATTTAAATAAAGTTTTTTACCATTTTTGTTTGACGATCCATAGCCTTTTACAAAATTTTCTGCCACAACATTTCATATGCCTAATATAGGTTAGGTTCAGTTCCTTGAAATGTCACTGGAAAGATTTTACTTTAATATCCCCACCAAAATCAGTAAGGAACAACAAATCTTGGAAAATAACACAACCTTTAATTTTGAGAATTTTGTTGGGAGATTTTAGTGTAATCCTACCTCCATGGTGTAATATAGGGGACAAAGTTTATGTTTTCTGTGTTAGAAGTTCTTGGCACCATGTATAGTTACTCAAAGTGTTCAGATACATGTTAATTTCGTCTTGAAATAACAGGTTTTGCCACATGTTTAGACAGTTGTAATCAAGGAGGGTTGGTTATTTTCCAAAATGTTGGTGTTTTTGACCGATTTTGGTGGGGTATTAAACTTAAAAGTTAAGTAAAACCTTTCCGGTTATTTTCCAAGATTTTGCTGTTCCTGACCGATTTTTGTGGTGGTGGGGGGGGGGGGGGGTAATTATTAACCCTAACCCTCCAGGGCATTTTATCTAGAATCCTGCTAGATGCATCAGATTGCATATACTTTGTCACAACTCACATTGACCTGTGTGGAAAGTCCAGCAAAGTGGAGCTGTCAGCACGATGCACTGTGCTGCATCTGGCAGGGTTAGGGGAGATATGGTTAGTTGGAACGATTTTTACAAAAATGTCTATATTACTATAAAACACAAACAGATGTTATTCAAGAAACAATAACTATACCAGTTTATGCATATATACATGTGTGTTGCAAATGTAGCCTAAACAAATCTTAGACTTGTTGATGGTTACTTTAATAAATAATCCACCTTGAACACGACTATGTCATGATGTGTTCCAACTTACCCTACCTACGGGGTAAGTTGGAACATGGTATGGGGTAAGTTGGAACATGGTATGTGGTTTCTTCGATTGACTAGCACTTCTCGCACAGCTCGCTCCATAACGTCTGGTGGGGTCTGGCCACGTGTAGTTTTGCGTTTATAGTTCCACGGCATCTTGATTGCTGAAGAGGAACAAAAAGAAAAATCCGTTAAAAGGGTTGTGCAAAAGGAAGATGAGTAAAACACACTAAGTAATAGCCAACATTCTGTTTTTCTCATTGAAATATTGTAGGCATACAACAGATGAATCTATAGGCCTAGGTGCAAAATAGAATGAGCACTAGACCTACAGTTATAATAGGAATAGCCAACATTCTATGTTTTGCTCATTTAAATATCGTAGGCCTTCAAGTTAGATGAATCTAGAGGCCTAGGGCCCTTTTCCAAACCCTGGCTTTGGCTTGGGCTTTGGCTTCGCGTAATTTTATGTCCCCATTTTTGGCAAGATTTGGGACAATGTTTTTGCTACATGTACATCAAAGTCTTTCGTTTTATCAAAGAGCAAGAGCCTGTTTATTTATTTACATATTCAAGGCTTCAGATTGGCAGTGGGACTGGGGAATAGTTGAAGCCGAAGCCTAAGCCGAAGCCAAGGTTTGAGAAACGCCCTAGGTACAAAATATAATGAGCAATCCAGTTTAAATAGTTAACCGCTACATGTACATAGTACATGTAGGTCTGACGCTGTTGCTTTTAACTCGGGCTCAATACTTAATACTGGCCTGGCTTTAAACACTAGTAATAGGCTAATAAACTTACTAAAGTAGCCTGGTGAGATAGTGGAAATCACCTGTCTACAAATAGCTGTATGGAACTGTGGTTTCTCTTAAAAATATCTTAAAGATTGGGAGTTAGGATCAATACTGCATGGCTTTTGAACTTTTGACTTGCTTTTTGACCAGCCTGGTTTACAAACACTAGTAAAAACTGCCGCAGTAAAGTTTGTTAAATTGCCTGTTGAAGTAGTGAAAAAAACCCGACTAGAAACTTACATAGAAATGAAACTTTGCACAGCAGGCATTTTTCTCCTATATGTATACAGTACTTATTAATTGTCTCAACTCTGTGATGAATAGTCTCTTGAACGGGGTCTTTCTTACTGAGTTGGAATTAAATAAATTAAATGTACAAGGGTTTTACGTTTAACCCTTATCCTGCAAAATCCAACAATTGGAAAAATCTGATGTAATTTGTTGAATTAACCCTAACCCCCTAGACCCTTTTTGCTAGGAACCATCCTCAATCCTCCAAAATTCTCCGATTACCCTGCCCCAAAAAATGCATTCATCCTCAATCCTCCAAAATCCTCTGCTTGAAACACCATTCATCCTCAATCCTCCAAAATCCTCTTTAAAAAAAATACCATTCATCCTCAATCCTCCAAAATCCTCCTTGCTTGAAACACCATTCATCGTCAATCCTCCAAAATCCTCTTTTTATAAAAATACCATTTATCCTCAATCCTCCAAAATCCTCCAAAACTGCAAGGAGGATTTTGGAGGATTGAGGTCGGTTAGGGTTAAGCAGTTAATCTAACAAAAATTGCTGTTGGTTTTTGTTGTATTTAGCAGGCTTCTCATTTTAGTTTTGTTGGAAATTGTTGCATTTAGCAGGGCTTTATGAAAAACACTGAAGGGGGTTAGGGAGAGTGAATACTGACTGTTTAGCAAATGGTTAAATTTGATCAAAGCAATGTAAATAGTGAATTTGATAGTGCAGTGTATGCTGCACTGGCAAAAACATTGAGTGATACACTATAAGCAATTAAAGGTACTGTACACCATTTGCTTTTTGCTGTAATTTCCAGAAATAAATGGATTTGGGGGTTAGTAATTTATAGGGTGCGAGCAAATACTGACATGACTGAAACACTGACTTGTTAAAAGTTTTGTGTGCATGCTGAGAAAACCATAGTCTGCGTAGAGAGACCAAATTATGTTCTAGTAGTCTGGTTCCCTGACCATACTTTAGACAAAACGGAGCAACTTATAGACGTCAGGGAATTATCAAGTCGGGGCACTAGACTGTTTCCAACGATTGTCAGCCAACAATCGTCGGAAAACGATATATATTTCCACTTTTCTTGAAAACGACAGCACACCATGGTGCCATGATTTCACAGGATGCTTAAGACTGCTATTTACTTTATAATACAGTCTAGTTGGGTATTTCGTAATAATTCAGTAAAAAAAGAAAATGGAGGATTACCAATCGTGTACACTACCTTTAAGCATACATTTGTGTACACCCCCATACACTTGATGCAGGCCCTGGCTTTCATTGAGTCTTGTGCTTGGTGCCCATTGAAATGTTCCAACAGATGCTTAGATTCTCTAACAGAAGAGCATTTTACAAAAGAAAATTGGACTTGGTCCTTCAAGAATGAAAACCCAGTCCTGTTGTTGTCAGCACTACTTCAGTAATCACTCGAACAGAGTACATGTATGTTCAAGATTGAATTGCATCCTGGAACTGACTTCAAATAGGCCTACTCCTTATCACACTCCTTTGTTCCCCTTCCCCAGCTTCATCCCTCTCATCTCAATCCCTACCCTCTTTCATCCTTACCCAAACCACACTCCTTTGTTCCTTGCTGTCCCTTCCCCTCTCTGTACTTCCTTTGATGTTCACCCTAAACCACTTTCCTTTGGTCTTTAATCTCTCTTTTGTGTTTCTCCACCCACCCCCTCTTGCTTGTGTGTTCCCTACATGTTTGTTTCTTGTACACTGTCATTTGCCTTTGAGAAATAACCTTCTTAAGTTCGAAACTTAGGCCGGCTAATTTTGTTGATTTGTATATTTCAGGCCAATTTAGTCAGTAAGCAATTTGTAGCAGTTTAATTCATTTTCCTATTCAAATACATGGGATCACCTTTGCATGCTATTGAAGAAACTAGTACTACAGAACCATTGTGAAAAAGCTCCATGGCAGAAGCTAGCCCACTTTCTTTTTGTGATTTGACTACATCAGTGCAATCCAAAACCTGTAAGAAAAAGTTAAACTATTACAAACACAAGGTATGTGTATCTGATAGTGATACATGTACTGTATAATGTCTACTGAACAGTGTATAGTAGGTGTACGTTTACCTGTAACTGATGTAACCTTTGCCACAAGACAGCTTGCTAATAAAGTGTGATGGTGATAATTGAGTATGATGATACAGTCTGGGTCTTAATTACCTCTCACACATGCCCCATTAACACTGGATTTCTAGTCACAGATACATGTACCTGTGAATGATCACATCAAGCCATTTTAATGTACACAGGCTACAGTTTAAGCCCGTTTCACACGAACGTTGGAAACACGGGTCCCCTGCGATGAAATCGCATCAATGTCACGAACGCACGGATTCCGTGCCGTGTGAAAGTGTATCCCTGTCACTAAATCGCATGTGGTTCATGACAGGGATCGAGACTTCATCCAAAATTTCGCATCGATGCGACATCCGTGTGACGATCACTGAGATTGGTCGTGTGAATGTATCGATGTGATTTTCGCAGGGATACTGTGCATTGAAGTCGCCTTTACGCATGCGCAGTTTGCTGTTGCTCGACACATGGAGGAAGGAAACACTACAATTTAACATTGTTTTTGTCAACAGAAATTAAGTTTTGATTGGTCAGTTGCTTTGTGCGTAATGAGATTTGTGTAGAACAGTAATTCTGTTAACCCTAACTCCCTACATCATTTTCCCCCCATGTAACCTGAATCCTCCAACATCCTCTGATTTCAAAGTGTTAAAACTCCATATAACCTGAATCCTCCAAAATCCTCTTATGGGGACCATAGCACGAATCCTCCAAAATCCTCCAGGTTTTTTTTGCATACCCCTAGTAACCTCAATCCTCCAAAATCCTCATGTATCACATTGAGCCTGATAACCTGGATCCTCCATATTCCTGCAGGGGCAAAAACCCCTAGTAACCTCAATCCTGCAAAATCCTCCGATGCATCAACTTCCAAGTGCCCTCAATCCTCCAAATTCCTCCATTTTGCAAAGAGGATTTTGGAGGATTTGGGAGGGTTAGGGTTAATACACAACTTTTCATTGGTGTTGCTGTATATTTACAGCAAATATGTTATAATTATTTCTACAAAGTG
Organism: Hippasteria phrygiana; assembly: GCA_037893225.1. Lineage (NCBI taxonomy): Eukaryota > Metazoa > Echinodermata > Asteroidea > Valvatida > Goniasteridae > Hippasteria > Hippasteria phrygiana. The sequence continues at coordinate 1,559,187 of JAZGUH010000220.1, read as the reverse complement.
CATGTAAAAACTACCGGTAGGGACATGTAGGTTACAGTACCATAATTTTATGTCCAAAATCTGTTAAAATTAAAGACGGTGATAGATTATTTTTAAAAGGTGAAAAACCTGCTATTTTACTGATATTTTTTACAGTGCAGGAAAATCACTGGTACCCTATAAATTTCATTGTTCATAGAATAGCGAAGTACCAGCGATACACGTGTAGCCTCTGACCCACGCACACAAACACTGCAAAACGAGGGATGTTCGCTACCGGACTTTTTTGTATCGTGTGAAAGCCTGCGATGAAATCGTAGGCATCCTTGGGTGTTTGGGTGTCAGACACCCGGCGCCAATCATCGCAAATGTGTGTTTCCAGCGCTCGTGTGAAACAGGCTTTAGTTGCATTGCTTGCCTTCTGACCTTGGTGTTCAGGCGAAAAAATGGGGGCTCAGGAGAAAGGATGAGGATATTTGTGCATCTTGGGATTCTTGGTGGTGTATACGTCCTCCTTAGGCTTCTACCCTCCAAAAAAAATAAAATAAAATAAACAAGCAAATGTACCAAGACCCTAATTGTCCAAACAAATTCAACAAACAGATACATACAATGTACTATGCAATACTTCATTGTTTTTTGGTGGAAAATTGGAAGTGCTTCCAGAGATCTATTGTTTTTTTGTTTGTTTAGTGTTTTCCCATTTTTAAAAACAAAACTTTCAGTCATTAATTCAAAGAATTGTATCAATGTACATGTACCGGTAGTTCAAGGTCATCCTAGCTTTCGTTATCTTTTGACAAATTATTATGTAACCTAGCATAAAAATGCAGATTTATTGTTTTGAAATGAAGCTTGGTGCACATTCGCTGGTAGCATTATTCTTCATCTCTTTGCTCACATACTGTGTTTGTACAGTGTGCACACTGTACTTTGGGACTTGTTAGGTTTCATTGTTGGTTTCCTGCTACACACACTATAGCAGGATGTGCTTCATCAGAGCTGACTCAGCCCCTCAGACTTCAGTCGTTCTTATCTTAGGATGCTTGAGACGCAAGTTCAACCCAGTAAACCAATCAACAGTGCCACGTTGTCAAAAAATAAACTTCTACATATGTACGTCCATATACTAGTACATGTACATTTACAAATGTACCTACATGTACATTGTAAGTGACGTGGACTGTGTAGTTACGACCTGTACATCATTGGAAATAACAGTTGGCCTACACTGCAGATACAGTCCTATTTTACTTACAGGTCTATCTGTCTGATTCCTCAGGACATTCCCAAAGTGGCTTGGGCTACATGGGCGTCTGAACCGCCTGGCCGATTAAGCAGTTAGTATATTGCCATATTGTGTACATGTTATCACTTTTTAAAATTCTATCAAAACATCATTGAAACACGTCAGTAATTGAAATGGGAAACTGACTGCCAGTATTTCGGTACAAAAAAATCAATTAGTTTCAGTCAGCATGAAACAATCTGTGAATACTGACAATCATACCCAAAAAACTGCCCACCTTTTATTTTACTTCATATTTTAAAGTTTATGGGATGTACAGGTCTGTACATTGCTGAACAGATGAATTCATCAGATGATGACCAATTCTTCTTCATCCATGGTCAGTCAAGTAGAGTATACAGTGTACGTTGGTACTGCACACTGTCAGTCAACTTTTCTTCGTTTAAAATGAAAATGAATTTGAGAAGTTAATTATATGTAGGCCTACATGTATAGCATGAGATGCATGCTTGATTTGAGCACACTTCGTTCATTTCACAATAACTTGAAACTGTCTTGAGCTGAGTTGTTGATAATGTCATCATGATGAGTGAATACATGTATGTCTGTATCTGTGAAGCATATTAAATATGTATTGCAAGGAGTACATGTACATGTATGTACAATGTACATGTATGTACAACATTCAAATCTCCATATTAATAATAATAATAATAACAGCATTTATATAGCACATTTTTCCAACGGTTACAATGCGCTGCGAAAACTAATCCAGAGAAGCCAGAACAAAGCAAAAACAAATACATTATGAATGACATTATTTTGAGAGCAGGTAAACCTAGGATGAAAATAGATATGTTTTGAGTTTCCGTTTGAACTGGTAGACAGAGTTGCAATTACGGATGTTGAGAGGGAGTGAGTTCCAGCATCTTGGTCCAGCTACAGAGAAAGCCTTGTCACCTGCGTGTTTGAATGTGCGCTGTATTTTTAAGTTATGCCCTGAGCGGAGGCCACTTCGGTTGGGCATGCTGAGGTCTAGAGAGTTGATTATATATTGTGGATGTGTGCTTGATAGTGCTTTGTACATGTTCATAGCTGTTTTGAAGATAATGCGTTTGTGAACAGGTAGCCAGTGTAATTGTTGGAGGAGTGGTGATGCATGACAATGTCTGGGTTGTGTGAGTATAATACGGGCAGCATTGTTTTGAGTCTTTTGTAGGCGACAGATATCAGACTGTTTCATCCCATTGAAGAGAGAATTACAGTAGTCAAGCCGGGACAGGACTAGAGCTCTGGCAGCAGCATGGCATGTGTCAGTGTCAATGTATTTGCGAATCCTAGACATGTTCCGCAAGTGGTAATTGACTGATTTGCATGTACTGCTAACGATGGGAGTCATTGACATAGTACTGTCGAACGTAACGCCCAGATTTCTCACTGTTGGAGATGGCTTAATTGTGGTGTTGTTGATAGTAAGAGTCAGGTGGTTTAAACTTTTCTGATGGTGACCAGATGAGGCAATAAAAAAATCAGTTTTATCATTGTTAAGTTGAAGTTTGTTTACAATCATCCATAATTGGATATCTCTGATGCAGTTTGACAACCTGAACAAAGCACATGTTGCGTCATTGGGAACGGCGGGATCGAAATCCAAATAAACCTGAATATCGTCAGCATACATATGGTATTTGACGTCGTGCTGACGTAGGATATCACAGATTGGACTGATGTACATAGTAAATGCTTGAGGGCCAATGACTGAACCTTGGGGGACTCCAGAGAGAAGAATCCTCTCATCAGAGTCAGCCCCAGCAATATGAACATGAGTCCGTCTGTCTTGGAAGTACGAAGCAAACCATTTAAGGGCCGTTCCGTTAATGCCAAACCTATGTTGAAATCGACGCAGCATGATACCATGGTCAAATGTGTCAAATGCAGCGGATAAATCCAACAGAACTAAGAACACAGCTTTGTTACAGTTCAGTGAGTTCAATATGTAGTTCTGCACACATAAAAGTGCTGTCTCTGTACTGTGTCCAGCCTTGTAGGCAGATTGTAGGGGGTCAGCGAGATGATGGTAATCGATGTGGTCATTCAGCTGATTGCAGATGACTTTTTCAGTGAGCTTGGCCAGGTAGCGAAGGTTGGACACGGGACGGTAGTTTTTGAGTTCGTCTTTGTTTAGAGAAGGCTTCTTTAGGATAGGCGTGATCACACCCACTCGTAATGACTCTGGGAAATGACCGGATGACAATGAAGCATTGACAATTTGAGTCAGTTTCGGGAGGAAAATATCTTGGTGTTGTTTGAGCAGCCAAGGCGGCATGGGGTCAAGTTGACACGATTTAGTGGCTGACTTACTGATTATCTTAAGGATATTGGCCTGGCCCTAGCACTATTGGGTTGAAAGAGAGACTATTCAGGGTGAACCAAAACAAATTAAACCGAGAAATAAATCGGTATTCCTGAATTGTTGGGATTGATCATAAAAATAATATATATGTACCAGAAAGGTTAAAATGTGAGCTTTCATATGACACCTTATGTGATGTAATCTAATCAGGCATTAGGACATAATGAACACTTTTCTAAGACGAGTGCAAATGCTGTTTTGGACACTTTCAGTTTTGCCTCATTGAGCTACATTGTAGGGCATCACTGGGAAGAAAGGGAAATGGACAACATTTGTTACCATGGAAGGGCTGAAATTGACCATGTCACTGTACCTGATATTATGTAATCTCTTTTTCAATTTCTTCCACAAATTCCTGTGTCACGTGGGTAGGCACTTCAAATGTGAAGATGGTGCTTAACTCCCTTTGGAATATAGGGCTGAGTCAAATTGAATATTCAACCTTCCATTCAATCGAATATTCAAATATTCGGTCATTTGGATGGCCGATTTTTGGGTAAACAAAGTACAGTGGCAGAGTAGTTAATGCACGAAACTGCTCATTATCATCATTATAACAGATTCTCACTTTTGTGACTATCACCAGCACCAAGGAATGATTTAGTAAAGTTTTATAGCACATGTGCAGAAATGCAGTAATACCTTTTGCCCTGGTAAGAAATTTATTTTCCCGACAAAAAGTAGGAACAAGTACCTTCATCATTCCGGTTTGTAACACATAGATAGCCTGCTGTCATACAATTATTTGGGCAGGAACCAGTCACGAAGTCACGGATGCTCTTTATAAAAATTTGAACTTTTTCCCTTGTTATATTCCTTTCCATTTCACTTTGAATATTCAAACTCGAAAATAATTATTTGAATATTTGATAATCAATCGAATGTTCAAATTTCGGCATAGCCCTATTGGAACACCTAATACCGATTTGATGCAAGTCCCGCATAGATTGCTAATTGATTTGAATTATTGTTAATATAAATATTATGAACCCCTGTGTGTTTAAAAAAGACAGGTACTTTTAAAGTGAGTTCAACCAGTTTAGAAGACAATCGGTGTTAACAGTACCCTTAAATACACCATGTCCTTTTTGGTAACGTTAGCGACGACCAATAAACAAAATGTTCAGAAACAGGAATCTGAAGTTCTGAGTTGTTCTTTTTGTCTCTTGGTAGGCCTCACTACCATTTTGTGTTGTGGCAGTTTTGCTTTAGATTGATCAATTAACAATTGAAGACTTCAGGCGCAAAAGCCACTAAACGCCAACAAAAATATTTGATTAATGTACATGTATACTAGGAACCGAGAGCTTTCACTTGATATTGTTTTTAAAAAAAATTCATCGAAGTGGCGTTTAGTAGCTTTTGCGCATGAAGTCTTAAATTGTTGACTGCTGATATGTGGGATATGACGTTTTTAACACCCAAGGGTGTTAAAAATTTCATATCCCACATCACAGCAGTCAACAATTGTTTTGTTATATTGCCAAACCCAGTTTTTTTCAGTTCAACTTGCCTTGCTCGGTGGAAATTTACTCAAACAAATCACGCGATCAAAACAGCTGATCGTCTGCTAGTCCGCTGCTCCCACTATAGTTTACTGTCGTTAACAGTGTAGCGTGGGTACCAATGATACAGCTCAATAGCTAGCTGGCTGCGCATGATGTGTGATATCATGCTTGGAGTGTGCCATGCGTTTTTATAGACCAGGCACGTGATCGTTCTAGGCCAATCAAAATACAGTATCCAAGACGGGGATATAACAATAGACTTTGAAGCTGTGAGGGATGAGAGTGACAGAACAGTGTATATTAATGTAATGTAATAGTGACCAGTGGAATTGACTTTGTACAACCTTGTACATGTACAAGTACATTTATGTACAGTTTAGCCTGGCGATGACCTTACATGCACATACATTGTACCATGGTGGCATTGATGCCCTATCTGTCACACTGCTGACATTCTACATAGGTTTCTTCCCTCAGGACCTCCGCTCAGTATTGATTTGATGGGCTCCTTGATTTGACAGCTCGTGTGTGCTACTTAAATGGACAGGTGAATTACTGCATGGGATGCTGAGTTGCTACACATGATATATTGCGCCAGTGTACATAACATCGATCTTGAATTAAAAATCTTACTATACCATTAGATCAAGGACTGTCAACTCTCACAGTTGAGACTCGGGCATGTGAAGCCATCCTTTCACTCTCGTGCTCAAACTAACACTTTTACAGAAACTAGAAAATCTCTTTTGATTCTAACTTAGTCCAGAAAAACACGGAGTAAAGACTTACAAATGTACATGTATTTCATTTTGGCTAATATTCATTGAATCCCTCCTTTCGGGTCGGTAAAAGTTTTCTGGTCAAATTTGTTTGGGTTCTGTGCACACACACCTTCAGAATATCAGGACTGAACAAACTAAATTAATCTCAATTGTAAGTCGGTGTTGGTATCCAGGTAGACTTAATGTACAGTACTTATATGTGCATAAAACCCACACAGTTCATTATAATTAATGATACACTCTGAACACGGCTTTTCAAAATTCAAATACAGTTTATTAATTTTGGATCTGTTCTTTGACCGGACACTGATAAAACATGTAGTGGACAAATCCTTCAATATGGGTATTGCAGTCAAGAAACTAGTAATTCTATGTTCACCATGTTCAGTTGTCCATAAAGTACAAAATGGAAACTGCTTCTCGACATACTGTGTAACATTACTGTAAACTGTAATTTGTTTCTTTGACTTTAAAGGTACCTATGATACAGCATTAGCAGAGCTGACAAAATAGTTGCAGGCAGTGTTCATACTTTGTGAGATTCAATGTGTATGTGAAATAACAAACCTGTGAAAGTTTGAGCTGAATCCGTCAACGGAGTCACGAGAAAATAGTGAAAAACAGTTGTTATTTTGTGCACGTTCATATGGGCTCATTACAATTGTTGGAATTGAAATACTTGTAAGCCACAGCATTTTCTGAGGTCTTCAGATACAATTTTCTCAAAGATGACAGCATTTCAGACAGAATTATTTCTCGGGAGGATCGGTACTGGTATCATTTTTATAAACAGTAAGCTTTCAGATTGAAACTAATCAGTTTGTTTTTTTGAATATTACCAAAAAAAGCAAGGAACATGTCACTGAACCAGGATTTGTTGCTGAGATGTGTTCCACTTTTCTGGAGATAGTGATATTCTGTTTTCAAAATGTCAGTTTTCTGTTTTAGATAATCCTGACTTCAATTTCAACAATTAAAACCATGCTGAAAAAAAATATATTTGAACTTAGACTTTGTGATATCAATGTGTGTGATGGATGGTGCAAGTACAGCGTAGTACTGCAAATGGCTGATTAAAAGTCCTCTTTTTTTTGGGTAATGAATTTTTTCAACAGAATTTACTCCTAAATGCTATCAAAGGCTGTAAATTGTGTTTGATATTTTAGAAAGGTTATCTTTTATTTGTAATGTTTTTCTTCAGTGCACACATGGGGTTGCTCCCAAAACCAAGTTCTGTTTTACAAGGGGATTTCTGTTAATTCCATCCATTTTCCGCCGGAGTTGGAAACTCATTGGTCTTAAAATTTGAGCTACTCGACCTACATGTACACGTACATGTACATGTATACACATGTATGTACTCATTTATATCACTGTATTTCTTTTAAATGCAACTCAAAGGAATTTTTGCTATTCAAAGATCATATTATTCAACTGGGACTTGAAGCTGAGATGTGTGGACTACAAATGTACATGTATCAGTACATAAATGTCATTTTCGCATCTAACAATCTTGAAATAGAGGTGAAAACGTGTCCAATGTCGTCATTGTCCTTACTTTTGTGCACATGGCTATATCATTCAAAATTTATTTAAAGTAACTTAACACGTACAAATCTACAAGAATTGTTAATGCCCCAGAACCCATGCGATCTAGCCAACATTTCTGACTAAGCAGTGAAGTACATTTACATGTATTTTGATCCTAAAAATATTAAAAGGCTGACTCTTCGCTTGCAGTAAGCTGAGTAGTGCTGCCCGGGTTTGGTTTGTGCATCGATCAGTGCAGTGAAATTAGTATTGCAGACCCATATGCGCCCCTATAATGAAAAACATGTTAGGATTTCCACACTTGGTGTAGGACTTGCCGATAATCTTCAGACGCTAGTAATGAGATCACAACCAGTCAGCCATCATGTAAAGTATTGACTTAACTACAGAGAGAACCGCTCGGCACATATTGTACATGTGTGGTTCCTGTAATGTACCTGTGACGCTTTTCTTATTAGCTATTTCCAGACGTAATCGAGTTCCCGGACGTTTAATTTAATTTGGTGTGACGTCCTGGTGTAACACTTTTCCTATAACCACACGTACTACATGTATGTAAATTTACAACAAATGTATTTTGTACACAATTCTATTTATATGTGCAGTTGGTAGACGTAGGTCTGTTATTTTATGTACTTTGGTCGAAATTTTGGTGTCCCTTCTTGTCATCTTTGTGACAGTGACCTTCTTTTTTCTACTAACAAATTTGATTTTTTATTTTAATGGAAAAAAGTACTGTATTACAGGTACATGTATCTGCAACCCTCTGAAAAAAAGACTTATTCTAGGTTGCTTTCTTGCTCAATAAGATCTTCCCTGTGGGAATTGAATTATCAGGCTGAGAATAATTTGATTTATTAATTTGTAAAGTGTAACTTAATTTAGACAGATTTTATTTGTTTTGGTCTCATTCCAAAGGTCAATCAATATTGTATTGCTAGAAAACTAGCAATTTAAAAAGAATTAAGGAGCTCGAACATTTCAAATTTCCTAAATAGTAAAAAAGTGGACAAGTACTCCAACCAAGTAGGCCTACATGTACATGTACATGTACATGTACATGTACAATTGTACCTGTAATTCAGTGAGCTACATTTGTAGAGTGTTTAAATGAGCTCAGCTAAATGATAGTTTAATTCAATTATTTGTTGTTAAATGGTAGCTGGGAAGAACATGAGTCAGTCTGCAAGCCACATGTGCAAATCACATTAAGCATGCTCGTGGACAAGGCAAAATAAAAAACATGCACAAAAAAACATGTTTAGTGCCATGTCATTTTCAAAAAGGAAGGAGAAGGCCCAATTATTACTTCTATTTTTAGATCGAGGCGGGAAATATTTTCCAAGATGGATGCTCTTATTTTTTTCAAGATGGCTTTTTTCTAACTACGGAGCCCCAAGATTTAAAACATGCAATAGATGGACTACATGTAGGAGGCATTGTCTCTCTTCCTCTTGCATTTCATGGCATTTATTGCAGGAAAAGGAGGCAGCCTCATTAAAGGAAGAAGGTGGGAAGTTTAAACATGTTTTATTTTTTTATTTTTTTGCCTAATAAATTAAGTCCATCAAATGCATGTTGCTCAGCTGTGCTCCACGTTTGAAATCTGTGACGCAGTAGAACTGTTACTTTTAGTGGTATACTTGTACACGTACTATTCACTCTTCAATTTTTATTCTAAAAACATATTTGGACCTTATATTCTCACTATGTCAACTCCATTTTTTCAGGTTGATATTTGTAAGAAATGGGGAATGAGGACAACAAAAAATACCATTAAAAATACCATTTTCAAATGCATGGAATTTTTGGAAAAATAAATTTTCACTATTTTAAAATATATTTTTGTGTTATTGTAAGCAGAAACATTGTTGTAATCCATGATATTCCCAGCAAATACAATTTTTTGAAGCAATACCCTTAATGTCCACTCAAATGTCACATGTCACAAGACAGATACACCTTTTTCATTTTTTTTTGTTTTTTTTTTAAATAACTTTTTAACAGTTGGTAATATTGACAGAATTTCATTGGATTATGCTTTAATTTAATAAGCTTTAATTGTATGTATAATTGGCCATGGTAGGTGCTATGGTTGCCGAGCTACATGTGTACACTATAAAACAATATACTTTGTTACCAGCTTGTTAATCAATTTGTCTAATTTGCCGTATACCCAAATAAGGTTGTAAAAAAAAAAGGGTTTTTCTTGTGATAAACTGTAAAAATATGATGACAAATTAAATAAATGGTAATTGAAAAAATAAAAATTGCAGTCATTTTACAAATTTGCATTGTTATTGATCAATATTGCCAAGGGTTGGCACACAAATGTATTAAACAAACTGCACATCAGAAGGTTCGGACTGTTCCTCTCTTCTTTTTCTTTTTTAAATCTCCACTCTCGTTCTCCAGTGCCTGAGGAATAACGTCTGGGCCTGCATTACTGGCCCTTTTTGAAGTCCCAAAGAGCTGGTGTTCTATTACAAGCTGCACTACACAGACATGTACATATGTGTCTCTTATCTAGTCCCTAGTGTCTTCTTGCTGAAGGCTGTGCTTTTATCTCAGTCCTTGGCACGCTCACTTGATCTAAAAATCAATCATTTTGATGTGTCTCGTCTTTATTGTGTAGACAGGTGGATTTGCCAATCTGTACAAATTGCCTTGCACAGATCACCCATTTGTACAAGTAGGTATGTGTATACATATATGTGAACATATATGTATACATTATATGTGAACATTTTCAAGACAATTTATTTTTATTTAGTGGAATTGCAGTAGCATACATTTGTACACTGTACATGCAAAGAATGTTCTTGCCAGCATGGTCACTCCTTGAGATTTTTCCCAAGATGCTGCCAACATACACGTACATGTAGATCAAGACAGCTCAGTTGGGACAGCACTGGAATGGTAATCTGAAGGTCACAGGTTCAAATCCTACTTCTGCCAGTTTTCTTTGTTCACAGTAGAAATTGATCAAAACTACCCTGTTGACTACGTGTACCCTTGTGGCTTGTTTGACAATATAATTTAAAATTGTTAGGGGGAAAAAAAAATGCATAAAGTATCTGTGAATCTTGATGTCCTTCTGTTGACTATTCTGCAGGTTTCCATGGTAAGCTACTCCAACATGGCCCCCGGTACGTCCCGCCACAGACATCAAGAAACTGTCTACAAGGTGGGTATCTATGGCTGGCGTAAGAGATGCCTCTACCTACTCATTCTCGTCTTGACCTCCGTCATCATTGTCAACGTTGCCCTCACCATCTGGATTCTCAGGGTTATGAATTTCACAATGGTAAGCGAAGATTTCAGTTGAGTTTCTTGCAGTTAGAAATTTATCTTCTGGGTAAGAATCCATGTGACTGATTTCAGCATTGAACTTCTGTTCGGAAATAGTTAGGCTGCCTCCTTTTGGTTGAGAGCCAGGTTTATGGGACAAGGCAATCTGCTGTACCTCATACATATTTATGATTGAGACATGAATTCCAGTTGGTCAATTTGCCATCCGATATTTTTGCTGTGAACCAAGGCATACATGGGGATTTAACATGCAGGGCATTCTTCGAGTCTCTTTAGAAGGTCCAACAAATTGTTTTTCCGGCCAGTCTGTCAGGGGTGAGATTTGTCAGGATTTTTTCCTGATTTTAGGATTTTTTGTCGGTATTTCAGAATATTTTAAGAATCTCTTTTGCAATCTGGAATTCCTGAGGTGTTTTCCTAAAGGTGTTTTTAACTGTAAAAGTGGATATAGACCAATAAAAATTGATATTTTAAAGGGGTGCCTTTAGCCAAATACAAACTGTATGTTGATCTGTGGATTTTTTGTGGATTTTTTCATTTTTGGCCAATCTCACCCCTGGAGATCATGCATTGGCACATATTTTACAATGCTTTCTGGCTGTAGATATATTGCAACACTATTTAAGAGATTTACATTGTCCAAGATGAATTGACATTAACCCAAACCCTGCCAGATGCAGCACAGTGCATCTGTGGTGACAGCTTCACTTTGCTGTACTCTGCACACAAGTCAATGTGTGCAATCTGATGCATCTGGCAGGGTTTCTAGCCAAAATACCCTGGAGGGTTAGGGTTTTAATGGCAAACCTTCTTCCTTTTTTTTTTCTTCATCGCATAGTCTGGTATCGGGAAGCTACATATGTCAAGTAATGGTGTCCGGATAAGTGGTGAGGCTGAGTTTCTCAAGGCACTTTATGCTGCAGAAATCAAGTCCAGAAAGGTTAGCAAAATTACTCCATGCACATATTTTCATCATTCAAATTGTAAGTCTCTTTGAAATCATTCTTTAAAAAAAATATATCTTGGTCAATGGAGTTTTAGTCTATTTTGTTGCCAAAAAAAGAAAAAAGAAGAAAGATTTTCTTTGAAAATAATTACAACAGAATAAATTTGAAAACAAATTATACCTTTTTGAACAATGTGATTCTGTCCTGTTTCCAACCCGATTGCAATAAAGTATGCATGTGTATTCAGGTTGCTATTTCATTGCACATTGTAATGAAGTTTATTCCCGACTTACTCATTTGTAGGGTGAATTTGAATACAAATTGGCCCGGAATCTGCAAGTAGTTCCCCACAGTAAAGCTGTTTAAAAAGGTTAATTGGATTTAGGTTGGAAGCAAAAACTGGACAAGAATGAATTCAGCGTACATTATTGAATAGTCTGAATTGCAGGGGGGATTGAGTATATCTCTCCAGGCACATTAGGATGGGGAGAGAGAATAGTTGAGAATAGGCCATATTTTTGAGTGAGGAGGGCTTTTTAAAGACACCATTATAGTGTACTACATGTAATAGACTTTATGCGCAGAAGCCACCTTCTAAGGCTACTGCCTTAGTTATCATTGGATAGCCACGGGTAGACCTTTTGTGCTTACATTGTTACAGCATTTGAATAACAAAAATACACCTCAAAGAAGGCCAGTTCGTAAAGGTCTGTAGTGATTTCACATTTATTAAAGTAATTTGTCATACTTACTAGCCTTACTACATTAGAAACATTTCAGATTGAAAAACTTAAAATTTTGAATTATTAAAGCAACGTGTAGATTCCAATAACCCCCCAAATGACAGAGTAACAGTGCCCTCATTCACCCAAAAAATATTAACATATGTGTATAGCCCCCTTGTTTACATCCAAACCGCCCTATATTCAAATGTTCCCGGCGGTATGCCCGTACACATCGTGTTTTGCATAAATTTGGTTAAGGAGTGACATCAAAGGTCAAAGGCGATCTGACCTGCGACGTCACTCCTAAAGCAAATTTTATACAAAACACGATGTGTGCACATACCGGCGAGCACATTTCAACATAGATGTAAACATGCGACGTCGGAGGGCACATCGTCTACTGCCAAATTGTTTCTTGTTTGTTTTGCACAGGACAAAAACCTCATACTACAGTCATCCAAAAATGTTACCATAAACGCCAGGAACGGTTTAGAAAATACAACCAAAGGGAGGTTAATTGTTGGTAAGACCCTTTGTTCTCGATAGATTTGTTTATAATGCATCCATGATATTGTTTATAGTATAATGAATGTTTTTCAGTAATGAATCTATATTTTTAAGCCCTGCTGATGAAGTCCAAGGGACATCCTATGGATGTGTGCGGAAAAATCTTGTCAATGTGAAAACTTAGAAATATTGAAAATATTAACTTCAAATTTGGTTTGAGGATAGTTCTTAATAGTCCTAAGAAGCCTGTTGTACATTTGGGACTGATAGGTCAAAGGTCAAGGTCACAATGGCTAAACCAATAACAGTTTTGTCAGTGTAATAACTTTAGAAATAACATATATAATCAATAAAATGTGGACTTAAAATGTGGTCAAGTGTATAATATAACATGTATAATGCAGTTGGCATAAAATGTAACAGTTCTACAATCTGTACAGGCTCAGTGGGGCATTTGTGCGTGCCGACACAATATAGTAGTTTAGATTAAACTTGATCAGAAGTAATTTGCTTGGCTTGAAATTCAAACGTTGTTTGGCCTTATTTGTCAAGTTACTCTTAGCAGCCAATTGAAGGACATTCAACTCTGACTTCAGCAACACTTTGATTGTTTTGGTGGGTTGGAACAGTGCTAAGGAAACATAAATTTTTAAGACAATTTCTTTTTCTATTTTTCTTTTTTTTGTAGGTCCAGACAGTTTAGTTTCTTACAATGACAGGTTCGTCATCTACGATACAAAGAACAAAATGTTATTCTATGCAGACGAGAATGAGGTGATCATTGGTGCAAAAAAGGTCACGTTTACAGGTACATGTAACTATAAGACGATTTGTTTTTCACTTTTTGATTCTATTTCTACTTTAATTTCCCTGATACTGTACTCCCTTTCCTAAGCAGACCAAGAAGAAGTTCTTTTCTTAAGTGTATATAATTTATTTCAAGAAAACCACAAGGGAAACTGACTAGGTCATTTGAATGAATTTTCAAAGTGAATGAAAGAAAATTGGCAGGAGCGGAATTTGAACATGCGACCTCCGGAATACCGTACTGGTGCTCTACCAACTGAGCTATCTTGCTGGTGGCAGGATAGGGATAGTTGTTAGAGCACCGGTTTGGTATTCCAGAGGTTACAGGTTCAAATCCCACTCCTGCCAGCTTTCTTTGTTCACTTTGAAAATTAGTTCAAGGGAGGCAGGACCAATTGTAGCTATCCAATCAGTGACTGATCAAATTATAATTGAATCCTATACATTTATAAATTTGTTGTGACTTACACACCAGGGCCTAATTTCATAGCGCTGCTTAACAGTCGATTTTCTGCAAACGGAACCCTCGCCAATTTCATAGAGACTGTAAGCAGTAAGCACAGCGAAGAGCCCGTAAACTTCGGAAACAGGATTTGCTTAAATTAGTGACGCAACAATATATATCTCCATGCACGCGCAAGCGTTAGCACGACCAAGCGTTAGCACGACTTTGCCATGAAATACGCTAATGCTTAAGCACATTTTCCTGCTATAGTTAGCACAACTTTTCTGCTTACCGTTAAGCAGCGCTATGAAATTGGGCCCAGGTGTACACTGTAAGAGCACTAATTAAAACATGGGGGATCGTTCCTTTTCTCATGCTGGGCCGATATTATGGAACAAACTTCCTCAAAATATTCGTGACTGTTCCACCCTGCAAGAGTTCAAATGTGCTCTGAAGACCCACCTCTTTCAAATTGTATTCCAGTAGCTCATTTATTTGATTGTCAAGCTAATTGTGTTATTGTAATGTCCATGTTTTGATTATTTGTATCTTTGTTCCCTTTGTTTTTGTTTTGTGCGCCTTGAGCATCTCATTAAGGTGGATAATGGCGCATTATAAATTGCCTATATTAATTAACCATCTGTTCTACTAATCTGCTTGAACCATAATCCAACACCTCCGTCTTCTTTCTGATCTTTTTTTTTCACAGGCAGTGAAGGGACAACATTTAAGGGTCCAATCCAGACATCACATGTTACCTCAGAACCTGGAAAGGATTTAAGGTAATGTTAACAAGAAGAAAACGAAGGTCGACATGTTTCATTCAATTTAACTCACGGAACCAAGAATTCATTAACCTTTTCAGTTCTACACTCTACACCAAGTCGACCTTCAGATCCAGCATACTTTGAGTATTGCGATCAAAAGTTTACATACACATGCAGTCATGTTAGCAAATCCTAATTCACCACAAAGCTGTGAATCAAATCCAAATGATTATACCTGCATGAGGAAGGACTCTGTGAAACATGATTTGAATGATATACGGAGAATTTTCAATAGAAAAATGGCAAGAAACAAAACAGCTCCATGAAAAATTGAAGAAACAATTCCCACGTGTATGTAAACTTGTGACCACTGTGTACATTGACTTAGACCAGGATATCCTGGGTGTGGGATCTATAGTCATGTAACATAATGTGGGACATTCTGGGTTTTTGGACAGAATGGTTTAAAGAATTTTTAGATAGTGACGTTTGGCTTATTACATAATTAATCAAAATGCATTCTATTACGTACACCATAAATAGGAACGAATGCTTTGGGAAATGTCTCTTGGGGCGTCTTTCAATGTAAAATGTAGTTATTATTTTAAATTACTATACTTTGTACATATTCATGAATGAGAGCTGAATTCCAATTGGTCAATTGACCATCATGTCAATATTCATGGTTGCTATACACAGTGATGTCACTTATGTGGGAAATGAGTCATTGCCTGGAGTCGGGGTACTGTCGCACGGGGTCACAACTATCGCACGGGGTCACAACTATCGCACGGGGTCACAACTATCGCACGGGGTCACAACTATCGCACGGGGTCACAACTATCGCACGGGGTCACAACTATCGCACGGGGTCACAACTATCGCACGGGGTCACAACTATCGCACGGGGTCACAACTATCGCACGGGGTCACAACTATCGCACGGGGTCACAACTATCGCACGGGGTCACAACTATCGCACGGGGTCACAACTATCGCACGGGGTCACAACTATCGCACGGGGTCACAACTATCGCACGGGGTCACAACTATCGCACGGGGTCACAACTATCGCACGGGGTCACAACTATCGCACGGGGTCACAACTATCGCACGGGGTCACAACTATCGCACGGGGTCACAACTATCGCACGGGGTCACAACTATCGCACGGGGTCACAACTATCGCACGGGGTCACAACTATCGCACGGGGTCACAACTATCGCACGGGGTCACAACTATCGCACGGGGTCACAACTATCGCACGGGGTCACAACTATCGCACGGGGTCACAACTATCGCACGGGGTCACAACTATCGCACGGGGTCACAACTATCGCACGGGGTCACAACTATCGCACGGGGTCACAACTATCGCACGGGGTCACAACTATCGCACGGGGTCACAACTATCGCACGGGGTCACAACTATCGCACGGGGTCACAACTATCGCACGGGGTCACAACTATCGCACGGGGTCACAACTATCGCACGGGGTCACAACTATCGCACGGGGTCACAACTATCGCACGGGGTCACAACTATCGCACGGGGTCACAACTATCGCACGGGGTCACAACTATCGCACGGGGTCACAACTATCGCACGGGGTCACAACTATCGCACGGGGTCACAACTATCGCACGGGGTCACAACTATCGCACGGGGTCACAACTATCGCACGGGGTCACAACTATCGCACGGGGTCACAACTATCGCACGGGGTCACAACTATCGCACGGGGTCACAACTATCGCACGGGGTCACAACTATCGCACGGGGTCACAACTATCGCACGGGGTCACAACTATCGCACGGGGTCACAACTATCGCACGGGGTCACAACTATCGCACGGGGTCACAACTATCGCACGGGGTCACAACTATCGCACGGGGTCACAACTATCGCACGGGGTCACAACTATCGCACGGGGTCACAACTATCGCACGGGGTCACAACTATCGCACGGGGTCACAACTATCGCACGGGGTCACAACTATCGCACGGGGTCACAACTATCGCACGGGGTCACAACTATCGCACGGGGTCACAACTATCGCACGGGGTCACAACTATCGCACGGGGTCACAACTATCGCACGGGGTCACAACTATCGCACGGGGTCACAACTATCGCACGGGGTCACAACTATCGCACGGGGTCACAACTATCGCACGGGGTCACAACTATCGCACGGGGTCACAACTATCGCACGGGGTCACAACTATCGCACGGGGTCACAACTATCGCACGGGGTCACAACTATCGCACGGGGTCACAACTATCGCACGGGGTCACAACTATCGCACGGGGTCACAACTATCGCACGGGGTCACAACTATCGCACGGGGTCACAACTATCGCACGGGGTCACAACTATCGCACGGGGTCACAACTATCGCACGGGGTCACAACTATCGCACGGGGTCACAACTATCGCACGGGGTCACAACTATCGCACGGGGTCACAACTATCGCACGGGGTCACAACTATCGCACGGGGTCACAACTATCGCACGGGGTCACAACTATCGCACGGGGTCACAACTATCGCACGGGGTCACAACTATCGCACGGGGTCACAACTATCGCACGGGGTCACAACTATCGCACGGGGTCACAACTATCGCACGGGGTCACAACTATCGCACGGGGTCACAACTATCGCACGGGGTCACAACTATCGCACGGGGTCACAACTATCGCACGGGGTCACAACTATCGCACGGGGTCACAACTATCGCACGGGGTCACAACTATCGCACGGGGTCACAACTATCGCACGGGGTCACAACTATCGCACGGGGTCACAACTATCGCACGGGGTCACAACTATCGCACGGGGTCACAACTATCGCACGGGGTCACAACTATCGCACGGGGTCACAACTATCGCACGGGGTCACAACTATCGCACGGGGTCACAACTATCGCACGGGGTCACAACTATCGCACGGGGTCACAACTATCGCACGGGGTCACAACTATCGCACGGGGTCACAACTATCGCACGGGGTCACAACTATCGCACGGGGTCACAACTATCGCACGGGGTCACAACTATCGCACGGGGTCACAACTATCGCACGGGGTCACAACTATCGCACGGGGTCACAACTATCGCACGGGGTCACAACTATCGCACGGGGTCACAACTATCGCACGGGGTCACAACTATCGCACGGGGTCACAACTATCGCACGGGGTCACAACTATCGCACGGGGTCACAACTATCGCACGGGGTCACAACTATCGCACGGGGTCACAACTATCGCACGGGGTCACAACTATCGCACGGGGTCACAACTATCGCACGGGGTCACAACTATCGCACGGGGTCACAACTATCGCACGGGGTCACAACTATCGCACGGGGTCACAACTATCGCACGGGGTCACAACTATCGCACGGGGTCACAACTATCGCACGGGGTCACAACTATCGCACGGGGTCACAACTATCGCACGGGGTCACAACTATCGCACGGGGTCACAACTATCGCACGGGGTCACAACTATCGCACGGGGTCACAACTATCGCACGGGGTCACAACTATCGCACGGGGTCACAACTATCGCACGGGGTCACAACTATCGCACGGGGTCACAACTATCGCACGGGGTCACAACTATCGCACGGGGTCACAACTATCGCACGGGGTCACAACTATCGCACGGGGTCACAACTATCGCACGGGGTCACAACTATCGCACGGGGTCACAACTATCGCACGGGGTCACAACTATCGCACGGGGTCACAACTATCGCACGGGGTCACAACTATCGCACGGGGTCACAACTATCGCACGGGGTCACAACTATCGCACGGGGTCACAACTATCGCACGGGGTCACAACTATCGCACGGGGTCACAACTATCGCACGGGGTCACAACTATCGCACGGGGTCACAACTATCGCACGGGGTCACAACTATCGCACGGGGTCACAACTATCGCACGGGGTCACAACTATCGCACGGGGTCACAACTATCGCACGGGGTCACAACTATCGCACGGGGTCACAACTATCGCACGGGGTCACAACTATCGCACGGGGTCACAACTATCGCACGGGGTCACAACTATCGCACGGGGTCACAACTATCGCACGGGGTCACAACTATCGCACGGGGTCACAACTATCGCACGGGGTCACAACTATCGCACGGGGTCACAACTATCGCACGGGGTCACAACTATCGCACGGGGTCACAACTATCGCACGGGGTCACAACTATCGCACGGGGTCACAACTATCGCACGGGGTCACAACTATCGCACGGGGTCACAACTATCGCACGGGGTCACAACTATCGCACGGGGTCACAACTATCGCACGGGGTCACAACTATCGCACGGGGTCACAACTATCGCACGGGGTCACAACTATCGCACGGGGTCACAACTATCGCACGGGGTCACAACTATCGCACGGGGTCACAACTATCGCACGGGGTCACAACTATCGCACGGGGTCACAACTATCGCACGGGGTCACAACTATCGCACGGGGTCACAACTATCGCACGGGGTCACAACTATCGCACGGGGTCACAACTATCGCACGGGGTCACAACTATCGCACGGGGTCACAACTATCGCACGGGGTCACAACTATCGCACGGGGTCACAACTATCGCACGGGGTCACAACTATCGCACGGGGTCACAACTATCGCACGGGGTCACAACTATCGCACGGGGTCACAACTATCGCACGGGGTCACAACTATCGCACGGGGTCACAACTATCGCACGGGGTCACAACTATCGCACGGGGTCACAACTATCGCACGGGGTCACAACTATCGCACGGGGTCACAACTATCGCACGGGGTCACAACTATCGCACGGGGTCACAACTATCGCACGGGGTCACAACTATCGCACGGGGTCACAACTATCGCACGGGGTCACAACTATCGCACGGGGTCACAACTATCGCACGGGGTCACAACTATCGCACGGGGTCACAACTATCGCACGGGGTCACAACTATCGCACGGGGTCACAACTATCGCACGGGGTCACAACTATCGCACGGGGTCACAACTATCGCACGGGGTCACAACTATCGCACGGGGTCACAACTATCGCACGGGGTCACAACTATCGCACGGGGTCACAACTATCGCACGGGGTCACAACTATCGCACGGGGTCACAACTATCGCACGGGGTCACAACTATCGCACGGGGTCACAACTATCGCACGGGGTCACAACTATCGCACGGGGTCACAACTATCGCACGGGGTCACAACTATCGCACGGGGTCACAACTATCGCACGGGGTCACAACTATCGCACGGGGTCACAACTATCGCACGGGGTCACAACTATCGCACGGGGTCACAACTATCGCACGGGGTCACAACTATCGCACGGGGTCACAACTATCGCACGGGGTCACAACTATCGCACGGGGTCACAACTATCGCACGGGGTCACAACTATCGCACGGGGTCACAACTATCGCACGGGGTCACAACTATCGCACGGGGTCACAACTATCGCACGGGGTCACAACTATCGCACGGGGTCACAACTATCGCACGGGGTCACAACTATCGCACGGGGTCACAACTATCGCACGGGGTCACAACTATCGCACGGGGTCACAACTATCGCACGGGGTCACAACTATCGCACGGGGTCACAACTATCGCACGGGGTCACAACTATCGCACGGGGTCACAACTATCGCACGGGGTCACAACTATCGCACGGGGTCACAACTATCGCACGGGGTCACAACTATCGCACGGGGTCACAACTATCGCACGGGGTCACAACTATCGCACGGGGTCACAACTATCGCACGGGGTCACAACTATCGCACGGGGTCACAACTATCGCACGGGGTCACAACTATCGCACGGGGTCACAACTATCGCACGGGGTCACAACTATCGCACGGGGTCACAACTATCGCACGGGGTCACAACTATCGCACGGGGTCACAACTATCGCACGGGGTCACAACTATCGCACGGGGTCACAACTATCGCACGGGGTCACAACTATCGCACGGGGTCACAACTATCGCACGGGGTCACAACTATCGCACGGGGTCACAACTATCGCACGGGGTCACAACTATCGCACGGGGTCACAACTATCGCACGGGGTCACAACTATCGCACGGGGTCACAACTATCGCACGGGGTCACAACTATCGCACGGGGTCACAACTATCGCACGGGGTCACAACTATCGCACGGGGTCACAACTATCGCACGGGGTCACAACTATCGCACGGGGTCACAACTATCGCACGGGGTCACAACTATCGCACGGGGTCACAACTATCGCACGGGGTCACAACTATCGCACGGGGTCACAACTATCGCACGGGGTCACAACTATCGCACGGGGTCACAACTATCGCACGGGGTCACAACTATCGCACGGGGTCACAACTATCGCACGGGGTCACAACTATCGCACGGGGTCACAACTATCGCACGGGGTCACATGTCTGTACTATAATAGCATTTTTCCAAGCTAGCTGATACTGCACATAACACTTCACAGGCTGGTAGGCTAGTGTTGGCAATTCAAAATGTGGCCAACCCCACCACCTACAATGTATGATCGTAACCCTTTACCTAGAGTTGCTTTTAGCCTTGTATTGGGTGATTTCATAAAAAAAAACCTGTCAATTAATAGCATATTATTAATATGCTGAAGATCTAGTAAACCAGTAACATGGTTTAGTTCAGTTTGACAGATGACATTAGCTCCCCTCAGTATTGGAAGTTGACAAACTAGTTTCATGGATGTCATTTTTTCAGGCAAAAGCCTGACTTCGTGCCTTTGCGTGTAAAAATGTTGGCTAATTTCAGGTCTTAATATGTATAATGAGGCTTGTTTTGCCTTATTTTCTGGACAAGATCCTTACTGCTATCCATATAGTTATTTCCGCTTTGCCTCGGGACCTACAGGAGGTTTGTCAACTTCCTATACCAAAGGGAGTGTATACTTACATATGGGTCATTCCATTTGGGGTCCAAAAGTGTGACATTTTTGGTGTCCCCATTACATAGTAACATGTATAAGATTTTGCAATTCCAGACACATTCTTTAACCCTAACCATCCCTAACCTGCCAAAATCAAACACCCCATTTGTGTTGAATTTTGTGTGATTGGGTACTGTAGAGCCTTGGCACCATCACTTTGCATGGGACTATGCCCTGATTTTGTCTAAGTACAAAGAATGTGCCATTGGTTTACTACACAGTGTTGGAGTTTGTGTGGTTAGGGAAGGATTCTAGTAAAAAGCCTTGGGCTGTTAGGGTTAATGCCTTCTATCTCCAAGAGTGATTATGTAAAGCAAAGTACCTGCCAAACAATTACAAAATAGTGTGAAGTCAATTTTAATGATACTTGATAGGAAATTACACAGGTCAGGTGTAACAGGGACACCAAAAAAAGGTCACACCTTTGGACCCCAAATTTATGGAATGACCCACATGCATTTGTGTAGTAGCCAACCCATAAAGTCATGTTCCTCAACATGTTTTTTTTTGTCTCTTCCAATCACAGCCTGGAATCTTTGTTATCAAATTTAGTGATTGAATCACCGCAGGCGGTTAGCCTTACCTCTCCAGTGGGACAAGTCTCCCTGTCCTGTTTTAATGATATCAACCTCCACTCAAGGCAGGGAAAAGTAAGTCGAGTTTAAAATTTGTCTCAACTTTGGCTGCATTTTTTTCTGTTCGTTTTGTTGCGGTTTCCTCCCCAATCGGTCAAATTCAGGTCATTGAATGTCTAGCTTGAGAGCTACCAAATTGGGGTATTCTCCTGCAAGCATGTGTGCTTTCATGTAGGCGTAGTCATTAACGTCCACCCACCTATCAGAGATGGATAATAGTAATAATAATTCTTTAGATTTATAAAGCATCCATATCCACCTAGTCATGGTGCTCAGGGTGCTACATTATTACCCCTGCTCATCGGGCCCATCAGTCATTCCTGAAACCTCAGCTCCCTGGGGAGTATACAGCCCCGGCTGCAAGTTAAGTGCACATGGGCTAATCAAACACATATAACCATCACTGCCCTCGCAGGTACCCATTAACTCCTGGGTGGAGAGAAGCAACTTATGAGAAAGTGTCTTGCTCAAGGACACAAGCACCATGACCCCCCGGCTGGGTTCGAACCCACAATCTGTAGTATCACAGCGGTCTTGAGTCCAGTGGACTTATACCATGAGGTCACGGCACCCCAAAATGTGCCATAAAATAGGCAGGACATACTTCATTGCTGACCTGCTTGAGGTATAAGTTCTAGAGTAAAATAATGGCCTAATTCTCTCCAGCTATTGAACTTGGTCTAATAACTTGCAGGAAAAAATGCTCTGTTAGGCTGATTAAATGATTTGAGAATCTCCGCTTTTTTTCCCCCGTAACTACCTGCCATGGTTGATTAAAGTCCAGAGAGCTCAAGGCTACTTAAAGGTAGTGTACACGATTGGTAATTCTCCATATTTTTTTTTAATGAATTATTACGAAATACCTTACTAGACTGTAAGTTATAAGTAGTCTCGATCATCCTGTGAAATTATGGCACCAGGTGTGCTGTCGTTGTCAAGAAAAGTGGAAATATATATCATCTTCTGCCCTGTAGCCTTTAGTCAAGGCGCGTGTGGCTACCTGGACGAGTGGCGTGCTGGACATGCTGGCATTCAGGGCGCGTCACGTGTCCAGCTGGTAGCCACGCGCGCCTTGACTAAAAGGCTATCATCCGCCCGACGGTTGGAAACGAGTGCAGTTTTTCTCTCTTTTTTTTCGCCATCCAACAACGCAAAACTTTGAATATGTCAGTGGAACGATATTTCCTATAACATACTAACCCCCAAATCCGCCCATTTTTTTAAATTGCAACAATGACCAATCATGTACACGGCCTTTAACATTCAGCAACTTCAAGACAGAAATGTAGTCAGTTGTTGCTGACAATTCTTGGATGAACCTTGCTTGAACCCTGTCTAGTCGGCCATGACTTGTCGACCATCTGGAACCAGCCTACATTGCCCATAGTAAACTGTATCAAGTAGAAAGGGATACCAGTGACACAAGATTATGGTTACATCATGCTCATTGTTGGTTTGACTAGAGTCATTCGCATGTGGGTGTTAGTCGCATGTGGGTGTTAGTGAGGATGGACATGGCTGCGCAATGATCCGGAAATTAATAAGCCCATCAATAAGCCAGTTCGGTATTTCAACTACGCATGTGCACAATGACATTTTATCCCGAATGACCCGCGTGACTTAACGTGCGCATTTTAATGCAAAAGGTGGTCGCACAATGCGCACGTGTTAAATTTAATCAGAATGGGCGTTCGCGTAACATGGCATGACATTGTGTCGGCAATTTTATCCTTTGAACTTTGAGATACCAAACTGGCTTATTATCCCGAAATCACTTCTCTGTGCCAAATTTCGTAGGGTTGCTAAGCACGTGATTTTCTGCTCTCTGAAACTTTGTCCATTTCATAGAGTAAGTACAGTGAAGAGCTCACTACCTTATATATTATAAGATTAAAATAGTGGAGCAATGATGAAAATCTCCATGCATTCACAGGCATAAGCACGACTTGGCCTTGAATACAGTGTTACGGCATTCCATTCTAAAACACTCAAGAATTATTTTGTCAAATTTTCCAGATATCTTTGGATGCAGCCGAAGTTGAAATCAAGAACCTTCGGGAGAGTGCCTCAGGAACCAGCAGCAATGCTGACGTCTTTGAACTTTGTGCCTGTGCAAATGGCCGCCTCTTTCTAGCCCCGCCCACCACCGGCTGTCAAGCGAGAGCAGAGCTGTGTGATTGATTGACAGTGACCAGTGTTGAACCAGGTGATCTTTATACCACAACTTGATACTAAGGGTTGTCAACACGTATCAACATGCAACTTAAAATAGAAATTATTTATTTTTAACAATAAGAAAAAAACATTACAACTTTGTGAATGTTTCTTTGTGGCCCATATATGGCTGTTTGGGGCTTTTGGTGTAAGAGCTTCCAAATATTGGGAAAGAGAGAACGGAGAACGTCACAATGAAATTTCAATTGTTGACGTCATGAAATTCGCTTCGCATTCGCATGAAGTATGAACCGGGCTTTATGCCGATATTTTCTCAGCAAGTTGATTTTCTAAGCAACATTTTCTGCTAAGTGACTCCATGAAACAGGGCCTTATAATTTTGAAACCTTGCCGACTGGAAGACCTTGTTATCACCTAAAATTACCTATTTGCGAGCTCTTGATTTTGTAGTCCAATGTTTTCAGGGAAAACACGGAACTTTGATTTGTTTTTCACAAAGAGTGCTTTGTTTGTACAATGTTGATACTTGTTAACAACTCTTTCAACACAGTAAGCATTCCATAGGGCTCATTTTTAAAACACGTTTAGTGTTAAAACCTCTACATGTAGCTCTGGCATTACATTTTAAACAGTATTATTATGAAGGGATGTTTCGCTCCTAAACACGTATTAAGATTTTCTTTACTGAACTTTGATAACCTTGCCTGTCTTGGATGTATTTTTAATGTGTAGTTCGACACTTAGTGAGTTTGTTACCAGCCACGGAGTGATGCTGTCAGTTGGTCAGTCAACTCCAGCACGCTTTGTAGTTAAATGGAGTGATATCCCACCCTTTTTTGATAATATTCAATTGCATGTTGCTTTAAGTTCTTCCAATTTTCAATTATCCCCCGACATCAAGAAATGGAAGTTCTGTAATTGATATTGAAATCAGTGCAGTCAGAGGACGGAGAGTGAATGGAACAGCCGATTCCCTACAGCTTGTTGTCTGATACTTATTTATTTTCTTCGTCCTTCTTTGTAACATTCCTATGTAAGTATCAGGAGGCTTTCATAATACTGATGAAGTCTTTTTCTTTTGTGAAAGTCCACAAAGTCATAGTAAGGCTGGCTGGGAAATTAGTTTGGTTACAAGTACATGTATCTGCATTTAGAAATAAATGATGTGATGTTGCCTTACCTGTGGGGAACGACACACCAATGTCTGCCCTTTACAAAATGTGGCTTTGGATTTCCCGTAATATTTGGTCCTAAGATTTGGCTAGATCTGGGGACCATTTGCATTGTGCAGGCATCAAAGTGTCAAACTTGAAGCCAGGACCACAGCCTGTCGAATCATCATCTTTAAGTATTCAAGGCTTCCGATTGGCAATAGAGCTTGAGAATAGCTGGAGGCTGAAGCCCAAGCCCAAGCCACATTTCATTAATGGCCTTAGTGAGCATGATTTTTTTTTTAGGTTGAGTTTCCTTTTGAAATCCAGTCTTAGAATAGACTTATATTTGAGCAAGGGTTCACCTGTATACAGATTTGTCAGACCATTAGTCCACGGAATCCAGAATATGAAGCTACTGGAAGTAGCGGAAAAAAAATCAGAAAAAAATTACAATATTTTTTTCCCTCACTGTAGACACTATATTCACGCCCATATACTCTTTGTGTCCTTATCTATCTGCTCGGGAGGTTCACGAATCCTAATGCTTCGCTGGCCGACGTTTTTCAGGAAAATAAACTCAAAAGTAACGTTAAACTTGT
The DNA here is from genome assembly GCA_037893225.1 of Hippasteria phrygiana. Taxonomy (NCBI): domain Eukaryota; kingdom Metazoa; phylum Echinodermata; class Asteroidea; order Valvatida; family Goniasteridae; genus Hippasteria; species Hippasteria phrygiana. The sequence goes on along the minus strand of JAZGUH010000220.1, from coordinate 1,532,605 downwards.
AGACTCTTTTCATCAGTTTCACACCGAGTATGTACATACATTGTACGTATGTGTGCGCGAGCACGCAAGCACTAGCCTCTCCGCACACATGCACGCACAATGCGCACGCGCAATTTGCCTAGTAACCGTCCCCCTTACACGCAGGAGATGGACACGTGGAGAAATATAACCCAATAGAGTTACGTTTACACAAAAAATAAATCATACGGTGCTCGTGACACTTTTCTGCAGGAGGTTTGCATAATCAAAAAAAGTGGATGTGGGTGGTTTGCCTGATGGAGAAAAGACATTCTTCATTTTTTTACATACATTTAACACAAATCAAAATTAGTATAACCATGACACATAATAATACTCCCTTTTAATAGATATTGAGATTTTTGTCATATCATAGATTCTCGAAGTAATTCCTACTCACCTTTACTCTTCTGTACAAGCACTACAACATTGTGAGCTGATCACCTTTTCACGTTCTTTTATTTCAGTTATGCTTGTCTCATGCAGTTACCTTCCTTTATTGTACTGCACAGTTGTATCATGCTACTCTCCGTATATCTCATGTTAATGGACCGTGGGAATATGTACGGTTTCGCATATCCTTGCCTCCCATCTCTTGCGCATCTTCCAACTTCTTGCCAATAACTGAGCGCATCTTTTGCCGTTCCCCAGTGGATCACAAATTCCACATCATCTGCTTGGATGCCCAAACCAAAAGCCATGGTAGCCACGACACATCGGAGTGGAGATGTCTTTTGGCAAAATGATGATGTCACGCGCCTTTGACTTTCGACATTGGTGCTGCCATGGTACATGTCGATAACTCTATTATGGACACTGTGTTCAGGGCCCACCCAAGCCATCTCCCCCAGACTGGTCATCAGCCACGCATAGATGCGTGTGACCTCGTTTACCTGTCTGTACAGAAACAAAGAATCAAAGTGTGGTAAGTATAGTTGACGATGTGTTTGAAAGACCCAACCGCATGTATATATTAAATAGAAAACAAGCACGAATTCATGCAGGAGCCACGTTGTCCACCCATGAATCAGTAAAGCATAGTAAATGTTGTGGCGCCCTCTTCTTTTGAGCCGTATAAATGTTGTAGCGCCCTCTTCTGTTGATCCGTGTCGCGACAACGAATTTGGCACAAGAAGAACAAGAAGAACAAGAAGAAGCCTAAGCAGAAGCCTAAGAAGAAGAACAACAACAACACTGAGCACTTATAGATCCCTGTCTGCGAAGTAACGCGGCTAAAAAATTACATTACCTTGTGTAAATTATCGCCTTTGGTGCATCCTTTCCCTTCTTGAGCAGAGCACAATACCAGGTCAAATGTTCGTCTAAATTGGCGTTGTCGACATTGTACATCTCCAATTTTATATTGGGCCTTTAAAAAAAGAAAAAGCAAGATCAAAATATACAATACGCGTTGTGCTTCAATTTCCAATTTATTACAGGTTTTCCCAGTCAACAGTTAACACTAATATAACTAATCAAAAAATTAGCTGGCCTGACGTTTCGAACTTAAGCAAGTTCTTTCTCAAAGGTGAATGACAGAGTACAAGAAACAAACATGTAGGGAACACACATGCATGACAGGGTGGGTGGAGAAACACAAAAGAGGGATGCAAAGGAGCTTGGCAGATAGGCAGTGGGTGAACATCAAAGGGAGAGGCAAGGACGGCCAGGATGACAGGAACAAAGAGGTGTGATTAGGGTAAGGAGGGATTAAGATGAAGGTAGAAGCTGGGGAATTGGACAAGGGAGTGTGGTTCAGGGAAGGGGGGGGGGGGGGGGGGTTTGAATAGAAGGTGGTAATAGGGCAAGAAAAGGAACAAAGAGAAGTGGCAAGGATAAACAGGAAATGGAAAGACAACACCATTTGGCCAAGAGACCCCAAGAGGGTTTTGCCAGGAGGATAATCTGTAAACAAATGACAATGGGGGAAAACAATTTAAAGTTAATCATTCCCTTCCTGGATGTTGAGACCATGTGGTTGAATAGTCCGAAGACGTTTCATCCAAACTTTCTCTCGGCTGAGGCGAACTGAGTCCTTGCGGTGGCAAAGTGATTCTATGCCCTGTAGAATCATATCAGAAATGGAATGGTTAGGCAAGTTGAAGTGATGACCAACAGGGGTGTCCATTTTCTTGGTGTTCACAGTCGACCGATGGCCATAGAAACGCTTTTTGAGCGTGTTCTTGGTCTCCCCGACATACTGGATACCACAAACCCTGCAAGAAATGAGATATATGACATTAGAGGTGTTGCAAGTGATGTTGCCATTGGTTCTGTGAGTAGTTCCAGATGAATGGCCAGAAAAGGAGTCAGACTCCTGCATGTGAGTCTGGCAAACAACACACCTGGAATCGCACTTAAAAGTACCATGCTGTATGGGAGGGGATGCAGCCAAGGTGGGGACCTCGGCTCGAACAATCAGGTCTCGTAGATTGCGGGGGCGCCTATAAGCCAATACTGGGTTGTCAGGGGCGGCACGGGCAAGGCGATCTGAAGTATGAAGGATATGATGGTTGTCGTTAGTTATTTTACGAAGGGGAGGGAGACTGGGATGAAAGGTGGTGACCAAGGGAATCTTGGGGTCGGCATTAGTGCTAGGCGTCTTTTCCTTGAGAGCCAAATCTCTGGTGATAGATTTGGCTCTGGCAATAGCACGTTGAACTTGGCGGGAGCTGTGGCCCCTGGCAACCAAGTTATTCTTCAGTACCTGTACATGATGGGAAAAGTCAGAATTATTAGAACAAATCCTTCTGAGTCTGAGTGCCTGGCTGAATGCTATGCCTGTCTTGCAATGCCTGGGGTGACAGCTATAACTATTTCAAAGTGAACAAAGTGAACAAAGAAACTGGCAGGAGTGGGATTCGAATCCCGCTCCTGCCAGTTTCTTTGTTCACTTTGAAAATGTATTCAAATTTACCTAGTCAGTTTCCCTTGTGGATTGTTTGACGAACTAATATAACTACATATTCCTTGTAACGATTCTTCAATTCATCTACGATCACCACACGAAACAAACTTTCCAAATTTAGGATGAATTATAATGCTACAATTTTGAATTATACTGCACCTTAATGAAATCTATTGGTGGCTTGTTAAAATTAAAATTGAGAATTGAGCTCGACGATGTTCAGGAGCAAAATTAAAGTATCGCTTCAGGGAATTTGTTGGATATCAGTGTTAAAATAACTGCGAAAACCTATATTATTATTTTGAAATCATACTGGGTTAATTATATTTTAATTCTAGAAAATCCCGCTAATAATCATGCCTGTCCAGAAGCACTGCTATGATGTCAAATGTTGACATCTCAAGCTGCAACATATTGATAATCTCCTCCATCATCATCTGTGTTACCGTTAAACAGACGACAGGCTGGCTCGAGAAAATTGACCGAAGCTGAGAAATATTCAGGTATTCCTCTCGAAATGAACCCCTGCAGAAAGAAAAGAGGACATTTTCAAGTATAACATTCAAAATGTGGAAAATTCATATCACATGTATAGTAAAAAGGCGAAGTAAAGAATTCAAGGAAGGCCGGCTAAATTGTGAATACTCTCAAAGTAGTTCGTCGGCAGCATATTATATTAAGTGCATGCGTACCGGAGAAATTTGACTGTTTTCAGACTGGGTTTACAGACGCAATGAAAAAAAAGTGAATATGTGTCAATTGGAGTTGCGGAAAATGTAATAAAAAGCGAAATCGCGAAAACAATAGAAATGGCAAATTTTTACATGCGGAAATAAACAAAACTAACAGTATCCGCGCTGCTCCAATAGAAGATCTGACTCCCCCAACGTTTTTACCATTTTGTCATACAGTGTGCTTCGACTATCACTAAAGCAGTAAGTCGATCACGGGGTGGGGTGGGTAAGGGGGGTATTTACCCCCCCCCCAACATTTTCAGAGTGCCCTTCTTTCTTTTTAACCCCAAAATTTCCGTCCCACAAAAGATTAAACCCCTGCCCTCTATCTGCGACATACCTGTTGGTGTTTAATGTTGCAAGCTATAGGAACAGAGCCCGTAAGTACACAATCGACGCAACATTAAAATAATTTCCATCATACTGCTGGCTCTAGTGTGCCCTTACTGGAAATTATAGTGACCCCTATGCCCCCCCACTGAAAAATGTTAGTTCCCTCAGTGCCCCCATTGAAAAATGTTAGTGCCCCCTGTGCCCCCGATATATCGAGTGCCCTTTTTCACGTCTACCCCAGCCCCAATAAAAATGACCTTGCTATGCCTATGAACGGGGCCCGTATAAGTACACAATCGCCGAAACATTAAAATAATTTCCTTCATGCTGCTGGCCCTAGTGTGCCCTCACTGGAAATTATAGTGCCCCCCAGTGCCCCCACTGAAAAATTAAGTTTCCCTGTGCTCTCACTAAACATTCTGGTGCCCCCTGTGTCCCCACTACAAATGCTGGTGCCCTCCTTGCCACAGCCAGTTGCGAATGCTGGTGCCCTGGGCCCTCACTTAAAATGCTGTTGCCATGCATGGATTCCCCCACTCATAATTATTGTGTCCCCAATGAAAATCCTTGGCAACATCACTGCACAATTTTCCCTAAATTGTTAAGAGTACGTAGCTGGCCATTAAGCTGTACAAACAATATGAATCTATGCCCTTTCCAATGCACTCCGGTCGAATGTGTGGAGGGAGCTGGATTCAAATACTCTCGTTGTTCAAAATAGTACAAATTGTTGGCTCAGTGGAAGAGCAAGTGGCGCATTACTGAAGTTAAGCAACGTTGATTGCAGGCAGTACTTGGATGGGAAACCACACCATGTATTGCTTGCATTAGCATGCATGGTAACTATTGTAGGACCCTTTTGGGCAGGTTTTAGCTAGCCCATTTGAGACCCAAGTAGCCCCATCGGCCAAAACTGTATGGGGCTCACCCAGTTGCCCATCAAAGGCCCAACAAGGCCCCACTTGGGCTTGCTAGCTGGGACCCATGTAGGACCCTTTTGGGCAGGTTTGGGCTAGCCCATTTGGGACCCAAGTGGCCCCATCGGCCAAAACTGTGTGGGGCCCATATGGGCAACCCAATTGGGGCCCACACAGTTGCCCATCAAAGGCCCCACAGTGCTTGCTGGCTTGGAAATAGTGCATTAATTGTTCTGGGGCACGACAGGCCCTTATTCATCTCAAAAGGTCACGTCCTTCGGATGGGACGTTAAGCCGGAGTTCTCGTGTGCTCTATGGGATCAGTGCACGTAAAAGAATCCAGAGCACCTGTCGTGAAAGAGTAGGGGTTTGGCCCGGTGCTTCTGGTGCCCTCATCACACATCCTGTAGTTGGCGCTTGCGTTGTTGGATGTTGAATGAAATAAAATAAATAAAATAGAGTTGCTAAAAAGTACACGAGTTGTTTTGTAACAGAAATTTTACATTAAGTTTATTTTTTGCAATTTAATGTTAATGACAGCAATTTGTTTTATTTAAATTTTAAAATAAATTGCATGCTTTCAAAACAAATCTATTGATCAAGAAGTGGTTATATAGCGAATGTTTTGTCACTTATCACAGCCAATGGGCCATTCAGATCTTATACACAGTGTCTAAAAAAATGCCCCTCCAAAGGGTTGCAGCAGAATTCGAAAAAATAAAATGTTATTTCCACTTTTCTTAAATAATTGTGAAGCGTATATATTTGTACTATTTTCCGTAAAATGTCCACTTTAAACAGTAGGAAAATTATGTCCCCGCTTCCTTTTTGATCTGTAAAAAATCCCTGTGTACCTCTCAGCATGGATATATCGGGTGCCCTTTTTCACGTTACCCCCCCCCCCCCCCCCCCCAATAAAAATGACCTTGCTACGCCTATGCCCCATTCCACAAAATAGTTTGTCCATGAATTTCCCCTCACATATTTTTTCTTCACTGTTTCCTTGCCGGGGATTATATATTTTTTAGAAGGTCTACGGTACTCTCCATGATCCACCAAAATCGGTGTAAAACTGAAATCGACAAACCCTCTCTCCGACCTCTCTTTTTAATAGGCCTACTGCATCATGTGTTTTCCTTCACAACATGTTAACCTTTTTAATCCCACTTAATATCTTCAGTGTTGGAGATAATGGAATATTTTAACCGAGTTTCAATAGGCCTACCTTGTGCTATCTATATTTTATAAAACATTAGAGAATGTGTAGCCTAGGTGGACACAGATTGATTGTAATTGTTCGTAAACATTCACATTTATAAAAAAATATCTCAATTTTATAACAGACCTGCTACCTGCGGTGAAAAACTCTCACTCACTTTGTCCATAATTGGCGAGAGCCATCCGTAACCATCGCTTTTTCCAAATCCAGTTGGTGGCACGCCAAAGACGTTTTTGGATTTCTTGACGACTGACTCGATCGCCTGGATCTGCTCTAATTTTAACGAATACGATACGCCATATTCCTTCAAAACAACATCGACAAATTCGTTCTTATCGCCTATAGCCCAAAACAGATATGGAACTTTAAAAGTATCTGTAGACTACACAGAAAACAGTTCAAGACTACCATGCAGCCAGCCCAAACGGTAGTGCGCATTGCGAGTGGTTGCCAGGCAAATCGCGTGTGCGCATTGCACTTGCACGCAGCAGCATCGCAGAATTTCGGAGGTCGCGCGTGCACGCACATATGTGTGCCCCGTGTACGTGTAACTCTGTATGAAACTGATGAAAAGAGTCTACAAGTTTAACGTTGTTTTTGTGTATATTTTCCTGAAAAACGTCGGCCAGATAGATAAGGAAACAGAGTATGTGTGGGCATGAAATTAGCTTCTACAACGAGATAAAACGTGAAAAAAATCCTGTTAAAGTTTTGAGTCAATTACTGCGAAATCTCGCATCCTGGACGTCAGTCGTAGTGCAATGAAGAGATTGTCCAACCTGGGCTACCAGACCAATAAGTCAAGCCTGAATTGCAAGTCAGCAAGGTTGGATGGCAGTCGCAAGTCAGGAGAGTTAGATTTGAGTTCAAGCCAGTCACAAAAAGAGAGTTTTGATTAAGAGCCTTTGCCAACAAAAAAGATCAAGCAACTGTCAATTTTGTGATACCTAGTCAAGGTTGCAGATTCATGGTGTTTTCAAAATGAGTCATGAAGTATGCTCTGATGATGTGACTTCATTGAATGATGGTCTAAAGCCGGCTTCAAATGACATTTCTGTTGTGTCTGAATTAATTAGTGAACAAAGAAAACTGGCAGAAGCGGGATTTGAACCTGCGACCTCCGGAATACCGTACTGGCGCTCTACCAACTGAGCTATCTTGCCCTAATGGTGGTCTCCCAAATTGTCAGTGTCTTTGTTCAGGTGGGCAGGTTCGAATCCCGCTCCTGCCAGTTTTCTTTGTTCACTTTGAAAATATATTCAAATTTACCTAGTCAGTTTCCTTTGTGGATTGTTTGACGAATTATAAGTTAAAAAGTCGTATCCTCATTGAGTGATCCCCACAATGTCGCTTCCCACAGGTTGTATCGTAAAATTGGGCATGATCCCTGGCTATATGGCATTCTGGGTTTATGACTTCTGACTAGTGCCCACACGAACAAAGATACTGACAATTTGGTAAAACCGCCAACATAGGGCAAGATAGCTCAGTTGGTAGAGCGCCGGTACGGTAACCCGGAGGTCGCAGGTTCGAATCCTGCTCCTGCCAGTTTTCTTTGTTCACTTTGAAAATGTATTCAAATTTACCTAGTCAGTTTCCCTTGTGGATTGTTTGACGAATTATAAGTTAAAAAGTCATATCCTCATTGAGTGATCCCCACAATGTCGCTTCCCACAGGTTGTATCGTAAAATTGGGCATGATCCCTGGCTATATGGCATTCTGGGTTTATGACTTCTGACTAGTGCCCACACGAACAAAGATACTGACAATTTGGTAAAACCGCCAACATAGGGCAAGATAGCTCAGTTGGTAGAGCGCCGGTACGGTAACCCGGAGGTCGCAGGTTCGAATCCTGCTCCTGCCAGTTTTCTTTGTTCACTTTGAAAATGTATTCAAATTTACCTAGTCGGTTTCCCTTGTGGATTGTTTGACGAATTATAAGTTAAAAAGTCGTATCCTCATTGAGTGATCCCCACAATGTCGCTTCCCACAGGTTGTATCGTAAAATTGGGCATGATCCCTGGCTATATGGCATTCTGGGTTTATGACTTCTGACTAGTGCCCACACGAACAAAGATACTGACAATTTGGTAAAACCGCCAACATAGGGCAAGATAGCTCAGTTGGTAGAGTGCCGGTACGGTAACCCGGAGGTCGCAGGTTCGAATCCTGCTCCTGCCAGTTTTCTTTGTTCACTTTGAAAATGTATTCAAATTTACCTACTCAGTTTCCTTTGTGGATTGTTTGTGTCTAAATTAAGTTGATTTGCATTGGACAAAAGAGCAACAATAATGTGTCAGTTGCTTTAAGTCAAATTTGTGTTGACCTTGATTTTTAAAAATGGCCGATCAGGAAAATAGGTTGTAAAATTATATTTCAAACATTCACTTAGAGAGAAAGACCTGCATTATTCTACAGGTACAATTCAGTATGAGGCCATAGTGGATTCAATTTGACATGGTAGAAGTTTGAGATTTGAAGCCGTACCAGCCTTCTGCCGGAAGATCGGCAGAGCTTGCCAGACTTTCGGCCAGGTTTGTGGTAGTTGGTTCAAACATCAAATTTCTGCTGTTATTCAAACATTTGGGATTTATTTAAATCAGACACAAGTTCAGGACTGGTCTGTCGTAAGTTTGACTTGTCTGAAGTTTGTATTCCTACTGTATAAATGACTTTCCTTCTAGTTGATCATTGGGACAAGCTGGGCTAATACTTTACCCTGAAAGATGAAACGACCTTGATTTTGCCCCCCAAAAAAATGAACTTAACTGATTTCTCAGAAATTGTGGCCTTAAGTGTTGACCTCTTTAGCTTCATTCTGTGCCAGGCATTGTAACATTTGTCCGACTCTTGTAGCCCAAATTAAAACTATAACATTGAATTATGGAAGCTCCACATTCAGCCCAGCCATCTCTTTTCTAGGGCTAGAAAAACTCTTGTAGGATTGTTTTATAAAGACATTGTATAGTGTATATATTATGCTCGTTTCTTAGATTTTTTAAATGCACGGTATGGAATTCAAACTATTAGGATTTTTTATTAATAATAATTGAACATTATAAAATATGTAGCATATTTATACAGTTGTAAAGTGTATTCCATCATGTGCAGTTTTATGGAGGCTTGAGGCGTTACCCCAAGGTTTTTGTGTAGTTTGAAATGATTAATAATATAAATTAGACTAACAAGAAAAATTCCTTATGTGCAAGAATACCGACCAAGCTGTGCGCTTCACAGATACGCACGTGCTTGTCAGATCTGTTGCGCTTTTTAACGTGTAGCCGCAGCTGTGATTGGTGAATATGCCAAGGGGTGGGACTTAAAGGATCGGTCTATTGAAGCCCCCCCCCCCCCCCCCCTAATTATCTAGGCTTTTGCTTATTCCAGGATTTTTCCAACTGAAGTTGAGATTTGATTGTGCCATAGTTCAGTGTACTGTGTGCCATTAACTGTGCATCTGCAGCCCAAGTGTCGGTGACGTCTGCTTGCATGTCCCTGGTAGGCTTTAATTTGATTGCATCATTGATTGATAGAACATGGCATGCATGGAAATAAATGCTAGATGTGTGGGTGAGAAAATTGGAATGCGTTATGGCTATACTGTAATACGCAAACCCCAATTTGCATATGCTTTGCAGTCCCTTCTTTTGAAGGTAGAAGGGACTTGGAGCCAGTCTAGATAACAGACATTTTCACTATCTCATTTGTCCCAATATGACCAGAATGTATAAATGGGATGAAAGTGTGATGAACCGGTCTTTAATTATCACATCGATAATAACCAAGGGGGGACTGGCCACTGTTAGTGGACTGAGCCAAAGGTGAGGTCTATGAACAGCAGCCATGACCCTTCAAGGTTATTATTGACTGGTAAGGACTGGGTCATCACATTTGTATCCTCATTCATAAATGCCTTTTTATGAAAAAATGCAGATATCTTTGATAAAAAGGATAAACCAAAATGGATAACCCGACACACACTTTTCAAACTAACATGTTTGGTTTTAAAATTTAACATGATGCACACTTCATGTGATAAATTTACGATTTCACGAAACCCGAATGCTTGGTTTTTGTTGTTAAAATCATCAAGATTGGTAAATTGTCAATAATATTCTTCTTTGATTCTATTTTTTCAAAGGCCAAATGGGCTGTTTTGCAATAGTTATTTATGAAATATTTTCGAGATGAAATATTCAAAGTTTCTTTTTTGATTTCTTTTTTGTCGACTCATTTCTTGAATTTTGTGTCGCAAGTCTTGGAAGGCTACCCAAAGTTGTGCATATGGGGAGATATTTTTTATGCTAAATGAATTTTAATTTCTGCAATCTTAAATAATTCTGATGCATAAATCAACTCTTGGTTACAAATTCTATAAGAATTTTGTAAGAATAAAATTAGAAATGTAACCTGGATCCAGTGGAAAGTAGCAAAAGATGAAAATTGGGATGATGGAAAATACAAGCTTTAATTTCATGTATTGTGGGTGGTAGCATATTTCAGACCCCGCTATAACCTTTGAAGTTGTTATATCTTGACCCCTTACTTTGAGAAAATGAAGCTCAGAGTTTGTGAACTGAACACACTAAACTGCTCACTATAACCTAAGTTAAAAAACCTTCAAAAATAATTAGTCCAATTAAATTTTCAAACTTTGGAATGAGATAGAATAGGGGTTATTGAATGTAACAATTTTAAAATCCCAAAATCGGCTTTTCCGTGAATTTTTGTTTGTTTTAAATCAGAATGCTGTTGTGTGACTTTCCGCTCATTTTGTGCTGCCAGCTTACAAATGTGCATGGCTGTTTTGAAATCTGATGATGCATAGTTCAAAGTTCATACATTTGTAGTTCAAGGTTGAGTCTGACCTCAAGTCCGAGTCCATGGAAGAAAATGGCTCTTGGTCCCACTCTCAGGTCTGAGACTGGTCTCTTAAATTACACTCCATGGGAGTTGAATTTCATAAAACAATTTGTGTTTCATGATATAATTCATAAAAAATTATGTTCCTACGGTGTGTTAAATTTGGTAATTTCTTGTATGTTAGCTGTACATTTATTTATAATTGCATCAATTTTTACCCAGTAGTTTCAGCTCAGGTTTCACAAAAATATTGTGGAATCTCTGTATTTTTGGAAATGTTTGTTTTGGCTGTAGCAGTGTGGCTCAGTTACTTTGATCAATTATTTCCACAATGCTACAGTCGACTGTGGTGGTAGTGACCCATTGGCAAATACTGTCATTTTCTCTGATTCGTGTTTGTTTCTTACAATATTTGCTGCATCATCGGCATACCAACAATTATATTTGTTCCGGACACTGAGAAAAGTGTTGAATAAGCTGTTTGTGCCTCAAAGCACCTGTGCAAATGATTGTGGAGAGGTCTTTTTGTGATTGGGAGAGGGGAGAGTTTATCTCGGAAATCCAGAAGTTAATTTTTTTGTGCTTAATATGAAACAATGTTGTGTCAAGTCAATAAGACATTCCAGCACTTGTTAACCTGTAGGAGTAGTGTCACAGAATTGATTTAAGTGCTGTGTATTTATGCACCTTATCTGGGGTGCGTTCCACTCACGCGAACGTTGCCAACGTTGGCCAACAACGTGAATAATTTTTCCATTACATGTGCACAAAAAGTTGCCAAACGTTTGCGAACGTTCGTGTGAGTGGAACGCACCCCAGCTCTTGTTTTTTAGTGATTTGAAGCTTTTGTTCCTATGTAAAGGTACTTTATCTCATGGAATACCAGAGCCATAGTATGTAGGAAGGCATGACTCATGTAAATTTTACTGCTCATTTAATTGAATAATTGATAATGGTAATTGTCACACCAGTTAAAGGTATGATATAGCTTTGTTAATGATCAAAAAACAAAAATGATTAATCTGAAGCTTACTGTTTATAAAGATAATACCTGTACCAGTCCTCCTTCTGAAATGCTGTCATCTTTGAGAAAAAATTGTCCGAAGACCTCCAAAAGTGCATTGGCATATTTTAATTTCAACAATCGAGAAAAGCATGTAATGAACATGGAAAAAACCACTGTAAAAACAAAACAGTTTTTCAGTATTTTCTCATGACTTGGATGCTGGATTGAGCACAAAGTTTCACAGGTTTATTTCACAGGTGTATATGTTGAATCACACAAAGTATAAACACTGTCTGTAACTGTGAGGTCAGCTCTACCAATGCTATATCATACCTTTAAGTAATTGTTTCACTTATGTTTGGTAGGGCTGTTCCATGTTTTTGTTTTTAATTTTTAATTTTTTTTTAGGAAACCTAGTTTTAAATTATTAGGCACCCAGAGAAATGATTTTCCTGACTTTGAGCTAGCATGTGTTACACTTTAAACAAGGTTACACCTCACCAGAGGGTATAGCCAAACTTTGGTCTGTAAAACACTTTCCATGGCATCAGATAAAAAGTCTGGTTTTTCTGATTCCCTAAAAATGCGCTTTCTGTGCTATTACAACCAAATGTCTTGCTACGGTAATGGGCGTTACTAAAAATATTTATCTACAGTACATGTAGATGGTCTTTTTTGGGCCACCATACATTTGTATGGAAATATGTTATGCTACTGTCGGATAGTGTTGGCATATTAGAGGGAAGTGATAAAAAAAATACTTATATCGGTTGAATTCAAACCTTTAGGGCATGGTTTTAGCAAGAAGGGTGTCTTTTTTTTGGACACCTTTTTTTTAATGTAATTTATATTCCAAAAGATTTTAACTGAACAAGTTTGGACACCAAATTGTTTAATTTATTGCCAATTTGGACACGCTCTATCCAAACCCTGAAGCTAAAACCTTACTTTAAAAGATCTATTCTTGGTGTGTTACAGAATTGTAAATCCGTGTACCTAATGAACAATTGTTTACCTGTATTTCCAGATTGCTTTGTGAATTACATTCAGATCAGAGTATTATTATACATGTATCTCAGCAATGCTTTCATTCAATAAAATACCTTGAACAGTATGTAAATGTATTTCTGTATGTATGTATGTATCCTGTACACTGTTGAACTTTGTTGTAAATTTCCCCAACCATGCACACCACAAAATACAATGTACTCGAATTTTAAGGAATAATGCACCCCAAACCTCTACACAAATCAGTGGCAAAAACGATGGACAAGTTTCTTTGGACATTGGACAATAGTGTTGTCTCCAGAAATCCATGATCCCTTCAAATACATCGCACGGTACAATGAATACCCCTTATAGTCAGCCCCTCCCCCAAGCCCGATTAGTGTCCCACTATAACCTAAGTGCCCAATCCTAAGCCCCAACCCTCAAACTCCAAGCCCTCTGCATCACAGCTCATCTCCCTCCAGTCCCAGTACCTCAGCCATCCAACTATCCAGAGACCCTAAGGCCTTGTCATCTACCTCCTCAATCCACTGACAAATTGCTCCAACCCAAGCCTCAGACCTGGCCTGATTTCCAAGGGGTACCCCTTGCAATCCCCCAAGCTGGCTTTGCCTGACAAATTTCAAAGTAATGCCATTCTAAAGTTCATCAGTTGGAAAATCGTATAAGTTTTCAAGAAACTGCCATGGCAGAGCGGATAAGAAGACAGACTGCCATGCTAAAGGGCCCTGGTTCAATTCCCACCCATGCTATTATTTTTCTTTTTTCTTTTTTCAAAAATGTATCACCACTATTGAAAAAGAACCTCCCCAGCTCTGGCCAGGATTTGATCCTGGGCCACCAAGCTAGCTGGCAGCAGGAAAAACCACTAGGCTATTGGCTTCTTGGAAAAATTGTGCTCGGAACTTATATTTAAAGGATAGATTGCACAATAAAAAACAAAAAAAAACAAAGTTGAGGTGACCTATGACCCGATCTCAATAACAAAAACAGAAAATTTGATATGCAAAACCAAGCAAATGAGCATGCTGCAGATTTTTTGCCATAGTAATGTTTATTCATTACAATAGAACAGAACATCACAGCATTATTTAGTCAACTACTTACATTCAATCATTTTAAAGAACCGCTGTTGTCGAGCTGCTACAGACTAGTCTAGTGGATAGTGGGATGGGCTATGGATCGAAAGGTCCCCAGTTCGATTCCACCTGTACCCATTTTTCTTTACTGTGCTTTTTTAATTTAAGGGGAAAAAGAGACCTAGCTGTGCAGTGATCAATGCAACCACCGAGCATGCTTTATTTCTATGCATACATCCTGAATGAGAGGGGATAGAAACTTCTAAAGGGGTTTTATGTTTTAATCATTTGTATTGCTCTTACCTGGTATTTTGTATGGGCATTTAAAATTTATCAACATTTTCACTGTACTGCAAAGGATTGTATGGTTTATGTCCTTTGAAATCAACATGAAAATAAAATGTCCTATGAATTATTAAAGATTGGGACAAAATTGAATTGGGGGTGGGGGGGGGGGGGGGGGGGGTGGGTTGACAAATAGTACTCTGGATGCTACCTCTCCCTCTCTGGGCCCAACTCTTTCAAGAATTAACAGGCATAGAAATTAGCAGATTTTGACGTCATTTGTCAAGCACCAACTTGCTCCAAACAAACATCAATACTCCAATTTCTTGTACTTTTAAGAACATTTTATTAACCTTTTCAGGACCAATGGGGAGTATATATTATTTTTCAACTGTTTACTTTTTTATGAGCTTGGTTCATAATAAAAATTCTTCATTTTTTTCTTCATTTTCTTATACACTTGTCCAAAAAAGAAAGTTCCCGCCATTTTAAACACTTTAAAAAGTCATAAATACAGAAAATGGTTCTGCTTCTAATGATGCGCGTTTGTTTTAGGGGAGAAATAATGAGATTTGTCGAATTACGTGCACAAAAAAATTGGGTGTGATCCCTGGTTTTCTTGGTTTATGACTTCTGACTAGCGCCCACCCGAACAAAGATATTGACAATTTGGGAGACCGCCAACATAGGGCAAGATAGCTCAGTTGGTAGATCGCCGATACGGTAACCCGGAGGTCGCAGGTTCAAATCTCGCTCCTGCATGTTTCTTTGTTCACTTTGGAAATGTATTCAAATTTACCTAGTCGGTTTCCCTTGTGGATTGTTTGACAAAAATAAAAGTGGCCCTTTTTTATAATGCAGGCAATAGATTACATTGAAATTGTGTCTTCATCCTTCAGCAAAAGTTCCCTTAAATGTCAAACAATCTCGAATTGGCTGATCAAGTCGGCTGCTGAAATCGATAATTGTGTTAACCAGCTGCAGCAAGATGCTAACAAGCGGGTGAAGGCCAATAGGACTACAGCAGATTTTGTAACGGGCATGGAACAGGTTTGACCAGCAGTGTATCCGCAACTTGATTAACAGCATGACGAAGTACTGCAATGAAGTGATGGATCAAGATGGTAAACCTACTCATTATTAAAAACATTATTTATAAATATCAATATTAAATATATAAATAAGTATCAATAACAACATGAAACAAATAGAAATCACACTAAAGGTACAAACAAAATGGTATGAAAAGATCCTCTAGAGATAACCTTTGTGACCTAATTATATAAAGTTAGCTGAAGCTGATAAAAGACACATGCCCAAGGCGTTCTAAGTGTAAGAATGTCAAAGAACACTGGTCCTGAATGAGTTAATACAGTCACTAAAAAACCTCACAATGACATTTGAAACTGAAATTGTTTTATTAAACTTCCCCAAAAGCTTTGAAAGCATGTCCAAAGAGTAATACTGCCTTGTTCATTTTCCGAGGGCCTCCGTCAGTCAGGAGTCGACCATGGATGATGCATCCTAGTTGTCTGTCCTACTGGAGCAGCGTCGCTTGTGGCTGTACAGACCGCAGCTGCAGGCGGCCAGTGGCTCTCTTGTCAGATGCCAGTTCTCCATAGAGGATGTCTTTGGCGATGCGGCCGTCCTCCATGCGGTGGACATGGCCTAGCCAGCGCAGCCTGCACTGCCTGAGCAGGGTGTACATGGTGGGAAGGCCAGCACGAGACAAGACCTCGGTGTTAGGCACTTTATCTTTCCACGATATGCCCAGGATACAGCGGATGCACCTCAAGTGGAAAGTGTTCAGTCTCCTCTACTGCCTGGCGTATGTTGTCCATGTCTCCCTGCCGTGCGTAAAGCAGTGTGCTGATCACGCAGGTGTTGTACACTGCCATCTTCATCTTGATAGTGAGTTTGGGATTCTCCCACACACGTGAAGTGAGGCGAGCGAGTGTTGTTGCTGCTTTCCCAATCCTCTTGTCCATCTCTATCCAGGGAGAGGTTGTCGCTGATGGTAGACCCATTGTACGTGAACTGGTGAACAATCTCCAGTTTATAGTTGTCGATAGTGACGACTGGTGGTGCCTGTGTTCTGTCCCAGGACGTTCGTCTTCTTCAGGCTGATGGTCAGCCCAAAGTCCTTACAGGCCTGGAAGAAGCGGTCCATCAGTGTCTGAAGCTCATGTTGTTTGAGGGTGGCGACTGCTGCATCATTAGCAAACAGCATGTCTCTGATGAGAGCCTCGCGTACTTTTATTTTGGCTCTGAGGCGAGCGAGATTGAAAAGCCTGGCAGCCCTAAGAATCTGCAGGTTTCTCTCATTTGATGACCGCTTGTACTCGGTGAGTGTGGTGCACCTGGCTTCAATAACGGGAGTCATCTCGGTCGACTTGGCTTCAAACCAGTCATGTGTCCTTGAGGTCCTCTTACCAAATGTAGCCAAGGCTGTGCGATGGATAGTGTTTCATACAGCTTCTCACTTCTCGGTTGCAGACTCTCCAGGCTGCGAGGCACCAAGTCCCTTCTCAAAGGTCTCAGCGAACTGTTACACAAGGTGAAAGTTGAGACATCTTGCTGGTGTCGATGCGTGGGTTTTCTTGTTGTTTGGCACGGTGGAATTTCTTCAGCTGTAGTCTAATCTTGCAACACACCAATGAATGGTCTGTGTCGCAATCTGCTCTCGGGTAAGAAGTACATTCTTGAGTGAGGGGCGCCTGACCAGGATCAGATCCAGTTGGTGACAGTGTTTCGAGCACGGATGCCTCCAGAAGACCTTGTGTTGTGGCTTGGTCTGGAAATAGGAGTTGGTGATGCACAGGTCGTGAAAAGTGCAATACTTGAGTAGTCCTTGTCCATTTTCGTTCATTTTGCCCACGCCAAACTGTCCAATCATCATCATCATTTCGATCTCAATCGACCATTCATCAAAGAGAAATGGTTTTCTTGGCTGTAACCCCAACTGGGGTTTTGGCCGTTGGCCCGCATTAGGGCTCATCCGCCCGTTGTGGTAGCTTACCTTACTGGAGCTCTGTAGGAATACCGAAGAAGACTCTTGATGTAACCTACTACTACTACATCCCACAAAATACAGAGGGGCGTTACAATCAGAGTTTCCTTCTCCTAGGTGGACTGCCTACCATGGCTAACGAGCCCTACCTGTCCAAGGCAGGATGGCCACGAATCATAATCAGCACCCACTCAGGCACTGAAGTCACCCAGGAAAATGAGTTATTTGTTGCTGGGGATATTCCCAACAGTGGTTGCAAGGTTCCCGTAGAACTCATCCTTTGCCTTTGGTGTGGCGGGCAGTGTAGGGGCGTAGACACTGACAAGGGTGACAGGGCCCTTGGCGGAGAGTAAGGATTCGCAACGAGCCATTGCGAATACTGCCTTGTTCATACTTGCACAAATATAACATGCATCAAAAAGGTACTCCCTCTTATACAGAAATAATTGTCATGAAATTCCCATCCCTGTATTCAGCACTGCTAAGATTTAACTATTATACTGAGAGAAAAATAAATGTAGACAAAGTCCATTTGAGAAAAAAAAATCAATTCAACAACAACCATCAATTTATGTACAAGAGGAAGAGTAGAAGGTTTCTTAAGGTATTTAAGCTGCTATGTCTATGCTCTGGCTGAAAATTTGAAGTCAAGAGATTTCTTCCTAAAAACGAATGGAGCAAAAATATTTTTGAATGAAAAAAAAAAACCTTCACACTCTGCAATCTCTTTGAGTCTTAACTTTAGGTGTCATGATTGCCCCAGACAGTAATACTTTGCGTCCCGCATTGTTATATAGTAATATTTTTTAACCCCCCCCCCAAAAAAAAACCCAAAAAGCAAAACAAAAAAATTGTAGACATTTGAAATCGATAACCTGCAAAGTCAATGCCCACTTGAACCTTAAAGATTAAAAATTACGTATGATGTCAACAAATGTTTCAAAAATATGCTTGATTTAAGCCAGCATTTTGGACCACAAAATGTATGACATTAATCCTGAATATTATACTCACTATTTCATACAACTTACATGTATCAGAGCCACTAGAGGAGAGTGTCCTTCATGAAACTTGATGATGAGGCTACTACTATCTGGAATGGCAGCACTTAAACATTTCTATGACACATTCAGGAATACACATGCCCCAACTTGAAATCCAGTCAATATAATAGAGACCCCCACCCCCCCACCCCAAAAACACCACCAAATATTTTACAGTGCAAATATGTACAGGTTCTCGACCCTAAGTCACTAAGAAGAGACACTGCCATTCCTGATCTTGATTAAAAAAGTTTAACTACAGCTTTTGGCATTGAGATATTGACTGGGAAGCTTCTACATGTGAATTGCTGCTTTAGAAGCCACAACAAACAACTTCCACTTAAAACACAAATTGGGGTTTCTTTCAGGAGTACATGTACTTTGGGAGACTTCTGAGATGCTGAGCATGCGCGGCTAGTTCTGAGCATGCGCGGCTAGTTCTGAGCATGCGCGGCTAGTTCTGAGCATGCGCGGCTAGTTCTGAGCATGCGGGCATAGTTCTGAGCATGCGGGCATAGTTCTGAGCATGCGCACATAGTTCTGAGCATGCGCGCATAGTTCTGAGCATGCGCGCATAGTTCTGAGCATGCGCGCATAGTTCTGAGCATCCGTGCATAGTTCCGAGCATGTGCGCATAGTTTTGAGCATGCGCGCATAGTTCTGAGCATGTGCACGACTGGTGATAACGATGGAATCAAAAGGACCGTTATGTCTGCTGCCACCAACGTCTCTGAAGTCTCCCATACTGCGATACTGTTTGTATCAATTTTGTCTCAGATTCTCCATGTTGTGCTTAAAACCCAACAACTATCTTTGGCTAAAAATGAATTTGGAAGGCCTCCACCCGCTGGATTGCCCAAGGCGTTGTCCCAAGCACCTTCCTTCCATGGCCACTGTTAACACTGAATCTTGGTCCTGTTCAAGGACAGTGTGAGTGATGGGGTTTCTGCCAGACAACATGGAATGTACTGCCAAGGAAGTGAAAGAGAATTCAAGAACATAAAGAAAAGGATAAAGGCACTTAGGGCTGTCCCAAATACATGTATACCGAATATCGAATGTAAACCAAATATTTGAATACTTTTTTGCCGGTTCAAATGTTCGGAAAAATATATACGCACTTACAGATATGACTCTTTTACAGATACGACTCTTTACAGATACGACTCTTTTAATAGAAAAGTTTCCGCGCTTAGCAGTGTCAAATGCCGTATTTTTGTCGCCGGTTACTTTTTATGGACGGAGGTTTAATGTTCCCATCCAATAAAACCCTTAAGAAAATTACTGCAAAAATGCAGGCTGGAGTTTGGTTTCTTACTTTCTTCTTATCACAACATTATACAAACCCGTAATGATCAGGCGCATGCAAAAAAATGTCGATTGGGCGGTCCACAATAAATATTGCCGCACGTAAAACACCGGTGTACTTTGTGTGCAACTTTTTTACCAGCGCTGATGCAGTTGCAGCCGAGGCGTGAAAAATTTGATCGGCGAGTATCAAATATTCAGTCAAACCCAGTTTCGAATAATCGAATACCAAATAATCGAAAATGAACAGCCCTAATTAGCCTTTTAGAGGTATGGCGGACACAATAGGAGGGCGCTATTTGATTCGGGTAAACCTTTTGTGTCATACAAAGGGTTTAACCAAATCAAACAGCGCCCTCCTATTGTGTCCGCCATACTTCTAAAAGGCTAATGTCACTCACGTTGTCTGATGTCTCGTTATGCAACCCAATCTATCTTTGTGAAGTAATATGACATCATTCTTCGACTCCCACTACTTCACCCCCCAGAATGCCCCTCTCAGTTTTTGCTTCATGGAAGCTTACAGGATTTAGTTGGGTGATGGCTAAACTCTGGATAGCTCAGGCCTGTCTGAGGAAGATAAGAAATAGGGAGAAAGCCAGTCTTCCCAATTATCTAACATAATTCAAAAGAAATTTTGCATAAATTACATTTTAAGAGAATTACAAGTCACTCAGATCTGCAACGAATATTTACAAGCACATACCTGTTTGCTCCGTCACAAATACCGCCTCTCCAAGATCAATGCTTTGAAGTTATCTATAGACGAATCCGGCGACCAAAATTGAAAGCATTTACTGCGGTGGCATCACGCTCGCGTGCGTATTTTACGCACGCGCTCGATGCAGCTTCGACCAACAGGGTGTTTACAACTTGCCAAAATGCGCGCGTGACTGAGGCACCACTGTAAAAATGGCATCGGCGAATTCCTGTATAGTAGAATGCCGAGAATACCAGTTGTGTAATATGAATGCTTGAAACAACAATAGGAAGGTGGGTTGTACACAATACCATTAAAGAACTTACTTCTAGTCCAGAGGCTATAGGTTTGTAACCAAATATAGTCTGGTAGCCAAATTATGTTTTTCCCCTTTGGCTAAAATCTGCATATTTCCAAACATACATTGTAAGCACCAAACACACCATAATTACTGCCTTTCAACCGAATGGCTTAATTTACGTTCGGAAATATGAAACAATAATGAATAATGGGAACAATATTTTGTGAATCATTGAACAATCAAAACAGAAAGTTTGTGATTAACAAAGTTTTTTTTCCATTTTCAAAGTGAACAAAGAAACTGGCAGGAGCGGGATTTGAACTAGCGACCTCCGGGTTACCGTACCGGCGCTCCAGTTTTTTTTGGTAGGTTTAAATGCAGATAACTATGCTTCTACATGCAACCGGGTCAACAAAAATGCTCGCCTTAAACAAAGTTTTGAGTTACCGGTGTTGTTATTAAGCAAACATCGGAGTTGTATTCGAGTCCCTGCAAGTCCTTTCTCAAGCCCAGTCAGAAGTCCTTTCATAAAGCCGGTCACAAGTAACTGGATGAACAATGACAAAGGAATGCAGTTGTCAAAGTTCATTTCAATAGCTTGTGATTGGGATTAGGACTGGAGGGCTTGTGATGGGCTTGTGGTGGGCTTGTGGTGGGCTTGTGGTGGGCTTGTGATGGGCTTGTGATGGGCTTGTGATGGACTTCAATACATCTCTAGCAAACATGCACAATTTGGTCAGGACCAAAAAACATGCTTGTCTTATCCAGGATCTTGTCAAATCTGAGCTCATTTTAACAAGGGTCAACTGTCTATCATTACCTCACAGGAACTATTTTGGAAACCTCTTTGGCCAGAAATTATGTAAAAACCTACACTTACAAATTTGACAACGCATTCAATTATATTCATAAGAAACTGAACAGCATGCACTTCGACTAATATCCTGCAAACCTCATCAATGCTATTTGAAGCAGTTTTAGGGAATATGAATGTTTATTCAGCCCAAGTTACAATGTACCGCAAGGTTCTTTTCAAAGACATAAAAACGGAAAGCTACTTGAAATAAATGGAAAGTTGGCCATTATTTTCCGAAGACATGGTTGCATCCAGGAAAGCACACATTTTAATCAATTGCTATCATGCCTTTCAACATTTCGTTTTAGTCCTGTACAATTTAACAAACTCTTACTTTACAATTTGAATTCAATTTTGAGAATCTCTACATGTAAAAGGATGCATGGTACAACTCTTGTTTTTACAATCGGTGTTTATCAAAAATGACAGTACTAACAACTGAGCAGTATCTATTAAGCGTAGTTTCGAATTTCCCTTCTGTAAATTTGCTTGCTGAAGACATTTTGAAAAGTGAAGATCATTTCAATTGCTGGCGTACTTTCCGGAATCTGAGGTAAGGGGGAATATACAATCATACAACATAGCAACAGACACCATCTTGAAAAAAACAAATCTTGCCTTAAATATTCCTGAAATACCAACTTTCAAAACTTCTCATTGGAAGTAGAATTTTCGTCAAGACCAGGACCGAAATCTTTCGTAAGGAAAGCAGCATAATGTATAATACCTATCACATTTCCTACACATACAGAGTTCCCTGCACCCCACTACAATACAAAGATTTGTCATTTCATGGTAAATTACATATTATACAGGCCGGTATGTCCGGCACATGATGACACACCGAATGTGTACTTCCCTGCACTATCATTTGTCTGAATTCTGTAATTATGGATTAGAGTACACTAAACATATACACAACTGGCTGGTTATTCCATGGATATATACGTCTAATACAGGTAGCTCTATGAACATTGTATCATAAATACATACATGTATAGCTCTTTGTTGTTGATCACTGCCATTATCTTCGATGCCTTTTATATCATTGAAAGTTGTATAAAATAATCCAGAAGACTTGCCTAAAATGACTTCATTTTAATACACAAAAGGCCCATCTAAACATACTATTAATGCACAAGAGCCTTTTAGTCTGTGTAAAAACTACCTCAAAATTATGACTGAACTGCATGGGATTATTTTAGTTTTTAGGTAGCACTGAGAGACATTCAGCATTATTACAGCGTCCAAATACAAAAATCATATCTCCTGCGCATTTTGATTTCCGTTCTGAGAATCCATTAATGCATCTTCACAAAATCTAACAGAGTATTAATACTTGGACTTGAATCATAAACCCTCCATCCTGCCTACGACAGTGTGCAGGATAGTAACAACGATGCATTTATGTGACAACTACCAATTCTCAAAAATCCCTAACTCAAACCTTAAATCATACGAATAGTATTAAAACTTAAAAGTATAAACTATAATTCAGTTACTTTCATCCTTTGGAATTTGTCACTAAAATATACACGATCTGTCAGTACTGCTGTTATTGCCGACTAAAATACCTACGAGAAACCGACAGCACATCCAATGGATGATAATACGTAGGACGTCAGTTTACAACTTTTATCTATTTTCCCTGATATGGGGGGGGGGGGGTAGGGGAGCGGAGAGACAGTGGAGGAGGCGGGGAGGGCTGAGGAAAAGTTAAATCGTTGCACATTCAGCATCATTCCAGAAGCTTCGGCAACAGTGCAAATACCAAAACGGTTGGATTTGCAAGGTTACACATCACTCCATCCAAAACAATTGAGTGTCGACTCCATGAGCAAGCACACGTGATGGAAGAATTTCCATCCCAG
This sequence comes from Hippasteria phrygiana, assembly GCA_037893225.1. Lineage (NCBI taxonomy): Eukaryota > Metazoa > Echinodermata > Asteroidea > Valvatida > Goniasteridae > Hippasteria > Hippasteria phrygiana. The sequence continues at coordinate 1,509,145 of JAZGUH010000220.1, read as the reverse complement.
GAAGCCATTACATCATTTCACAATCCTGCAGCCAAAGAAAGAACAAAGTAATGACTGCAATTCAGTGACCAGAAATAAAGTACTTTAGGGTCTTTCCACAGTAACGATTACAAGAGTGTCACATTTAGAGGGAGAATAGTGACAAAGTTTTGTTTTAACAGTGACTATGCACACGTTCACATGTACTTATTTCAATTGTGGAAATAAACCACAGCGTATTTGGAGGTCTTCAGATACAATTTTTGGTACTGGTATCATCTTTATAAACCAAAAGGTACCAAACCTACATCAGACCTTTAACTTTGTACTGGTACCATCTTTATAAACAGTAAGCTTTCAGATCTAAACTGATTTATTGAAAGGTACCAAACCTACATCAGACCTTTAACTTCTTACTCTTGCACTTTTTCTGGGGACATTGCACCGCTGTGATCATCTACTAAAACAAAAGTAGTACAAAAACTAGAAAAGAGGATGAACATTTGAGAGATACAGCCAAAAAGCCACTCACATATTAACAATTCTGTACAATCACCTCTGGGAAACCCAATACCAGCGTTGCCTCATACGCTAGCCTCATCCCCCTCCCAAGGAGGCTTGTCAGGTTTGGGCTGGGCACACCTCCCTGCTAAATCAGTATACGTCGCTCCCTGAAGCAAGCAAACTAGAACCACGGTCATGTTGTCACAGCCCAGACCCCCCATCTGGCAGTCGGGAGCCAGACACCTTGTCATCAGATCCTCACAGATCTTATGGAGGATAAATGAGACGTGAGGGTAGTTACAGTCTTGATAAAGATGGAACGAGGGGACAATTCTGACAACCAAATTCTTACTTGGACTCACTAATTGCATCACGTCCTCAGATCTTGAACAAGTATACAAAATATTAATGAATTAATAAATTAATGTTTAATATATGCCTGTGGGATTCATTAACTCTTTGTGTCAGGCTGTTATTGATGGGGAGCTGGTTTGCCAAGAACGGGCTGTGCAGCCAAGTGTAAATGCAAACAATAGGCACCACACTGAGTAGAGTGGTCCTATTCATCACACTTGGAGCCCCCTTTCCTGTGAATGAAAGCTATTCATTACACTCCCATTCAAGATTAATATAGTTAAAACATGAAAAGATTGAGTACACACAGGAATGCGCGTATAGATGACAACCATCCAGGTGTTCTTTTTCAAACCGTGGCTATGGCCGTCATCCGTATTTAAGAGGTGAAGTGAGTGTTAAAGGTAGCGTACATGATTGGTCATTGTTGCAATTTTTTAGAAATGGGTGGATTTGGGGGTTTAGTATTTTAATTTACAGGAAATATCGTTTCACTGACCTGTTCAAAGTTTTGCGTTGTTGGATGGCGAAAAAAAAAACGAGAGAAAAACGGCGTTCGTTTTCAATCGTCGGGCGGATGATAGCCTTTAGTCAAGGCGCGCGTGGTTACCTGGACGTTCGACACGCCCCGGATATGCCATCAACGGGGCGCACCACTCGTCCGGGTAGCTACGCGCGCCTTGACTAAAGGTTACAGGGTAGTTTTCCAACGATTGCCGGCCGGAGATCGTTGGAAAACGATACCAATTTCCACTTTTCTTGACAACGACAGCACACCTGGTGCCATCATTTCACAGGATGATTGAGACTACTATTAACTTACAGTCTAGTAAGGTATTTCGTAATAATTCAGAAAAAAAAAATTTGAGGATTACCAATCGTGTACACTACATATAAGTATACGGTAGTACAAGATCTCAGGGTACTCTTGGTATGCATATAGGGAGCTACATTGTATCTCAGCATTAATTGAAACCTTGCTAAAACTACAAACACTACATCACCAATACATAGCAGGCAGTATAAATATGCTTAACACTAGCCCTGTTTAACTCAATAAATTGTAAGAGTACAATTCTGTAGAATTATGTTGTTCTGAGCTCGGACAACTGTTGGGTGCTTGTGTCTCCCCAAAATATTATCAGAGGTTAGGGTTAAGGACTCTTAGCATGCAGCATGGGAAAACAATTCAAATGCTTGTTGAACAAGATTTTGTCCATGCTCTACACCAAGTTGTGCAATCCGCCAGGCATTTTTACTAGGAAGCTTATTGAATTCTCCAAAATCCAACACTCTGCAGTAACCCAATGGTACATTGGTGATTTCTCTATAAAGAATCAAAGGGCATCAAGGCCCATGTGAAGTAAAAAAAAGACTGGGCTCTATCTCCTTAATGCTACAAAACCCTCCAAAAAGCCACAGCAGATTTTGAGGGATTGGGTTGGTCAGGCATACAAGAATGGACAGTCATTCCAATTCTTGTCCACAATTTGAAACTGACATCTGTGAAAAACCTGCCCCTTGGCGACTACCAGACGTATTTGTAATAAATTCAAAGCCTTTGCAGAGACACACGTATGTATTTCATGATGTAACTATCTATAAAACTATGCAGTTTTCATTAAAAAGTCTCATGGATTTCAGGATGCAAGATGCAAGAGTTTCTGTAAATACAGTGGAACGCCGCTATAACGAACATCGCGGGATCCACAGATTTTGTTCGGTTATAGCGAGCGTTCGGCATAGCGATTTTTAGCCGCCAGTCTGCCAACATGGGGTCCATTCTTTTAAATAGCGCCCTCTTGCGTCGTATTTGAAGTGCTCCCTATTATGATTGTAATTGAACATGTGCCGGCCATTACATGTTCATACTTTCTAAGCCTTACTGAATTCTAAAGCAACAGTTGGCTTTTCCCTTCTATTTCTTGGGGAAATAATAGCCGCCTGTCACTCTTCAACAGCCCAAATACCCGGTACATTTTTAATCTGTTGCCTTCTTTTTTCAACAACAACATTTGGTAAGTTTTGTACACAAAATTTGGGAGCCAAGGATGGTGTTCGGTATAGCAGTGTTCCACTGTAGTCACTCTGTAAAGATGCTAAACATTCAACCTTAACCCTAACCCTGCTGAATCCAACCAAATCCAACAATGGTAAAAAGGTGAAAACAAATTTGTTGGATTTAGCAGTTAAAACAAACTACACGGCGTGTTGGAAGGGCAGGGTAGAAGCTAAAATTTAGCTGTTGGATTGTCTTATTTAGGAGGGTTGAAGCAGACCTCTAGTAAAATTTTAGTTGCATTTCATTGGGGATTTTGTTGGATTTAGCAGGGCAGCTGAAAATGTCAAGCCTGGTGTGTACTGTCCATGTACATGTAGGTGGTATACTGCAGAATCCAACAAATTTTTCTGATGAATTTTGTTGTATTTAGCAGGCTTCTCATTTCAGTTTTGTTGGAAAGTGTTGGATTTAGCAGGGCCATACAAAAACAAATTAGGGTTAGGGTTAAATACAAGCCCAACAGATTAACTGATAGGCGTCCTTGGATGTGTACCTTTTCCGGGTCCATCTTGCTGGCTATTCTCGTCCTAATGAAGTCTACTACCTCCTGATTGGTCAGTACATCCCAGATGCCATCGCATGCTAGGATGAGGAACTCATGGTCCGGACGGATATCATTGACCGTCACGTCAGGCAACGCTGCAATGCAGACAACCATTAAAACAATTAGAATTGTGCATTCAGAGAAAGATGAAATAAATTTTCAATGAAACACCTGTGGTATGGAAAGCAATCGTATTGAAGTACTTGAATTAAAACTTCCTCTTGTTTTATAGATAACTGAACAGGTCATATTTTTGAGCCAATGAGGGCAGCATTGCAATGCCATTTTAGGTGTTAAAAGAAAAACCAGAAGTGAAGTCCTGGTTACTTTTGATTAAACCCCGACAGTACTCAACCAATCAAAACCCAACAGCATGTTTGGTTGGAATCTGTTAGGATGGGTACTGGACCCCCAAACTGATAGTCCTTTACATTGAGTTTGGCATACCACCAGAATCAGAGTCCAACAGAGTCACGTTGATTTAAATCAGCCAATCCTGGTCTCACCTATGACAATCTGTTCCTCAGCTGGTTTGCTTTCGTTCCTCTTGAAGACAAAATCCCCTAATGCCCTCGAGAGTGCCAGATTACCTGTGGAAAATAACAAAATTAAATTGATAAATACTCATCAAATTACTTCATGGTTGATAAATCACCCATAATCTCATTTATACAGGGGCAATTTGCTCTGGATATTTTGGTTAATAATACTGCTACATATACAAATCATCTGTAGGCTGTCTAACAGACTCAGGCCAGCAATGGCAACTTTTCAAAGCTGCGAATTGCCTGAACCACTTGTCTCTGTTACACCATGGAGGAAGGAACATGGTTACACCCTGCTTAATGGATGATCACTTGTCATCGCCAGGTTGTAACTACAGTCAGTCAATGCATTAATCATGAATTATGTATCAGGCCACAGCCTCATTTGGTAACTCTTTTACCTGCTCTTGTAGTAATTTTGATTACCTAATGGAAGCCTTTTGTATAAAGAAAAAGGAATTTGTAGGAATGCAGCTTTTGGTGACAGTGACATGGAATTTCTCATTTATAGCAGAAGCACAAAATTGGTGCGTGCGCGATTATCATATGGTGGAATACACACTGTACAGCTTGCATAACTGGTTTGTTGCATTGAACTCGGGCCACTATTGTTCATCTTATATCTAAATGACCTGCCAGTTGGAATAACATCCCAAATAAGACTGCTGGCAGATGATTGCATTCTGTACCATGAAATAAAAACTGAGCAGGATACACAAGAATTGCAAAAAGATATCAATACTCTTTGCAAGTGGGAGACCAGTTGGCAAATGAGATTCAATGTTGCAAAATGTTATACCATGCATATTACCCACAAAAGGAAACCTCATCAATCTACATATTTTATGAATGGTAAACCCCTTGAAACAGTCAATAGTCACACCTAATTGGGAGTAGAAATAAACCACAAATTGAACTGGGCTGACCACATCAACAACGCCATCTCCAAAGCAAACAAAGTTCTTGGCCTTCTGCGCAGACATTTGCACAGCTGCTCTCCTTCAGTCAAAGAGGCTGCCTATAAGACCTAATAGTCAGACCTAAACTGGAATACTGCTCCAGTGTATGGGATCCATATCAACAAGACCATAAAAATAGACTGGAAGCAGTGCAGCGCAGAGCAGCAAGATTTGTCAGCAAAGATTTTCGCCGTAAAAGTAGTGTCTCATCAATGCTAACAAACCTCGGCTGGAAGTCGCTTGAGGAACGCAGAGCTATTTCCAGACTTTCACTCCTTTACAAGTCTGTTCATCACAAGATCGCTATAAATGTTGATCATTACCAATCCAGTATCAGAGGGAGGGAAAGTTACAACAAGGAAGTCCTCTTCAGTTTCTCTTATTCATCCTTCATTAAGGAAGGACTGTTACAAGTTCTCCTTCTTGCCAAGAACCTTTGCGGAATGAAATCTCCTTCCTGCAACCACCAGGGATGCTTCATCAGTTGATGTCTTCAAATATAGACTAAATGACATGCAGTTTTTAACTTTTCTAAGGGGGGCCCACTATTAGTCTATAGCCGTGTCCGCACTGGACTTATTTTCTGGAAGGTTTTACCGAGACGATGGTAAAATGAAAAATGGTCAAATGTGACCACTGTCCGCACTTGGACTTTCAACACGGGAAAATTTTACCGAGACCGTGGGAGAAGTAACCGAGCTGTCAATATAACGACTCATGAGGGCGCTTTGCGTGACCTTTCTACATTGACGGGATTGACCCAAATCACGCGTGCCTTTTCATTTTTCCGGCCGATGTGTACACGCAGACCTACGTCTTTAGCACCAATCAAACTTCCGACTTTATCAATAATAAAATCTGCCATGATTGCGACCAAAAGAGGAACAATGCACTTGAATTTGGAAACTTCCCACATATGCACTGCACCGCACCGCGGTGAAACAATGCAAAGCGCATGCGTGGTTTCCCTGTGAAGCATGACCTTGCGCTCAGGCAGGATGTACGCTTTCCTGACCCGCTTTTACCGACTCGCACTGTCCGCACTGGACTTATCGTCTCGGGAAAAGTTACCTGGTCAGTTTTCCTGGGCAGCAGTTGCCCGGTAGAAGTAACCGCTGGACTCAGGAAAAGTAACTGAGAGGAAAACGTCCTAGGCTGTCCGCACTGGACTTAAAATGGGAAAAGTACCCATCGTCTCGGTAAGTTTTACCAAAAAAAAGTCCAGTGCGGACAGGGCTTATGTCAGCTAGCCACACAGCACACACCCAGTACCTGCGACTAATATATCCCGGCAAGGAGTTTATCGCAGTATAAAAAAGAAGCAGAAGCAGAACTTAACTCTTCTAAAAACCTTCTAAAATCCTCCACAATCTACCCCTATACAGTAACCCAATGGCATGTTCTATATGCTTAACATTCATGGGACCTCAATCCCTGTGTAAAGTAATGGTGGCTTTGCTCTATTCCTCCCAATCCTTCAAAATCCTTCAAAACCTCCTAGTAGATCATATGATCTGGGTTACGTTATGGGAAATAAATGGATTAGGCTGAATAGAAACAAGTGTCGGTGAACAAAAAATTGAAATACACATGATCTGTCCTAAAAATCAAAAGCTGTACGTACCATTGACTCTGTTGAATTCTACCCAGCCCCCTGCTGCAATAATTCTCTTGGTCTCTTCTTCGTTGCCGGGTTTATGGTCATATGATAGGGGTTGTGCATGGCCACTGACACTGGCGACTGCCCTGGAGTCTCCAACATTACCCTGAGTATAATCAGGCAGTCAAATATCACTGTACATGGATAATTTGATTATGTGGAGGGAAACAATATTTTTGGGACCCGTTTCTCAAAAGCGAGCAGCCGGTGACAAAATCCTCTTGAATATACAAGGGTCATAACATAAGTTTGGGGTCCAAAAGTGTGACATTTTTTGGTGTCCCTGTTACACCTGACCTGTGTAATTTCCCATCAAGTATCATCAAAATTGACTTGACACTATTTAATTTTACTTGTTTGGCAGGTACATTGCTTTACATTATTACTCTTAGAGATATAGAAGGCATTGAAGAATGCGTCTGGAATTGCAAAATCTTATATACATGTCACAATGAAACAGGGACACCAAAAATCTCACACTTTTGGACCCCAAATGTATGGAATGACCCACATGTATCAGCAAAATCAGACTTTCGACTACAACACTGCAACTATAGCTATGCAAGACACAAGATACATGTATGTCATGAACTCAAGCACTGGTTAACTAACATTCTTAACCCCTTGCATACGGATGACGCCATATGGCGTCAAAAGAAAGTGCCACCAGGCCAGATGACGCCATTTGCCTCCGTTTGTGCAGTTTCAATCCATTGATTATTGTTTATGTTACGCTTGACTGCACAAACACATTGTAGCAGTTCGCTTGGCTGCCAGAACCGCCGCGACACCCCGACGTCTCCTGTAAAACACCGTACTCAAGGGGTTAATCAAACTTGCTAGTGAATAAAGAGAGACATCATTTAGAGCTGTCGTCCAGCACACAGCAGATGATCACACAGTGCACAGAGAGCAAGTCTACTCACACAATATAATTTGTTGTTCTTGACTACCACTATCAGCGCAGTTGTTCCTGCAAGTTCATCCTTCATTGCTTCATCTGCATGAACATAAAGAAGAAACGTTAAGGCATTAATACAGCTATATGTACAATAAATGACTAGAGTACTAACTTCTCATTTCTTTACGCAGACATTTTGAAGCCATCCTGGCCCAGAGACATGATCGGAGGGGTGTGCATGCCGTGTACAATACTGAAGACAATTCTAATTATTTTTTGGAGGTAATTGAAGGCAGGTGTGCATGGTGTCTCACATGTAAACATCTAGGACAGTTGCCCCAGAAAACGTTGCTTCATTTGCATAATTAGATTAAGAATGCACAATGAATTGATGCATTTATCTTGCTTTAGCCATGATCAGTATATGTCCATCAACCACGTTGAGTATTAAAAGCATGAAAAGGAATATAAATGCAGGGATGCAATGTACATGTACAATTTCTAGAGATCTACACACAAACAACTGTGAGCCCAGCACTCAGTACATCATTCATTCAATAAAGTTCTCATTTGCATTTCGTTATACTACATGTTGTATACATGCATGGTGGATCTAAAGTAATCACTTCCTCAAAATGTGTATTTTCACTCTTTGAACAAAGATTCCATCTTGTAATGTAAATAAGATAACGACATTAGTTTGTGTACAACTGACACACAATACACAGGTACCATACCATACACATAGATATCCTGGGTATGCACATAGTGTCTCAAACACAGCCAGGATTCTGTATGCGTCCACATGTACATTTTTCCCATGCAGTGTTAATAACATGCAACAGTAACTAACGCCGTTTTATTATCTATACCTCTGGGACTGGTGAGAGTCCACCACAACCAGGTCAATTAAAAACAAATATCTCCAGTAGTTCAATTTACACTGTACTAATAGTTTGATGAGGAAAGAAAATGCATGATACAGTTGGTTCCCATTCCATTTCTGTCTGATGGTGATACACATGGGCGGAGACCATGCCAGAATATGGTTTCCACCTGGACTTACCACTGAGCATGTCCTCGTCCAATAAGAGGAAGGACTTCTTGATGCTGTCCGCAATGTCGCCTTTCTTATATGACATCTGATTGGTCAGTTTTGTGTGGAGGTGCTGGCCCGCATACTGAGCCACTTTAGCCCCTGCGTGCAACGAAAATCAAAACAAGGGGAAGGGTTTATATTGTAATTTTTACATCGGCATGCCAATATCTTCGGATTCGATGTTGACATACGAAGGGCATTACAGCAGCAATTTGGACAGGTCCCTGGATAGTAGAGTAATTTCACATGTCACATTGATCGACTAACAACAACAAGTTTTAAATTAAACCGATGCAGTTTAATAAACTGGCCACTTTGCTGTGGGCAAGCAGAAGGTTGGACAATCAGTACGTTGAAAAAATATGGTTACAAATCTCTATGTAAGTGTATGTACTATAATTACCACCAAAAAATAACAAATGGTTTTATCACATTTTGCAAACTTGTTTACCTTGTACAGTACTCGTTTCTACCATAATATATCCCAGACTAATAATTTGTGCATAGTGTGTACAACATGAGAATCACAAGAGATTTTTGCCCTTCCCGACGGGGTGTTATAAGCACCGTTTTCTCAGTGATTTCCGAGAGCTTGTAGGAAAAATAAAATCACAGGCCTACTTGGGTGAACATGAACCCACAAGCTCTTACATGATTGCAGGGTCAGTGAGCTGATTCGAATACAATATATAGCGGGGGTACCATGCAATCAATGTGAAGATGGAATCTGCCTCGGGATTATGTAAATTAGGAGAGATTTTTGCACTTTCGAACGTGGTGTTAATCTGAAGATATTGACCCACTGATATTAAAATGACAATCACTGTGCCATATATACAGCGGCGGCGGAACACTTTTGAAAGTGGGGGGCCAAAGCAGCGCTGGTGCTATGTTTTTCTTCATGCGGAACTGCAGAAAAGTGGCCCCCTGATCTGCCGCCAGTGCATATATATATATATATATAAAGACTAAAAAAAACCTTGTCATCAAATAAATTGAAGGCAAAGCATCATCAAGCATTTGATCAAAGGTCCTTTCACGTCATGCTGCATGAAATTAAACAATTTACAAAATGAGGAACAAAACTGAATTAGAATTAATCCCATCCACATCCTCATTATAATCAGATATATATGCATCATACATGTATGCACGTTTCTATTTTCCTGTCTGTTTTGGGCAATAAACTTTCATGTAAAGTTCACGTACATGTACATCATGTACATGTGTATTCTTGTCATTCACGGCCAAGCAATTACAATGTACTACATGTACATGTATTGCAAGGGATATACATGTACTTCACTGTACTTGTGTCTATTTTTGGCCACATGTGTCTTCTCTTTATTGACTTAATAGTTTGGCATACCAATGGTATTCAGCAGGGTGCAACATCAGGGGAATACATGCACTTTACATGTATTCATTTAATGGAATGCATCAGGATCAGGATGACAGCCTCAGAAAATATCCACTGATCATTATAATAAGTTGCATGACCAGTTTGGCTATAAATAATTATTGCCGGATACATTGTTCATGGCATTCATACATGTTTGAAGGCAAAATCCTTCATATACATGTACATGTACCTCAAACATCAACTGCACTTTAATTAAAACAAATGCTAATTAATTTGTTCATTGAACATTTAATGCAATGGTGTTTATAACCCATTAAATTGCATTTTAAAGAAGAAATTTGGGACATTGTATTGTATTCACTATAATCCCCTATTGTAGCAAGTCCTCAGACGTAATAGATAAACCTGTACATAAATACAGATAAAACCTACACATCACATCTGTGTATGCGCAGTCATCCACAGCAAAGAACACAAAATCGTAACAGAGAAGTAGGCTCAATAGATAATCCCAAAGGACAACCTGTGTTTGCGTTCAATGCTGACAGGGATTTGCAACAAATCAGTCCCATAACTCAACTTGATGATTGAAATGTTCATCAGCTGTGCATGATGTGAGAAGTGTGCATACATGTATATGTAGGCCTGATGAGTGGAGGGGAACAATAAGCCATTTGTCAGTTAAATTTGAATAGCATCTGGTACACTGACTTGCTCCAAATGCTTGGCACATTTTAACTTTGAATTCTCCAGACCAAAGACACTGTTGCTATATCACATGATTCGGGGCAAGCTCTTGCATAGTTAAGACGCTCAGCACCAATACATTGTTCACACTGGGTGAGAATGGCACAAAGACACCAGACCATTCCGGAGCTGGGGGTTGCTAGCATAAGGCTTGCCCAGAATCATGTGATATAGTAACAGTCTCTTTGGTCTGGAGAATTCAAAGTTAAAATGTGCAAAGCATTTTGAGCACGTCAGTGTACCAGATATTATTCAAATTTAACTCGCAAATGGCTTATTGGGGAAGGTGTGTACGTACGTACTCTCCATCAATTGGCTTACAATGTATGAGCACTAATATTGAGTCCCTAAGTTGAGCACGTATTTCTGGTTCATGCACACAATTATGTGTGTAAAGATGTTTGTAAATGAACCAGAACAATGACATCATACTTCAGTATTCTATACAACCATTATAAGAGCATTAGGCCCAACGCCTTTAATATTTATGCAAATTTGAATTGAAAACGAGGCTATAGAGATGCCCCTCGGCAAAAATCTCTTCCGCAAATGCATATATTAGTAATGCATGTTTGAAATGCTGTCATCTTTGAAACAAAATTGTATCTGAAGATTTCAACAATCAAAATATGAACACACACACACACACACACACACACAAAGCCACTGTTAATCAGAACGGTTGGTCAGTATTTTCTTGTGACATGGATAATGGATTGAACACTGCCTGCAATTGTGAGCAAGTTTACATGTAGTTAATTATAGTCTGTGGTTGTTGGACTAACTTGACCCCAAGGCTGGCTAGTCAACTATCAGGAACCAGCCTAGAGCAAGTTCGATCAGGGACCAATGGTTAACTAGTGGTTGGTTCGTGACGTACGTGTAGCGCGCTTGAGCACTGAAGTTGAAGTGCGAATGACTCTAGTTAAACTATTGTCATGTCAACGCGACCATGAGAAAATGGCGGTGGCTAGTTTGTTTACGTTTTTGGACGAGTTCATAGATGAAAGCGACATGGACGATATTTCCTCAGTAGGCCATATATCAACATATCTCAGAAGTGGTAACGTGCGCCTCAGACGATTGTGGACGAACAGTAGTAGGCCCTGCCCAAAATGTATTATTTCAAAGAAAGACAAAGTAACAAAAAAAAGCAATATTCTGAACATGAAGTGATCGTTCACTGCTGCTGAATATTTACTTTTGTTTTTACGCCATTTTTCTGATAACTGGTCCTCTCTGCACTGTGCTATTAAAAACGGCTATTGGTAACCAGCGATGCGACCAACCTCGGTAGGCTGGTCGCGAATCGTCGACTAGACTAGTCCAACCATCATCGACTAGCGTGCGTTCGATCAGAGTTAGTCGAACTATGGTTAACTATAAACCTTGTTTGAACTTGCTCCAAGGAGGGGCATGGTCGCACTGGTAATCAGTAGCAACATTGCTCATACTGAACTGTGAAACTGAAGAGGGGACCAGTGACACAATAGTTCGACGTCACCAATCAACCACTGGTTAATGAATTGATCGAACTTGCTCTGCATTGTCAGCTCTCTATCACATTGTCCAATGCTATATCACGCCTTTAACCACGGTTGGGCAGAATATTCTAAAATGACATCAGATCTGCAGATCTACTGTAGTTCATGCATCTCTTGTGCCACATTGTACATCATCTACATGTACAACAAGTTTGACCAAGGAACATTCGTCAACCACTGGTTCATTCGTGACGTACCTAATTGACCTATCGCAGTCGAATCGCGTCAACGCATGCAGCTTGTGAATTATTGTCCAATCACATCAATTATAATTCCACGTGGAACGCGCAAAATCCGAGACAAACAAAAATTACCACACAAAATTCCCATAGGGTTGTCTAAGGGGCGTTTTAACTCGTAAACGGCGATAGATCAATTACACCTGCACATTGACATCCAAGTGCAAATGATAGCTACATGTAGTTGAACTATGGCGTCACTGGTACCTACTTCACAAGCAGTTCTGCTATCGACAACCAGTGCAGTTATGCCCTGTAGGTTGGTTCCATCTCGTCACCGCGGTCGACCGGCCACAGTTAGTCAAACTATTGTCAATTCCGGTCAACTATAGTCTAACTTGCTCCAAGATAGCTAACATAATGCTGCACAAGCTCATATACACGTACTGTATGCACAAGTAGGCGAGTGGATGGACGAGTCAGGAGATTGACAAGTAAAGGTTACGGGCAATTGTCTCCGGGAATGTTGATTCACACGTGCCCCAGAGGGAACCCCTTGCTCAATGGAACATTTTTCCATCACACAGATAGCCTTTCTGTAAGGTACCTGTATATTGACATGAGTTGGTGCATTATGAACACATGGTTGTAAACGCTGACGGGGAGGGGGGGGGGGGGGGATTGTTTTCTTAGAAAATACTGACAGGCCTGAAGACAACTTACCACCGTGTCCATCATAGACAGCAAAGAATGCAGCATCTCGGTCTTCATCGGTGGCTAGCTTGGTTGTGTGGGCATCCTCCATGTCTGTTTGAATGCGGTTAAGGAACTGACCACAAAATCAACGTATAAAATCCTATTCTGCCAGGTGGCGTAAAAACCATGTCCTACACTGTTGGATGACCACACACTGTATTCAAAGTTTGCACACCCAATAAAGTTAGCGTTTTACTGGAGAAATACAAAGATTTTTTTTTTTGTTCGGCATGGCATGGGAAGTTGAGGTGTGAAATGATTCTTGGTACATCTATGGAACTGATGTTTTTTCTTGGTAGGCTTTTTTTTTGAGGGGGAGTAGGGGATTTCTCAGATTGAGTTCCTATACTTGCAAGTTGCCCTCTTGCAAATTACTCACTTTTTTCACTTAATTTTTTGCATGCTCGTCTGCCATAGGTTTCTTCCTCACATCATCTATTATTGCGTAATTATTTCCCTTCTTGTGTTGAATTATTATGCATGTATGTACGTGCACTTCACATACTACACGTATACAGCTTTTTCTTTATCAAAACTCACTGTGCTGGTAATCTCCCAGAATTGTTTACATTTTAACAATTTTTTATTTTTTTACTATGCTACGTGTACATTTTGTTCTACAAAATGGAAATTCCATTGTAAGAGCCAGCTTCATTTCCACAGTGAAAATGTAAACAAAAAAATTGTGTTCCACAAACAGTGACTTTAATTTCAACAGCAACATTGCCTCATGCAGAGCGGTGGGAAACAATCACTACAGCTAGCCAGAGAGAATGGGCATGAGTACAGTTGTTGAATGACTGCCGGCGGCAGCGCTAATGAAACCATGGTGGTGGGGTGGGGGGGGAGAATTGTTCTGGGCAGCCAATTAATAGTGCATCATGGCGTCCGATCATAAAGGGTCATGTATGCGTGTATAACTCCAGTGGAGTTTAATAATGTCAGTTGGTGCTGGCAGTTTGCACACATCAGATCCATCTATAGTGCACATAATGATGCACATGTATGTCAGCTGCGACATACATTATATATATACACAATGTAGTGTGCCAATGGGCCGAGCTGAATTACAAATTTACATACTAAAAGCCAAATAATGTTATCCAGACCATGTCATTCAAATGGCGGTTTAATCTTGCTCGTAATGGAAGCAACTGCTGAGGATAAATGGGAATTATAATGTACTGTGTTTAAGACAGTTTGGGTCAAGCTGGATTACAGTACGTACGAGTACAATTTATTGATGACTGGCACTGCACACACAAATTGGAATTAAAATTATGTTGCACTAGCACTAGAGGTACATGTAGTAAATCACTGGAACTTGCAATGTGTGGAGAGAGGCAATTGTAGTCAAGTGGTGTACCAATCACGGACCTCCCATTGTTCCTCTTTTGTTTGTACTTTAACTTTTTTGGAATGCCTCCGATACATGTATGTTTTGTACACAAATTACAATCATGGACGTTCGGTCAATCGTGGACCCCTTTGTCCATGCCCTAACCCTTTTGTCCCTAGTCCAGGATTGCCGGTATTTACATACTCACAGATGCGCACACACACACAGGAGAATAAATGGGTACCCCTGTGATGGAAGAGAAAGAATGCGCTGATCTCGAATGGCCGCATAGCGATTTGATGAACAGGAGAAATAACTGGAGCACTTAAGACAAACATGTATTTGTATAAAAGTGCTACGCACACATACGCACCTTAATCAGTATATTGAAATTCATGAATACCTCTATGTACATGTAGTCTGCATTTTTTTTTTTTTTTCGGGACATCTTCATGCGCATTACTCAAGATATTATATCACACATGCAAAACAATCGGTACATACTGTACATGTACATTGTATGTAATGTCCCAAGACATGATAGATAAAAATAAGAAATATGTACATAACCTCCCGCCCCCAAAAAAAAAAAAAAAAACAATTCTTGATGTGCCGATCAATAATAAAACCTTATGCTTGACAAGCCGTCTGTATCTTAGTTCTGAAAACAAATTGACCACAGATAAGATGTGCTTCAGTACGTGGCTCTTGCTGTGCACAAAATGAGTATGCAGAGATGTAGACATGTACACACATTATTGATTAACTAAGGGACCCTCATTCTGATGAGCTCAAGATAAACAAATTGAGCAGAGGATTCCTGATCACTGGAAGTTATCTCGTTTTAATAAGCACTGTTGCTGTGATGCCTGGATTTATCCAACACAGACCCTTTTATGATAGCCCAGAAATGTGCATTGAATGTGTGTACACTGTGTTGTGTAGCCTTGCTCAAGGCGGTCTTCGTTTTTCTTTTTCGTCAGAAGGACTAAAAACACCATACGAAACCACACTGTGTCGTCCGTGTGCCCCCCACACACCCCCTCCCGTGACCTAGCGACACCCACTGCTCCCATGGATAATTTCTCCCATGGACCACTGCTGCTGTCCCCCGCTCCCACAAAAACCCACAATGCAGCATTCTGGATCTGCCAGCACCCCCATCACAAAAATACGTACCAGTATGATAAAACCCTCCACAGTGGTTATCATAATTAAAGTTAAAATCCCAGAACAGAACCATCCTACAGTGTAATTTGTACTCACTGCTGTACTTCAATTAACTTGCTCAGGAGTGCCGTCAAGCATGCAGCACATATGTACGTACCATACGCAGAGTTGGAGTCGAGTCCCTGCAAGTACTTTGACAAGTACTTTCGCAAGCCCAGTCAGAAGTCCTTTCATAAAGCCGGTCACAAGTACAAGTAACTGGATGAACAATGACAAAGGAATGCCTTTGTCAAAGCTCATTTGAATAGCTTGTGATTGGGATTAGGACTGGAGGGCTTGTGATGGACTTGCAGGAAATTGCAGGGACTTGTGATGGACTCGACTACATCTCTGACCATACGGTATACATACATGTACATGTGAATTGTACATGTAAAAGAACTTCTGTAGCATCTGTTTGCATATATTTGTCAATGGCCATCAACCATCAAATTGCACCTACCAAGGGGCACATTCAAAATGTTCAATGTTTTAAAATTTCGATTTTCTTTTTTCGAAAATGTGGGTGGGTGGGTCAAGAAAAATTATTGAAAATCGAAAATTCAATTGCTCTTTTGACTTGCCAATTCCACTCCCGCATTTGAATTCGTTTTTTCAACCTTATACCCGTACGGCCTATGCGTAGTCTTAGACGTTGTATCATTCGTTTGTTCAACAGAGTGGTTATTCTATACATCATAGACTGTTCCTAAAGCTTTTTGGCATTTGGCACAGCACTGCCGTACCGGGCTGCACATTATTGATCAGATATAAAAGCATGAAGAAAGAAACATCTTACAACGGCTGCCATCGTCTTTGCTTTAAATGTACAATTGAAGCGTAGCAAGAATTTCTCTTTTTCGCTAAAAACGCTTGACAAATGCCTATGTAATGTCCTTCAAACATTCAAAAAGTAACATTTGTGTATATATAATCACAATACATTTTGTATTTGAAATGTAAATAACAGTTTCTGAGATCGAGAGAGTAAAATTCTATACTAGACCTATTTAAATTTTCCCGTAAGTCATGGATTAAAATATACCCAATCGAGTACGCACTGTAGACTGGTTCCCGTCTCCACTGCTAGCAATTAAATACCGCAGCAGAGACGGGAACCGTGCTAATAACCATACACGTTGCTTGCGCGTTACGAAGCCCTGGGGGGAAACGATACGTGTACTTGCGTGATTTTTACAGGAATGTCAACTTCAAAAGAGGTATTGTGTGGTATTGTTGAGGTATTGTTATTGAACAAATTTACTTGTGACTTGGTAAAAAGGTTGGCGACAACACTGGACCCTTCCTCCATATGGATGGACGATCTGAGTGGCGATATTGTGACTAGAGAGCTTTGGCGGTGTTAAGTTTTTGAAAGTTGTTTATGTGTTTGTACATTAGGATTTTAAGATTGCTAACCTTTCACAATATTTTTATCATGCCGTAATTTGTAAACGATTTTATCGCCATATCGGCAATACTGCGGGGGGAAAATATCGACTACGAAAAAAATCAGTATGGCCAGCGCCAGGTCAGAAGCCGATTATGAAATAAAAGAAGTCATCAGGGCACATATGAAACTGGGCATTTTATTATTTGTTTAATTCAATGGGAAATCAATATTTTAAGATTGAAAATTGGGGTGGGTCAAAACATTAAATTTCAAAAAAAAAAATATATATAAATATTAAAACATTGAAAATTTTGAATGGCCCCTAACCTCACCTACTACAAAATACTACTTGCAGTAAACTGTACATGTACATGTATGTAGTACCCTTACTGCACTGACACACATGTTAAATTGTGTAGTATCTTGTAGTATCTTTTACTGGTGTACTTTACCCCAAATGAATGCCTAGGACATTGGTGTTACTGGTCATACAAGCTACATATATTGCCCAAGCTTCCTTCAGTGCCACAACTGATAGATCAAAGTTGTTTAATACAGCCATTTAATTAATGCACAAATGTCAGTGGGAAATTTACTATGCAGGAATATTTATGCATCTTTACCATACAGTATAATATTATGAGTATATTAAATGTAGTGTACACGATTGGTAATCTTCCAAATTGTTTTTTACTGAATTATTACGAAATACCTTACTAGACTGTAAGTTAATAGCAGTCTCAATCATCCTGTGAAATGATGGCACCAGGTGTGCTGTCGTTTTCAAGAAAATTGTAAGTTTATATCGTTTTCCAATGATTTCCGGCCGGAAATCGTTGGAAAACTGCCCTGTAGCCTTTAGTCAAGGCGCGTGCGGCTACCCGGACGAGTGGCGCGCCCCGGACATGATGGCATATCCGGGGCACGTCACGCACCCAGATAGCCACGCGCACCTTGACTAAAGGCTATCATCCGCCCAACGGTTGAACACTAACGCCGATTTTCTCTCGTTTTTTTCACCATCCAACAACGCAAAACTTTGAACAGGTCAGTGGAACGATATTTCCTATAAAATACTGACCCCCAAATCCATCCATTTCTGAAAATTGCAACAATGACTAATCATGTACACTACCTTTAAGCATACCTGTAAATATAAATACGCATGTACATAAACGTGTACATGTAGAAAATCATGCTTGATCAAATTACATATATGTACATGTAGTATGCCTTCTATATACGTACATGTACACTGGCCTACTGATATATAATCCAACTACACCAACTACATGTACATGCACCATTTGCATTACTGTCTTTGTATCTACTGTGTCTATGTCCTGCATATACAATGTAACTGTATCAGTTGGTTCAAGTGCGTGTGCCAAGCAGATAATCATTTCTGATCAAAAATTGATACCTGCACATGCAGATTTATAGCACTGGACATTGCACTTTATATAAAACATAGCGTTATGATTCCGCATAAGTGATTAATATATTAATATATGATATGTGACCCGCTCCGGAAAAAGGTATATTATGTCGCAAACAATAAAAATTGAGTTTTATTTATGTTTGGAAAGCCCACAATGTAGGCTTTCATTTGGTACATGATAGAGCTCAAAAGCCCTTTCCGTTCTGGAGATATAGCGTTTTTGCATATTAATTAGTTCTATGGAGTTCAAATTGCACAACAGAAAAAACAGGCTTTGAAATAGCTAGTTCTAATACAATGCAATGGAACAATGCACTCTAAAAAGGTTATTTTTTCACTTTATTCACTGAAATGAACATTGTTGTGCACCAAACCTGAAACTTTAAATGTTTCAAATGTCATTAAAGAAAAAAAAACATGAATTTTGACAACAAATTTCACCCTCTCAACGTTGAAAGGGCCATTACACGTAAATGCATAGCGCGACTTATATCACCTGTTTCTGGAGCGGGTCACATATATACATGCATGTACACATGTACTTAAACTGACTGAAGTGTCCGTATTTACGTGCATGAAGCAGAAATTGAACCGTCAGTCACATTTCCTCATTATAGGTCATGCAGATTGTAACAAGATTTTAATTGCAATTGGAATATTTTTGACGTTTTTTTTTTCTCTTCTGATCTGCCAATCATCTCAGCATGCACAAATTTACTAGATGAAATTTGTCATGTAATTAAGTTGCAATTTAAATGTGAATGTACAGGTACTCACAAACATGTACATGTAGGTCCAATATTGTGCTGCTTAACAATTAGCAAAAATATGATGGTAACTATAGCAGACACATTTGACTAACCTCATTATAGTGCTACACGTACAGTTGCACGTGGCTAACGCTTGTGCGTGCATTGGGACTTCTAATTGCCGTAGTCACTATTTTAACACATTTTGCTTAAAGGGTGGCTGCAATGAAATTGTACAACAAATTTAATTTGGTGTTGTATAACTCTTTTACAATATACAAAATGTGATTAAAATGTGTTTTCTGTGTTTCTGCCCATTGTTGGTGTTTAATTTTCCCGGAATAAAGTCCCCCTCTTTCTCTATTGTTTCCGCACCCCTAATTGCGTGACGTCATCTCGGGAACACGGAAACTCAGCGAGAGTAGTTTGATCAGTGTGCGTTTGTGTACGTGTGGATGTATACCGTTATTGAGGGAACCAGCCACGCGCGATTAAATAGCTTTGGATGAAGGGACCAGGGAAACATTTCTCGTCGCGTTAAAATCTTCAAACAGAATCTTTTGGACCTGAATCTGACAATCAAGTGTCGATTTTAGACTTGTTGATTCAGACACTTCTTCGGAACATTATTGGGGCGAGGAAGAGGAGGATCTTGGAGCTCTTCCGTACATGTATGAGCCAGAAGGTGAGAGTAACAGCGAAACTACTGAAGACTCTGAATCGGACTCCCGATGCGGAACGCGTGAAAGACTTGAAAACAACGATTGCTAGGCTAAATAACACTCTCCGAGTCCAAATACGACGGTATTTCGGTTCTACTGGAAAGAGGTAAAGACTTACACCATCCTTAGTGGTGTTGCTGAATCCAGTAGCAACACAACGACATGGTATTATCCACGAAAACATTCGCAAAACACTGAAAGCTTTCCATGACACAGCGAAAAACACCGTGCATGTCAATGCAACGCATGCTCGGTGTATGGCCGACTATCCACCACAGCCAGCCGGCGGTTCCCGGGATGACGTCACATCGGCGTTACCACTTGATGGGCGGGGCTGACCCCCTCCCGCCTTAAAAAAAATTATTTTCAAATGCTTACGCGAAATAAAAAAATACAAACAACACACAGTTGTGTTTCAAAAACTTTATTTCATCGATATACACAATAAAAATTCCATTGCAGCCACCCTTTAAGTCACCAAGCTTTTTGCTGTGCTTATTACTATCTACAGTCTCCATGAAATGGCAAAGGCTTCTTAGTAAAAAAAAATTGTTAGCTTAGCAGAGCCGTGTAATTTTGCAGAGCAGATTCTAGGTTTGAATCCCACATGAGAAGTCTAAAAATTGTTTTCTTGACGACACTCGGTGTACTAAACATTATGTAGATCAGAAACCTCTTAATTCTCTCACTACATGATGTAGTCACGTACACATAATTATTATTGTATGACAGATCGGAAGAGCCAGTCCCTAACCTCGATCCACTCTGCCTATTGAGGTGAGATGGATCAATCACCAAACGGATAGAATTTCTGTACATGGCTGGATCCATGATGACCTTATATGGAACAAACTAAAGGCTGAAAAAAAAACAAGACCATAGAACTGACAAGTGCTGAGTCCATAGTTTGTCCTACATGCACCAAAATAATCAAAAATCATCCTTTTTCGAACCAGTATTCAATTTTAATTTTTGGAAATTTTCCTCTGGCTTCACTGGCCTTAACTTTCAATTTAAAAAAAAAAAAATTATAAAAGAAGTAATTATACAAAAATTTATGGTATATTTATGTATTTTTATCCTAGACATAAAATAGCATTTTAGGTAATCAGTACAAGCAATTGAGTTCATGAAATGTACATGTAATGCTTTTACATCTAATGTGAATTAATACTAATGGAAGGAGTGTCAATTATAATTTTCAGTGCCTCGCAAACAAGTAATATTTATAGCACTGATTGCTATTAGCCAAATGAGCTAGACTTATGGTACTTAATTTAATGAGGACACATGCGGCAAGGTGTGACTGCATGAATATGACCTGATGACATGACCTGGCCATGATTTTTTTCCCAAACGACATCCGATTGGGGTTAACAATGGTTAAAGCTATGAGATTTCGGACTTGACTTCCCTTTAAAAAAAATCCTTTAGAGCCACAAATTAGAAGAAAAAAATGAATTCGAACGTAATGAAATTTTGGACTTTATTTCCCTTTAATAAAAAAAATCCTCCAAAGCTGGAAATAAAAAAAATAAAATAAAAAATTGGTAACGTCAAGGTCTCGAACCCGCAATATCTTACCTCAAAGTCCAACACCATATCCACTGAGCCATCGGAATGCTTGGCAGACAATGAAAATTCATTGCATTATATACCCAGCCCTATAACATATGCGTACGTATATTAAAAGTATTATAGAGGGCACTCAACAATGCATCCATTCGAATGCCGTTTGGGAAAAAATAATTTGTGACCTGGCCCAGGCATCGTCACACATAAGAAGCCCACTCAGGTCGGGTGAAAATGCATGGGATGAACACTACTTATTAGTATGAATATTTACAAAAATGTTGATGTGATTACATGTAGCAGACAGAACGATTACATATTATACGTATATGATATTATGATATCTTTCCTGCGAACTTGAGATTTTTGTAAAGAAAAGCACATTCATTGAACAATCACGACTTCTACATGCATGCTTGATATCTACCGCTCTGAAAATTCTTCCAATCGACCTGTAAAGAGTAACTGGGACTATTATCAGAAAACACAAAAGTAACAGGTTTTTGTTTAACAGGGATGAGATTTGAAGAAAATGAAAAATCCACCAAACATTCGGGAGGCATTTGATTAGTGTTTGATGCTTAAGAAAACTGCAACTGTATCTACCAAAAGATATGGTTCAAATTGCACAAAATAGTGTCACTATAATGAAAAGATGACAATCTCAGGTTGCGGAGGTCTTTTGGAAAGATAGAAACAATTTAAGGACCAAAACAATTTCTGGAAATCTGGAAGACATCTCACCCAAATCCTGAAACCAGGAGAAACCCAGAGAAAACTCTCCCCTGGTTTTCATAAAGGATACTGATGCGCCATCCTTGCATACAGGAGGAGCCCACCTTGAATACGTGGTTCTCACATGCCGAGGTATCCTTGGCAGTTACGGGCTCAGATAGTGTCTGCCCCATCCCAACAATCTGCAGAAAATACAAGACAAATTCATTCAAATTTTAATCAAATGTACCAAGTAATCATCAATATATAAACCATATAATTCATAAATGTCTAAGACAGTTTACCCATTCCTATTGGTCGAGAGCCCGTCACTAGGGTGGTTTTAAATGACCGATAAAACACCAACCGGTTTTAAACACTTTTTCCGGTGTCACACGAAATTTAGACTCCTCTATGAAGTCCGGTTCATTTTATTGGTTGAACACTCGCATGACTAGTCACTGTCCCAATTACGCAAGCGCAATACTACTGTTGCGTCCGTATTTAGAGTCCATAATTTTACACTACACCGGCACTGCTGCATTCTGTGCCACATCACGCCACATGTCACGCGCACGTCAATTTCCATAAGGACATTTTTAGCACTACTTGCGTGAGGTACGAACCATTAAATAGCTAATGGGGTGTTTTACAAACAAAATCATTGGAAATTTACAATTTTTGGAGTTTTTATGTGCTGGGCCGGTTTTATACAAGTACGTTTATAACCGCCTTGGGGCCTAGGCGCTTGATAATGACCAGAGCCTTTGCTCTGGTCATTACATGTACATGTATCAAGCGCCCAGGCCCCAAGGCGGTTTTAAACATACTTGTTTAAAACCGGCCAAGCACATATTTATTCCCTTATTTATAAATGCATCTTTCTTGTCTAAGGCCAATTTACACATGAAGCAATGTTGTAAATACATGTATACACACAAATCATTAAATGTGTTTCCATTTATGCGACAATGAGATGTTCATTGATTTGTGTGTACATTCAGAAAACGATGCGACAAAGTCATGTGTCAACTGACTTTCAAACTGGCTAGTCCATGGGTCCCAGTAAAACAAAATTGACTTGAACAATTTTTAAACACATTTTAAATACAAGAATTAAGAAACCAACATGTCACACAAAACAAAACCATTAAAAAGAAAACTTTAAAATTAAAACAATAAAAGATTTATGTATGTACACAAGCGTGCTTCTTCCCTCTGCACAAACTGTTCTCTTGATTCAATACATGACATTTACATCTAGAAACAAAAATCAGAATATGCTGTACATTGTACATGTACATTAAACCCCTTGAGTTCGGTTATCGTAGTGAGGCGCCGGAATGGCCTGTGTGCAGCCAAGCGAAATGGCAACAATGGATTGAAACTGCACAAATAGCGGCAAATGGCGTCATCCGGCCTGGTGCCACTGTTGTTTTTTTTGCGCCATTTGGCGTCATCCGTACGCAAGGGGTTAAAATTCTTGTAGAAATACATCTGTGTACAATTGCATGTACATGAATGATACAAGCATACAATTATTATACAATCCTTCATTTGATGGCATTATCAAAGTTACTTTGATAATGCCATCAAATGAAGGAATTTTGATAAAGCTAAGAAGTGTTCCAATTACACGTACACGTAGCTGTCCAAAATCTGAAAATAAAGACAGGAAACTTTAAGGACACAGATTATTTCTGCAAAAGGATTACATGTGTAACAAATTAGGGATGAACCTTACTGGTACATGTATTTGGACAGAGTATACAATTGTATAAATCCCTGTACTGTAATTTAAATTACCAACGCAGACACAAAATGTCCTGCTCTGCATGAAGCATGCACAATGTAATACTATCAACCCATGTAAGTGTGTGTACATGTATGTGTGCATGTACGTGCACTGTATATATCTCCGAGGACAAGAGAAGAAAGGAAACACAAAGAAACCTTTCAGTCCTCGAACGTAGAGTCTTTTGTTGAAATCGGTCCTCGAACGTAAGGATACGTGCTTAGTCTATGGGGGTTGGTTATATTAAAGGAACAATAGGAAACACAAAGCATTGTCCTCGGACGTATTGGGGAAGTACGACTGTATGTACCTGTAGTGTTATAAAAAAGTTAGTGGCGACTGGCATAGTTCTTTGAACTCCCTCTTTTGTTGGTGTTCAATGAACTGTGGATATTTGTAAGCCTACCCCAAAATATCATTTAACATCTCTTGACGTGTAGAAGTACAATACACAAGTTATACAGGACTGCAGTATATGCACAAGTGCACAATATACCCACAGGCTTGTGCGTAGGTAAAATACATTGTACGTCAACCATCTGGTTGAGCATACAGACTAACCAGAACTAATAACAGCAGTAATATTTGGTAAGTTACATGCACTTGTAAATCTTCAAAGTTTGTAAATCTTAAAAAAGTTTTACCTGTACATTTATTTTTCACAAACAGAACCTCCTGAATTTTGAATACCACACCCAAACAATCACATTGATATGTTCTATGTACATGTACGTGTTTACTGTACATGTACACTGTAGATACTACTACCCAGGACTGTCATGCCAATGAAGGCAAAGTACATATGTACGTATCGACTTAGATCAGAATATCTCCATACAATCCAAATGTAATTTAGGAGATGACAAGCTGGTCATTTGTATTCCTTCACCCTAAACATTCCCAAATCCTCTAAAATCCCCTTTGTCAAAAAATGGAGAAATTTTGAGGATTGATGAGGGTCTTTGGAAGTTGCAGCATCAGAGGATTTTGCAGGATTATGAGGGCATACAAGGATATAAGGCCTTTTCACACTATGTACGTTCGACCCGTGTTGAAATCTACACGGGTCCGACCCGTGTAGACTTCTTAAAATTTCAACACGGGTCAATTACGCTGCCTTTTCACACTACTCAACGCAGCGCCAGCTTTTTTGCTACACGTGTAATGTTTCAACCCGTGTATTGTGCGATCGTTTCACACTACACACACGGCCGGCTGTTTAACATGGGTCGAATCGGAAAATCCCCCATACTGCATTGCCACTGTCGATCCAACATAGCCGCGCCTTCAGTTTATCAGATGTTCGCGATGTTTATAGCATTCACCTTCTCCTCACTCCATGTCGGTCTTCTGTCTGATTTGGGGCCCATTTTCTCGGACATATCGGAGTAAAAAGAATCTCGTGAAAGTAGCATGCACAATTGAAATGAACGCGTGTTTATACACGTATGGTGCACGTGCATGCGCAATGCTGCAGGTCAGAGCTTATTTGTTTGTTTGTTGCTGAATTAACAACTACAGTGTGTGGTGCTGTGCATGCACGCGCACTCCGATCCGTGTTTACACGGGTCGAACTCAACACGGAGGCGTTCACACTACGACTTTCAACACGGGTCAAACTTCTCTACATGGGTCGAGAGCTCTTAACCCACCTCCCGAGCAGGTTTGAGTTTCAACCCGGGTTGAGCGCTCTACACGGGTCAGTGCCATGTTGAAATGTTGCAGTGTGAAAAGGTCAGTCTAGTTAACACGGGTCGGACCCGGGTCCAACAACGAGATTGTTCGTAGTGTGAAAAGGCCTTTTGCCTCTGGAGGAAAATGAAAAATCCAGGTCATCAGGCCCAATCTGATGCTGGATGATTTCGGAGGATCAAGGTTACTGGGATGTTTAGAAAAACAAAAAACCTGGATGATTTTGCAGGATTCATGTAGTGGTCCCCATTATAGGATTTTGAAGGATTCAGGTTATAGGCAGCTTTAACAAATCGGATGATATTGGAGGATTCAGGTTACACGGAGGAAAATGATGTAGGGAGTTACATGTAGGGTTAATTTTAATCATTTTAATCCAATAAGATCTGACAACGGTTCAGATGGATTTTGTTGATCTAACCAGAGAACAAACAAATCTATTGTTCCAGTTGTTGAATTCTATTGGACTTAGAAAGCTCCACCATGTTAATAGCTGTTGGATATCGTTGAATTCAGCACGGTCCTTATGACGTAGGGTTTGGGGTTACATGTTCATGTATACTTTAATAACCGGATTTTTTTCAATCTAAACAAAATCTGACATCAAAAATAGTGGGGAAATAAAGTTACAATGTACTCTTGCATACACTCATTACATTGTAGGCTGCATTGTTACAGACTTAACCAGTTCGCATCGGAGGACGTGTTAACACGATCTGGCTGTTTTTATACACGGGCACGGCTGACGGGTTAAAACGTCCGGGTGACGCCTCAACACGCTAATCCCTCATTTGTTTTGTACACACACACACACACACATACCTTTTTTTGCAGCCCTGTGGAGACATGGCATTGTTCTCCCCTTTGTCCCTGCAGTTAAGCAAACCCCATAGACTCAGTACACAAAATTCCTTGTGGAGACATCCTAACCCATACAAATGCCCTGTGGAGACCTATTCAGTCCCTTTGTGCGCATTGTGTTCATGTCTCCACAGGGTACGGAATATCTGTTCACACACACACACACACATCCGCGTTTTTGCATCCCTGTGGAGACATGGCATTGTTCTCCCCTTTGTCCCTGTACTTAAGCAAACCCCCATAGACTTTGTACACAAAATTCCTTGTGGAGCAAACCTAACCCATAGAATTGCCCTGTGGAGACCTATGGAGTCCCTTTGTTCGCATTGTGTTCATGTCTCCACAGGGTACGGAATATCTCTCCACACACACACACAGTCGTGTACCGACCTCCAAACGCGGACGTCCCATTGTTCCTCTTTTGTTTATACTCTAACTTTTTCGGAAGGCCTCCATAGACTTTGTACACACTTCCAATCGCGGACGTATGCTGGGAATCGCGGACGATATTGTTCTCTTTTGTTCTCTGGCATTTTACGTCCGCGGTTTGAATACGCCAACGCGCCCACACACACACACACACACACACACACACAGTCTGAGAAGTCTGTGGAGTCTGTGAAGTCTGTGGAGTCTGTGGAGTCTGTGGAGTCTGTGGAGTCTGTGGAGTCTGTGGAGTCTGTGGAGTCTGTGGAGTCTGTGGAGTCTGTGGAGTCTGTGGAGGCGGACCGTGTGTTGAACTTGAACTTGGGTGCTGTGCACGGCCTGTTCTACAATTTACGCTCCGGTAGGCGCACCCCGAGTATTGAAATATATGAGGTTTCGGCAAGAAATATTTTACAAATACTGTTGAAATGACTCTTATAAATCAGTATTTGTGGCGTTTGGCTGTACATCAGAAGTTGGCTGCTATATTTTGCCTTTTTTGAAAATAAAAATTTTCGGCAAAAATAATCCCGGCGCGAACTGGTTAAAAACAAAGATTTTAGCAATGGTTTCAAAATTCAATGTAGGGTGTTTAAATTTGCATAAATTTAAAACTTATACTTTAGTGAATTATTACTTCAATCCTGGGTGGACCTCGATCTTTGTAGCATGTATGACTCCTATAGACTTTCGTGTGGACAATCTGACTTTTTGCCATTTTTCTTTAAACCGATGCCATTGTTTTATTCGAGTTTTCTTTTAAACACAAATTTCACCAAATACCACCAAGATGATGTAGTTAATAAATAAATAATTTGGCCATATTTCCCCAATTCCGAGAAATATTCTTCTAAAAAGTGTGTACATATAGTTTTTTTTTACCACTGCACATTGAAATATCTATTCTTTCATTCCAGTATGATACAGCTCATTATCTACCAATACTCATATTAACCCCAACCCTCCAGGGCATTTTGGCTAGAACCCTGCCAGACGCATCAGTTTGCATAGTTTGTCAAATTGACTTGTGTGCAGAGTCTAGCAAAGTGGAGCTGTCAGCACAGCTGGCAGGGTTGGGGTTAATAACATGACTCGTGTACCTTTTGCAGCATTTTTCCGAATATAGAAAAAACTTCAGCCACCATGGAAACAACGTCCAACACATTTCCAACTGAAAACTTCCGAGAAACCACCACACTTTTCAGCAAGCAGACAACATTTGGAGATGGCCTTAGTTTTCGCTTTGAGGACTACACACAACGGGTTATCATTGCGAGCATTATCAGCTTGGTCATTCTCTGTGGACTAACTGGGAACACCCTTGTCATTCTGGCCATCGTCCTGTCCAAGAAACTTCAGACCAGGACCAACGTGTTTGTGACCAATCTTGCTGTGGCTGACCTACTGACCTGTGTATGTGCATCTTTCACGGTTGTTGCATTGGTCAGCAAGGGTGGCTGGCCCTTGCCGGACATCATTTGCGCGATGTCAGCTGCCATTGGATTTACGTGCGTGGGATGCAGCATCATCACACTAACCGCCATTGCCATCAACCGCTATGTACTCATTATCAAACCTCTTCAGACCTTCCAGAACATCTACACCCCATGGAAGATAGCGGGGATGGTAGTCCTGACCTGGCTGTACCCCATCCTGTGCTGTTCGCTTCCCTTGATCGGGCTGGGCAAATGGGGGTACTCTGAGAAGTACAAAACCTGCACCCAGGACACGTCGCATGAGACGTCCGACTACTTCAGTCTAGTGGGCTCGCTGCTGATCTATCCCATCCCGCTGATCATCCTGTCTGTGTGTTACGTCAAGATCTATCGTCACATCAGTCAGCATTCAAAGAGGATGAAACAGAAGGAGGTTGAGCTGACTCTATCTGAGAGTCTGTCAGGTCCTAATGTCACCGGTAGTACCCATCAACTGAGAGGCAGGACCAGCAGGATGGCAGGTACAAATGTACATGTAGTTTGGGTTGTCCCAGTATTTAATTTTTAATTTTTTTTATTAGTACTGTTAACAAAATGACATCAGTATTCAGTATCACCATGGTATTGGTCGATTACCTCATTGGAAATAACACGAGGCCTAGATATAGCCGGCTGTACTTGCAAGCCTTCAGTCCGATTCTCCAGGACATTCCAAAGTAGACCTAGGCTACATGTACATTTACATGGCCATCTAAACAGCCTGACTGATCAAGTAATTAGTATTTGCATGTTGCCAAGACTTTAATTAAAATAACAGAATTCAACACCCATTTTGTTTTATTTCTAAATTGTCATCGATGCAGTACTGAAACAATATGGTATTGAAATGGGAAACCGGTATTAAGAAAAAGTGAAACTTGGTAATATTTAAAAACTGCCCACCCTACAGGTAGCATCAACCGTCGGCAGGTGCAAATCACCAAGAATCTCTTCCTGGTAGTGTGCGCCTTCATCCTCTGCCTGGCACCCTTCGCTATCGCCCTGACCATCCCGCCCAGTGATCCGGTCATTCCATGGACGGGGATGCTCATCATCTTCAACAGCATGATCAATCCCATCATCTATGGGCTCAAGCATCCACACTTTAAGGAGGTCTTCCATCACATGCTAAGATGCCAATGTCACATGATCACCGAGCCCTCTAACATCTTAAAAATGATGCGGTCACAATAAACTGAAAATACACGTTGTTGGTTTGGCGGTTTGGGCTGATTAATGTGGCTCTGATCTACATTGTGAGTTCGAACTTGCATTTTGTTAGAGATGTATTAGAGTACATCACAAGTCCCTGTAAGTCCCTGCAAGTCCATCACAAGCCCTCCAGTCCTAATCCCAATCTCAAGCTATTCAAATGAGCTTTGACAAAGGCATTCCTTTGTTATTGTTCATCCAGTTACTTGTGACCGGCTTTTTGAAAGGACTTCAGACTGGACTTGCGAAAGGACTTGCAGGGACTCGAGTACTGTACAACTCTGCATTTTGTAAAGACCTGTAAGTAGACAAAATGGTAGACAGGAAATGGAACTTCATACGGGCAACTCTGAGCCGAAAATACACGAAACTTCTTTTCTAATACATGTAGTCGCAATGAATGTTGACAAACAAGATGGGAAGTCATAGACAGTTGGGGCAGAAAGAGTTCATAAGGTCATTCGGCTAAGAAAATGAAAACAAAATGGCATCTGAACAGTCAGTAATTTTTCTGTAAAATGGCATTATTTTGTTAGGGTAGTTCAAGCTGAACTGATGCTTCATTTTGATAGACTTCAACTACATGTACCAAAATAAGCTATTTTTCTGACATTTACGCTCATATTTAGTAGTCAAACGGAAAAATGGGTCAAATTTGTGGCACTCAAAGTGGTGTGGGACATCCTCGAATGCACAGCAAGCCAACGTGTACATTTGAATGAGCCTACTCTGACAACTCTATGCAGATCTACATAAACACAAAATGTAGTTGGAAAAATTGAACCTAATCGAGTCTTGCCAACTATGCAGCTCATTCACTGTTTACATCAGTCATGACAACATTTCCATATGTCGGTGTATGAGACTCCAGTCTCTAAAATGATTTCAATGAACAGATATACATCCGAACAGATATACATCCAAACAGAAGGGCTTATACTCATTTCAAAACAAAGGTCTTTTTTTTCAACATTCATTTGCAATTCTAATCCTGAACTAACCCAAAGTAAACCAGAGGGCCAGAAGAGAGTGCTCTGTGGGGTTGAATTACATGAGATTGGTCCTGTGTCGTCAAAGTGTAAATATCAAATGCAGAGTTTAGCTGGTGATGAAATGTTTGGTGGCATTTTGTGCTACATTGTACATCAGGGGTGAGATTGGCCTAAAATAAAAAATCCATGAAATCCATGAAAAATACACGAACAATTCATGAGGATCCCAGATCAACATATAGTTTGTATTTGCCTAAAGGCACCCCCCTATAAAATATCCGTTTTTATTGGTCGATATCCACTTTTACAGGTAAAACACCTTTAGGACAACACCTCAGGAATTCCAGATTGCAAAGGAGATTCTTTCTGAAATCACGACAAAAAATCCTGAAATCGTGAAAAATCCTGACAAATCTCACCCCATTGTAGATTCTTTACTGACACAGTTTTTAACCCTAACCCCTTCAATGGTTTTTCGTATGGCCCTGCTGAATCCAACAATATCCAACAAAACTGAAATGAGAAACCTGCCAAACAAAATCCAACAGCAAATTGTTGTATTCTGCAGTGTACCACCTACACAGAAGGCTTGGCATCTACATGTACATGTACCATACTGAATCCAACAAAATACCAGGTATTTGTTTGTGTGAGCTCTGCCAAACCAACCAAACAAAATCCAACTGAAATTTTACTAGAATTCTGCTTCCACCCTACTAAATACAACAACATCTAACACCATGTACATGTAGTTTGTGTTGACAAACAAATTAGAATAAGTAGCCTTTTACCATTGTTGTTGAATTTTTTTGAATTTAGCAGTGTTGGAGCTAATGACAAGTACGTATGTACAGTCTTAGTGTTCTGGTCAAATGTATGTTTACATGACAGTGTGAAAGACATCTTAGGAGCAGCCGACCCTTCTGCAGGGGAAAGGCCTAGTAAGATCATGTTTACCGATATTCATATTGTCATATATTTGTGCAATTTCCATTCAATTTGCAAATTCACACTAGACACCCACAACGTATCAAAATCGAGACTTAAATTTCCCTAATGGAGAACACATTTTGATTATCACGTTTTAAGTTTCCACACACGCTTCGGGCAAGATTGCTTTCATTCTGGCTCTATGCTTACAACGCTGACTTTGGACAAATACTCGCATTTTGTCAATATGCAGCTGAAGTAATTGGAAATTTAAGATAGCACACTACATGTAGCAGCAGAGTACATGTAGTTCTCACAATAAAGAGGCAAACTGCAATGCGTGGACCTCAGCAAACACGAAATTGCTGTTGTGAACAAACTTGGATCAATTTTGTAGTATTACATGTAATTACACTTTAGTCAAACAAAATTAAAACGTTTTTGCTGAATGAAATTTGATTTATGGGAGTTTTGGGGGAATCAAATCTTAAGAAGAATTTTAGGCCTCATGACACAAAAAAAGCCACTTTCTATCTTGCTTCACGACTTTCCCTTCCGCTTAACAGTTATTAATTATGTATTTTTATTCTAGATCATATAGATTACATGTAAACATGTACAGATTCATCTTCATGAACCTATACAAACTCTCTTCTTAGTAATTACATCAGCTGTTGCAACTTTTACATCATAATGTATGTTATCAAACATTATTTGCATCTAATAAAGTGAAACATTTTGGGTCCACAAGACACAAAGGGCTAAAATGTATGTGTTTGTGTATTGCTGGCTTACAGCCAATATATTGGTAGTGTATATTTCTAGTGTGTGTACAAATGTCATTAATAACATTTTTGGACCCTGTACTTTTAATGCTTGTATCTTTCAGTCTTGTAAATGTATAAATAATTAAGTTTTCACTACATGTATGTATTGTGTAACAGTGCATACAAAAACACAAATTGATAAATCTCTTCCGTACACGGCATGTACGTGTGTACGTACAAAGTCTGGTACAATACTGTACTGTGCATGCATAACGCGTATGCTGCGATCAATTTTCAGTGGCCATTCTTGTTAGGATGACCCCTGAAAAGTGGACACAGCATACATGTTTGGTCAGGATCGTTACTGCATATCAAGTATGCTTGAAGAGAAATTTGTTATCCCACTTGCACTCGATTGGAACACGAAGAATGTACATTTTATATGCCACTCGGCCTGACACAAATGCACTACATTATTCAGTGTCCCACTCACACTCGAGGGGTACAATGTGTACATGTTTGTAGATACACATATGGTATACATACATGTATGTACATGATGTAACCATGGTTCATTCATGTACAGTACTACATGTACATAAAGTACGGATATATATATCCGTACTTGATGTATGAAACAGCAAGCCACATGTACATGGACATGGACATGGACACGTGTACACGATGGGGGCATTGGGCCGGTATTCAAACCGTGGACGAAAAATGTTGGAGAACAAAAGAGAACAATATCATCTGCGATTGTGTGTTCAAAACATATGGAGGTCTTCCGAAAAAGTTGAAGTACAAACAAAAGAGAGAACAATAGGACGTCCACGTTTGGAGGTCGATACACGTTTAACTGTACATGTATGGTGTGTACATGTACATGTACATGTACATGCTAAAGGACAGACACTTTATAATCAATGTCCCAACATCGAATTTTCTATTTTTAGATTTGTCAGCATCTTTCCAAAGAGTATCTGTTTTGTGATCCACATTGTACATGTACATGGACAAGAACAATGTGGTGATTCTATAAAGGCCAGTGATTTAAACCTTGAGAATCCTTTTACAGCTCCATGGTTAATTACCAGAGCAAAGTTGAAACTGTCAGAAGCCATTTCATGCCATGTTCGCACATTGTACACGTGTATGCTGGTACACAAGTCATATTCAGATGTGCAGAAGGATCTTATACACATGTATACAATGACATACATGTATGATGAAATCTTACTGTCACGCACGTACGTACACTGTACCTGATAAAAGGAATAAACTTCTTTTATGATAAGCAATGCATCCAATTAAGCATCCTGGTTAATGATTGACTATCATTATCATACAACATTTTCACACGTTTCAAGGAGTAATATATGCTTTCATAAATTAATAAATTATTCTCTCTGTGTTGGAAGATTAAATTGTTGTAAACCTGATGTTTTTGAGACTTACAATGTGTACATTATATGCACACACATGACACATACATCATGCGCATATGTATACATGTACTATTCTGTTATGTACAGCAATTGTCAATATTTATAAAATCATAAAGAACATTTTGCTTGACAAAAACACGAAGAGAGATGCAACTTTGTGATTTTTTTTTTACTTTACAATTGCAACATTCAAATGAAATAGAAGCACACAGATCATGACGATCTTATAACTTAAACTCGTACGAATTGTGTGTGCTGCATTCAACCCGAGAATGGGGGAAATATTCTGTTTCTGTCCCACTGCGAGTAGCCGGCTTGCCACGATGATAGAATTAAAATGTTTGTGAGTGATCCATTTCACGGGTGCCCCCATCCTTTTGCATTGAATGACACCGACAGTGCCTCCAGCTGTGTGCATACCACAAATCGTTCCGGTAGAGGAAATATTCGCCATTCACATTCTACGACAGCAACCGATGACGTCTTTAAGCAGGAAATTTCTGTGTTGCTTGGTAGCCTTAGAGATTGGGGTCATGGGTACAAGTTGCACTTGTGCACAGTGTAATATACATGTATGCACACCATTTGTGTGAAAATTGTAACAAAAGATATTCTGTGCAATTCATCTACACCTCTGAACTGTTTTTGGACCAGATAATACATAGGGATTAAGTGTTCCTTTTCTTGATTCAAAATATTCATGCAATTTTTTGACATGAGGGCACTGTTACTGGAATGTCACTTAAGGCACTACATGTATGTACATGTACATGTATGCAGTTTGAGTTTGTTTATGGTGTTACCAAGCACTCAAATAAAGACGAAAAAATTCAAAACATTGACCACAGGAAAAAGTAAACAATTTTAGCAGCTCTTATGCACATTAATTAATTAACTCTCCTTAAGGGCTGTTCATTTTCGAATAATTCAGTATTCGATTATTCAAAAATGGATTTGACCGAATATTCGATACTCGCCGATCAAGTTTTTCACGTGTCAGCTGCAACTGCATGCCGCGCCATAACGCCGGTGTTTTACGTGCGGCGATCGATATTATGGACTGCTCGATCAACTTTTGTTTTGCATGCGCAGTTGTATCAAGATCATTACGGGTACGGAACGTTCTGATAAGAAACCAAACTTCAGCCTGCATTTTTTGCAGGAATATTTTTTTACAAGTGTAAAAACAAGGGTTTTTACGGACAAGGGTTTTTACGGACGGGAACAAAAACCTCTGGCCACAAAAAAGTTACCTTTGACAAAAATGCGGCATTTCACACTGCTATGCTCTGTCAATTTTTCTACTAAAACAGCATCGGGGTTGTATCTGTACGTGCTTACATTTGTATATATTTTTCCGAAAATTCGAACCGGCAAAAAGGTATTCAAATATTCGGTTGACGATCGAATCTTCGAATATTCGGTATATTCGTGACAGCCCTAATTCTCCTACTGTTATAACTATCATAACCTACATGTATAAAAAAACTTAAGCCCTTGCACTCCAACAGCTTGTACGTTTCAACCTGTCACTCGATAGGTTTTGATAGGTACAATTGTAGTGTAGTTGGCTCCATTTTGGCACAGAGAGAGAGAGAGGGGTTAATCTTATGATGCTGAAGCTTATCCATGTATAACATTAGGGCTGTGCATCGGGAACCAGTTCCAGATTATGGAATTGAGTACCCGTAATCCGAATTAACATATTACTTATTAATTTCTCAGAGAGGGGGACACTGGAGGGAACAGCAAAGCAAGATATTTTGTTTAGTTGTTTCCTGTACATTCCCGAGGCCTTAACCCTAACCCCCTAGACCCTTTTTGCTAGGAACCATCCTCAATCCTCCAAAATCCTCCGATTACCCTGCCCCCAAAAATGCATTCATCCTCAATCCTCCAAAATCCTCATGTTCTTTAAACACCATTCATCCTCAATCCTCTAAAATCCTCTGCTTGAAACACCATTCATCCTCAATCCTCCAAAATCCTCTTTAAAAAAAATACCATTCATCCTCAATCCTCCAAAATCCTCCTTGCTTGCAACACCATTCATCCTCAATCCTCCAAAATCCTCTTTTTGTTTAAATACCATTCATCCTCAATCCTCTAAAATCCTCCAAAACTGCAAGGAGGATTTTGGAGGATTGAGGTGGGTTAGGGTTAATGATCATGTGTACACAAAAATATAGAGGATTTTCTCTGTACTTTAGAAATTACAGGGGTCGTCGTAAATAATTATGTACGTAACAAAGACAGAATTTTTACTACAAATTGACAGGACACTAATTATCGTGTGCATGAATCCACCAAAATGTCATCTCATTCATATTATTTTAACCCATTTAAGAGTGCTAACAGTAACAGCGACAATATACAATTTTTTTTAAATCTTTAACCCCTTGCGTACGGATGCCGCCATATGGCACAAAAAAACAGTGCCACCAGGCCGGATGACGCCATTGGCCGCTGTTTGTGCAGTTTCAATCCATTGTTGGATTATTGTGTATGTCATGCTTGACTGCACAAACACATTGTAGCAGTTCGCTTGGCTGCCAGAACTGCTGCAACACCCGTAAAATACCGTGCTCAAGGGGTTAAGACACTTATAGGTAACGTACGTAACGTGGACAGAAATGTTGTGACAAATTTCTGAGGTACATAACCTGTAACATCTGAAATATACAGTAGATGGTTCTATACAGTAGGTCTTGGTTTTTACAGACCTGTAACAATGCTGTAGGAATAAGAATGAAAAGGCACAATATTTGATAAAGATATTTATTGTAATTATAACTTTCTATCAATATTAACAAACTTTCTGTCCATGTTACGTACATAGCATTGTGAGTGCTTTAATACATACATGTATCTTGTCAAATTTGCCTGGAAAGTCTTAAATTCTTGGTGAGCACAATCCTGGGGTGGGAATGTACAAGTGGAAAAGAGGACAAACAACTGACTATTACATGTATTATCCTGCTTCGTTTCCCAATCCCATGTCACACTTTTGTACACCTTTACTGTGGAAATACCCATGCCAATTTCTACAGACTTCTGCTCAATTATGTGATTTTACATGTACGGCAGCTGAATAGAATGAATAGGCCTACATGTACATCATGTCATCAAGGGTGAACCAGTGCACTTTTATATTGTAATTTGATTTTTTTTAACTACATGATGGTTGTGCACTTGACAGGGTTTAATCTGACAGATGATAGTCTTCATGAAGCATCTTCATCTGTGAATGGTGATATGAGGTGATTTCTTGACGTTCGTTACATGGGTTGAATTGGCTTAGGCCATGCAGGTTTTCGGTTGAGAAGTTTAAAAATCAATTACGTTCACAATGGTGATAGATTTGGATTTGCCAGTAAACCCAATTATCTTTCTATTTCTCAAAAACATTACACAAATTTCACGTGTAAAAGGGACACCAAAAAAGTGGGTCTTGTTTACACGTGAAACATTTGGGCTAACACACTGTCAATCTCGGTCAACTAGTTATTAAATTGTTTAAATATGGTGCCATTCTTAAGCAGTATTAACATGCTTTAACATAATGAAGGGCAATTTTTCATACACATATGTGCACATGGTAGTATTTCAGAACCAAACAATGCATTTCAACAGCAGGTCTTAAAATGTCGCAGCTTTGGTGTCCCTTTTACATGTGAAACCGTGAACTATTTAGGACACCATACTGTCAGGAAATTAGTCAGATGTTTCATCCTTTGCTACCAGATATTTAGGTACAAGCACTATAATTTGATCAACTAAAATCATTTGTATATATATTTCACTGTTGGTAATACAAAGTTAACAAATATCACAATGTCAAGAGGGACACCAAAAGTCATTGGCCCCCACATTTATGGAATCACCCACATACACACACATACATGTAAGTCTCAGTGCTACAGAGACAATTGCTGTTCAATTTGAGATTTCAGTCAGACGTGTACATTTACGCTGGTAAGAGCCAAATGAAATGATTTGTTAATTCATTAGAAAAGATACATTAACTAGAAAAGATACACTTGAAATTCATTCAAAAATTCACTGTTTATATTCTATTCATAAGATGGAATTTGCATCGGGTGATGTTATGGGATTTTTTGTTGTTGCCATTTACCGGCCTATTTTATAAACACTGAAAACTCAGTGTTGCCCTGAGAGATTATTTAGAAAAAAAATTACTCGGGTGGGACTCTAACCCTCGACCTCCTGCTTTCTAGTGGAGATGTCTTACCACTCTACCACAGAGCTTGTCGGAGTCAGATGGCTGGTTCGAATCTGGTATAGCAGCGGGTACCGCAACCAAACTATTTATAAAATATGCCGGTGAAGGGCAAAAAAACCCAAAACCACAACACTATTTTTGTTTACCAAAAAATCTTGCTGAAAATCAATACAATGAACATTTTGATACTATAAAAATTCATGACTCTTTTTAAGGAAACTTATTGTACACAAGAGAAACCATTTCCTTGGAGTTAAGTAAAATACAAAAGTACATGTACTTGGACGCGTATTTGTAGAACATTTGTGCATACAGCATTTACAACATGTTCATGTAAACGTACTAAATTTACTGAACTTTGTCCAACGCATTCTAACCTGATCCTGTGGCAACAAAGGAAAAGCAAACACGAATCTTCACAAGAGAGGTACAGACTCCACAATAAAGTGCAGTGATGTGCACTTGGTTTGGTTTGGTTTGGTTTGGACTTGAATTGTTTGAGTACAATGTGCATGTACATGTACACAGGTTCTGTAGGCCTAAACTTCCGAGGACAAGAGGAGAAAGGAAATTATACAAAGAAACCTTTCAGTCTCGCAAGTCAAGTCTTTTGTTGAAATCGGTCCACGCAAGTAGAAATACCTGCTTAGTCTATGGGATTGGGTTATATTAAAGGAACAATAGGAAACACAAAGCATTGTCCTCGGAAGTCTTGGGAAAGTACGACTGTGTGTATGCATGCACATGGTACACTACTTCCAGAACTGTAAGGTTTTCCCAAAACTTACAGAGAGACATATTGTAACTGCTGTGGAAGATTTTTACTCATTTGTTTATGATCCATAACTCTCTTGCCACAACATTTCATATGCCTCATCTTGATAATGGCTAGATGTACACGTAGGTCGTAAGGATGAATTCCTTGAAATGTCACTGGAAAAGGTGAAATTTTACAAACATTTTGCTTACCAAGACCACAGTCATCGCCACTCGGCAGTTTCGCATCGTTTTTGTTGACTGAGGGCGCCTTAACGCTCTTGACCAACCACAGCGTGACTTTCATATCAAAAACGATGCGAAACTGCCACAGTGAGTATCCAAACTGTGATCATGGGGTTAGGTGCATGGGTATGCGTGGTGTGACAATGGCATGCATGATGAAGGGTTCATAACTGCATTGAGGAATAACACACACCTGCATAAATTAACAGGCGACTGGATGATTTGTCATTCCAGTTAAACCATGAAAGAATAAGATTATTAACCCCTTGAGCACGGTATTTTACAGGAGATGTCGGGGTGTTGCAGCAGTTCTGGCAGCCAAGCGAACCGCTACAATGTGTTTGTGCAGTCAAGCATGACATACACAATAATCCAACAATGGATTGAAACTGCACAAACAGTGGCCAATGGCGTCATCCGGCCTGGTGGCACTGTTTTCTGTGTGCCATATGGCGTCCTCCGTACGCAAGGGGTTAAGAACGCACAACCGGTCGAGTTGTCCTACCATAAAGGCTTCACAGTCACTTCGCCCTCATCCACTTCGCCCTCATCCACTTCGCCCAATTACCCCTTCGCCCAAACGCCACTTCGCCCAAACGCCACTTCGCCCAATTACCCCTTCGCCCAAACGCCACTTCGCCCAATTACCCCTTCGCCCAAACGCCACTTCGCCCAATTACCACTTCGCCCATGCCTGATCCGTATGCCTTATTTTTATTTCATTAGTTCGTTACATACATCATCCCTCATATCAGTTAAGATGTTACATTATAAATTTTTACGAAATTTCTATAAAAACCTCTTGAAAAATATATCAATTTAAAAAAATCGTAATAATTTGAATGACCACTTGATGAAAATAATTGCCCATAAACTAATAAGAAAAGAAAAGCACACCGACGCTCGCTGATTTGAATGCTTCAACCATCAAAGGAGGTCACAAAACTCAATATAAGAACGCAAATAAAGTCTTGAATGCACCATCAAAACGAAATAGAATTTCCCTAAACGAAAACGAACATTAGGAACAAAATCTTGGGTGCTTAAAAATTGAAACTGAATGTTCAAACAGTAAAAAAGAAACCTTAAGGCCGGGAATCCATTTGTCTGTATTGCGTTATGCGTAAAAATTAAATTACGCGGAAAGCAATGGATCATCCGCAATGCGTATTGCGTTATCCGTGATCCATTGCTTTCCGTGTAATTTCATTTTTACGCATAACGCAATACTGACACATGGATTCCCGGCCTAATTTGATCAGTCACGGTTGTGTAAAAACCACGCGAATTTGAATGACCAAATAACGAAAACGGCAAATTGGCCGCCAGGAAAACCTATATTACAAACACGACTACATGGCATTAATATTTAAAAGGTCAAAATCAGTCAAAATTTCCTTCCACCTCCCCTGCTATACTTTTACACAGACATGATCAGATTACATGTGGTTTTGTATTATGGCAGGAGGGTCAAAAACAATCACCTTGACTGATTTTGACCCATACAACAACATGGCTCAGAATGTATGTTTGCATAGGAGGGTTAACCCTCCTGCCATAGTACAAAACCACATGTAATCTGATCATGTCTGTGTAAAAGGTATAGCAGGGGAAGTGGTAGCCAAACACGAGGAGTAATACCCACATTTAGAACGTTCATCAACAGAGGGCGCAATTTACAGTCGCCGCGTGCACGGCCGAAATTGCGCCCTCTGTTGTTGATGAACATTCAAGACGTGCGGACAAGGTATTACTCCTCGTGTTTGTGAAGTCAGCGTCGCGTGGAGACGATTTTGCGCCGCAAATATCTCCTGTTCTTGACATTCTTGGAGGAATATTTCTATCCGTACAGGGAGATGGGCTGTTGAACTGTTTGAATAAAATGATGCCAAGAATATTTATGCAGGTAAAGTGTGATTTTTGATCTTCGGTTTCTAGCATAGGACTGTTTTGCATACTTGGGCGCTAGGACGCTATATCATAGCGTCCTTCTAGGGCTAGGGAAGTGGAAGGAAATTTTGACCGATTTTGACCTTTTTAAAAGGTTTTAACTTATTCTAGTATTGTCGTGATTCCTGCTTTACCGTACAAGGACGAAAAAACAAAACGCGAAAAAGAACTAGTAAGTTGGGCAAAACACGGAGTCATTTTGTACTTTCGAAAAACACAGATAGGCCCTATCCTTTTTTGGCTTAAAACTCTTCCAGGACAGTGGAGGTGTCATTTTTCTCAAAAAGTCTCAGTAACATTCAGTTAGAACTGATAAATACACTGGTAAGTGGTTTTTCGGGCGAAGTGGTTTTTGGGTGAAGTGGGATTTGGGCGAAGTGGGATTTGGGCGAAGTGGGATTTGGGCGAAGTGGGATTTGGGCGAAGTGGGATTTGGGCGAAGTGGGATTTAGGCGAAGTGGGATTTAGGCGAAGTGGCGTTTGGGCGAAGTGGTTGAGGGCGAAGTGGTTTTTGGGCGAAGTGGTTTTTGGGCAAAGTGACCGAAAACCCCCAAAAGTTATCATGATATAGGGGTGTAAAGCCCGGTTCATACTTCATGCGAATGCGTATGCGAAGCGAATTCGTTAACCCTAACCCTCCAGGGTATTTTGGCTAGAAACCCTGCCAGACGCATCAGATTGCATACTTTGTCACATTGACTTGTGTGCAGAGTGCAGCAAGGTCAAGCTGTCACCACAGATGCACTGTGCTACGTCTAGCAGGGTTAGGGTTAAGGTAACGGAGTGCGTCACAATGAAACTTCAATTGTATGACATCATGAAATTTGCTTCGCATTCGCATTCGCATGAAGTATGAACCGGGCTTTATGACCTTGCCAAAGACTTTTCTGAATGTGCCCGGGGCTAGACAAAACCTTTACCGAAAATCTCTTGTAACCCCTCACGGCCTTTTCGACGGTGGCTGTTTGGCAATTACCACAAATGACCGAAGACGAAGACATCGCACGGCAGTCGAAAGACAGCAAAATTGAGGAAATTCAGAAACCGAAACAGCGAATTTGCACGACTTCACCGTGTGACGTGACGAACACAACGCCTACAACTCTACCACGCACGCGTGGAAGCGACACAGTTGCTATGCATTTCGAGCATGCGTGCGCGTAAGTTTTTGCACGAGAAGTTTGTACAAGATTTTGTTGACGTCGAAAGTGTGGATTTGCTAATTATTTTCTGTAAACATGTCACCCAAGCCCAAGGACATATTTACTCTTTCTAATCCAAGCATCTTTGACATTCCGGGCACAAGGAATAATGTGAGCGAAATTCCAGCTTCCTTCATCAGGTAAAAATATGAGAAAAAAATGTTTGTAAACAATTTCGTAATGGCAGCAGAAATTGATAATCTGGATTCCGTCGCGTTGTACACACAACGGAGGAGTCCAATCTGCTGGGCTACCCCTGTATAGTCGGACTCCCTATTATCGCGGCAACTCTATTATCGCAGCATCAGATTTTTTTCAAAACTCCTTCGACTGGCAATTTTATATCCAATTCATCAAGCATTAAGGACTTTCTACTGAGTTGTGTAAAAATGACGATTAAAAAATGTTGTGTTTAACGATTTTTAATAAATATTAACGTTTTCCAAAACTTGTACATTTTGCCTCACCGTGTCTGCTAAAAGGTACCGTCCATATTTTAACATAAATCTTTAATGGTGCTCTGTCCATGGAAGTTCCATTGTCTGATTCCCATTCTACAGCTGCATGACGCCTTAGCACGATATTTCCACCGCGAAATCGTAGAAACATTTACGGGATCAAAATATGGACAGTGCGGTAAAACAAATAAAACGACGCACCGTGTAAAGTGAATGGCGCCCCCAATCGTCAATCAGTAGACTTGTCTCAGTAAATTTTGTCGCCTTCCAGGAGCAAAAGGGTGTTAAGAAATCATCCTGCAGGCCTAATCGTCTTTAATCAACTTGAACTTTACAGGGAAAATATCAGACTTTATTCAGGGGATGTTTTGGTCAAACATTAACCATGAATAAAAAAGTTGAGATCATTGTAAAAACCACTTCCCACATACCGCGATAATACAGAGTCTGTACTCCGCCGAGCAATGCCGGTGAGCATGTCTATTTTAACAGGCATCGCATGGGAATAAACCAAACCACCGTCGGATTTTTTTAAGTCAGTGTAAAAAAGCAAGAGTTGTACAACACAAAAGACAGGACAATTCGGGAAGGTTGGTGAGC
This sequence comes from Hippasteria phrygiana, assembly GCA_037893225.1. Classification (NCBI taxonomy): domain Eukaryota; kingdom Metazoa; phylum Echinodermata; class Asteroidea; order Valvatida; family Goniasteridae; genus Hippasteria; species Hippasteria phrygiana. The sequence goes on along the minus strand of JAZGUH010000220.1, from coordinate 1,465,757 downwards.
AATCTCTTTTCCGATCGGGAAACGTGATAAGTACCGCGATAATACAGCGTCCCGTCCTACATGCTGTACTGTGCGTGCGGTGTGTTACTACAGTATTTTCAGTCTGCTGTGCTTAGAAATGCTCAAGCATTTTTTAAAACCTCACTGCAACCACGCAAAAACATCACAGATTACTACATTCCACTCCTCTTACGTTCTCATGGTAAAACTCACCCAATAATGTGGTCTTTTTCCCGCTTTACATGAACAATTTTTCCGTGTCGACTCATCCGACCAACGCAAGAATAGGTTTTTAACATAACGACAGCGCCCTCTAGCGGCACACGACAACGGTCTGTCCCGGATCCCAGGTCCCGCCCCAGTCATATGAACAGTAAAAAACAAAAAGCAAATCTCAAAACACTACGTTTCTATTTCCGATGAGTCATAACCCAATTTATTTGATCTAATTAGCAACAGGGCAGTGAGAAAATAATTTTTAAAAAGATGCTAAATACATCTCGATTAATAAATCAATACCTTTTCATCCAACATGCATTGTAACGAAACAAATTTTATCCAACATAATTTACATCATTTAGCCCGAAATCAGATTTTTCAGTTATAAGTTCCCAACATATTGCATGGATATGCATGTTACTTATACATATGCACGTAATATACACAAATCTGTTTATAAAGCAGACAAAGATAAAATTACAACCCACCCTTATTCGGGAATGCAAAAATTGATTCAAATATTGTTTAAACCTCATAGCTTTGGTAATAATAAAAAAAAACAAAATGACTGATTTCAATCTGAAAGCTTACCGTTTATAAAGATGGTAACAGTACCAATTCTCCCGAGACATATTTCCATCGGAAATTATGTCATCTTTGTGAAAATTATATCCGAATACCTCAAAAAACAGTGGCTTATTTCAATTTCAACAACAAAACCTGCACAAAACCATTTAAAATAGCAGAGCGGCTTGCCACTATTTTTCTGTGACCCGGATGACAGATTGAGATGAAACATTCACAGGTTTATTATTTTTTTTAAATAGCTGGCCTGACGTTTTGAACTTAAGCAAGTTCTTTCTGAAAGGCAAATGACAGAGTACAAGAAACACACATGTAGGGAACACACATGCATGAGGGGGTGGGTGGAGAAACACAAAAGAGGGATGCAAAGGAGCATGTATGGCAGTGGGTTAACATCAAAGGGAGGGGAAAGGACAGCCAGGAAGAAAGGAACAAAGAAGTGTGGTTAGGGTATAAGGATGAAGGAGGGGAGGGATTAAGATGAGAGAGATGAAGCTGGGGAATGGGACAAAGGAGTGTGGTGAAAGGGGGGGGGGGGGGGGGTGGGTAAATAGGAGGTGGTAAAAGTGGCACATACATGTTGAATTCCACTAAGTATGGACATGATTTAACTGATTCGTCAGCTCTACCAATGCTTTATCATACCTTTAATGGATACAACTTTTGTGCAAGAATGTGGCAGTTTTTCTTCGGGATAGTTAGGTTTTGCAATTTTTGTAATGTATAAGTTAAAACAATTTTTTTCAAACTTGTGGTTTGTTTGAAGATAGTTTTTACAAAAGTCACAATGCATTTTTCTTTCAATGCCTTCAGACTCGCATATCCTAACCCAGTGATCAAAGGTGAATGATTACAATAATAACAAAACTGTATATATCATTATACCTACCAGCAGAAAAATAAGTCACAGTTGCTATAAAAAGGCAAATCAAGAAATACACTGAATTACAAAACCAGCTGCTGAATAGACCACTTCAGATAAATTAATGTGACTCGACACCACAAAACATGTGGAAAGGTAGCAACATTTGAAACCTCAAATTATGGCATATAATGTATTGTGTTACTTCCTCCATGGTTACTGTTACTCATTTCTTAGCCCACGCTATAACCTTTTGACGCCGTTACAATCATGACGGTCTGTTTTGAGAAAATAAAGCTCCAAGTCTGTGAACTGTGCATATTATACACGCAGTGCAAAAATAAAATTACCCCAAAACAATATTTTGAGATTTAATTCAGTTATAAAACTTTGCAATATGATAGAAAAGAGTTTTTCTAGTGTAAAATCGTCAGAATCAACTTCTAACGGAATAATAAATATAACAATTTATAAAATGTATTGCGCTCTTTACTGAACAATGATCCAAAGCAGATTACTTGAGTGATTGATCCTTTTCTTATGCAGGTTACTATCTTTGAAACAAACTCCCTCTTGATATTCGCATTATTTCCCTCGTCTCTGATTTCAAAGTTGCTCTTAAGACAACTTGTTCAAGGATAGCTACAATTTTTTTGGTCAGATTATTTTTGATTAACTAATGTTCCGATTGTTTTATTGTGCCATGAGTGCCATTCTCTGGCAGACACCAAAGCATTATAAATGTTCTCTTATTATTATGATTTATTCTTACTATTACAATGACTTTAAAACAGTTAAAACAGACATGAAAAGACAAGGTTTGAGAACAAGTTTGAGATAAAGTCAGGTCATCAGGGTAGTGCCCAAACTGCAGTAAGGGGGACACGTCTGTCCCACTAACAGGGGATTAATCAGGGGTGAGATTTAAGGGGGAAAGATTCCACGAAACATTCAAAGACAATTAATTTGTATGCCGTTGTTTAAAAATGCATAAGAAAACTGCCTTTTCTACCCAAAAGATACCGTTCAAAATTGCAAAAAATAGGGTCATCGCAATTAAAAGACCATTTCAGGTTGCAGAGGTCATTTTGGAATGATAAAAACAATTTAAGGACCAAAAAATCTTCCAGAAATCTGGAAGACGCTTCACCAAAAATCCTGAAATCCTGAAAAATCTCCCCCCTGATTAATAGCTACTTAAGGCTGCCCCTGCCAACATTGGTAATATCTCGACTTTTACCAGAGACAAGATGCCTCTATCCTTACCTAGGTTGGCTATCTGCCTAACATGGTGACCATACAAGTGAAACAAATTTACTTCTGCCTTTTGCTCAAAATGTCATAGTGCAACTTTCCTCTTATTTTATTATCCCAAAATATCACACACAAAGGATCTATCAGCTTTAAATATGCTTGGCAAGAAATTCAAGAGGATAGCAGTGACAGGTTCATTTGTTCAGCAAGATGGATGGGGAAATAATCTTACTTTTCTTTATATCACTTTTCTTTTCATATATCCTATGAAATTTCATGTAAAATTCCCAATCGAATTGTCGGAAAGAGGGATACAATTTCGGTATGTACGTGTACCGGTATATATGGTCAATAATTAATACCTGTGTAATAAAGAGTGCCTGCTAGTATTAGAAAATGTCCGTTCCCCCCACCTCCACCTCCACCCCCTCCCCCACCTTTTTTAAATTTCCACAGTCGGCATGTTTCGGGAATTTCATCATCATCCTGCCCACTTGTCAACTTGAATCTACACCCTTGGTACACATTATTCATGTTTACTCATAAAAAAATCCACATACTTAAACTCACCACAAGGTGTTCCTACTCATAAAAAGTACTTGATTACAACACTGGTTAAATGCTGTCATTCCCCCACAGCAAATAGATATAAAGAGGAAACAAACTTTAACAACTGGTTCATTATAATGAACATCAATGGACCCACAAAAAATTTCACTATAGTGGGCATTCATTATAGTGAATAATGGTATGTACAAATGTATCGAATATTACAATCAATAAGGGAGCCACAGGTGATGCTCGTTATAGCCGAATGTTCAAGTACAGTGGTGTCAGCGCAAAGTTCTACTGTATAAAGCTAGAGCTTACGAACAAAAACGTCCCATTTTTTTGCAGCAGAACCTGCGGCAACACAAGATTTCAATTGGCAAGTGAATGCTGGCATGCTTAGTGGTGGAATGATTGAGGCACATGAACTAAGTATAAAGCAGGAGCTGTAGATTCTCATCCTGCCCAAGAAGCCTGTGGATTTGTTCCCCTCAATTTCATGGCATTGAGTGTTAGGTGCTTTCAAAATATTGCAGTTTAACCCTCCTACTGTTATAACTATCATAACCTATCAAAAAACCTAAGCCCTTACTCTCAAACAGATTGCGTGTTTTACACCTGAAACGCGATAGGTTTTGATAGGTAGGGCTCCATTTTGGCACCGAGAGAGGGAGGGTTAAGGTATGATATAGCTTTGAGAATGATCAAAAAAAGGAAGAGTTTTTCAAAGTGAACAAAGAAAACGTACCGGTGCCAGTACAGTGTTCCGGAGGTTGCAGGTCCGAATCCCGCTCCTGCCAGTTTTCTTTGTTCACTTTGAAAATTTATTCAAATTTACCTTGTCAGTCTGTTTGACGAATAAAAGAAAGAGATTAGTTTCAATCTGAAAGCTTACTGCTTATAAAGATAGTACCAGTTCCAACCCTTCTCTGAGAAATATTTCTGTCTCAACTGCTGTCATCTTTAACAAAACTGTATAAAGATCTTTAAAAAATGTTGTGGCTCATTTCGATTTTAAAATTGAAATAAGCACATATATACGTGCACAAAATCATTGTTATAGAATGTTTTTTTTTACTATTTCAACTCCGATGACAGATTGAGCTCAAACTTTCACAGATTTGTTATTTTATGTATATGTTGAATCACACAAAGTATGAACACTGCCTGTAACTGTGATGTCAGCTCTACCAATGCTATATCATACCTTTAAGCAGGAGCCAAAAACTATCAAATTTAAAATACTTGAGTATAGAAATATTTACATCACATATAAATTACACATGTATCAAGAAGATATCCACCTGCAGCATTTGCGTATCTGCATTGGGAAGAATTCCCAACACCCGATACAGCTGTTATTATTTCTTCGCTGTGTGCTTGGAGTGGAATATATCTACTGTGGTCTCATGGCATTTCCGTAGATCCATGTCGCAGAAACCGACGCTGAACTTCCCTGTGTGTTTGAAATAGTCCAGGCCTCGGCCAATCTTGATGATCCAGCCGTTGTTCAATCTGTACTCCAGAAATTGAACAAAAAACGAAAGTAATCACCAGCAAGAAGGGCAGGGTTCCAAATTCACACCAGACCGATGGACTGAGTCCAGCAATTTAGGTATTATTCTTGCAGACTTTAAGATCAAACAAGTCTGGTGGACTTTCAATGTTTTTTAATGTATCTACATATGTTGGGCATGATCAGTGGGTCTGTGCAGCATAATAATAAATTTATGAATAAAAAGGAAAGAGAAGAAAAGAAAGTGGGGAATTATATTTAACAGCGGCCACTATGCATTTTGACTGAGAATCAATAAATGAAGTATGACGAAATTCAACCAATTTGTTATTAAATTGTTTGGCAAAAGGCGAATTTGATTTCTGAACAACACGGTTCGGCGAAAATGTGTGCTTATGGATAGAATTCGATTGAACTTTAATTGAAATTCTATGACAAAAGACGAAATTAAACATTGCACATGCATTAAATCGATTCTTTGAATTTAAATGAAAAATGTTTTAAAATAGCCGGGAAAACCTATACCACTGGTGTAGTGGATATTTGTATGAAATTCAAGTTTGTCAACTTCCCATAAATCGGGGAGCCAATATTGACCATCCACCCTCAAGCCATGTCATATTTGTATATTATTATGATTAGTAATAGTACACAAAGAAACCTGTCAAATGCAAACTAATCAAAATCAACAATCATTTCTCGATTTTATTTGCCTACATACCTGATCTCTCTATCGTGTAGTGTCGATGAGTAACTGATATCCAGCGTTACATCATACTCATCAGCCAGGCTCTTTTTCAGCTCGTCTAACCTCGACTCTTGCTGTTGGGCGCTCCCCTGCTAATGATAAGTAAACAAAAATATCAGCTGTTGATCTGTTGTTTCTCAAAGTAAACAGAATTTTCCGTATCAGAGATGTACTCACTCGCCCCAATTCCTGAAAAGGTCTGCTTTTTTTTCAATTATTTATTTGTAAACATTCTTGTTGGAATCGGTCAATGAGGACAGCCTGTCGTCGTATGTTGACAATGTATTCTGTTTGGACGTATACATGTATGTGTAAAGGCCATTGAAAGTGCCCCCATTGACAAACTAAAACCAACCTTAACCATCCCTCTCTCAGTGCAAAATGGAGTCAATTAATACCCTATCTATCAAAACCTATCGAGTGATTGTAAAGCCGTGTCCGCACTGTACTCTTTTTTTTGGAAGGTTTACCGAGACGATGGTAAAATGAAAAATAGTCAAATGTGACCACTGTCCGCACTTGGACTTTGGACACGGGAAAATTTTACCAAGACCGTGGTAGAAGTAACCGAGCTGTCAATATAAGGACTCATGAGGGCGCTTTGCGTGACCTTACTACACTGATGCGATTGACCCAAATTACGCGTGCCTTTTCATTTTTCCGGCTGATGTGTACACGTAGGACTACATCTTTAGCACCAATCAAACTTCCGACTGTATCAATAATAAAATATGCCATGACTGCGACCAAAAGAGGAACAACGCACTGGAATTTGAAAACTTGCCACGTGCACCGCACCGCGGCGAAACAATGCAAAGCGCATGCGTGGTGTCCCAGTGTAGCATGACCTCGCGCTCGGGCCGGATGTACGCTTTCCTAAGACCGCTTTTACCGACTCGCACTGTCCGCACGAGACTTATCGTCTCGGGAAAAGTTACCTGTTCAGTTTTCGGTAGAAGTAACCGCCGGACTCAGGAAAAGTAACTGAGAGGAAAACGTCCTAGGCTGTCCGCACTGGACTTAAAATGGGAAAAGTACCCATCGTCTCGGTAAGTTTTACCAAAAAAAGTCCAGTGCGGACAGGGCTTTACACACAAGCTATGAGAGAGGAAGGGGGTTGGTTTTTAATAGGTTGTGATAGTTACAGCAGTAGAGGAGGGTTAAATTCACAAAACCAAGGATTCCTTATGCTTAAACCATTGCTGTGACGTCACACTATTGTTCAAAGTGTGGATTCGGAACTACGAATCTGTTATACTGGTCAAAAAGTGTGGATTCGGAACTACAAATCTTTAGTAAAGTGTTATTCATTTCCTCAACCCTAATCCAGAGCTTGATTACGTAAGAGCCTCGAAAAACTCCTTTATGTAAATTACGTCTCTTAATAATGGCCACGGTACGAGATATGCATTCCTTTTTATCTTCACCTAACTTCACTGAACTTCTGTTGAGGCAATGGTTTAAGTCAGAGAATACACTCGCAAGTGTGGATTCGTAATTTACGAATTCACTCGGCGCTTCGCGCCTCGTGAATTCTTAAATTACGAATCCACACTTTCTCATGTATTCTCCTTAACATACTGAGAATACAGCGGAGGACACATGTAGCTTGAAAGCCAGAAGAAACTAGACTGCTGAGACTGTAGGCCTATACTCTGGAAACCGGGAAGAAGTGATTCTTGACTGACACAATTGCTGTTAACTCACTATGGACATATCAATTTGTTCTGGATCTTTTTACACAAGAAGGATATGGCTTTAAGCATTCCACCTACCAATTTTAGCTTTTAATTAAAACTGTTTCCAGTACTGTTTATCTTAAGTTTGGGGACTCCCATACATATGTGCAATGGGAGTCCCATATTTCTGGACTAGGAAGACCCCAAGATGATATTCTGGGGAAAAAATCCATTGAATTAGTCCGTATCCACATTCAGGCCAAAGCAGGATTCGAACCCGGGTCAAAGGTGAAAGGTGAGGAAAGGAGCACTGTGCCAACCTGCTTAGAATATCTCACCTGATCTCTCCCCGTTAACAAGGTGATCTTTTTGACTTTTTTCCCGCCTCCTACCAGAAGTTCGCACAGCCTCAGGAAGTTGTAGGTCTGAGTAGGGGTTCGGATGTAAGGATCCTCCACGTGTACCTCAGTGACAAACCCATCCAAGAAACGACCAAAGATTCTCTTGTAGCTGTTCTGGGTGGAGTCTGCCGCGATGTGAATCTGCTCATGGTATTTCCCAGCTGGGATATAAATATGTTCAATGTCGTTACTCATTTATAATAACCTTGGGGGGAGGTGAGTTAGTCTCAATTGTGGAAGTTAACCTGCATTGGTCTGTAGGTCTGAAAATTGGGATAACTTCTCTGACATCTGTTGAAGAATTATCTTTTATTTAGAACTGGGCCCCAGCAAAACTGTAAGGGTGGTAAAAGGTTGGCAATTCAAAATGTCGCAAACTGTACCAGCTCTGATCATAACCCTTTACCTTCAGTGGCTTTAAGCCTTATATTGAGTGATTTCAATTTAAAATAATAATAACTCAAACAAATACTCAAACAAGTACATGTATGAACTTTAATCCTAGAGTCCTGAATCCTCAAATTTTAATATGATTTTCCACATACCCTAGGGAGTTAGGCTTAATCTTTTCCAGAGCTACAATAAGTTATAAACTTTATCCTGGTGTGTGTAATTTTGAGGGTGATTTTTCCAGTTAGGATACATATACATTTGTAGTCTGGTATGCTTCATCATCATCATCATCATTTCAGCCATTATCAGCCCACTGCAAGGCGAAGACCTCCCCAAGCTGGTGCCACTTCCGTCTGTTCTGTGCAGTTCTTGACCATGTAGTGCCGGCAAATTTGACAATTTCATCCCATATGTCAATCGTTTTGTCCATCGATTGTTTTTCATTCTAGCGATATGTCCTGCCCACTTGAGTTTTCTCCGTTTGATGGCTTCTATTACACTTTAAACCCTGGTTTGTTCACGAATCCATTTGTTAGTTTCCTGTCTCTCTTTGTTATTGGGTCTATCCACACTAATGACCCCATTTGGTGTGACATGGGAGGAGAATTTCAGATTGTAGTTATTATATAAAATAATTTTCCATTGATTTTTGTCACAATACATTCAGTACCCATCAACAAGTTTGTTTTAGCAAAATAATCAACATCTAACGGAGTATTTAAGAAGTTAGACCTGGAATCATCTTCAAGATATTATATTTGAAACATATCAAACGTGTACAATTTCTGGACGGACATTTGTCACAAAATGTCCGTCCATGTTTGAACATAATCCATATCACATCTTAATTTGTTAAAATACCTCAAACTTTGTCATAATTCCCACTGATAACAATCCTGACATTGTTAGAGATGTAAACTGACCAATATTTTGGAATGTTACTAAATTCCTCTTATTTTTCCAGTCAATAATAAAAAAATGTCCGTCCATGTTACAAACATTTTTTCTAATTTCTTATATATCCCGAGTGTTATCCTATTTTTTGTGACAGTGTGATCACTAACAGCTCTGGAAAGCATCAGAAAAACATTTGGGCAAAATACTTGATTTGATGTCCCTCTTCCATGTCTTACACCCATTGCTATCTTTTGATGCTAAATGGTCCCTTTTGTGGACAGACCCTATTCCAAGCATGCACCTTTCTTATACTCCTTTGTACTGTACAGAATTGTTGTTCCATGTTCTTTGTCATTGCTTATTAAACATTAAAATTGCCCTTTTTATGCCAGAGGCTGCAGTAGTCACCAAATGTATAACTACTGCTAAATCTGCCATTCATTATTTCCAGACATAAAATATTGGTGCTTGATTTGCATACAGCTCAAATTCTTGCCCCAAAAAATATACCTCTAGAAATGCTTCTTGTGGAAGACTGAAGATATCCAAAGTGTATTGAATTTACCACTTGTTCAAAATTCATAATATTCATAATAAAATGTGATAATTCACTGCAGATAACCATATTTATATAATGCGTTTGGCTTGTAAAACAAAATCTCATCTGTAAATGTGGCATGGCCATATCCACAGCAACACACATAATTGTGTTTCCGATTATCAGATTTAGCTACTATAACAAGCTCAGGAGAGAAGGGCATTATTCTTGCTTCATCAAAATGTTTGCATTAAGGCCAAATTGAGAGAACAATTGCACCAACACAATGAATGAATTGAGTTTTCTCTTGATAGATAAGGGAGTGCACTTACCTTCTTTTTCCTTATCGACATGCTGCTTGATTTTTTCTGCTCTGTCCATGTAGTCACTGATTCGGGTACGGAAGGCTTTTCTCTTTGACTCATCAGTCGTCACTACCAAACAGATGACAATTCATTAATTAATGGTCAAAGTGCAATAAACCCTTTTTTACCAATGTACCCACTTAACACTAATGTACACAATGGTTAAACCAAGCAGCAAACTCGACTGGTTTATGTGAATAAATAAATAAACCAATATTTCTGCCACTTACGCTGATCTAGAGAGTTATAAACGTGGTTGCCAGGGTAATTTGGAGCCGGATGAGAATTTCCCGGGTCTTTTTTCTTCCAAGAGGGTTTTTAAAAGGGTTTTTCGCCCATCCCATAAATCAACAAAAGCCTTATACTGGAAAGTTGTAAATGTAACTGTACATAGATTTATTTGTGTAAATATTCTTATATTTGTGTATATATTTTGTATGTGTGCAAAAAATCTTGTATTTGTAAGTATTAATTTTCGTAATACAACTCACAGGTAATTAATAATATATGCAGGGCCCCATTAGAACCAGTTTTAAACTGTTTAGGCACATTCTCATGTTTAGGCACATTCTCATGGCCTTACTTACATAACATTTGAAGAAATTTTTTTGGTTCCAGCTATTTTCACACACAAAAATTACAAATAAATAATGTGTACAATCTACACTGTTCTTTCTAAATTTAGTCCACTATTCACTGATGGCAGTCGCATGATAAGGGTCTATATTATCATATTTCCCTCTTCTAGAGACACATTCAAGGTAGCCAGGGTTGCACTCCACTCAAGAAAGCAACAGGAATGATGGCCAACTTTCCCAATTTGTTTTGTACACATCCAATGAAAAACCGTTTGTGAAGTTGGCCAATGTTCGTGTTGTTTGCGTGAGCGTAATATCCCGAAACACACTTTTACTAACTTAAAAGACAGCTTATACAAAACTCCCATCAACTGATGCATAGATAGTGTTAATCTTACCTTTTAAAACCTCCATAAGAAGATTGAGTCCTTCCTGGTAGCATACCAGGGCTTCGGTGAAGCGTTCTTTGCCATCCAACTCCACTGCCCTCTTTAGCACACTAATTGCAGAGGCTTCAAATCCACTTGTGCTGGCCATACTAATATTTCAGTTTTCACCGTCCATATACACGTACATGTGGTATCATCTAGAGTTGTGAAAAAAGTCTCCTTAGTATAAAAAGCTTACGTCTTGAACAAGATTACCAAGCTGGGACTGCAACAGCTGAAAACAGAGGACAGATTGAAAGCAATTATTTATTAGTCACACATCAGGTTGCATGTGTGGTTGAACATCACAGGACAGGATCAAAGGTCAAACCAATTAACCCTAACCCACCTGAGTCCTCAAAAATCCTCCTTGCAGTTTTGGAAGATTTTGGAGGATTGAGGATGAATGGCATTTCAAGCGGAGGATTTTAGAGGATTAAGGATAAATGGTGTTTCAAGTGAGGAGGATTGAGGATGAATAAGAGGATAAAAGTGTGATGACCCGGTCTTTACCACGTCAATAATAACCGAGGAGGGGCGTGACCGCTGTGACCGAGCCGAAGGCGAGGTCCATTAACAGTGGTCACGACCCTTCGAGGTTATTATTGACTGGTAAAGACCGGGTCATCACATTTTTATCCCCATTCATAAATGCCTTCTTACGAAAAATGCAAAAACCTCCCGTAAAAAGGACAAAATGCGAAGCTTTTTCACCCCACTTTTTCTCCCATTCGTTCAGTACAAAACACATGCGCGTGAAGGCGCTCCGCGCCTGTCTGTCGCGTGCGTACGCACACGCACGAGATGCAGCGTTTTGTACGCGTGCATTAGCGTTGTCTTACATTATGAAGCTCAGTACATCTTGTGCGCGCACCTACAACGCTCTCCCTGTTGCGTATCGGCTTAGAACAGCTGGTATGACGCGCCGTGTTTAAACAACTTCCAGCCGTGTTTAAACAACCGTTTAAACACACCCACGTGACAGGCTCTCGACCAATAGGGATAGTGAAACTCGCTGAGGCATTTATGAATGGTGTTTTAAGCGGAGGATTTTGGAGGATTGAGGATGAATGGTGTTTAAAGCACAGGAGGATTTTGGAGGATTGAGGATGCATGCATTTTTTGGGGCAGGGCAATCGGAGGATTTTGGAGGATTGAGGATGGTTCCTAGCAAAAAGGGTCTAGGGCATTAGGGTTAAGCTTTTTGTTGTATTGTGTGAAATGTGTCTGCTGTTCTGAGCCAAGAAGGAGTGGTTCCTGGGGGAAAAAAGGAAATAAATGTCATATGTACTTGCTCTTTAGGGCCAACGAATTGACTTAAATTCAGCTTATGGAAGATTATTTATTTAGGCCATGAGAATGAAGGTTTTAGATTTGCATCCAGAAATTTTCCCCAGATGACAGGAGGCATTTTTTCATTATTCACTATTTTATTTCAAGTGAATTTCTTCCTGAGAAAAGGCCATGAGAATTAAGGTCCATGAGGTTTAATTTACCTGCAGATGGTAGGAGGCATTTTTCAGTATTTATTTCAAGTGAGTTTTTTCCTGAAATAATAAAAATAAATCATAAGTTGCACCTCATAAGTTGCATCTCTTAAGCGTGGCGTCACACATGCACATGCCTTAGTATTTCATTTGTATGCATTTAACCCATTTTAAACGGATGATGGCCATAGCTACGGTTTGAAAAAGACCACCTGGCCGGTTGTCATCTATACGTGCATTCCTGCACATACTCAATCTATTGTTTGCCGGAAAGATTTTACTTTAATACTCAAGTAAAATGGGTCAGGAACACAAAACCTTGGAAAATAATCAACTCTCCCTGATAACAGCTATCTATCTAAAATAATGTGGCACAACCAGTTATTTCAAGATTTATGTCAGCAAAATCCATGAAAATTGAGGCAGAAATTAACATGTATGTGAACAATGAGTGACCGTATACAGTGTGACAAGAACATCTAACGGAGCAAACACAAACTTACTTCCCTAGTAGTAATGGTATCTTGCACGAAAACTTCCTATCAAAATTAAAGGTTTTGCCAAGTGTTTATACATTTCTGAACACAAATGGATGGTTGTCTTCCCAAGATTTTGCTGTTCCTGACTGATTTTGTAAGGGTATTAAAGTAAAATCTTTCTTCCTAAATGGATTTTTTGGTGTCATTTGTAACTGAGAACAGTATTTTTTAAATAATGATTTTTTTGTGCGGCTGCCACGGGTAGCGGAGGGTGGTGGACGCAAATCAAAAACCTTCATTCTCATGGCCGTACTTACATAACATTTGAAGAAAATGTTTTGGTTCCAACTATTTTTATAAAAAAAAAAAATATACAAATAAATAATATGTACAATCTACATTGTTCTTTCTAAATTTAAATATCGGCACTGAATGCCATACCCTTGGTATTTATCTCTGGACTCAGCGGAGGATGATGACAGTTGAGCTACATAGACCTTATCGCAAAAATACCGCCTGGTTGAGACGTCACAATGGTCACAAGGGATTGTGGGAAGGAACAATGTTTGCTCCTTTTTTCCTTCCCATAATCACTTTTGACCATTGTGATGTCTCAACCAGGCGGTATTTGTGATTCTCACGGTCAGCATGATGTCACATCTTCCCCTTCGTCTTTTAAAGATGATGTTGATTGCTGAGAGAAGTCTGCGTCATTTCATAATTTGTATTTAGATTGCCTATTGTAAAATCCATCTTTTCGAGAGCTATTTTTATCAAGCTCCCTCCAGCGCAGCACAGCCCGCAAGTGCCATTTATCTAAACGTCGTCGCTGCGGGCAGCAAACAAATCAATGTCATACGACAAACTCCCCCTTTGTGCCTAGTGCTAGACACAAAAGGGGAGTTCGTCCTATGACGTCAAATTGTTTGCTGCCCGCAGCGACGACTTTTAGACATAATGGCACCAGCGGGCTAGAGAGGACTTGATAAAAATAGCTCTCAAAAGTCACTTTTGGTATTTCAAGGCAGAAATAATTTGCTGTTTGAATTTACAATACACAATCTACATAAAAATGAAAAAAGACGCAGACTTATCTCCCCACTGAACTTCCTCTTTAATTTATACACGGCGCGTATTATTGTTTTCCCATCGTGTTGCATAGCAACCCATTGATCGCTGTACAAAATTCAAGCGAAGTTCTCGGATGTCCAACAGCGAGAATAAGGCTTACATAAGTTTCAATCATGCAAATAGTATTATCATCTCAATTGATTTACAGTGATCTATCATCAAAGAGGAATGGTAAAAAAAAGTGCGATTGTGTAGTGTAGGGCCCCTCTTTAGTTTTGATCAAATTAGAGTCGAGGGCATTTTTTCTTATTCCAAAATGACCTTTTCAACCTAAAGCAGACTTCTCTCAATTCCACTGACATCTTTTTTTGTAGTTTTGAACAGTTTATTGCGGTAGAAAATGCAATTTTCCTGTGGGGTTTTCGGCAGTTGCCAGTGCGAATCAACACGGTTTTGAATGTTTTCTGTTTAAACAAGCAATCTTTATTTTCGCACTGCATTTTGTCATCATCATCACCAAAATTTTCAGCGATTGTGTCATGTATGGCCCTATTCCCTATAAGGGAACAAAAATCCACTTTTAGGTTATTGGAATTGGAGTTAACAACATTACAAACCAACAGGTATGCCATAGATAAAAAGGCAGGGTTTTTAGTTTTTGAGGGAAATTTTGGGGTAAAGCGACGATGAAGACGACAAAACGTAACGCAAAAATAAAGATGGCGATCACCACTACGCACAGTACAGTAAACACGCAAAACCACGTTGATTCGCATGGCAACAAAGCGCCTAAGAAAATTGCATTTTCTACCGCAATAAACTGTTTAAAATTACAAAAAGATGTAAACAGAATTAAAAGAAGACTGCTTTAGGTTAAAAAAGTCATTTTGGAATGAGAAAAAAATATCCTTGAATCTAATTTGATCAAAACTACACGGAAAGATTTTACTTCAATACCCCCACCAAAATCGGTAAAGAACAGCAAAATCTTGGAAAATAACCAACCCTCCTTGATAACAACTGTCTAAACATGTCATGTGGCACAACCTGTTATTTCAAGATTATGTCGTCAAAATCTGTACAAAATGAGGAAGAAATCAACATGTATGTGAACACTTTGGAGTGACCATACATGGTGCCAAGAACTTCTAACACAGAAAACACAAACTTTCTTCCCCTAATCTCTTGGTCGGAGGCTGTTCCACCAATTGCACCGGCATCGGGCAAAGGGGTAGCCCTCCATTCAATTTGCACAGGGAATTACGTGTTTTGTCCATTTTTTTACAGTAAAAATGAACACAATTCTTTTGGGTATAACGTGGGAGATATTTTTACTGCATAAAACAGTGAAATTTTGAATAATTTAAGGAAAAGGGTTAGCTGTTACTAGTCAGTGTTAGGACAATAATTTCCCCATTGACCACTATTCATTCCCCTTTGAGTCCAGAGAGTGCGATCGGTAACAGCCACCACCGACCAATCAGAGACCAAAAACAAGACCAAGTGACGTCATGCCGACCGCGAGAATATTGCACTAAAACATGTAAAAATAATGTCCCAACAAAATTCTTGTGCCAAGTGTTTATACCATTATATGAACACAAATGGATGGTTATTTTCTAAGATTTGCTACTCTTTACCGATTTTGGTGGTGGTATTCATGGAGGAAAAAAAATATTTTCCTTCCTCCATGGGGTATTAAAGTAAAATCTTTCCTGAAAAATATCATTTTATAATCACCTGGAAAAAATAAACTGGCTGGACTCAGGGCGCTGCCATCTTTAAACACACCGCCCTCACGCGACGAGATTTTGTAAGACTATATGACTTTTGTCTGCTCTCACATAAATTTACATGTAACAGTCGTATACAAACACAGTGTTACCAGGAAACCCCACGTAAACATTAGCGATAGCGCAAGCGGTGCATATCGCATGCAGACGAATGCGTTTTCACATGTGATATTCGATTTCTATTTCAAATGACATTTTCGAGTATAACATCTTGTTAACGTGACATTAAACAATCGGAAACAGCAAGAAAATGACGGCACTACCGAGAGAAGTGTTTAAATGGTTGCAGAGTCTTGATCTTACATTTCCAATCAGAAACATTCGCAGGTGAGTTGACCATCGCACTGCATGCAGTGGAGGTAAACCGAATCTGGTGCAATGTTATTTTTAATAGGAAAAACTCATGACAGCTATAAACTTTATGTCTTTTGACTAAAGATCCCAAATAAGAAGTGAATGTCTGGCCTATGTGATAAATGTGTGCAGCTGATAACTGTCTTTTTTATTAGAAGTAGTAATTCATAAGATAGAAGTAGCTTGAAAATTCCAGCTCTAGGCTCATGACATGTAATGGCGAATCTCACATGTCATGAGCCTAGAGCTGGAATTTTCAAGCTAAGATAGAAGTAAGCTAGTAAGCAGTGGTAAACCGTAAGCCTGATATTTTATTTGGGGGAAACACTATGCAGTAAAACACTATGACTAACTGTTATGTTAGTATATTTCAGTAGCTCCACACTAAAACTAAAAGTACAGGAACAAGCACATGGCAGTAGACAGTTCCTAAAATATTAAAACTGTCATCTAAACACTTTGCTTCAAGCAGTCCGGTGAATTGAACACATGTAACAGCTGATTTGAAACAATGTTTCCTGACTTTGTATACTAATGAGTTTCATTTGTTTTTAACTCACTAATGAGATGTTGTTTGTGTACACAAATGACGCTGGCCATTTTCTATGACTTTTTTTGCAAGTTGTTTTGAAAGGTGAAAAAGTGGGCTCAGCCGACTTAAATCCATGGACACAAATTTGTACAATATTTACTTGGAATGCTTATACCAGCACTATGTTAAAAAGCTGGTATTTTCATCCGAGTTACTCGGACTAATCCACTACTAACAGTGCAGATATTTTTCGTTTGAAAATAGCCAAGCCAATCATAACTTTAAACTTTGCTCTGTGTTTCTTGCTTGCAGAGATTTCTCCAGTGGTTACATTGTGGCTGAGATCTTTTCCTGGTACTTCCCTCAGGACATCCAGATGCATAACTATGACAATTGCAGTGGCCTCCCTGGCAAACTTGGAAACTGGTCACAACTAAAAACGGTAATTGAAATCAATATCAAATAACTTTTTAAAAATCTCTCTTCAAGGAAGAAACTTGAAAGTGAAGTCCAAAAAATCTGGGCCCAATTTCATAGGATTGGTAAGCGCAGGGTTTTCTGCTAACAAAACCTTCATTCACACATACAGAGACCATAAGCAGTAAGCACGGGAAAGAGCACGCTAACAAAAGAAGCAAAATTTGTTCAAAATAGTTATGTAGCATTAGAAATATCCATGCAAATTTGCAATCATTAGCACAACTACACTAATACTTTAGATTTTTTCTGCTATAGTTAGCACAACTTTTCTGCTAACCATTAACCAACCCTATAAAATTGGGCTCTGGTATCACTTAATGCCAATGAATCATATTACAAACATTGAAGAGTTCACTGCAAAATTTGATACTGTGTAGTAGGTCAAATCAAAAGGGATTAGCGCATCTTAGAAATAAACTTATTATTGAAAAAGTTCCGGGCTATTATAAAACCATTGTAAACAAGGTATGAAAGCACTAAATTAACAAATAATATAAAAAATCCCACTCAAAGGCTTGCAAACTGGCTTTGTTACTTTTTCCAGATTTTTAAAAATACCTTATATTTTTTAGTGATTGGCTGTGAATGAAAAAAAGATAGAATACATGTAGATGAAATAAACAAAACCTTCAAGTGTGTGTATGAATTAATTACACGGTTGAGTTTGGATAAGGTGCTTTGTTTCAAATTTTAAGTAATGCATTTTTTTGTGATGTATCCTTACTGTGGTTTGAGCATTGGCAAAAAAGAACTCACTTTACCTCAAAGCTTGTGCCTTTTCCTCTCTGTTCTAACTTTATAATAACCAGTCATTTGTAATGCACTTTTGATCATTTTAATATAAAGGTCACAGCAGAAGTAATGAATACTTATTGATTAATTATGTTGGTAGTTTTTCAAGAGGCGAAACATTGAAATCCCGGAGGAGTTGATTGAAGGAACCCTTCACTGCAAAACGGACGCAGCAGAGCTCCTCGTGCAGTATCTCTACACAAAGCTGACCAACAGAAAGTAAGTTGTCATTGAACTAGATTCCAGATGAAGATAAAGATACCAGATGAAGATAAACTTGTTTCAGGTCACTATGTGTCTTGCATAAATATGAAAGAATCAGAAGTTGCCAAAGTATATTTTTAGTTGCAGGCATGTTTGAGCGTGAAACCTGGCGTTCCGCCTGTTCCCACCAGTATACTCTTGCTGTACCTAGATGTAGAACAAAAACCTATGCCAATAGCTTTTTCCCTCGTTCTGTATCTCTGTGGAACTCTTTGAAAAATGTGACCCACTCTACAAACAAGTGAAAACACACACAGGGCTGTTCTGTGTGAAGCGAAAAATCTTCACATAAGTGATTTTTTTTGTTTTTTGGTTTGTTGGCTTCTGTTATATCTACATTTTCATAATTTATTTTCAGAAACATGAATATTGATGAATACAGATGAAAAAATAAATGTTGATAAAAATCCTATTTATTTGCACTTGTTGATTTAAAGGCCTATATTTCTAAATGCACAAAATGCCGCAGGGGTCAAACCTACACCAAATTTAAGCTTAGGATGTGACAAAATCAACTATATGTATATAACAAATTTTTCAAATTTCGCAACATAATACCTCTTTTTGCAGACCCGGTCACAAATGAGGAGCCCATTCTCTTCTCCATCTTATGCACACTCCAGTTTTATTAGTAAATTTTTTAAATTTTTTTATTGCACATGTGCTGTGTTCAAAACACACGACACCCAGAAACAGTGAGTTTTAAATACGAAATTTGTGTTAAAAAAAAGTCATACAGTATGCTAATTTGCATATTCCTGATACCACAGATGAAATTATCTTGATTAATAAACAATGATTTGCATTGATATCTTTTTCAGAGTGAAAAGACTTGCCCTTGATCACGACATAGACTTCACCGACCACGCCTACCAGCTGGATCTACCAATGCATGCCAGGTCTACAGCATCAACTGCAGTCAAGAACAACCTCAAGATCACCGAGTTTCTTACAGCTCCCAATGTCAACACCTGCCAACAAAAGGTATGTTTCTTGACCATTAGGAGGGGAAAACCCATCTAAGGGATACATACAGGTGCCTAACTGGACTACAAAAGGCATTTGTCCTAAAGTTGATCTGGTTGGAAAGATCAATCAAATATAAAATGGAAAAGAGTTCCATATCCGGCCATCACTTGGACCTCGTGCACAAAGTCTATGGGCCATGACAGAAAAAGTCAAAAGTATTTTCAAAGAATAAGTTGAGATTTTTTCCCTCCTAAATTCGTGTTTCCTCATCCGATTTACACTTTTTGGTAGTTTTTAAGTCATATTAAGGGAAAATAAGTGATGGCTGGATATGGAACTCTTTCCGTAAAATGTAATAATGTACACAACCATCCCTTGAAAATGCGTCGCTTGTCTGAAAATCACGGACGAAAATCATTTCGGGACAGCAGTTTGGTTCGGAAAAGTCGTTTGAAAATTTGAAAATTGAGAGTGGTGCCCTTGGTCAGTAGCTGTTTGGTTGCATACAGGCTTACACTATGTGCGGCGCCAGTCTGAATGAATGGATGTCATTGCTTCAGTTTTGTTCACATTCCTCAGTAAATATTACAGCTTTATGGAAGAATGTTCACACTCAGACCGTGGAAACAGGGCCCAATTTCATAGCGCTGCTTAATTAACACACGATTTTTTGCTGACGGAACCCTCGCTCATTTTATAGACCGCGTTCCCACTCGAATTGGGAAAAGGTGGATCAAGATCCGGCATTTTGGTGTGACCGTTGTCTAACCGCAACGAAACCGCAAGTCGCGTTCCCACTTATGCTTGATCCACCTTTTCGGACGGAAGTGTCGAGTCCGAAAGGTCACCGAGTTCGGTATTCTGCATGCGCTTGCTTGCTGAGCGCGCGCTGTGTGGCTGCGTTGCATGCTGGGACGGGTCAAATACATGTGCGATGTGTCTGATTTTGCCCATGGATGCGGAGAGCAGTCCAAACTTAATCGTGATACTGGCTCGAATCGGATCGTAAAACGTATTTTCTTCAAACTTTGCTACGGTTGTTGTTCTATGACACGCTGCAGGCTATACACTAACACGGAATTATTTGTGGCTGGAAAAATAAGTAAAATTACACGAATGAAAAAGGTTTAGAAGCGGAAGACTTATGCAAATTTTCCTGCTATAGTTAGCACAACTTTTCTGCTTACTGTTAAGCAGCGCTATGAAATTGGACCCTGGTTGGGTAACTAACCTAAGAGATGAAATTTGGGGGATTTCTGGGCAATGCATATGCCTTCAAATTGAAATATATTTTCAGTCCGAGTATAGACATAGCAGGTTTAACATTGCACACGGAAGGCAAATGAGTTTGTGGTATTAGTAGTGCTGTTTAGTACTTCATCTTTGCAAAAGTTCTACAGTGGAACGCCGCTATAACGAACATCGCAGGATCCACAGATTTTGTTCGGTATAGCGATTTTCAGCCGCCGGTTACTTAAGGACGACTTGTGCTGGCCATTGAATTATGTAATTACTTTCTAAGCTTACCGAATTCTAAAGCAACAGTTGACTTTTCCCTTCTATTCCTTGGGGAAATAATAGCCACCTGTCACTCTTCAACATAAAGCTGCGGCCGTTTGGGAATTACAAACAGCCCAAATACCCGGTACATGTTTTTAATCCGTTGCCTTTTTTTTCCAACAACAATGTTTGGTGAGTTTTGTACACACAATTTGGGAGCCAAGGATGGTGTTCGGTATAGCGGCGTTCCACTGTACAAAGATTTTCCCCAAGTTTTACTTCAGTTTCAACTAGTGTCTGTCATTTAAATGATTATTACTTTTTTTACTTACTAGGCCCAAGATATTGTCCACAAACACATACAGCATCGGCAGGAGGAGAGACTGGAAGACCCGGAACATTTTGATATCAAGCCTACCATTGGTCAGCGGTGTGTCCGCAGGCTGCCACCGTCCAATACCTACACAGGAGAGGAAACTGGATGGAAGGACCAATCACAGGCTGCCAGCCGGAAACATAACACATCAACGAGTAGGTTTGTTTCCATGAATGTAAAACAGCGCGCTCAAAGAAAATTAAGTTATAGATATTGAAACTTGCACGGACAAAGTTACAAAATGGCGAGCAACTCATGATGTCTTGGTTTTTGTTCTTGTGGGCCGAATACATGTAACATTTGTGGGAAGGAAATTTATTTCACATGTACAGTTATGTCCAAAATTATTCATACCCTATGAAAAAATCTGGTAGTTTGCTTTTCTCTCATACATAAAAGCTGGATTGGCAGAACTAAGGCTTTACTTAATGACTTTTAGTTGGCATGTACAAATCTACATATAATTTGGTTTCACATCATTAGCATAAAAGTAGAAATAATTAATAAAATGATTCACAATACCCCCGAATTTGGCATGGGTATGAATAATTTGGGGCATACCGGTAATTGTAATTTTTAGAGTAGTTAAACTCAAAATCCCTAAAACAATCACTCTGGAAATTAAAGCAAATTATTTTTTGTCAGAACTGAAAAACAGTTATCCACTAATTTAAAGTTCCCTCATCTATCATTTTCCCATGGTAAAAATGTTAATAAAATGCATTTACAATCCATGGATTTCTTTGTAGGAAATACAGCCCCGAGGCCTATGTTACAAAGCTCTGCAACGCATGATTTACAGTGACAGTTATAATAGTTATAATTTCCAGTCAAACAATTGTTTGTCGCAGGCAATATTGTCAAGTTAAATTGCATATCATTGACTATCATTTCATTTTGTTATTCATCAAACAATCCACAAGGAAACTGACTAGGTAAATTTGAATACATTTTCAAAGTGAACAAAGAAACTGGCAGGAGCGGGATTCGAACCTGCGACCTCTGGGTTACCGTACCGGCGCTCTACCAACTGAGCTATCTTGCCCTATGTTGGCAGTCTCCCAAATTGTCAGTATCTTTGTTCGGGTGGGCGCTAGTCAAAAGTCATAAACCCAGAATGCCGTATAGCTAGGGATCACACCAATTTTACGATACAACCTGGGAAGCGACATTGTGGGGATCACTAAATGAGGATATGACTTTTTAACTTATAATTCGTCAAACTTAACTTATAATTCGTTTTTTGAAACTTGGTAAGAGAAAATCAGAGGACTCAAGCGTCAGCAAGCGCAGCGTCAGCAAGCGCAGCGTCAGCAAGCGCAGCGTCAGCAAGCGCAGCGTCAGCAAGCGCAGCGTCAGCAAGCGCAGCGTCAGCAAGCGCAGCGTCAGCAAGCACAGCGTCAGCAAGCACAGCGTCAGCAAGCGCCATTATATTTCTTGTTCAAGGAGTACAAACATACATTACACAGTCACTCTAGTATGCTACAAATGTTCCAGGGACACGTACATCACGCTTTTGTATCACAGTACGCATCATAGCTGTGATGCGTTGCATGGCTAAGACACGCCGCAATCCTATGACTATTGTGAAATCAGGTGTAGGTGTCATGCCCGAGAGCCAAATCCTCTATTTCAATTAAAAATATTCATGACCGTTATGTTCCTTGACTTTTCCTGCAGGGAAACACAGCCCTGAAATGCCATCCAATGCCAAATCGCTCTCCGGAAGCAATGTTACCTTCCGTGAGATCCGAGTCACCCAGCTAGACTACACATCTCAGCCTGCGTTACGCCCTGCTGCTAGTCTCTCCTCCAGCCCTGTCCTTCCACCCATCGGTAGCCTGTAGGGAAACACATAAGTCCTGAATGCCGTCCAAAATCAAATCACCCTCTGGGAGCAATGGTACCTTCCATAAGATCCAGCTAGACCACATGTTACGCCCTGCTGCTAGTCTCTCCTCCAGCCCTGTCCTTCCACTCACTGGTAGCCAGTAGGGAAGCATAGCCCAGAAATGCCTACAAATGCCAAATCAACCTCCAGGAGTAATGGTATCTTCCATGAGATCAGAGTCAGACAGCTAGACCACACGTCTCAGCCTGCGTTATGCCCTGCTGCTAGTCTCTCCTCCAGCCCTGTCTTTCCAGCTATCGGTATAGCCTGTACGGAAACATATTGCCCTGAAATGCCGTCCAAAATCAGATGACCATTCTGGAGCAATGGTACCATCAGTGAGATCTAACTCTGCCAGCTAGACCATGTGTTGTGCCCCGCTGCTGGTCTCTCTTCAAGCCGTCCACCCACCCATAACACTATGAACATCTAACAAAAGAAAAACGGCGCACTAACAATGGAAATCCATTGTTACTTGGCACTAAATCCATTGTTACTATAGTTCAGTGTCAGTAGCCTGTAAGGAAACGTAACCCTGATGAAGGGCCGTCCTATGCCAAATTGACCTTCAGGAGTAATGGTACCCTCTGTGAGACCCAAGTCAGACCACTAGACCACACGTCCCAGCCTGTGTTATGCCCCGCTGTTAATCTTTCCACCTATCGGTAGTCTGTCATGATGACATCACAAACCCAACTTCATTGCCCATTCTCTATCTGTAGTTGAAAAGACATGTCAACTAAGATATTAAGCCATGTCCAAATTTGGGTTATTTTTTTGTCCTGCAGCTTTGACTATCATTGGGATGCTGCTGTTGCTAGCCATAGCCACTGATGACAACAAACACACTTTACAGATAATGGCTTATGAGATTGATAACCCAAGGATACCGCATAGCAAACTTGTGAAGTCTGGGTACCATTAACCTAACGGTCCTGAATCCTCCAATTTTAATTTGATTTTCCACGCACCCTTGGGACTTAGAGTTAATATAAAAGAACTAATACCTTAGGAATTTTTTTCAGCGCTTGTGAACTCACTCATGTTTTTCAAATATGATGAGAGATTACATATAAATAACAGCATAGTTTAAAATTTGGGGATGAAAAATCTTTTTCCTTTTTTTTTTAGGAATTGAACCCCTTTACCCTCCGCTATACTATCCCGCTACCAAGAAGTTCAAATTACTTGAAGTTCATAGAAATTGTAAGAATTATTAATACAATTGTATTGGACTACTGAATTTGCGAAATAACTAAGATACCTAAAATTGTGATCATTGTTCAGATTGTAAATAGACAGATTTTTGGCTGCCAGGAATGGTGTTGTAAATGTGTAAATGTACATACTTGTAATAATACTAGAACAGTAATCCTTCCAGTTTACATGTCGTCTAAAAATAAAGTTCAGGCATTTTTTACAAAACTCCAGTTTAACCATTTGTACAGGCTTTGTATGGGAACCCCAAAAGATATGTGGATTAAAAGGATGATTACTATTGGAGTATTAAATGTGTTCTTGTATTTACACTTTGTTAAACCTGTTGAACATGGTATGCATGTAATAAATGTCTTTTCATATCTTACTTGTGTTATTTGTCTTCAATGATGTTACAAAGTTCACCAAATAAGACTCGGGGGGGGGAGTAACATTTAAATAATGTAAAATCACTTCAATTAGTTTATTGTTCCGACCAATTTCAACTCTCTTCACGGAACTAACATTTCCTACACTTCTACCCAACTGGGTCAAAAAAAGAGTTGCTTTGTTGTAAGAAACTCTTTACAAATAGAAGAGGCTTCTTTTGTATGTGACTCTATGGAGCATAATGAGGAATGTTCCCCGAAACAAGTTTTCAAGTAATCAACACTTGAAAATGTCATGTACATGTATTCATACAAAATCGAATAAATTTTGTATTTTTAGAAAGTGCTTGTATCATTCAATCTCCGCGTGCAATTTTGTTCTTAAAAAAGAAAACTTTTAAAGTGTTTTTTTTTTTAATGATGTTGGTGCACAAAACGTGTATTTTGCATGGTTGCAGTAGGTTATCGTTTCTTTCACGTCATATTTTCAGAATGGAATAAGGTGCAGGGATAAATTTGGTATCATTAAAAGCCTGTTCGTTTCTCTTTAATCTGGCGTAACAATCTTAAAAAGACAAAGTTGGGAGACTTTCACCAATATGCTACAGAGGGTCACATGTCTGTATTTTTAAGATGATTCACAGAAAATTAATCTTTGGCCAATTAAAAAGATTCCAGTTACATCCGTTTCTGACATGACCTAAAAAGGACAGTTCTGTTATTTCTTTAACACACTGCAAACATTTTTTAGGGGCTGTCCGTTCTGCAATTGGAAATCTACCTTCAACACTTTAACAAAAAAGACTGGTAGCACCTCTACCCAAACAGAGCGGTGTCCGCAAGGGAAATCAGACTTAAGTTGCAGGACCTATTTTTGAGTGACTGCAATTTATATAAAAATCATTATAAAAAGAATTCCTGTTTTTGTAAAAAACTAGTTTGAAGCATATTTAATTCAAAATACCTGGTTTGCTTTTGTTGTGAGACCATTAAATGTGTACAATTTGACATTTTAGTCTGGCGTACTTCCAAAAGAATTGTGTAAACTACGTATTATTTTCCATTCTCAATGCTGAATTTACGGCTCTATTCGAAAACCAAAATATCGTATAACTAATTTGTTCACCATTACAAAGCTGACATTCTATATTTTATTATGGAATGGAAATCTCAATTTTCAAAATTTCCAACTTATGTCTGATTTCGCTTGCTGGTGCCACACACGCAAGACCAACAAACTATTCTGCTTTTAAGACGACTAATGTCTTCACTTTAAATCATTTAGGACAATCATTGAAATTCTGGTCCAGACTAGACTCTGAAACTGATCTTGCTTGTAAAACCTGTCCCTGTGTAATGTGGGACCTCTTGGTCATTTCTAAGTATTAGCCTTAATGATGATGTTGATTGCCGAGAGAAATCTGCGTCATTTTGTAGTTTATGCCGATTACGGTAAATGACACTAAAACAAGCATTTATTTCGGCCATAAAATAATAAAAATGGACTGATTCTACTTTAATACCCCAACAAAATCGGTCAGGAATAGCAAATCGGAATTGTATAAACACTTGACTGCAACCTTTCATTTTTAACATTTAGTCGGGAAATTTTCGTGCAATATAAGGGGAAGAAAGTTTGTGTTTTCTGTGTTAGATAATCACCGTGTATGGTCACTCAAAGTGTTCACATACTTGTTGATTTCTGCCTTATTTTTTACAGATTTTGCTGACATAAATCTTGAAAAAAACAGATTTGGAAGTGGCACAAGGAGGGAAGGGTATTTTACAAGATTTTGCTGTTCCTGACCAATTTTGGTGGCGGTGTAAAATCTTTCCAAAAAGTTACTTTGATGAGCCGTTTTATCAAGTTCTGTCTAGCCTGCTGGTGCCATCTGTCTAAAAGTCGCCGCTGCGGGCAGCAAACAAATCTGACATCATAAAGACAAAAGGGCCCTTTTGTGCCTAGTGCTAGGCACAAAAGGGGAGGCCAAATGGCACCCATGGGCCAATGCAAGCTGAGTAAGTACAGTTTTGAAGCTGTATTAAAAGTATAAAGAAAATCTTAACTACAATACAAAACAAGATCAAACATAAGATTTCTAATTCAGTTTGATCATTCGTTTGATAGTTGGATTTAAATCCACACAAAGCAACAAACATCACGAGGGCCACAGGAAAAACTAGAACAAAACTCAATCATAAAACATAACACAAAAAATGGTTGATAATTAATGGCAATAAACCAATCGTCATCGCAAGTTGCCATCATTCAAACATAAACCATGCTTAATACTTCACAAGGACTAGCTCCAACCATGACCTATGCAAATAAGTGCCCAATTGACCTCTTGCTGTTTGCGAGTTCTTGGACAACTCTGCACATGTGCCTATGACACATCTACTTAAGGGTAGTGTACACGATTGGTAATCCTCCAATTTATTTTTTACTGAATTATTACGAAATACCAATTACTAGACTGTAAGTTAATAGTAGTCTCAATCATCCTGTGAAATGATGGCACCAGGTGTGCTGTCGTCAAGAAAAGTGTAAATTTCCAGTTGGAAATCGTTGGAAAACTGCCCTGTAGCCTTCAGACAAGACGCGCGTTGCTACCCGGACGAGTGGCACGCCCCAGACATGCTGGCATATTCGGGGCACATCACGCATCCAGGTAGCCACGCATGCCTTGACTAAAGACTATCATCTGCCCGACGGTTGAAAACGAACACTGTTTTTCTCTAATTTTTTTCGCCATCCAACAACGCAAAAGTTTGAACAGGTTAGTGGAACTATATTTCCTATAAAAATACTAACCCCCAAATCCGCCCATTTCTGAAAATTGCAACAATGACCAATCATGTACACTACCTTTAAACCTGATAAGAAACTGAATAGCCAGTGGTCGAAGAAGTGACAATGCCCCTTTTCTGCTTGTTCCATTAATTTTTTCGCTGGCACTCTTTACAGAAAGTACTATTACTCATAATCTTGTAGTTGTAACTACCCAAAAAAATATATTTGCTGTTGATATTTTATAAGTACTTGTGTGATGTGTTGCTTTATAATAGATTCAATAGTATAAAAGTACTTGTGATTAGATCTCAATACATTTGTACAAACAATATCTGACATAGTTTACATCTTTTTACATCTCATTCAGTTCATTATTATTCTGGCAGTTATCAACATCTTGAATATTATTTTCCAATTCACAAATGTTAAATCATACAGACATCGCAGAATTGTTCGTAAGAAGTAAAACAAACTGTGCATTTCTTTAGTTAAGAATAATCTTGAGCTCAGCACAAACTATGGCACAGCACGCTCTTAAGTCTAGACAATGTGAAATACAATGAAGAAATTTCAGGACTTTTAGAAAAACTTAATATTTTTACATTTCTGCAATCTTTGAACAATTTCAGCATTTCCATGGGCAAATTGTTTCACACACAAAGTGATATCAAGCTGCAATAATCTAAAAGTGCACAAATTTGATCTCAACTATTCACAACACACTTCAATTCACCGACCAAAGCCATGTTCACACTGGACTCGTCATTTTGGTGAAATTTTGCTGAGGTGATTGTAAAAATCCCAATGGTTAAATCTTACCAGTGTTCGCATCTGGACGCCCGACTAGGAAAACTTGCCCAAGATGATGGTTAAAGTAACCAAGCCTGCCATAACACACAGCGCTCCTATATCCTTATTTGCCGCAATGTACAACCTAATATGGAATGTTTTTTTTCTCTAAAATCAGTGACCAAATACACTGCTAGAAAGTATAATATAAAATTTCTATTGGTATCCTTAATAATCGACTCTGACTGTCATCACAAATTTAACATCAACAAGCGCAATTCATGAAATAATGACAAAACCCGGCTGTATGATAAAATCATGCAGCGCACAGGCAGTGTTCATGAGCATTGTGACGGTCACACTGAGGCCGAGTGTACTGCTTCGCACTTTTCACACTGAACTTGGACCAAAAACAAAAACACAACTGTATTGCCCTCAATGACCAACCCTAAAAGTCACAAATGTCGGTTGGTTTTGTTTTTTTAAAGAAATTTTCAAAATCTCACCTTTTCCCACACAAAATTGCAACTGCAACTCTTTAAATGCAACTATGACGGCACGGCACAATCGGGCATTTCACCGTGAATCTCTTTTAAATAAGCTTACTTTTTGCCTCCCAACTTCCGATTTACGCAACTGGTAAACAAAACTCTACCTTCCCTCCCAATTTTTCCCATTTAAGGGCAACACAATGTTTGGTTTTTTGGCCTTATTGTTGGAGGAAATTTTATTGGGCTGAAGTTGGCCAGTATAAGTAACGACTGGACTCTGGAAAAGTAACCGAAAGGACAAATTGTCAGGTTGTTTGCATTCAACTTAAAAACGAACCATCTAGGTGAGTTTTACCCCCCCAAGTTCAATGAAAATAGGGCTCAATACACTCACCTCTGTGTTTGTATTTTTGCCACATAATTCTTTACCACGCCAAGTTGAAACAGGATTTAAAAGCTTCAAAAGTCAGTTTCTTGTTTGTTTTTTTTCGTTTTTTTTTTCGCTTTTACCTTAATGACTCCTGAGAAGGAATGCATGGGCGGATTTTGAAAACTTTGAATAAATAAATTCATCATAATTATAAATTAGAAAAAGATAAATTCACAACTCCAATTAAACACAAATTCATGTGAAATCACTCAAGACACCCTTTCAAAAGAATTACTACCCTGACATGAAAATAATAATTTTTATAGAATACTTCATTTATCTAGAATATTTATGAACAAATATTTGATATGATTTTTACAAAGACAATTTAAGTACACGTAAATGATTTTTCGCACAATAATTTTTCATATTACATGTATACACATCAAATCCTGTCTGCCTCCTATCTGATATGATTTTGCAAGGTAGTTTTAAGGACCACAGTTAATATGTATGAGAGGAATGTAGTAAAGTCAACATATTCATGTTGGATTCTTTCTATTTTACAGAAAGTAGAACAACAAATTTAAAAGGAAACTACCACATAAAAACTAGTGACAATTTTTTTTAACTTACAGCTAAAACTGATATTATGATTTGAAAGGAGTGTTAGCTCTTAAAACCAAAGCATTTTTTCTTAAGCTTTTAAAGGTTTGTGTGGCAGTTCAGCCGAGTAAGATGTGATTGGTTAGTCATCTTAAACCATACAACCAATGTCCAGTTCAACTTAGTTCCACACATAACCGTGAACTTGATATTTGAACCAATTTAGCCGTCTTCAACCACGCAATGGATCATATCCAGTTCAACTTACTTCCATGCATTATAACCATGTCTTGCAACAATGCAAGTATAATCTAGAACCATGTTTTTCAAGTAAAAAGGTGCAGATCTTCAATTCTTTGAAAGTCTTTCCAATGTAGTCATGTAAGAGGGTGATGTTTTGTTTTGGTTTTAGAAGGAAGTTCTTGGCAACAGTAGCCTAGCAGGGGGAGGGGGGGAAGGGCCAGGGTCCGGTTTTCAATGAGCGGTGCTTTTGAGAGCCTTTTTAAAATGTATACTACATGCATACATATGGGCCTATGCCCAAATTAAATGCGTATCAACACACTACAGATAACGTAGTGAGTTTGTATATGCCGGCAATCGTGGACCTAGGACAAAAGAATTCGGGCGTAGACAAAGGGGTCCACGTTTGACCTAACGTCCACGATTGAAAATCGTGTACAAAACCAATGGGAGGTCTTTCGAAAAAGTTAGAGTATAAACAAAAGAGGAACAATGGGACGTCCACGATTGCACCCGTTTACATGACTGTGTGTGTTGACGGGGGTAACTTTCACCATTGGTGAGACCAATAACCCTCCCCCTGAAAATTCATAAAATGTTAAAACCTAAGAATCTTTGGCATATCATTTTAAAACGCACACAAAGACTGCAAACACAAACTGTTTTTGCTAATAAAACACAACTCTACCAACTCCCTATCAATCTACCCGACCATGTAAAAGATGCCGAAATCATTTCTCCCCTTAAAAGGAAAGCAAGTAATGATAAAGTGTCTTGCTCAAGGGCACAAGGACCATGACCGTCCAGGCCGGGATTTCAACTTACTTTCTGATGACTTAACCACCAGGGCATTCATTGGGTATGCCAGACCACTCAGCCATGATACTCCACATTTTCATTTTTGTGCATCTTTAACCCTTTTCATACCTCATTGTTTATTGGCTTATCTTCCCCCAGTACCACATTCTTTTGTTCAGTCAAGCGTGAACCACTTACGCAGAAAAAAGCAGCTGACTGCTTGCTGAATGGTTGTATTTTCAACCAAAGATTTCACCCCCAAGAGTTGACTGAAACGGAAAATGTTGTTCCATGGGTATTCCTCTTTCATATGGTGTAACAATGAAAGTCATAACTGCTAAAATAGCAAAGTTATGGCTGCTTCCCCTTCTGGCCCACTTTATCAAACAAGAAACTTGTTTCGTCAAACATCCCACAAGAAACTGGTTTGTTACATGAATAAACAGCACTCCATACACACAACTACTGTACAGGGAAAGTTTGGATAGAGTTTTCTCAAAATATTATAATGTAAAGAAATTATATGTGGTGTCACAGCACCAGTAGAAAGATCTGGAAAAGCTCTTTTCTATTGGTATAAGTATCATGTATGAACAGCAAAAAACATAAGTAAAACATAAGGTTGTTGAAACATGGGGAATGTATCTGGGTCATTCCATAAATTTGGGTCCAAAAGTGACATTTGTTGGTGTCCCTGTTACGCCTGACCTGTGTAATTTCCCATCAAGTATCATTAAAATTGACTTCACACTATTTTTTACTTGTTTGGCAGGTACTTTGCTTTACATGATCACTCTTGGAGATAAAATGCATCAAAGAATGTATCCGGAATTGTAAAATCTTTCACTATGTATTAACAGGGACACCAAAAATGTCACACTTTTGGACTCCCATCTGTGTGATTTCCCCATTGAATAAAATCAACATTAGTAAAAGCAGCAGAAAGGAATGTGGCCTGTCCAGTAAACTGGACAGTGGTAAGGAAAGGTGTGAAATTTGGCCCTAGAGTTGCCCACAACAAAGCCAACTGGCTAAGCATCAGAATACAGATGTTGCATCCAGTAACCAATGGCTAGTTTTGTTTGTACATCAACAGGTGAAACTACTCCCACAGATTTGGCATCAAGTCAATCCCACAGTCCGACTCTTTCTGTGGAGGAATTTCCACCGCTGGACATGATGGGTAGGCAGGACATGTTTGGCGCACGAGGCATCAATCAGAACGGATTGATGGTTGCGCCGGTTCCCAGCGGGGAGAAGGGGTTGACCTTAGCCCACATCAGGGCATCAGTGAGAGCGATCGCTGACTTGCCATCCTCTAGGAAAAATACTGGACCCTGCAAAAAAAAAAAAAAAACATTTTCAAATAAATGATTTCATGCCTCACTGTTAAGCCAGCTTTCCGTAAATTTGTTTTAGGTCCTTTTTGTTTCCATTCCGTTGTGCTTTTATAGGCCTGTGGATCACCAATAGGCTAAATAGACACTTACCCAAAAGAGACCAGAAACGCACTCGAGGAAATTCAGCTTTAGCCAAAGAACCAGCTTCAACATGTCTTTTAAACTCGGACAAATATCTGAATTTGGCTCTGGCACTCGTCAACTTTCAATCTCAAATCAGGCTTCCGTTGACAATTATTAAGATTGAAAGGTAAAACCGCAATGCATTGCTTGAAGCTATCATCAAAGTGATCAAGGCAATATGCCATTAGTCAATCTACTCCGTGATCGACTGATCAGAATGAAATGACCATCTCAAAACAACACAGTAATGAGGAGTTTAATCAGGACTTTCGTTATACCCCCAAAACACCGACATAGCAGCCATGTGTATCTCCCGGACAAATAAATGTTCAGATTGAATTGCTAATTCGTTAGCAGTAGATAGGCTAAAAGCTTTCCACTATAAGACATTCCACACATAAATCGACTGATGATAAGTAACAGATGTAACAAGGTTCCAATGCTGAATTGACCCATCGCCGTTTACGAGTTAACCACGCCCCTTAGACAACCCTATGGGAATTTTTGTGTGCCTCAGATTTTGCGCATTCCACGTGGAATTATAATTGATGTGACTGAACAATAATTCACAAGCTGCGTTGATGCGATTCAACTGCGATAGGTCAATTAGAAGTGGAACGCTCCTAATTCCTACAGTATAAATGTATATCAATCTCTGGGCATAGTATACAAATAATGCATGTTTATGAGTGCAATGGTAAGAATCATTTCATTCGGTGACAGATGGAATGCCCCATTGCACTCGGCTTCGCCTCGTGGAATGGGGCATTCCATCTGTCACCGAATGAAATTATTCTTACCATTGCACGAATGTGAAACATTCTTTATTTGTTTCATACAACACCTGAATAAATCCTCGTCGGATTGCATGCATGGATTTCTTTGTGTACAACGTGCCGTTTTCCCTTCTCAGTCCCGCATAAAACCGTGACAAAAAGTTGTCCAGTTCTGAAGTTAGCTCAATTGTTGTTCCTGCATGTCTTGCAAATGTATCTAATCGTTTGACTGCATATTTAGCAGCGTCAGCATCACCTACGAGTTCCTATATTTCATCCGATTCGCTAACATCGTCCGCCATTTTGTGTGAATGACAGCCATGGTGTAGCGCCACCAATAATGTGTTACCGTGGAATTATCAAAGTTGTATTCAATGCGTTCCTGTGAATTACCGTTAAATTATTAAATTGTTTCCCACCAAATCAATTTAAACTCTAGAGCTACAGTATGAATAAATCCTGACAACTTTCACAAGCATTTTACCATGTCCACTCGGCATTTTACCATGTCCACCAGGGATGTAGTCGAGTCCCTGCAAGTCCATCACAAGCACTCCAGTCCTAATCCCAATCACAAGCTATTCAAATGAGCTTTGACAAAGGCATTCCTTTGTCATTGTTCATCCAGTTACTTGTGACCAGCTTTATGAAAGGACTTCTGACTGGACTTGTGAAAGGACTTGCAGGGACTCGACTACAACTCTGATAACCACTCATTATTTTACCATATCCACTCATTATTTTTCTTGTCCACTTGGCACAGATCTCGATTTGCATTTACTGAAAGGCTTCCCTTTGACTGCATGTGTGTGCTGTTGCATGTGCTCACCGGAGCGTGAAACTCTTAATACTGCACTGAGCATGCTCAGTGACTGTAGCTCTTAAGTGATTCATTTTGCTCAATTTCAGTGGAAAATAGTTGAATTTGGCAAAAATAAGTGGTTATAATTTTAGAAGCAAATACATTTTATGAAACGATTTTGTGAAGAAATGGTTTTATGTTATAAAGAGGTGTTTGTATTGAAGAGTGACTAAAATAGGTGGTTCAATTCATGTAACCATGAATGACCAGAGTACTTAGGAAGTATGAATAGTAACCAAAATTATTTGTTGGCATCGCTTCTCGGCCTTTTGGCTAAGATCATGTGTAGTATCTGTTCTTTTCAGAGTGAAATCTGAAACGCTGCTCATTGAGCAGTCAGTATTTTCACCGGATTTTTGAATCTGGGCCATGGAATAGAGGCTTGCCTCGTCCTGGCCATGGGTTGGCCCAGTATTGCACTAAATCTGGGATTCGGCCCACTCCCCATCATTGGGAAATAAAACAAACCAAAGATAGATTTCCCCCCCCCCCCCTCAAGAAAAGCCTTACTCAGTCTTCTTGATTATTTAATAATAATTAATGAAGTCTGAAGTTCCTTACATGCACATGTACAAATTTAATAATGAAATGATAATAAACTGACAAATACGTTTGAAGAGGAGACCAGTTCAACTAGCTTTGGTTTTCACTTCCTGGCTAAATTGTGCAGGTGCCAAGTACATCCAGTGTGTTCAATAAGCCTTTTGCGCGTTGATTTGCATAGATCCTTGTACCCCATCTTCGCTCAATCTTCGCCGGTCGTGCCAGACTGATCATTATTATGCATGTCAGTACCATTGTTGCTAGACCACGTGATTCGGGACAAGCCGCAACGTGGCGACGCACGGCCAGTGGTGGTTTCCCTGTCTGGTATCTGGAACTACCGCTGGGTGAAACAGCGCACGATAGAGATTGTGACCACTCTAAAACACAACAACCGCTCGAATCGTTAAAGTAGATGTTGAAGTTCCTTACATGCACATGTACAAATTTATTAATCAAATGATAATAAACTGACAAATATGTTTTAAGCCTTGCTCGACAAGTGAAGAGGAGACCAGTTCAACTAGCTTTAGTTTTCAATTACTCACCAGCGCTTACTCGTGCCTCTAAATCGCGGAAAGTTGCACATGCGCAGCAAGTTAGAGTAAACGAACGATCTCAGGTCACTCAAGTGATGTTAACGCGGCTAGTGACAACATCAGTCTTCCTCGGAAACTCAAGTCGCCGCAAGCGAGCTATGTGGCTGTAGTTATTTTGCAAAATGAGCGAGAAATCATGGGTAGGCCTATGTACTTTATAATCACTGCCGGACATGGCAGCCATGTTTTTAGCATGGCCTTATGGGATACTCACCCAAGTAACCGGCTCGGCGGGTTGGTAAGTAGGGCCAGGCCCGAGTAAGCACGGGGAAGTAATCGGACGCGGTGACAATAAATCTTAATTTTTTGTTATATCGTGCATGCTCAGTAGACCCTCGTATACACCAAAACAATGGGAAACATAGGGTAAGAGTGAGGGTGAGGATTAGGCTGAGAAATAGCTTTAGGGTTAGGGTTTGGGTTGAGGTTATCATTGCCACAAATTATTGTGTCCATTCTAAAACCACATTTATTTTGTAATGCATCATGAATAAAGAAAGAGTCAGATATTCATAGGAGTCGGATATTCATATGACACCGGCCTCAAACATGCCCAATACTGACCTGGATTCTAGCTCCAGTTAAGAGGGATATATGGATGTCCGAGTGGCATGGCAGCTGTGAGCCGGCTACCACGTCAATCCCACATTCTAGCTGCGTCTCCTCTAATCCGGCTCGGTCAATCAGTGCATTGTAGATGGTTGCCTGTGTCTCACTAGGAGGCCTTGCGTCAGGTAAAGTCCCTTTCCTATGGAGTGTGAATATAACACTAACTGATTAAATAGCTGATCGATAAGTAATTGTATTATTGGAACCCATTCAGAGATTGAGTGAATGAGGCATTCATTTACTGAATGGTTAATTGATTACTTGCTTATTATCACACAAATCACAGACTTATTTTCAAAGTGAACAAAGAAAACTGGCAGGCGTGGAATTTCAACCTTTAACCTCTTAATTACCATACTGGTGCTCTACCAACTGAGCTATCTTGCCCTATGTTGGCGGTCTCCCAAATTGTCAGTATCTTTTTCTTTTTTTCAGGAAGGCGCTTGTCAGACGTCATAAACCCATAATGGATAACACTGAAAGTAATGTGAGTTATGTGACATGTCTTCTACCTTTCTTCATACAGTCTGTGTGCCATCCATGCCTCGATCTCATTCTTGAGTTGTTCCTCGGAGAGTGGAATAGCAACTTCAGCATCCAGGTCTTTCTTCAGCAGCATTTGCCTGAAACCGACAAACAATCACATATGTGACCCACTCTGCAAAAAATTGAGTCGGATGTCGCGCATTACACTTTCACGTACGGGGTGGTTTAATGTCTCCAACTTTTTAATATAACTGAGAAATCGCACATTTGAAAAAATTGTTAAAAAACAATGCATTACACTACAGAGTTGTGCCATATATCAAATGAAAGTTTATTTCATGCTCTTTCAGACCAACTGTAAAGCTTAAAGTATTTTTAATACATCAGACTCATTTTTATAAAGCGGGTCACATATGTGACCTGCCACCACAAAATGAGCTTGAAGTCGCACATGGCTTTTTGAGTTACAAACAGAAACAAACATTTTCCACTGAAAAGTCAATTTTTGAGATTTTGACCACTGTATATTTGTAAACCCTATTCTATCATATCCCAAAGTTTTAAAACTAAATCAATTCTCGAGATATTTTTTCGAGGGGAATTCTTTTTGAACTTGGGTTAAAGTGTGCACAGATCACAAACTTTGAGCTTGATTTTCTCCAAACAAGGGTTTAAGACTCTGATAACTCTAAAAGGTTGTATCAGGGGCTAGGAATGAAATACCACAACACACAATATATCAAATTCAAGCTCTTAAACTGTACTTTCCGGAAAATTCCTTAATCTTGATTTTGAAATTTTGCAACTTTACGTCCATTTTGTGGTAACAGGTCACATATACCATGGAGGAAGGAACAAATTCCTTCCTCCATGCATATACTTACTGGAAATATGATATTTAATTCTCAGGTTTTGGATCAGTTTGGACTTGGGTTAACTTTCCTCAACTTCAATAACTGTGACCTGGATTAAAATCCCAGAGGTTGATTTGCAGATTTCGTTTTGGGGTCGTAACTGCCGATACAGGATTTTTCTAGGACTTTTTTCTCTGGGTTTTTCTCTTCCTATTTTCATGTTTTCTTTGCATATAGCTTGTTAATGAATACACTTCTTGATTTTTAACCTCTCGAATACGGGACGATGACCATGGCCGTGGTTTGAAAAAAAAACACCTGGCTGGTTGTCATCCATACACACATTCCTAAACATGTTTATGCCACATGCATAAAATGTGATGCGATCAAGCAAAATCAGTCTGAAGTAGGCCCTGGTCAATTTTGGGATTCTTACATATTCATTTGTAGTGTACTTCAAGCTCCATATTAGTGAAAACCCCATGTGAATACGACCTTTGGTTAAAAAGTTACAAATATTTGAACACCGGCACATTAAATAGAAAGACACTGAGAAAATCAAGTTTGAAGTTACAGTACTTTAACCCTCCTGTTCTCAGGGCCAAAATCGACCCAGCTGCTGTACAGATCAAAACCTATCAAATGTCAGATCGAAACACACACAAACTGTCAGAGTTGGTGTTTAGAGATTTTGATAGGCTGTGATAGTTATAAGTATAGGAGGGTTAATTGAGTCATTTTTAGCACATTTATATTACATGTCATGTGAAAGAAGAATGTTTTTCCCTTCTGTTTTTGTTTTCCACTACTAACATGTTTTGGCCCCTACCTCAAAACAAGGATTGCCGAGTTCCAACTGATTTTGCTTGATCGCACCACAAATGTGAAACCTGATGAAATAAAGCATACTGCGAGTGGCAAATCACAGTCATAATTTCAACCTGCAAACCATCTCACCAATATACTCTAGTAGACCTAGATGTAAAACCAAAAGCTATGCCAGTAGCTTGTTTCCTCATGCCATGGAATTCTTTGCCTGGTGCATGTTTCCCTTCATCTTATGATCTTTCCTGCTTCAAGAGGAATATTAATTCCTACCTCTTGTATCTTTGAATCTTTTTGTAGCTCTGTACCTCGAGTGGCTTTTAGCATTGTGTGGGACAACTTGCATTTAAAAAAAATCTTACGTAGCATGCAGGTCATTCCATAAATTTGGGGTCCAATTTTGGTGTCCCCATTACATCTGACATGTATAAGATTTTGCAATTCAGGATACATTCTTTAACCCTCCTACTATTATAACTATCACAACCGATCAAAAAACCAAATCCTCTCCTCTCCCACAGCTTGTGTGTCTCAACCTGTCACTCGATAGGTTTTGATAGAAAGGGTAGTTGGCTCCAATTTGGCACCTGGAGAGGGAGGGTTGATGCCTTCTGTCCCCAAGAGTGATTATGTATAGCAAAGTACCTGCCAAAAAAAAAAAAAAGTGAACATTTCTTTGTCGTCTTCTTACAGGTTTCTTCAGGCTTTTGACCTACAATGCGAGACGCACTTTTGAGAAATCCTTGGTTTTATTCCCAGAAAAAATAAATCTATCAAATAAAATCTACTCTGTGTTGATTTTCAAAGTGAAATTGTTGCTTCAAATCAGTGAGTTGTTTTTTTCCAGAGCCGCGAGTACCTCAGACTCACCTAGCATGTTGTAGAAGAGGCACGACGATGTTGTTGTAACCCCTCCGTATTGCTCGCAGGCCCCCCAGGTAGTAACTCAAGATCAACAGTTCAGTCCTCTCTCTGATATAGAGAACAGCCATAGTTATTTCTTGACCAATTCAATTCAATGAGCAATATTTATCTGCAATTCACAATTAACCAATTGAACATTCATACAGTGGTTTTGTATTTCAGTTTGAATAACTAATGAATATAACGAGCAAAAGCTAAATGGTGAAATTGATACATTTCCTGATAAGCAGAGCTTGAGTTGGAAATGCCATAAAACAAGAAAGGAAAAGACTGAACGTAGGGGAAAACAATATTGATGCTATTAAGACCAAAAGCAGAAATCATGAAAATGCTATTTTCTTATCACTGTCTGCTAGCTAAGAGAAAAACAAATCCTGCAACACATGACGCTTTTTTTTACGATGGCAATGCTTACTTTGTTGCACTTTTCTGCAGCAAGACGTCATTTCGTATACTGGTCAGAAGTCTGATCATCGGGAGCACATCTTGTAATGTCCAATTCCTCTCACACATTTTATCTAAATAAATAGAGTCAGTATATATCTTTATCAAACAAGCAAACGTTTGCATTAAATTATTATTATTTGTTTCCGATACAGTGAAACCAAAGATTCCTCAAAAATACACATAGCTTGAACGCCTACAGATACCCGTGGGGAGAAAATGATGAAGATCTGAAGATAATGAAAGTTGGCGCAGTGGTTACTTTCCCCGCCTTTCACCGCTGTGGCCCGGGTTCGATTCCTGCCTTGGTCCACATGTGGATTGGGTTTTCAGTCCTTACCTGATTCCGTGGGTTTTCCCCAGAATATTCTTCTGGGGTTTTCCTCCCACCTCTAAAACTTAACTTCTCAAGTTCTCATTGTCTTTTCTCTACAGGTTTCTTCAGGCTTTCGAGCTACAGTGCCTAGGGCGCTTTTGAGGAATCCTTGGT
Source organism: Hippasteria phrygiana (assembly GCA_037893225.1). Lineage (NCBI taxonomy): Eukaryota > Metazoa > Echinodermata > Asteroidea > Valvatida > Goniasteridae > Hippasteria > Hippasteria phrygiana. The sequence continues at coordinate 1,426,145 of JAZGUH010000220.1, read as the reverse complement.
TTCATTACCAGAAAGAATTAATAATAATAAAAAAGTCTCAGAGATCTTATCTCACCATTGGCTCTTTCAGAGCCAGCACTTCCTTACAAAAAAAAAGAGATATCTATCCATGGTATACATGGAACCTACTTTCTAACTTACAACTAAACCATGCAAAGCTTCAGACAATACCTAGGATGAAGACATTTTCAGTTTTTGGGGTGGGAGGAAAAGCCCATAATAACATTCGGGGGGGAACCCATGGAAGCAGGCAGAGGCTAAAAACCTGTGGGCCCCAGGTTGGATTCGAACCCAGGTTGCAGAGGCGGAAGACGAGGAAAGTAACCATTTTTTTATTAGGTATCGCCCAACACAAGGCCAAAAGGCCACTCAAGGTGTGGACTACAAAAGACAAGAAAAGACAGAAATCACAGGGATAGAAGGTATCTATTCACATCTCGTTTAAATTATGAAATATTATAGGTGGAAGGGAAGCAGGTTGCAGGTAAGGAGTTCTGAAGAGAGGCAGTACGAGGGGAAAAAACTTAAAAGAGTATCTCATGGATCATAGACAAAGAACCTCCCATTAGTGGAGGTCTTGCATTGCTGCAATGAATGTTTATTATTTACAGCTCTGGCTTGGCATACTTCCAAGTATTCCAATCCCCCGATTGTCCACCGAAACGGATTAGCCGGAGAGCCGAGGGATTAGTGACCCACATTTGGATTCTTTGAAAAAATAAGGGCTGCCAGTGGACCAAACACTCCTAATTAATATCGCTGTGAAAAAAAAACTGCCTGTGTGCACTGACCTGGGCCCAATTTCATAGAGCTGCTTAACGGTAAGCAGAAAAGTTGTGCTAACTATAGCAGGAAAATTTGCTCAAGCATTAGCGTATTTCATGGCCAAGTCGTGCTAACGCTTGCGCGTACATGGAGATTGATATTGTTGCATCACTAATTTAAGCAAATCCTGCTTCCGAAGTTAGCGGGCTCTTTGATGTGCTTACTGCTTAGTCTCTAAGAAATGGGCGAGGGTTCCGTTAGCAGAAAATCGTGTGTTAAGCAGCGCTATGAAATTGGGCCCTGTATAAAATAAGCTCATTAACTTAGCCAGCTGGGCCCAATTTCATAAAGCTGTTAAGCACAAACAATTGCTTAGCATGCAAATGCTTCCTTGATAAAAACTGGATTACCAACCAGATTTCCATGTGTGGAATATTGCCTTTGACTGGCATTCAGCTGTTGCTTGCTTAGCATGAAAATTACATGGACTTTTGGCTGGTAACCTGTTTTTACTAAAGCAAGACATTTTCATGCTAAGCAAATTGTTGTGCTTAACAGCTTTATGAAATTGGGCCCTGGTCGTTAATACTGGTACCGCAATTGATACCGCTTTCAGACAATATGACATGATCCCTTAAATACAAGTTGACATTTATTTGAAAGAGATAGGTCACCCTCCCTGCTACAAAAAAACCAAACACAAACAACTTTATGTTGCAAAACCAGCGTTTCAATGCACATGTACCTGTGATTTTGGTGATGCCCAACTCTAACGCTCTCTCCGGAGTGGTTGATAAGAGGTAATATTTGATACACTCAACGTCTCCATTGACTTCCATCTCCTGGGCCTTCTTTGTACAGTCCCTGCTATTGGGAAGGTCAGCCTATAATGGACAACATTCCAAGATTAATTGGGCATTTGATGATTTTTTTGGACAATGAATATGTATGATGTATAGTAAAACATGTTTTGTTTTGTTTTCAGACGGACAGTCTAATTCCCTCAGATTCGCCTTGGGAATCGGTCAGTCAACTTCCAATACCTCAGGGAGCTGATATGAACAATCCACCCTCAAACCACGTTATATTTAAATAATATGTGAGCTGTTCCCACGAAATGGGTGGAAAGGAGCAAATCAAGATTTATGGTATTTCCTGAAAGTACAGGTTAGAAACTTTAATTTGATATATTGTGTGTTGTGGTATCTCATTCCTAGCCCCCCAATATATCCTTTTGGAATTGTCAGAGTCTTGACCCCTTGTTTTTTGAAAATGAAGCTCAAAGTTTGTGATCTGTGCACACTTTAACCAGAGTTCAAAAAAAAGAAATCATCCCCAAAAATATTTTGAGAATGAGTTCAGTTTAAAAACTTTGGGTTATGATAGAATAGTTTTTTTCTTAAATATACAGCTGTTAAAATCACAAAATTGACTTTTTTAGTGAAAAATAACTGTTTCTGCTTGTAACTCGGGAAACCATGGTGTGACTTTTCGCTCATTTTGTGCTGCCAGGTCACATATACATTGCAGAAATGAATTCAATTCATGTGATTCACAATACATGCGCCACCAACAGTTTGACATGGAAAGTCCAACTTTTGGTAATTATTATTGCCAACCAGCTTTGTTTCTGTATGTCTACCCTGCCAGGGGCTAGTGAAGCCATGGAGTCCATGATGGGTCTCCCAGACCAGTCCTATGTATAGAGGAAACCAAGATGGCGGCCAACATACCTTTTCATGGATGTAGTTGACCTCTGCAGTACAGGAGACACAGCGTGCACATGTTTCCATCATTAAGTCTTTATGGTCAGGGAGTGTGTAGAGCAGATCCAGTGCAAGATCCCTGAAGTCAAGTAAAAGCCATAGAGGTATATTAATAAAACTGGCCTATTGCTTGCTGGCTCATAGCCACACACTATGGAAAATTGTGCAGTATTTTTGTCTCAGATTTTGGGCGGTCTACGTCAAATTGTAATTTAAGGTCATTTCTCAAACCCTGGCCATCTTTGGCTTTAGCTTCGCGTAATTTTATGTCCCCAGATTTGGCAAGATCAGGGACACTGTTTTTGCTACATGTACATTAAAATCTTATATTTTAATCCAGAGCCAGAGCCTCTTCATTTATTTACGTATTCAAGGCTTCGGATTGGCAATGGAGCTGGGGAATAGCTGGAGACGAAGCCAAAGCCCAAGCCATCTGAGAAATGACCTAAGTGACTGGACGATATTAAACAACATGATAAAGATTTGCGGTAGCACCATGTGGCAACTCTCTCTTGTGTGAGTTTGTGTGTGTGGTTCTGAAAAGAACCGGAGGGAACTCAACGTTTCGGACAGTATACTCTGTCCGTCTTCAGGAGACCGAGGGATTCCAACTGTGATGGAAGCTAAGTGGTGACTGGAAGTGATGAAACGTGAGAAGGATGCAATTGTGGAGTGCAGGCAGGGTCTGGGGGGATGGTGGATGATCAGTGAGGCGTGTCAGTGTGGAGGACGGGAGCGATAGAGGAAATTGCCGAGGGTATAGGAGACCAGTTGCTACATGGTGCTACCAAAAATCTTGATCTTATTGCTATCTTCACCATGCAAACCTTCAAACCTAATCCAATAACACACAAGGCTGGGTACATCAGGTCAATAGATGATCCAATATGCCTCCTTGATGTATTGACCCAGTCAAAGCTGTGTGCACTACATGTCAGTCATGCTTGTCCGACATTTGTGGGACCATAGTAGCGGCCGTGATTGGTCCATTACTGAAGTGGAGCCTGCTGACCGCACCCAATTTTGTGCACAGAACTATGGAAAGCTCGCAATTCTGTAGCTTTTTAGTGCATCTATCTGCACATCTACACTTACATTGATTCTTGTGTGTTAACCCTAACCCTTCTAGATCCTTCAAAGTCTATCATGTAAGTTTGGGGTAATTTTGCACGATTGCGGACAGTGGATGTCAGCTTGATAAAACTGGACAAAGTTCACCAAGGTAGTGAATACGACAATGAAAATCTACGAGGCAGAGAGAGAGACAAACACTTACCATTTACCCAATCTTTGACAGCGACGAGCAAGGTACTGCGTCGCCATGGTGACTAGGTCCGGGTGTTTGCTGCCCTCTAGAGCCCTGCCGACACTTAACGCCAGCTCAAGCTCATGACCACGAATCAGCTTAGACAAAGCACACTGGTGTAAACAAAATTCAAAGTGGAAATAATCATTCTCGAGTTTTGGCAAGCAATCGAACAAAAGTCAAAACGTAACTTTCACAGAGCTGCAAAAAAGAAGTAGGATGCTCATCTACTAGGGACACACACCGACTTCCAGCACCTAATTAGGCTACAAAAAGCGTTTGTCCTAAAATAACTATGGTTGGAGAGATCATTAAAAATGAGAATAGAATAATGCACATGGACAAGGCTGGAAAGTGGAAAATGTATGAAATCTTCCAAATTACAAGCATCACAACATCATATGTGGTGTCAAATTCAAGGGGACAACAAGATCTTTCATTTAAAGTGGTGTGCCAATGAGATGGAATGTAGTCAAGTGTGATTTGGGGTCAAAAACTTGGTTTTTTTGCTAACATCATGCATTTTTGGTAGTCATTTTGGCACCTTGTTTTTAACATGCAAAATGCAAGTGTTATTGAGAGTTTTTTGGCAGAGAGAAAGGTGTATATATTACAAGAAAAGGGTTTCATTATGTTGCAGTTCATCAAAGTCAGATTTTATGCCGTGTTAAAAACCACGAAGAGGAATTAAAGTGAGTGACGTAACGTGAGTGACGGTATCTCCCTGTAATCTCATGTCCCTTGCATCTAAAATACACACCGACTTGATTCAAAATGTTTTTTTATATCTAGTTATGGGTTGACTGAAGGGTAAAACAATGTAACTTCTGTGTTGCAGAGTACAGTTTGAGGAGACCTTAACAACAAAATTGCAGGCAAATTTTCCATGCCCCTTTTTTGTAACGCGAGTGACGACCAACAAAACACATTGTGTTCAAAAGGTGAATGAACGGGTTGAATTTTTCTTTCCATTTTTGAGTACCCCTTACCCCAAGGTTGTTGTATGGCTAGTTTGATTCAGCTTGATCGAATACTTTGAAAGCAGTGAGAGGTCAAAGTAGCCTCATGGCACATAAATGTAACGTGTGTAACGGTGGAATTGTCCACATGACCATCCCTCCAAAGTGCACCGCTTGCCTGAAAATCAAAGATGGAGATACTTTTGGGGACGAAATTTAGTTGGTACACAATTTTGTTTTTAATGATTTTCAAACGGTGCATTTTCAAGGGTGGATGTGTGCATTATAATATTTTACTTTTTAACCCTAACTACCCCAAACCTTACAAACTCCAATCAGCAGGTTGTGTTGAATGCTGTTATTTAGTACCATTGGAGGGAAATTTGGACTGATAAAATGGACTGAAATGAAACTGGCATAACTGAAAAATTGAATTATTTGTTGGATGTCGGACAACTTGACCATTGACATAAATCACGACACATTATGAAACCTCTGTAATGACTCACTCTTGTGTTCCCCACAGCCAGATGGCAACATGCAGCTATGATGGGGTACCCGTCCTGAAAATACATCTCAGCAAGTTTCCAGCTCACATCATTCAATCGTTGGACGTCCTCTTCCGACGGTTCTCGCACGCCGTTCTGATCTTCACTGGGAATGTTTGGGTGAGCGTGCTCAGTTGTCGTCGTGATGCCCTCCTCGCAGGCCACTTGCGCTACCAGCATGGCGTCCTTGAGCTGGTTGTGACGACTGAAGTAGTCAACCAGTCTTTGGATGTTCCCCGTCGCAATGTAATAAGGCACACAGTCATTGCTGCTCTCGGAGGCAAGGTAGTTTGCATATCTATGAACAACAAAATAATGAAGTTACAACTTCAAAAACTAAGCACAACAATCGTAATGAAATTCGGGCAATAAATTGTGCTGCGTGCATCAACGTGGTTGCAGCAGAGAGGGCAATTTCTTAAATTTCACAGTCGACAAATCGCTAATATTTCATTCATCTAAGGGCTTTTCTTGGGATATTCCACTTGAGCATTTTCTATTTGCAAAAATCTATTTGCAAATTGCTAACTATACACAGACAATTTCCAAATGCAACCCTACAGAGTCTTCCTTCCAGTGCAGAATCACACACATCAAATGTGTCAGCACCCCGCGAACAAAGACACTGACAATTTGGGAGACTGCCAACATAGGGCAAGATAGCTCAGTTGGTAGAGCGCCGGTTCACATCCCACTCCTGCCAATTTTCTTTGTTCGCTTTGAAAATGGAAAAACTTTTAACTTGATGCGGAAAGTACAAAGCATGAGACCAAAAAATACCGAACAAAATTCTATAGGATTGTCTATTAAAGGGATGTGACTATGTACAAGTGAGCGATACCTCAATTACGCAACGCAATTTTACGCTTTAGTTGATGTGATAAAATACATCTCGATAGAATTATGAATCTACCAATATAAAATAGAAACTTTAAAGAGGAAACGTATGCTTTGACTGGGCTGACAATGTGAAGTTATCCACACACACCTTTCTGAAAGCTTTTTCCAGTATTCCATGGATACAGCAGGAGCAACAGCTAAGGCTTTCTCCCACTAAGGAAACCAAACAAGAACAATTAAGAAGTTAAAGTTAGTATAAGTGTGAAGATGGAATTTACGTCTGGGATGATGTAAATTAGAAGAGTTTTTTTTGTTGGCCCTTTCCTGACGTAGTGTGTTAATTATAAGCACTGTATACTCATTGAATACAGTGCTTATACCCTTTCCTTACCACACTGTTTATTGGCTTATCTTCCCCCAGTACCACATTCTTTGTTCAGTCAAACATGAAACCACTTACGCAGAAAAAGCAGCTGACTGCTTGTTGAATGGTTGTATTTTCGAACCAAAGATTTCACAATCAAAAATTGTTTGAAAAGGAAAATGCTGTCTGTAAAGTTTGTTTCATGAAAATTTCTCTTTCATATGGTGTAAAAATAAAAGTCATAACTGCTAAAATAGCAAAGTTATGACTGTTTTATCTTCTGGCCCACTTTATCAAACGGGATGTAAATTAGGACTGCCGTTGATGTGTTTAACGCGCGACGCAGTGCTTTTATTTGTAGAATCAATCCTTTGGAAGGATGAGATTAGCTCCTAATGTTTTTCCCGCCTAACGTTAAATCCATTTAGATTATCATAGCCAAGACTAGTGGTCTCGTCTTGATAATGGAAAAAAGTGCTCGGACTAGTTTTGCTGATGCGATGTGACGAACAGGATGTTAACGCGGGCGCGAGCGTTCAACATTCGGATTAGGCGCGCGGTTCATTTTCAGTACATAAATATTCATTTCGAGGACTAAAGATCTTCTAGGGTGCAGTGAATTTATTTTTGCTCAAAAATGTTACTTTCTCGCATTGCTTTTAACCGACTTTCAGCCAGATGATGGCCATAGCCGTGATTTGATTGTGACCACTGGGCCGGTTGACACGTATAGCCGCATTCCTGCACATACTCAATCCATTCATTATTCAACTATTTTGTTCTTGAATGGAAGTGTAATGAATAGATACAGCTTTTGCAGGGAAAGCTTCCAGCATGCTCTCAGGGAAAGCTTCCAGCATGCTCTCAGGGAGAGCTTCCAGCATGCTCTCAGGGAAAGCTTCCAGCATGCTCTCAGGGAGAGCTCAGCATGCTCTCAGGGAGAGCTTCCAGCATGCTCTCAGGGAAAGCTTTCAGCATGCTCTCAGGGAGAGCTTCAAGCATGCTCTCAGGGAAAGCTTCCAGCATGTTCTCGGGGAGAGCTCAGCATGCTCTCAGGGAGAGCTTCCAGCATGCTCTCAGGGAAAGCTTCCAGCATGCTCTCAGGGAGAGCTTCCAGCATGCTCTCAGGGAAAGCTTCCAGCATGCTCTCAGGGAGAGCTCAGCATGCGATAGGGCCACCCTTAGGGCCACCCTTCTCAGTGTGCTGCCCATTGTTCGCGTTTATGTTCAGCTGCAAAGCCCTTTCACTGAGAGACCTGCAGCCGATTTCACGAAACCTTATGCATTTGCATAACTCTACTTACGCCACAATATATTGCGTAAGTTGCGCAACATCAGTGACATTTTAAATATTGATTTCACGAAAGATACGCAGTGCGTAAGTCGCTGACTTGCGCCACAAATTATGGCGTAACTTACGCACTCGTTTTAGGTGGCTTAAGTTGTCCGCAACAACACTGAAATGATGACTTAGCTAGCTGAGCGTGAGCATAGTAGAGCAACTAGTTGATCAAATTATTTATTAAATTAACTAGGTTATTTCAGAGAGTAATGAAATGATCATCCGCTGCAATGGCGCCGTCGCAGTTATTTCACGACTGTTCCGTGCGTTTTTATTGTTGTACTCAAACAGTCGTCGTAAAAGCGGCATTCAGCTACGCACCGTTTCATGACATGGATCACAAGGATGTTGCGCAGCTGCGCAACATTTTTATAGTGCAAGTCCTACTCCATGGCGTAAGTTGCACACGGTTTCATGAAATCGGCTGCAGGCATACCAACACCCCATCAATAACAGCCGGCCTCAAGGGGTTAATAGCAGGAAAGAACCCATTTTTCTGGCGAGCACAGATAACACATTTTTATGCTTTTTGCGAGGCGTCAGCCAACTTACTTTTCCAAGTTATTTCCAGTCAGAAAAAAACAAACCACACAAATGAACGAACCTCATAGACTTCCACCATGAGTTCACAGTAGCGCTGGACTTGGCCAAGTCTAATGTGAATATTGGCTGCCTCCCTGAGTTTCTCCTCTCGTCCCTTGGATCCGGTTCCCGAGGAGGTATGTCGGGCCATCTTCACCATCTCCAACTCCTGTGCTTCAGACTACAAGGTCAAAGGTCAAAACATTGCTACATTTAATACACAAGAGGGTCCACAGTAAAATATCAGCCTATCTAAGCCTATCTTTGAGTATTCAGATAAATTACTAACATTTTTGTTTATTGCTTACCAAAATAAGGCACTTGAAATGAATGAATGAATGAAGTAATTTTCAATAGGTAGAGCATCGTTATGGTATTCAGGAGGTTGCAGGTTCGAATCCTGTTCCTGCCAGTTTTCTTTGTTCACTTTGAAAGTTTATTAAATTACCTAGTCAGTTTCCCTAGTGGTTTATTTGAAGAAGATATGAATGTAAGTAATACAGAAATTAAGATAATTCTTTTCCCCAGTTGCACAGCACTAGTTACTGTAATTGTATCCGAGTTGTTTTTTTCTATCACGTGATTTCTGTCAACTTAGAAGTTTCTCAAAACTGATCTTTGTGAAAATACAGAAGTTGTTATTCCATATTTAAATTTTTTTCCATAGTTTTTACTTAAGGAGTAAACACAAGAAAAATGACAAAAAGACGTGTGGCTTTTGAGAATGTTTTCCCCCAGATGTAAACCCTTCACCTTCATAACTCTGTTGCAGTGTACTCAGACAAAGTCCACAATAGGCAACTGTAACTGTTGTTCTTGCAGCAGTGTTTTGTTTTGTTTTGTTTTGTTTTGTTTTGTTTTGTTTTGTTTTGTTTTGTTTTGTTTTGTTTTGTTTTGTTTTGTTTTGTTTTGTTTTGTTTTGTTTTGTTTTGTTTTGTTTTGTTTTGTTTTGTTTTGTTTTGTTTTGTTTTTAGAAGCACACATGAAAATTGTACTAGTTATCTTTGTTTATTCTGTTGTAGCAGTGGTAGTTACTTCTTCATTTCATACTCTTTTTACAGCAGTCTGAAGTCACATTAGACTCACCGCTTTGAATTTGATCAAATGCTTAGCATGCATAATTCCTTTGCTGTAGTCATCGGGTAGCAGGCTGTCATCTTGACCATTCAGGACTGACACCAACTCCCACAGGATTCTGGAGCCACCTGGAGGCTGGAAGATCGAAACGGGGGAAAAAAATGCTTTTAATATCTGTTTGAGGCCAAGCTTCTGCAACACAGAGTATCACCACTTATTCAGTACAAAGAACCATGTGAAGCAGGCAGATGACTAGACCATTCTTAATTACGGTGGTTAGTTGTTAAACCTTAAAGTTGCTACGTCCATCAGAGCTGTAGTCGAGTCCCTGCAAGTCCTTTCACAAGTCCTTCCGCAAGTCCAGTCAGAAGTCCTTTCATAAAGCCGGTCATCCCCACAAGTAACTGGATGAACAATGACAAAGGAATGCCTTTGTCAAAGCTCATTTGAATAGCTTGTGATTGGAATTGGGACTGGAGTGCTTGTGATGGACTTGTGATGGACTCAACTACAGCCCTGATGTCCATGCTCACTAGAAAAATCAATTTTTTCCTGGTAGCAGAAAATTACTTTGTTGGAGGAAAAAAAAATTCACTTCACTAAATGTTTCTAACTCTATCAATGTCAAAACTGCACCTGCAGATTTAATACGGATCGCCACCTAAAATGTGGCCAACCCCACCACCTCTGTTGTAGACCTTTACCTAGAGTGGCTTTTAGCCTTGTATTGGGCGACTTTCCTAAAAAATGATGGCTAAATTTCCATCCACGAAAGCGGAAATAAATTACTATTGTTTTGGATGCAGTGGGCAGTATATAATAAAACGTAAGTTTCTTAATGCCTGATGAGATAAGCCCTTAAAAAGACAGTGAAAATGAAACTTACTGAGAAGAGATGTGAGTACCATCGCAGGGCCACATTGTGGTCCAAGTCGCCTTTATACTGCTCCAGTTTTTGCTTGAGTTCCCTTGACATGCGACCGGCCATGACGGTTGATGTACTCATTGCCATGGAGTGCTCTGAAAAAAACATTATTTCCTATAAAATACTAACCCCCAAATCCGCCCATTTCTGAAAATTGCAGCAATGAGCAATCATGTACACTACCTTTAAGCAAATTTTACTGTATAGTTAGCACCCCTAAAAATTGGGCCCTGGCCAACATACTGAGTCGGAACCTTCACATGTTAGGTTACAGGTAAGGAGTTCCAAAGAGAGGCAGTACAAGGGAGAAAACTTGAAAAGTATCTCACAGTACTAGCCTTTGGAACAATGAAAGGATGTGATGAGACAGCCAGGCGAGTAGAGTGCCTGAAAGTTTGGACAGTTGGAACTAATGATGAAAGGCCACTGGAACACCTTCCATGATAGTATCGATAAAAGAGGCTCAATGAAGGAGTACCAGGGAAGATGCCAGGTCCTGACCAACCAGATTTGAAATACACCGCTGAATTAATAGGGTGCTGGTACATGTCAAGAAAAGGGCTGTGCAGCCAAGCGTTATGCAAACAATAGACTCCACACTGAATAGAGTGGTCCTATTCATCGCACTTTGAGTCCCTCTTTCATGTGAATGACAGGGCTGTAGTCGAGTCCATCACAAGTCCATCACAAGTCCCTGCAAGTCCATCACAAGCCCTCCAGTCCTAATCCCAATCACAAGCTCTTCAAATGAGCATTCCTTTGTCATTGTTCATCCAGTTACTTGTGACTGGCTTTATGAAAGGACTTGTGACTGGCTTTATGAAAGGACTTGTGACTGGACTTGCGAAAGGACTTATGAAAGGACTTGCAGGGACTCACCTACAGCCCTGGTGAATGAATGCATTGTTTGAAAAAGCTCCATCTATCTATTCCACTCCCATTCAAAAACAATATAGTTGAAACATAAATAGACTGAGTACGCACAGGAATGTGCCTACAGAGGACAACCGGCCAGATGATCTTTTCCAAACCACGGCCATCGTCTGTATTGAAGAGGTTATTGACTTTTACCTGCTGTCCCCACGATCTCCTCCAATGGTTTCTTGACTATAATACTCAGCTGTAGCGTAGTCACCAGCGGGGCCAGAGACCAGACTCTCAGGGTGGAATCCCTAGAGCAGGACGCTAGGATGAAAGGCCGGTTAGGGTGAGAGGTCAGACCGTAGACGTCGGCACCGTGGTCAAGAACATTGTCGAGGCATGCTCCGTCCCTGCAGAGAAAAGCAGGAGAATTAGTTTTTGTTTCTGCATAATATCCATTTTAATACCACAGATGATATGATCCATTCAATTCCATTTTAGTTTGGATAAATTTTTAACTAATTTTCAGAGTGAAGAAAGAAAATTAGCAGGAGCGAGATTCGAACCCGAGACCTCAAGATTACCGTACACTGTGAACAAGTAACAATGGATTTAGTGCCAAGTAACAATGGATGTTCATTGTTAGTGCGCCGTTTTTCTTTTGTTAGATGTTCATAGTGGTACCTGCCCACACTCTACCAACTGAGGTTTTTTCCCACTTCCGTCAGTTTAAACATGTCAGGTGGAATCCACCAATTAAACTCTCATACCAAGAGTCACAAGCTTTCATTCCTACCTGGGGCAATTTCATGCTTTTATTTATATTTATTGAAATCACCCAGTACAAGGCTAAAAGCCATTTCATGTAAAGGGTTACTCTTAAAGGTGGTAGGTTGGCAACATTTTGAATTGCCATCCTACCACCCTTGCAGTTTTCCTGGGCCCAGATCTAAATAGAGGATAATTCTTCAACAGAATCCAGAGAAATTATCCCAGTATTCAGACCTATAGACCCAGGCGGTTTACGTTCCACCGTCGCTGAGACCAACTCACCTGCCCACTTCAACCTTTCACTAGAATTTACCAGAATTATGTAAAAGAGTGTTTTATTAAAGGTATTTTAATGTGCACAGATTTTTGAGTTTGGTTAACCCTGTTCCATTTTCCTTCCCCTCCTCTAACTTTGTCTCCGCCCTTTACTCACCCATTCTCTTATCCCATCCAACTGCAATGCTTTCTAATCCTTGCAATGCTTTCTTCCCCTTGTACATACTCATCCTTTCCTTTCTGGCTTTACTCATTAAACGTTTCCAATCTTTTCTAATCACCATATCATTTCCCTCTCTTGCCTCTTCCCCGACCTATCACAAACCATGAACCCCATTATCATGCAGCCGACTAGTCTGGTACCCACCTTGTATCCCACACTCTGATGGTATAATCCCAGCTGCCTGATATTAACAGGTAGGGAATCTCTGGGTTCCAGAGCAGACCTCGCACTGGTGCCCCGTGTCCGTCTAGTACTACCACACAGCTATCCTGGGTGTAGTCCCATACTCGTATCGTTCTGGTACATTTCAACAAAAGGAGAAACGTAGGAGTAAATACACTGGCTGAGAGCTAATAATCCATCCGATTTCACAAAATATGAGCAAGTTCAGTTGGGCTACTAGAGTCGACTAGACTTAACTGTAGTCAATCTAGATGTCACTCGAACGCTGCGTGTTTTGACTAGCTAGTCCAACTGGATCAACCTAGCCCCCCGAGCACTGTTTCTCTAGTCAAATTTGCGAGTTACGTCATTGGTTCAAGATGAAGGATAGGTAAACTGGGCAAGTTTTGTCCAATAATAATAACTCTTTGCAATAAGATAATTATTTATTGAATAAAGTTAAGTAGAGAAAATAATCAAAAAAATTGGCTGGCCTGACGTTTCGAACTTAAGCAAGTTCTTTCTCAAAGGCAAATGATAGAAATAAATCTCATAGAAATAAATAATAGAAGAAAAGAAATGACGTTCTTTGCAGTTTGTTGTTGCTACACACCAACTAGATTTGACGTAGTCGATTGACTAGATGCGTTCGAGTGAAAAACAGACCACGCATGCGTGATTTAAATCACAAATTGACAAAAGGGACTAGGTCATCAGCAGCACCCAAACTTGCTCTATGTTGCAATTTTGACCTGTAATATGAGTTACAATGTGTAGCTGTGTGATGCTTCAGAGCTGTGATTTTTTTCCACTGTCACAAAACTATCACCAATCGCAAATGCATGTTTAGCATATTACGGTGACTTTTTCATGAACATACTTGCTAAACAACGAACAGTTGTATGATTACCAGCACTGGATTGTCTCTCAACAATTGAAATCATAAAACAAATAGTCGCTGATGATGAATTTTTCTTTGCAAGATTTTAAGCTTTGCAGCTCTATGAAATTGGTGCCTTTGTTCCAAAGCATCTATATAAAACAAGTGTCCTTACCCATCATCTGATCCACTACAGAGTATGCCTTCCCGTAACGGCGACCATTTCACATTAAACACTTTGGCGGTGTGACCTATGAATGCTTTTAATGGCTGGTCCGTTGCCGTGGCAATATAGAAGACCCTTACTTTGCCGTCGTCACAACCGGTGGCAATCATGTCCCTAAAAATGATCAAGAAAAACAAATATTTAAATGCTGTATGTAACTGATAAAAATATATGACAAAGATGTCATTGAAGTCAAAGTATTATTGTTTTGGAAAACTTGAATCTTATGCCAGGGCTTGAAATGAACGACGGCCACGACGGCCAGTGCCGTCGTTGCCTTCTTACTGGCCGCGGTGCCCCACACAAAATCTCCGTCTTCACGGCCAGTTTTGCCTTGCCCCAAATTTACCTTGGCCGTCGTGCCCTTTTTGCAAAAACACAGCCACTACAAGTACAATCCTTCATATCATTTGTTTTTTCGATGTCATGCCAGCCCTTCATAAAATCTCGCTGCACAACACGTTGGCGATCGCGCGTACAGAATCACAGTACATGCACGTCGCACACAAACTATAATCTGGTCCAGTTTCGGAGTGTGGTGCCGATACTTCAAGCATCAACACCCCCACCGCAAGATTAAATGTGTGTATTCGTACGTACACACAAATCAGCAGGAGTATGTACATGTACGGCAACGTTTACGTGCAGTCAACTGACTTTCTTTTTCTCAGTACTTGCACGTGTGCGCCTCACAATACACATCGATGTTCGTGTACGAGGAAACGCGCCCTTGTAGGCGGCGCTATGAAGCACGCCTTCGGCGCGCTACATACGTACAGTAACTTCATGAAGTTTGGTCACAACACGCGGTGTTCCGATTGTCAAAAGTTTCGATGAATAATTAGGCCCAAAAAATCGATAGAGAAAGAAGATTTCTGCACGTTAATTCACAGAACTTGATCTATTTTGTCTGTGTATGCATTTTCCGTGTTCATGAATTTATTTCGAGGTTGTACCGCTTGTACACCGCAGCGTGTTTCCCCGACATTTCCTGCCGCAACACGAGGTTTATCGCCCGCCACACAAAGTGCATCACGCACGCATTACCACCGTACGATAAACCATGGAGAAATTTATTTCTCCATGGATAAACGGACAGTGTTGGCCAGTTTCCCCATCGTGGTTAGCGTTATGGTTATAAATTAGCGTTGTGCATAGTGCAGTGATGTGTACGACCTAAATTCTCCATGATTTTTAAGAATTATCGACCGTAAATATTTTTGACATTAATTAAGGCAAGTTTTGAAAAAAATTTTCAGCAATTTTTTGTTATAGCTTTCGTAGCGTAAACGGAAATAGTTTAGGCTGAAATTCACATATAATTGAATACCCATGTGATCGGAAGCAGTATGTTTTTGGCCTCATAGTCTTACTCTTACTCTTAGTTAAATACGTTTTGAACGGAAAAAAATCAACAGTGCCGCGCCCTCCGTGCCCTTTCTGCAGATATAATTTGGCCTTGGTGCCCTACTTACTGGCCTTGGTGCCCTCCATAATTTTGCTTTATTCAAGGCCAAAGTGGCCTTGCCCTAAAAATTACCAAATTCAAGGCCTGTTATGCACATCTATTTTTTATGCAAGTTCGCCCCGACCGAGGCTAAAAGCCACTTAAGGTATGCAGCTACAAAAAGAAAAAAAATCAAAGATGTAAGAAGTAGGAATTAATATTCCTCTTGAAGCAGGAAAGATCGTAAGATGAAGGGAAACATGCACCAGGCAAAGAATTCCACAGAGATACAGAATGAGGGAAATAGCTATTGGCATAGCCTTTCATTTGGAGTACTTACTTGTTATTAGGGCTCCAATCGCAGCCAAATACTGAAGCAGGGTGCTTGTACTTCTGTAGTAACTTGCCATCTGCCTCTCGTACAATACTACACAAATAACAAAAGGTGTCTTGACAATGAAACCTCTCTCTTTACAGGTAAAGACACATGTACAGTAGAACACCGCTATACCGAACATTCGGCTATACCGAACACCATCCTTGGCTCCCAAATTTTGTGTACCAAACTGACCGAACATTGTTGTTAAAAAAAAAAGGGAACGGATTAAAAAAAATGCACTGGGCATTTGGGCTGTTTGTAATTCCCAAACGGCCGCAGTTTTATGTTGAAGAGTGAGAGGTGGCTATTATTTCCCCGAGGAATAGAAGGGAAAAGCCAACTGTTGCTTTAGAATTCGGTAAGCTTAGAAAGTATGAACATGTATTACATAATTCAATGGCTGGCACATGTTTGAAGTCGTCCCTTAAGTAACCAGCGGCTGAAAATCATATACCGAACGATCGCTATACCGAACAAAATCTGTGGATCCCGCGATGTTCGTTATAGCGGCGTTCCACTGTATTTGAAAATGTCAAATACATTTGGAAAGGCATTAGGCCGGGAATCCATGTGTCTGTATTGCATTATGCGCAATGTGTTACAATAAAACTATACGAAATACTTCTACCTATCTGCAATGCGTATTGTGTAACTCTATTTTGATGCATCACACATTACGCAAATACAGACACATGGATTCTCGGCCTTAATCTTGTTTTACCACACATGTGTCTTGACATATGAGGCAATTTACAGGCAATCACTTCCAGGCCGTCTCCAAGACAAGAAACATACGCATTTCAATTTTCGCATAATTTTCTTAGGAATATCAATATACTGTCAGAGCAATGTCTTTGGTGCTACCCAAGCATTCCTAGCCTGCAGTGCCGTCAGTTGCCTTCAAGTTGCTTATAAACATTGCCTCACGTGGCACGGCCTTCCCTGAGATAACGTGTACAGCTGTGACTTACCAATAGTGGTCTCCTCCACACGTTGCAATTCTCTTTGGGTCTTTCTGGTTCCACGCTACAGAAAACACACTGCTCTTTCCATGCTGAAAACAAACCAAAAACCGGAGGAAGTACTCAGTAAGCTTTAGAATGAAAACATTACGGCTTTCAGATTTTGCCTGTGACAACCAAAATATAGAAAGTGAAAGACGCATGTGAAGCTCAGTAACTAGTAATAATTTTCTTTATACTGATCAAATGTTTTTTTTTAGTTTGATAACTAATTACTAGACATTTAGTACCAACCTCTGAGAATCTCTTGATAATTTGACCTCTGGTTAGATCCCAAATGAACGCTCCGTTCTTAGAAGTTGCTGCCACGATACAGTTCAGATCAGCTATAGAAACAGTAAATAAACATTGATAGTGTCACAGTCACATAATATACAAAGTGTTGATTTCCAAAACCGAGATTTTGCACTTTTTGAATGCTGCCAACTTTTAGTTTCTCAAAGTTGGTTCAGATAGCTGTGCTATTTTTGTTTGTAAATATTAAAATCTAGTGAAACGGCTGTTTGATCTAAAACGTGACATATGCTATTGATCTCGCATGACAGTGCGTGATATTTCCAGATGACCAATCAGGAAGTTCCAATTTTAAACATAGCAGCACACACACAGAGGCCGTGTTACAACATGATTTATCGTTCGTGCTGAATGACTTTTATAAATTCAGTGCCTGAAGTGGTGTTCCAATAAGGAACCAAAAAAAAGGGGAAAAAAAGTTTAAAATTTGCTGTCAGAAAAAGCAACATCTAAACTCCTGGTTATTTAAATGCACATGTTTTTTGCTACACTTGCCATTTCTGGAATTGTATGCACTGCCATGTCATCATTAATTTCCCCCAACAAGAACCCTAAATAGCCACCAAAATTGCAAACTTTTAGGATTTTCTTATTTAAAAAAATTGGATTTAATTTAAAAATGTTTGATTCTTTGAAATCTTCCGTCCAATCCATTGCAAAATAAGTTTTCTTTTGTGTCCATTCTATTTCTATTCTATTCAACTCTATTTCTTATAAAAGTGCAATTTACTCAAATTTAATCAAATGGTTATATCACATTTATGGAAGTAAAATCTTCCTATTTTCCAGGGTTCGACCTTAACGCTGGTCCGCTAGACAAATTCTAGTCAAAACAGCGGCGGTCTAGTCAAAACCCTTTTCTAAGTAGTCCGGCGGTCTAGTGAAACAAATTGCCAAGATAAGCTAAGCGCGCGCGTCTTATCAGAGCCAGATTGTCAACAGCGATCCCAGATTGCGTGGAGTTTACTCTCACTTCAGCTAAGGCTGTTCGATATCCATTTATTTTGATACCGAAATATCGGCAGAAAAATATCGCGATATTCGATATTATCGTGATGACGTCACTTTTTCATTACCGGAAGAACGGAGGAATACAAACATACATGACGGAAGTCACCACGGCATCATGAGATCGGGGCCACCGGGATCGGACAAGGCTTCCCTTCGCTCGTTGAGTATTTGGAGTTTTACGACATTTACCTTCAGTTGGCTACTTTATGGCACTCCAGAAAGACTAGCGTTTGTTTCTATTTCAGCATTATTGATTAGTATAACACAGATGATAATACCATGGGCGAGCTGTCAACAAACGATCGTGTCGTATATTTTGTGAAGACGACATGACATTGCACAATGTACAATGGATGCGCGCCACGTGTTTTAATCTTTTCTCAAGACGCGACGCAGTTCGCTACACGTAACTACACCTAAACTGCGTGTGCCTTGTACACTGGGGAAAGACGGTGGCATTCAGTGCGGTTGCTTGCACTTGACCAAGGCTAGCAACAAAGCAACGCGCACGCGCAGATGCGCCACAGGGGTTGACTTTATTGCAAACAATGTACGTAGCCTCTGTTAAAGCCTGAAAGGATGTATTGCAGCAATAAGCGCGCGTGTATAACGATCACTGTGCAAACCTGCGTCTTGAGAAAAGGCTAGTCAAAAAGACGCGCATGCGTAGTTATAGTTTCAAAGCCGGGTTAGTAGGCAACACTGTGATTTGTAAGCAAGTGATTTCAATGTGGTATATATACGACGTTCGTGAAAAATTAAAATAAGTGATCTCAATGTTATTGTCGGGTGCAAAGTTGTGTGACGTTCTATGATTTGTAGAAGTATTTGCCGTACGCTAGAATTTCAGACTCATAAGAAAGTGGCCAGGAAATGCCTCAGATTGCACCATAGAGCATCTAAAATCCAAAATTTCCCGGGGACCTTAAGCGGGCCCCAGACTCCACGCCGTCGCCGTACCCGTAAGGGCGTCGCGTACGCGCTCGCATTGTGTCTGGCGCCCTGCTAAAATTTCAGGCCGTGGAGTCACTGGAATTTCGAGCAAAGTAAACGGGACAAATCCACTCGTAATGCGCGATGCGGCCAAAAGGAACATATATCGCGATATTGTTCGGTATATGGAATTCCCTGATATTCCGGGGTTTTTTTAAGGGGCCGATACGATTTTCGATATGAAAAAAATATCGAACAGGCTTATTCTCAGCTTGTAATAAATGTTTGTAAATACAGTGTACTTGGTCAGGTTACTTACAAAAAAAGTAGCCTAAAAGGTGAAAAAAACATGCGGACCAGTGAAAATGCTGGCGGGCTAGTAAAAAGTCAACATTACTGGTCCGGCCGGCTAGTGAAAAAAAAAGTTAAGGGGAAACCCTGTTTTCCAATTAGTTTTTCAAACTGAAATAAGACAAAAACTTTTTTAAAAGTCTTGTCTGAAATGAACTCATTCCAAAATCGTTTACCTAAACAACTCTTGGCCAGAAAGCATTTTGAGGAAATCACCACTGTGACCTTTGACACTTCACTTCACCTCACCTGGAGCCCACGACAGGCAATAGATGACCCCTTCGTTCCCCGGTGATGTTTGGATGGCATTGAGTGTGTCGATATCCCAGACCTTCATGGTTCCATCAAACGAAGCCGTCGCAATGAGATTAGCATTGTCTGGTTTGAACTTGCAATCAAAGATGGTCTCCACGTGACCCTAAAAACAGAAATAAATATGTAAAAACTAATGCCATGTCAAACACCGTCTATTATTTGACAAGTCAACAATCAATCATGCGTTACTGTCCTAAAGAAAATATTTATGGTTCTGATTTTTTTTAAACCAAAAGAACTTGACCATTGACCAACTATTTGCTCAACTGGAAAGACAACTTGAAGGTTGAAAAAGAAATTGCCACAGAGACAAGTTGTCCGTTTTGTCATTTGTTTTTGTTTGGTGTGTGGTAGCCCCTTTGCTTGGGTTGCATGGTGGAGTGGGTGACAGGGCTGAGTTGGGTCCAAATTGTTATGGTACTGGGTTGGGGATTTGCCAGGCTTGGAGCTGAAACACATACACGCCAACTCAATGGCAACTGGAAAAAACGGTGGAGTTGTCCGACATCCATTCTAGCTAGCTTGATGTATCAATAGATTGATTAGGCCAAAAAATAAAATAGTCAGTCTCTGATCAGACCAAAGTTAAGGAATTGATGCGGCGATGCGTTTTTTTGGTTTTTTTTTTTTACTTTTGTTTTGTTGTTTTGTGTCCTCATATGCCTTGTCCTCCTCCATCTTTTGCCTTGGTGCCCTCCTCCATCATTTGCCTTGGTGCCCTCCCCATTCCTTGGTGCCCATCATTTGCCTAGATGCTCTCCCCATGCCTTGGTGTCCTCCATGTGCCTTGGTGCCCTCCACATCTGCCTGGTGCCCCTCATTTGCCTACATGTAGGTGCCCTCCTCATTTGCCTAGGTACCCTAAATGCTTTCCTTCACATTTTCCATACAGCTAAGGCAAGTTTTATGACTTGGACTTTGCCTCCAAAATGTTTTAAAAACAAGCCCTGCTACACATTTAGAACAACAGAACCTTGTTTTTTTTTTTTGTTTTTTTTTTTTTTAAACAGACATAAATCCAAGCCAGCTTTTAGACATTGCTCTATTTTTTTGTAAATGTGAGTATATGCTGCATTTATGTTTAGACCATAAAAAGCAATGTGGTTTTAATCGCTAGCTGGGACCAGAGACATTTTTTAAATGAAAAATACAAGATTTTAATATTAAATTTAACATTTATTTACGAGGTTGAGCTGCCCACGAAAATTTGAGGCGGTGCGGCAATAGCTACTGTAGCTACTGCAGAAAATTTGGGGAAAAAAAAGACACGCGCGCTGACCAGAGACCGAACATATATTTTTTTGGCCTTACTAGAATTTGAAATATATCAAAGCACCATGTATCCACCTACATGTTACTCGGTGGTAGGCTTGAAGGCAATATTGCCTATAATATCAAAAAAAGTTCTTACCATCTCTCTGAGAAAATCCCATCTCCTCTTGCCAAAATCATACAAGCCAACACCCCCATCCAGGAATGTACAGACCGCATGGCCTGGTGGCAATGCATAGGAGTTCAGGGTGTTTGTACTCGGTGGCGGGGATGCCTGGCTGGTGGAGGAGATGTCCCTATGAAGGGGCGTGTCCGATTGCTTAGACGAAGATATACTCGGGGAGGTGCTGAACACTTTGAGGGCGTGGAAACCCATCTTCTTGAGACTGAGACTGAGGATGGGTGTGGACTTGGAGACACTCCAGAGTCTTAGAACGCCGGACTTGGAATCTGGTTGCAAGACAGAGATGCAGAACTGCACATCAGCAATACTTTACTTTAGTACAGGCATGACGGCTTTACTGATAATAAACTCATTGTGGTAGAATTATATGAAAATATTATCCAATATATGTGAAATATGATCTTCTCAAGAAATTATTTCTTAACTTATTTACAGAAAACTGCAAATTTGTTTTCTCAAATGGAATCAAGTTTTTTTTGTTGATTCCAGAAAAGTAAAGGGGTTTTCGTGTCATTCCTTTTTGGTTTAAGAACCCTTTAAAAAAAAAAAAAATACAAAATCCCCTTCTTTCTCCTGAATTTGATAACATTAAAGGAAGAAATTCTTATTCCAAGTTTCTTAAATCAAAAATAAAAAAAAAACTTCTGAGTGACCGTTTCTTAAATCAAGAAATGGATATTCGAAAAATCTTCTTGCTATACTCCCTGGGAAAAATAGCTCATTTAATTGTTTTGTTCTGAAAATAAGAAAACCATTTTTGGCAGTGTTGGGTTGTCTTAGGGCCGTGGTTAAACTTACAAACATTGATTGGTCACGAGACCGATCCATTATTTTTGTTTACATTTGCAGGGCAACCTCGCTCTTTTGGGAGGGGGGGGGGGGGGGGGGGGCGGGGGGGAGGACGACGACGACAACTAGCTTGAATCCAAAACACAAGACCCAATTCAATGAAGAACATAAAGGTCCATCAATCATTTGGGACTGCTGTATCTTTTCTGTTGCATTCATCACATACTTAATCGAGAAAAAATTCTTTAGGCAGCGTTGCTTTGGTAGATGTCAATGAATAAAGCGAATATGCCTACCTCCTGTTACAAACATCCCTGGTGCTGATGGTACCCACGCCAATGTCTTCACCACAGCCATTTGACTAGGCAGCTCAAATCTCATGAACGACACTCGCGATGCCCCGTCGATCATTCGTACGCCAAAGTTGCGATTGGCCACGAGGAGATAATCGTCTGACAGGGGGTCCCACTCCAAGTCAATCACGGGGTCATCTTCATCCGAACCATCGATGGGGTCGGGTTTCATGACGTGCTTGTACGATTTGTTACCTGAAGGAGAGGAGAATACAGGTAATTGAAATCTAAAACAATGCCCATTAGTGGGCACTAAACCCTGTTACATTTCATTCAGTAAACCAAAACTGAGGAAGTTTCTAAAAACAAGAAATGGATATTAGAAACATTTTCTTGCTGTGGTGACTTTTAGCCTTGTACTAGATTTATTTATTTTTTTTAATTCCCCCTCCCCCCCCAAAAAAATATCAAATGGACATTAGTGCAACAAATCTCTGCAGTATATCAGATGCAATCGTATTTGGCATGTGGATTGGATTCAAAGTTCCATAACAACTTTCTTTTCTCCTACCAGCACTGATAAATGAAAGGCTCCCATCCGCGTGACCGAATACAACTTTCCCAATGTTCCTATGGTGCCACCGGAACTTGCAGACGTCCGAGGAAAACCCCTGGGCTTCGCGATTTGGCAACACCTCACCCCCCTGGTTAAACTGCCACATCATTAGGGGGCCTCGGCATTGGATGAATGTCAATGAGTCGTGTTCCAGCAGACACCAGTCTATGCACTTTGGGATGCACTTGGTGTATTCCAGCATTGTCACCACACACTGTTGGGCCACGTTCCACAGGTAGATGCGATAGTCGCAGCCGGCACTGGCAAAGAGGTCGGGCTTGCGCGGGTGCCACGTGATGGAGGTTATCGTCTTCTTGTGCTCGGACATGATGGCGTGGAGTTTGAACTCGTTGAGATTCCGGTCAAGCTGTGGATCAGGACGATACATCACCTGATTAAATAAGGTTTTCTGAAGGATCCTGTCACAGTTCCAGCACCGTGTATACATTTTCATAAGTAACCTGGCCCCCTCGAAACAGGTGGAAATTATGGGTGATTGGTGATGGGGTGATTTGAATTATGGATGATTGTGGAGGGTGGTGATTATATTGAATTATTCATAGGGAGATTGTATTCATAGAGAAATACATGTACATACTGTATTTGACACACAAAAGGGGATTCTGAAAATCATGAAGTGCAGAAGATAAACCATATTAATCCAGTCAATACAATTTGTAAATCTGATTAAAAAAATATGACCCGATACCAGTGTTGTAGTACTCGTACTCGGTACTCGGTACTCGTACTCGAGTACCGTTTTTAGAGTACTCGTACTCGTACTTGTACTCGAATGTCAAAGTACTCGTACTCCAACTGACGGTACTTGTACTCGGGCAGCAAAGTACTTGAACTCAACATGTCGAAATTGTACTTGATCATCAAGGTACTCGTACTCGAATAGCAATACTCGATAAAAAAAACGTATGGCTTGACTTACCACGGCCTCACTGATTATTTTATCTATACTTTCAAATGGTTGATTGCGGAGAAATCGATTTCCTCTGCGCACCGTCCGGACAAATTCGCTTGTACCCCCGCCATGCAAACAGGGCGCTGGGCATGGGAAGGGCTGATGTCGCTTCACAGAATCTTGTGAAGAAAGTACGGATGGCATTATGGGTAACTTATCATGACTTTCGCATGCAGCTAGCGCGCTACATGATAAACAGCTGTAGCAATCGAGTTTGTGTGCTGCATGCTACGTCACAGGTCATGCAAAATCTGTCCAATGAGAGCTTAAAGAGATCGGCCCTTGCCAGCGTCCTGTTTGCAAAGGCGGGGGCCATGAGCGAACCGGACAAATATCTAGCCATGAACCCATAATTGGGCCAAACATTATGTGAAACGCCGAGGTGTTCTCAAAATAGTCGCTCGATGGTTTCGTGTGAAGTTTTGGCGCGAACTCCGCAGGAGGTGGTCTTCAGATCTTGCCTCGTTTTCCATAGAATTATTATCTTGCAATTTCCGCAAATTGTACCTCACGGTACCCTCCAAAATCCCAAGCCTCCGGGCAATATCGCGGTTGGAATTCCCCTCCCCATGCCAATGCCATGCTTGGATCATCCCTTTTTGGTGATCGTTGATCTCACTTTTAAGTGGCATTGGCGCTTTCTGATACAGGTATTCAAATTCAAATTACCCACCCTTATAAGGCCAGGGGATTTTAGTTTCAATATTTATGAATGATCATGGCGATTGACCTGTTAAATATTCATAACACGGCCCGAAATACAGCGCGCCTTTCCCCCCTATTGGTTTAACCAACTTAATGTATTCATGATCATCAATACATAATGGCAATTCAAGATTTAACGCGGTTTAACGTTGACCGTCGCGCAGTCAGTGATGTCACGTCGGGAAGTGGCATTTTTTTCCATGAAGGAGAGAGTGTTTTTGTGTTGGAAACATATTACTGACTAAAATGATGACAAAGAAATCTAAGTACTCGGCAGTACTCGGTACTCGGAAAAAAGTACTCGACTACAACACTGCACAACACTTGGACGACTTACATGTAGCTAGGAATACTGAGCAAATATTGAAATTTTAAACCAACAGACCAATTTGGCATTTAAATGCCAATGCTACTACGCAAAGGCCAACTAACAAAGCACACCATACATGTACATGTACGTCTCAGATTACATCTATCGCAGAAGGCTTGGGGGGGGGGGGGGGGGGGTATTCAAAGAGTCTAGGGCTGAAGCCAATCACAACACGAACACACATCCTCACATATGCACCCATATGGGGTACCTCTATTGTAGACTTTACTTTCCTTCTTTTATTCTCCTTTGTCCCCGTTGAAATCTAAAACCCATAGTGTTAACTTTGTGGAGTACCTGGATTTCTATAGACTCCCTCATGGGGTACCATTGTCTCCATTGTTACCCTTTCTTCCCAGTACCCCATAAGGAGACTAATGTAAGAACATATTTTTCGCTGACATAATTTCATGGGAAGGAGAGGGGGAGGGGGATGTTTGTTTGTGTAATTGTTCTTGGAGCTGTTCTAGTATTTTTTTTGCAATTTTTCTATTTTAAATTCTGAGAATATAGAAAGTCTTTCATCATGCATGTTCATTGGGATTTGTTTCACAGCACTGGGATAACCTGGGATTTTTTTTGTAAAACTGCGTTGCAGTGTTGTAGTCAAGACCATCACAAGACCACACAAGACCAGCACAAGACCAGCACAAGACCAGCAGTCTTAATCCAAGTCTTAAGCTATTGAAATGAACTGTAACAAAAGCATTCCTTTGTCATGGTTTATGCCTGTTACTTGTGCCTGTTACAAGGTGGTCTTGTGAATGGTCTTGTGCATGGTCTTGTGCATGGTCTTGTGCATGGTCTTGTGCATGGTCTTGTGCATGGTCTTGTGCATGGTCTTGTGCATGGTCTTGTGCATGGTCTTGTGCATGGTCTTGTGCATGGTCTTGTGCATGGTCTTGTGCATGGTCTTGTGCATGGTCTGCTGCGTTGTATGTACATGTACATGTAAACGTTTGACTGCAACTGTATAATATGGACATTCCTCAACCAGTCCTATCCAGTTTGGACTGCCCGATCCTTACTTTGCATTGGCATCCAAGCACTGGCAGTGACTGGTAAAAAAAACACACAAAAGGGCCCATGCGCAATGAACAAACAAACTGCAGAGTGTGATTTGTTCACCGTTGAAAAGCAAACAGACTTGTAGGAATTGGCAAACAGACTGTATTCGTGTCTGGGAAATGCATTAATAACGAAACTTCATTGTTGTGTGCGTGGAACTGCAGATCATCAAACCATACTGACATAATATTAAGATTTCACTAGATTTCACCTTCTTTATATACATGTATAACATTTGTTAATATATTTAACATTTTTTTCTGCAAAAAAAAATCAAGGAAAAGCTATTGATTAATTTTTTTCCCCTGCCAATAATAAAAAGAAAACATTTATAATCATTATTTCGTGACTCTTGGATGGTTATTTGGATTCAAGTGTTTATAAATTTTCGAGATACTGTACCCCTTCAACCATTGGACTGAGTCTAGAGAATTAAGAACTGCCAGGGGCCAATTTCATAGAGCTGCTTAATTAAGCACCAACAAAAATTGATAAGTAAAATCAGGTTACCAGCCAAAATTCTATGTGATTGTCATGTGATTGGCTGGTAACCGGATTTTACTCAGGGAGATTTTTTTTGTGATTTTGAAATTGGGCCCCCTGTTCTGGTTGTTTCCATGGTGAAAAACTCTGATGCCATGAGAAAATAGTGAAATTCTGTTTTAACTGTGCACGTTCATAATTATGTGCTTATTTACGACTGTTGAAATCAAAATAAGCCACTGCATTTTCTGAGGTCTTTAGAGACAATTTTCTTGGAGATGACAGCTTTGGAATGGAATTATTTCCCAGGACGATTGGTACCAGTACCAGCTTTATAAACAGTAAGCTTTCAGATTGAAACTAGTCTTTTTTTATTCTAATCATTACCAAAACTGTATCACAACTTTAACTCTGCGGTGTGCCATGGCGCTGTTTTGTTAAGTAGGTCACCACATGTGTAACAGTGCGTGTATATAGAGCGTGTAAGTTGCCCTCGAGAAGGTACGAGAATTTACGAGAAACCGAACTTCCGGGCACCTCGAATAGGAGCTTCAACGTGTAAAAAGCGAGTAGTTTTCTTGAAATAATTTGTTTTGACGCTGTTCTTTTTACTGAAAGGTAGATAAAAACTTTTAGCAAAATATTATTTTTCATTTCAATTTACAAAATGTGAACGATATATATCAAATTAGGAAGAACGAAAAAGTCTAGTACATCATACGTACGTCATTCGCCATTGTTCTGGTGGTTCACGCGCCAGTCTTAAAAGCGTACATAGATCATATGCAGTATAAGGCGGTCATCGCATATAATACGTTCACTTACGTCCGCAGCACCAGAGGATGCAGTACAGGGGTTTTGGGGGCCGGGCTTTCTCTTCCCGACAATGAGCCAATCAAGTTGTAAAATGAATTTTGAATTTATCATCCATATTTATGGCCGTTTCATGGTTCAGGTCTATATAGTCCTGGTTTAGTCCTATCGCCGGCAGCTCGGAGGTGCCCGGAAGTTCAATTGCGACCTTTATGTGCGAGACTTACACGGTTTATTGGCATGACACACCGCATGGTTTAACTGAAGAAACCAATTTAACGAAAAGATAAACATACATTGTACATGTACTGAGCATAAATGTTCGGTAATGTTTTCTAGAATGCATTGTATAAACGATTTAGTGTGACATTTGCTGCATGTATACATGTCGAAACATTAATAAACACACCTTTTAATTTATCTACAATATCCTTATAAAAATATTGATGGTTCCATTTTGTGGTCAGTTAATTGTTAGTATGCAGAGAAGGTTTGTACAATAAATCTTGCAACGCTACAAAAAGATATATCAGAGTCCTATTTTTGTTCATGAAATGTCAAATTTCTCAGGAAACTAATGTTTGAATGGTACAAAACTTGCCCAAATCTGTCCCACATCCAAGATAAATACATGTATCAGGAATAAATGTTCAAATCATTTTGTAAAGATGGCATAGACTTTGTGTTCCAACTTCATGGAATGACCCATGTACAATAACATACACGTACATGTACAGTATATTTTATGCAAGTGCGGCCAAAACAAGGCTAAAAAACACTTGAGGTACAGAGTTACAAAAAGAAGAAATAAAAGATACATGTACAAGAGGTACATGTACATGTAGGAATTAATATCCTTTTTGAAGCAGGAAAGATTGTACTGGTGCCCAATACCGCGTATCCGTATACATACATTGTAACTGTGCATAAATTATATGCACATAATTGTAATATATGCATGGCTCCATCCAAAGGTGGTCTTCAGTTATTAATATGTGAAGTCAGCAAAAATAAGGGTAACTCTAGTCTTAGGGTTTAGGGTAAGGGTAATCTAATTCAGCCAACTACTGGATACAGTCTGAACAGCATGCATGTATAGGTGATAAAAGGCACTACATTGTAAATTATTCTTAGCCACGAAACATAAATTTTTGATCTTAGCATGGTTAATGTAATTGGTTGCCATCACAAAATCCCTATTCCCAAGCCCGCACTTAGCTTTGATCATACATTTTGTACACTTACATGTACATGTACATTACGTGTGGATCAAAATACAGCAGTATGGCAACAGGCCGGGATGTGAAATTACAAGGTACTGTACACATCCCCAAATATGTTTGCTGTCTCCTAGCAACCATACCCAAATTTCAAATTGTAAATATTCCTGACAATAGACCCTTTACTCCTGGGAATCCAATGTACAGCCAGGTTTTTTGTTTGCTGTTCACCTTGTACAGTGCTGTTCACAACTTCACATGGGTACAGTAGCCAGACCACAGTCTCTGTACATGGGTGCATAGAGCAATGATTGCTTGTTCTATAAAATGTATGGCAATTCACATGCATTTTTAGGCCTGCACTTGTTTGTGAACAACTCCCTAAAGCCCCCAAGTATAGCATTTTGCTGCAGATATAAAAGATTTATACAACAGGAGTGCATTATGGCGGTTATAAAAAGTCCTAACCAAGAATTGGTTCTGTTGTTTCTTGTGGGTGAATTTTACACAATGTAAATATGTAAACAAAAATTAATACACAGCATAATGAAATACTCAAATACCCAAAATGATTAACCAAAGAGAAACAACAAAACCAGTTTTCAGTTATGACCACCAAAGCGCACCCCTGAACAGCATTAGTACCAGGGTCATTCCATAAATTTGGGGTCCAAAAGTGTGAAATTTTTGTATGTCCCTGTTAACATAGTGACATGTATACGATTTTGCAATTCCGGACACATATCTCCAAGAGTGATTATGTAAAGCAAAGTACCTGTCAAACAAGTAAAAAATAGTGTGAAGTCAATTTTAATGATACCCCTTGAGTACGGTATTTTACGGGAGACGTCGGGGTGCCGCGGCGGTTATGGCAGCCAAGCGAACCGCTACAATGTGTTTGTGCAGTCAAGCGTAACCTATACACAATAATCCAACAATGGATTGAAACTGCACAAACAGCGGCCAATGGTGTCATTCGGCCTGGTGGCACTGTTTTATCCAACAATGGATTGAAACTGCACAAACGGCGGACAATTGCGTCATCCGGCCTGGTGGCACTGTTTTTTTTGGCGCATATTTGCGGCATCCGTACGCAAGGGGTTAATGGAAAATTACACAGGTCAGGTGTAACAGGGACACCAAAAAGTCACATTTTTGGACCCCAAATTTATGGAATGACCCACCTGCATACATGTATATGTAGCAAATATGTGTTGTAAATGTTGAAGACTAGACACATGCACACGAATCTTGTATGTAAACAAGTCATATTTAGCAGACATAAAACTCATTGAAATTATATTTTTGTATGCAATTTGATTAGATTAGACCGGACGATAACCTCTTGAAAACGGACGAGGGCCATGGCAGCGATTTGAAAATGGCTGGTTGTCATCTATTGCCCATACTCAATCCATTGTCTACCTTTTGTTTGCATTACACTTATAGCTGCCCAAGCACCCCATTAATAACAGACGGACAGAACGGGTCAAGATGAATCGGATATTAGGTATGCCCGCCCACTTCCTTTATGGAGGCTGCATGTTTTTAGATTGCCGAGTACCATTCAAGTCCGAGTACTTTGCCAACCGAGTACAAGTACAGGTCTCCGAGTCCGAGTACTTGTATTTCCGAGTACGAGTACGAGTCCGAGTACTTGTATTTCCGAGTACGAGTACGAGTCCGAGTACATTGTGCTTGAAGTAAGGATGGGATGTTTACACGTTTCAACGGAAAAAAAATGCAAATCCGTTTAGAAATTTGTCCAAACGTTTAAACGGAATTAACTCAAATTTCAAAAATGGGACTTTGTATTTACGCAACCTACCTTCAAGTTTTATTTATAAAGAATCTACGATCTTTGAAAACGTGGATGTTAAATAAATTTTTCAAACCTGTGTCTTTGTCATTAGTCAGTAATATGCAAGTTTCCAACACAAAAACACTCTCCCCTTCGTGGGAACAAAATGCCACTTCCCGACGTGACATCACTGACTGCGCGACGGTCAACGTTAAACCGCCATCTTGAATTGCTTCATTATGTATTCATGAGTTGGTATTTAAGCCAATAGGGGGAAAAGGCGTGCTGTGTTTCGGGCCGTGTTATGAATATTTAACAAGTCAATTGCCATGACCATTCATAAATATTGAAACTAGAATCCCCTGACCTTATAAGGGTGGGTAATTTGAATTTGAATGCCTGTATCAGAAAGCGCCAATGCCACTCAAAAGTGAGATCAACAATCACCAAAAAGAGAATGATCCAAGCCTGGCATCGGCATGGGGAGGGGGAATTTCAACCGCGATATTGCCCGGAGGCTTGGGATTTTGGAGAGTACCGTGAGGTACAATTTGCGGAAATTGCAAGATAATAATTCTATGGAAAACGAGGCAAGATCTGAAGACCACCTCCTGCTAAGTTCGCGCCGAAACTTCGCACGAAACCATCGAACGACCATTTTGAGAACACCTCGGCATTTCACATAATGATTGGCCCAATTACGGGTTCACGGCTAGATATTTGTCCGGTTCGCTCATGGCCCCCGCCTTGCAAACAGGACGCTGGCAAGGGCTGATCTCTTTGAGCTCTCATTGGACAGATTTTGCATGACCTGTGACATAGCATGCAGCACACAAACTGGATTGCTACAGCAGTTTATCATGTAGCGCGCGCTAGCTGCATGGGAAGGTCATGATAAGTTACCCATAATGCCATCCGTACTTTCTTCACAAGATTCTGTGAAGCGACATCAGCCCTTCCCTAGCCCAGCGCCCTGTTTGCAGGGCGGGGGGTACAAGCGAATTTGTCCAGATGGTGCGCAGAGGAAGTCGATTTCTCCGCAATCAACCATTTGAAAGTATAGATAAAATAATCAGTGAGGCCGTGGTAAGTCAAGCCATACGTTTTTTTATCGAGTATTGCTATACGAGTACGAGTACATTGATGATCGAGTACAATTTCGACATGTCGAGTTCAAGTACATGTACTTTGCTGCCCGAGTACGAGTACCATCAGTTGGAGTACGAGTACTTTGACATTCGAGTACAAGTACGAGTACGAGTACGAGTACGAGTACGAGTACGAGTACGAGTACGAGTACGAGTACGAGTACGAGTACGAGTACGAGTACGAGTACGAGTACGAGTACGAGTACGAGTACGAGTACGAGTACGAGTACGAGTACGATAAAAACGGTACTCGAGTACGAGTACTCTAAAAACGGTACTCGAGTAGTACTCGAGTACGAGTACTGAGTACGAATACTACAACACTGCAATTTGTATGCACAAATCAGCTATGATACTGAAGCTTTCCCCTTGTGTGACTGAGATTGCAGCAAACATTACCAATATACCATTTTGGCTGAGAGTCAACGGGCAAGTTTTTCTAAATGTTCTCTTTGCTGGGAGTGGACCTGAGCAGATTTTCAAGCCTACATGTAGTTGAAACCCTGGGTGGGGAGCCCGTGTTTTGCATACTGAAGTCACATACATTCTCTAACAGAGAAGTGTATATCATGCTGTCTCCAGAAAAAATTTTAAGGAACGATGCTAAGGAACATTTTGCCAATACTCTTCCCTGCTCAGTTAATTAACCCTAACCCTCCAGGGCATTTTGGCTAGAAACCCTGCCAGACGCATCAGATTGTATACTTTGTCACATTGACTTGTGTGCAGAGTCCAGCAAAGTGGAGCTGTCAGCACAGATGCACTGTGCTGCATCTGGCTGGGTTAGGGTTAAAATCTGTAATTTTTCCCTCTTTGGAAAAAAATCCTCCAAACCACAAATAAAAAAAAGGAAGAGTGTTAAAGGTTTACCATAAACCCTTTTCAAGAGAAAATGGCCACAGAAAAAAACAAAAAAAACAGGAAAACAAAACAAAACAAAAACAACTGTTCTACTGAAATTGATCTCGCAACCCCAAGATCGTGAAGTGATCACTTTACCCATTAACCCTAACCCACCTCATCAATCCTTCAAAATCCTCCTTGCAGTTTTTGAGGATTTTGGAGGATTGAGGATGGTGTTTCAAGTGAGGAGGATTTTGGAGGATTGAGGATGAATGGTGTTTGAGAAACAGGAGGATTTTAGAGCATTGAGGGTGAATGGTGTTTGAGAAACGGGAGGATTTTGGAAGAACATAAATGCAAAAATGTGGAGGATTTTGGAAGATTAAGGATAAATGCATTTTTTGGGGGCAGGGCAATCGGAGGATTTTGGAGGATTGAGGACGGTTCCTAGCAAAAAGGGTCTAGGGGGTTAGGATTAAGCTACAAAACAGTTCCACAAAATCAGTATTTTACATTCAGTAGTTGTCCAAATCTGTTAAGTTGATTCATTATTGATTACTAAGTATTGAGAAAAGACTGCCGGCCAAATACTTCTAGTAAGAGCGATATAACCAACCCCATGTTATTGACCCGATACCCACCTGATATACATAAATCGCCAGTGTAGCACAATAGGCAAACCTATCTCCACTAGTTGCCACCACATCACTGTTCCATGGCTGGCAGCCAGCAGACAACAGCCCGACTTGCTTCATAGTGCTGCAAAATCCTGGCACCGCTCACGCGTGCGAGAGTTCGTGTCGACAATTAATTGTCTCGCTTTCCACGCCACATTTACCACGGCAGAGTGATGAGACAACGGGGCTGAATGAAATGCAACAAAATTACATTTGATGAACTTTAATACGCACATGGCACGGAAAATGGCATGAGTTGCTCGTTGCACTCATCCCCGGCATACATGTACATGTACCTCCTTGAACTGCTGCACTTTACATCAGATTGAGCCCGATAAATAGAGATTGTGCGTGCCCCGCAATGCACCGAGACCAATCATCGGGCCTCGTCTGGTTCATCAGTTCTGAACACGCGCGATATGCTTTCAAGTGGTGACGAGTTTTATTGCTGGATGGCTGGTCTCCTTGTGAAACCCAAGAGACATTTGTAATTACACTCGGTCTTCATCCTTGGCAAATTGAGATGGACATAAGAGAATAATTACTGACAAACGGCAATCCACTGCACAGATGATCCCATTCGGTCAAAGCTTGATTCTGCCCAAGGTAGCACAAATCCAGCACCAAATTTCTGCTGATGAAAATCTGCAAGCGACTTCTGTTGAGATCGCATTTCTCATGTCCCATTCTATCTTCCAATTCCAACTAGCATTCCCAGCACTTACAATCATTCACGGTCCTAAAAAAAGAAAAAAAAGAGGCACCTCAATTTCCATCAGTCACTGATGATTCCAGATACTCGGCTGGGGATACAGCAAGGGCACTCATTAGCAAGAAGAGTCTACGACACTCTGCCAAGAAAAAACAAAACACACACACACACAAATTAAATTTCAATCACGGATCTTGAACAGTAGTCTTATCAGAAACACAAAATGCACTTTGCTGCATGAAGCACTCAGCCTTTCAATGAAAGAGAGATATCTCACAGCAAACTTAATGGAAAATTGCAACTCTTTAGAATTGAGTTAATGCAAACATTATTCTGGGATTATGATGTAAATTACAAACATCACGCCAATGTCAATACATGTTTAGTAAAACCCTAAAAGTTTGACTACGCATACACGTATGCACGTATCTGAACACGTACATGTACTGTGCTTGTATCAACACACATGTGCAAAAATAATTCACATCAATACTGTATGTTTATATGTCAAATACCCATAAAATCAATAAAATATAAGGATTTTTGCAAGTCATTAGAAATTGTCAAAATGGCAACAAAAGCCAAGGACAGCCTACTGATGGAATAAATTATTTAACCCTAACCTTCCCAAATCCTCCAAAATCCTCTTTGCAAAATGGAGAAATTTGGAGGATTGAGGGCACTTGGAAGTTGATGCATCGGAGGATTTTGCAGGATTGAGGTTACTAGGGGTTTTTGCCCCTGCATGAATATTGAGGATCCAGGCTCAATGTGATACATGAGGATTTTGGAGGATTGAGGTTAATAGGGGTATGCAAAAAACCCCTGGAGGATTTTGGAGGATTCGTGCTATGTTCCCCATAAGAGGATTTTGGAGGATTCAGGTTATATGGAGTTTTAACACTTTGAAATCGGAGGATGTTGGAGGATTCAGGTTACATTGGGGGAAAATGATGTAGGGAGTTAGGGTTAAAAAAAACCAAGAATGTAGTAAAGGACCATCATACATGTACATTATTTTTATTGCCAACAACATATGCCCCCCACACCAGTTAGAAAAAAGAAATGTTGTTTTTTTAATTTTGATAATTTTCCCCTCAATGGCAGTGGTAAAAAAATTGATGAGGTACAGCAGACAGGTGCATGTCCAGTGTAATTATCTTTTCAAACTGACTCAGAAATCAGAATCACAGGAAGAATAGAAATTGTATGCATTTGCATACATTGTACATGTGTACGTACATGTATACTGTATACATGTACGTTTGAGGAGAAAGAAAATACAAAGGAATCTTTCTTGTCCTCAGGAGTCGGTCTTTTGTTAAAATCGGTCCACGGATGTAAAAATACGTGCTTAGTCTATGGGGTTCTGTTAATTAAAACCCTCCTATACTTATAACTATCACAGCCTATCAAAAACTGAGATATATAATGCAGTCAGAAGTATGAAGCTCAATTCTGGTATAAAACAACCATGCACGTTTCAATGGAGTATTGCTGCACATATGCGCAATTCTGGTGGTTGCATCTGTATTGCGCATGTGCAGTGTGATGTTATTTTTAATAGGCCAACTTTGGAAACAAAAATTCGCATTTGTTGTTTTCAGCTTTAATCACGGGTTTGGCTGGGTTAGGGTTAGGGTTAGGGCAGTTGACCCATCAAAGTGGTAGAAATGGCACAGAATCTGAAAATTGTGCACCGCACGACAAATAAAACAAGATTTATATGACGTCATATTCTGAAGCTCCATTCCGCATGTGCAGCGATACTCTATTGAAACGTGCATGGTTGTATACCAGAATTGAGCTTCATACGTCTGAATGGATAGCTGCAGAAATTCTAAACACCAACTCTCAAAGTTTGTGTGTGTTTCAACCTGTCACTTGATAGGTTTTGATATATGTGACCCGCTCTGCAAAAAGGGCACATAAGTCGCTGTATGCTTTTACGAGTTATGGGCCGTTCAATGTGAAGAGGGTGAAAAATTCTTGAAACAAGTGATTTTGAAGGGAGGGAATTTTTTGCATCTTTGATACGCATATTATTCTATTTCATAACCAAAATCTTTGATTTCAGTGAATAAAGTTGGAAAAAGAATGTGTTTTTGTCGAGTGCTTCCATCTATTGCTTTGCTTTTTGTTTTTTTAAATGGCTTGTTTCTCCTAAAGTCATTTCAAGAAATTCCTGAAAACAAACATGCAAATTTCCAAATATCTCGTGATTGCAAAATGCTAGAGACCTCAGACATATACCATATGAAAGCTTATAAAATGGCCTTTCCAGCTATATATAAAACAATATTTTCAAATTTTGCAACATAAGTGCCCTTTTTGCAGAACGGGTCACATATAGGGTAGCTGACTTCATTTTGGCCTTGAGAACAGGATGGTTTTAAAGAAACAATAGGAAACAGAAAGCATTGTCCTCAGTAGTATAGGAAAACATGTGTGTACAAAATGTGTATCAATATATGTGTAGCAATCTCTGCGTCTTAATTGATTAAATACAATAGGGGTTGATTGCAACTTAGACAAATGTACTTATTATGTACAAAAATGTACAAACTTGAAACTCATATTTTAGACAGAATTAGACAACAACAAAAAACCAAAAAAAAAAAAAAACTGTTGAGGCCCTTCTATTTTTAGATCCGGACAAACCAGCCCTATTTTTGTCAACATGGCTTCCGCCAATAGTGGAGTTTGCCAAATTGAATTTTGAAATACAACAGATTGACTGAGAAATGTTTCCATTTTTACGTGGGGGAAAAATGGACAATAAAAATGAGGTGGCATCAAGAAAGGAATTGGGTGGGAATGCTAAACCTGTTCATTATTTCGCTTTAAAAGAGTTTGAATGAAAATTCACTTTGATAGTTTGTTTCCTTGCACTAGTATGTACTGTACAAGAAAATGTATATAACCCAACCGGCTAATCAAACGACTAAATGATTGACGTAATTAGCTGTGAGCCTGACAACCCCCATCAACTGACCACACTTTCACCTGAAAGAGCAACTTGACAGGTACGCATTCAAACTGTCTTGTCTTGGATTAATATTTAACTTTTTAATGAACAAATCTGGCAGTCAAGGTGGGAAGAATGGACCTCCATAATGGATGTTTTTTTTCAGAGGCCATCCATTCTGAAAGGTAGTGTACACGATTGGTAATCTTCCAATTGTTTTTACTGAATTATTACGAAATACCTTACTAGACTGTAAATTAATAGTAGTCTCAATCATCATGTGAAATGATGGCACCAGGTGTGCTGTCGTCAAGAAAAGTGGAAATATATATCGTTTTCCAACGATTTTCAGCTGGAAATCGTTGGAAAACTGCCCTGTGGCCGTTAGTCAAGGCGCGCGTGGCTACCCGGACAAGTGGCGCGCCCCGGACATGATGGCGCCATGGCATATCCGGGGCGCGTCACGTGCCCAGATAGCCACGCGCGCCTTGACTATTAAAAGGCTATCATCCGCCTGACAGTTGAAAACGAGCGCCGTATTTCTCTCGATTTTTCGCCATCCAACAACGCAAAACAGGTCAGTGGAATGATATTTCCTATAACATACTAACCCCCAAATCCGCCCATTTCTGAAAATTGCAACAATGACCAATCATGTACACTGCCCTTTACACTAAGACTAGCAGAACATGTTCTTTTCTACCTCAGCTGCCTCAGCTTTTCTAGAATGGTGACCTGCTTTAAAGTTGCAAAGTCCATGCTCTGGTTGAAAATTTCAATCTAATGGATTTCATCCTAGCGCATCCTGCTCTTATTGCATAAATTCAAACTTATTAACTGTGTTTCTTACATGTACACAATGTATCTTTTATCAATTTTTTAGTGGAATATCTCACTGGAAAGCTCATAACTTAACATGTATCTAATGCTGCATGTACTAAACTAATAATTCAGTTTGAATATTTATTTTTCGGGGTACCACACCCAAGAAACATGGACACAGAGTATCATTAACCCCTTGAATACGCCCGCCCCTATTTTTCGGCCAGGTGTTTTTTTCGAACCACGGCCGTCATCCGTACTCAAGGGGTTAAAAGGAACCACGTACATGTACGTAGGGCAGCTTTCTTTCTGTGTTACTATGAATCTTTACCTCCTTCGTAGCAATTCTACGGAGTAATTTCAACGTTTTGTTTTTTATGCTACTAAAATATCCACATTCATGCGCCAAAGCGTGTCCAAGGCACAACAGTAGTGTCTCCATACATGTAGCTCTGTGTACAAATATATCAAGCTTTTCTACATGTTCCTTGAGTACGTGTAGGTGTACATGATTTGAACAGCTTTTTGGACCCCCATTATAGCAGCTGATTTCTCCAAAACAATGTTGGGGACTATTTTAAAGAACTAATTTTACATACAATGTATACATGTACATGTACATGTACTACTGTTGTTTTTTCTTAGTGACTGTTTCTTCTACTATGTAAGTACAATGTACATGTATTGTGTACTTAACCCCTTATGTACGGTTGACACAAATATGTGCAGATTGAAAATTGCCACCTGGGGTATTGTGTACGTTATGCTTGGCTGCACAAACCTGTTTCTGTTTCACTTGGCCGCATAACCCGGCCTGGTGCCCCTGCGCCCCCATGAAATACCCGGTAATTACCGGGTTCAAAGGGTTAAACTCTTAAAATACAGACAACAGCCATAGCCGTGGTTTGAAAAAGATCACCTGGCCGGTTATCGTCTATGATACGCACATTCCTGTGCATACTCAATCCATTGTTTGCGTATTGTTTGCATTTACACTTGGAGCAAGTTCGGTTGGGCGACAAGAGTGACTAGACTTAACCATAGTCGATCTAGATGTCACCCGAACGCTGCGCGGTTTGACTAGCTAGTGCAACTGGATCAACCTAGCTCCGCATACTGTCCCCATCCCACTAGAGCTTTCCGAGTTAGAAGGCCCTAACTCGGAAAGGAGCACTGCCTTTTTGAGATTTTATGTTGTTTACATTGTTTATCTTGTGTCAATAAACTTAAGATACTATCAGTTAATCCTTTGTTGACTTAAATATAACTCATATAGATAAGAACTTAACACAGAAACATCTGCAAGAATTCTTAGTTTTATTGTAAAAAAATGCCTCAGTTCAGATTTTCTATCCTGTGTAATACTTAAAAAACTTTGAATCGTGAAAAACGGCCGCTGCAAAGCTGAGAATGATAATAAACTTGAACGAATCAGAGAGGTGATTTGTACGCTGTGAGTAGTACCAGCAAATCCCAGCCTGGAAGTGTTTACTTAAGGATTACAAGCAATTGTTTGGCTAATGGATTACAAAGATAAGAAGCTGGCAAAGGTGTTGATGTGTCAACAACAAAAGGCAGTGGAGTTGCCTGTTTTGGCTCTAGTGGGATGTTTCCCTCATGCCGGACCATGGTTTCTCTAGTCACTCGCGAGTTTACGTCACGGTTTCAAGATGGAGGATCAGTAAACTGGGCAAGTTTTGCAAACGTTTACGATAATTTGTTGGTTTTGTCCATGATAATAACTCTTTGCAATAAGATAATTAATTATTTATTGCACCAAAGTTAAGTACAGAAAATAATAGAAATAAATAATAGAAAATAAAAATGACGTACCAACATTTGCTTCGTTAACAATTACTGCAGACGACATTCTTTACAGTTTGTTGTTGCTACACAAACTAGATTTGACGAAGTTGATCGACTAGATGCGTTCGA
The DNA here is from genome assembly GCA_037893225.1 of Hippasteria phrygiana. NCBI lineage: Eukaryota > Metazoa > Echinodermata > Asteroidea > Valvatida > Goniasteridae > Hippasteria > Hippasteria phrygiana. The sequence continues at coordinate 1,386,828 of JAZGUH010000220.1, read as the reverse complement.
GTGAAAACAGACCACGCATGCGTGATTTGAATCGCAAAATTGACAAAAGGGACTAGATCAGCAGCACCCGAACTTGCTCTTGGCTGCACAAGCCCGTCTTGGCATACATGTACATTGTACCAGCACCCTATCCATAACAGAGTGTCTCTGCTAGCAATGATAGCACAGAACTGGAAACTTTTGGGACGCTGGCGGCAGCAGACATAACGGTACTTTTTGCTAGTTCTGAGCATGTGCACACTTTCACAGACACCCACTGGACACTTGGGCTGAGTCAAATCGAATAATTGAATAATCGAATAATTGAATATTCAAATATTTGACCTTCCATTCAATCAAATGTTTGAATATTCGGTTGTCCGGATGTCCGGATGTACAGAGGCAGACTAATTAACGAAACGCACGAAACTGCTCATTATCATCATTATAACAGATACCCACTTTTGTGACTATTGCCAGCACCAAGGAATGATCTAGTAAAGGTTTAGCACATGTGCAAAAATGCAGAAATACTTTTTGCCCTGGTTAGACAATTTTATTTTCCCGACAAAAAGTAGGAATAGGTACATTCATCATTACGTGTCTGTAACACAGATAGATAGCTTGCTGTCATGCAATTATTTGGACAGGAAAAGTCAAGGATGCAATTTTGTTATAAAAATTTGAACTTTTTCCCTTCTTATATTCCTTTACATTTCACCTTCGAATATTCAAACTCAAAACGGAGCATATGTTTATCAGTAAACTTATGTGAATTCAATTTTTTCAGTCACAAAAAAAGTGCACATGCATCTAACCTAAAGCCTTAAAACCCTCCTATGATTATAACTACATGTATCACAGCCTATCAAAAACTCTACACACCAACTCTCACAGTTTGTGTGTGTTTTAACCCGTCACTCGATAGGTTTTGATATATCGGGTAGCTGGCTCCATTTTGGCTTTGAGAACAGGAGGGCTAATAAGGATTGTGATCATCAGCAGTTCCATCTTCTTTTCAATGCACATATCAATGGTTAAGTATTCATCGGAAGGTGTCTCAATGGACTGCAAATTTGAAAGTGATCACCTCTATCAAAGGGCTGACATTTCAATGCGTTTGGATGACAATGGACTCGTCTCATCACTCTATGATAGAGTGATGCTGCAATCGTAGATGACATTTAGTGTAGTATTGGGGAAATCACACCATTTGAAATTTAACTGGCTAGCAAAGTTTAACATTTTGTGGCATGGTTTAACGACATAAGCGCAAAGTAGCACAATGGCATATTTTTTTTTACTGGGAAATTAATTTTGGGGTTTTAACATTTTTACATCCAAAAAACATTTTCTGCAATATCCCAAAGTTTTACAGTCCAAATTTAATTGAAAAATATTATTTTGGGGTGATTCTATATTTGCACTGAGAATGTAATTTTCATACAATGTAGGTCACTGGCTCTGAGCTTTATTTTCTCAAAACAGGAGTTCGTGGCTCTAGCAACCTCCCACTTCTGCCAGTCTTCTTTTGTTCACTTTGAAAATTCATTCAAAATGACCCAGTCAGTTTCCCTTGTGGTTTATTTGATGATATAAGTTTAAAGAGTCGTATCCTCATTGAGTGATCCCCACAATCTCACTTCCCAGGTTGTATCTTAAAGTTGGGGCGTGATCCCTGGCTACACAGCGTTATGGGTTTATGACTTCTGACTAGTCCCCTCCCCTCCTCCCTCCCTCCCTCCCCCCTCAGTTGCGAGCACCGGTGCAAGTTTTTTTTAATCACATTGAAAATTCATTTAGAAAATTACCTGGTCAGTTTCCCCTGTGGTATGTTTGATGAATTAATCTCCTTATTAAAGTGACAGCATGGGTTAGAAATGAGCTCAAGCAACACACAATACATCAAATTGAAAGCTTACAACTTGTACTCTCAGGTAATACCATAATCTGAATTTTGGAAATTTGCAACTTTCCACCCATTTTGTGGTGCCAGGTCTCATTACAATGTATTGTGACTGAATTCCTTTATAAACATACATACAATGTACATGTACATGACATGTCACAGCACTAGAGTTAAATGTATGATACAACATTGGTAGAGCTCACAAAAAGTTACAGGCAGTGTTCATGCTTTGTGTGATTCAACATCTACTATGCAATAAAAAACAGAAAGATTTTACTTTAACCCTAACGTCCTAGGCATTACTTTGGTATAAAGAACTGAGTAAGTACAGAATACTATTTTGTAGCACTGAGTCTCTCTGTGACTGATGAATGGGTGGGTAATGACAGTAGTCTAGATACTGGCAACTACAAAATACTACTTCTACATTGCTGTACATGTATGTAATACAGTTAAGTTACTGGGTAAATTATAATGTGTCATTTGCGCCAAAGACAAAAACTGTTCAGTGTTCTTCAGACAAGTACGGTAATCGTTTCTTTGTGGTTTTGGAAGTATTGTTTGACATTTTGTCCACTCTGATTTTCTGAAATGAATGAAATATTGTTGCAGACGGTTTTCAGGTTTGTCAAAAATCAAAACCGGACGTGATCGGTTTAATTATAAAACCGGGAAAAAAAACGGTTTACCGGTAAACCGCACAAGCTTAGGTGCACCCCTCACGTACGCGTCCGAACTTTACAATTTATTTGCTTGTTCCTATTAGATTGAGCACTGTTTTAAATATTTGCTAGCATTTTTACGAAGTTTTGTTATTCTGTTTCTGTTTTACACTTTTCTACTGGTTTTCTATACTTTTGCCAAACCTCAGGCTTGAATTGTATCCCAGCCCCGGATCCCAGCATCTTTTTTCAAGCGCTTTGTCACAAAAAAATTAAGAATTTACAGTTCGTGTGCAACCCTGTTTACTGTTTGAATAATAAAGATTACGTGATTTTCAAAAATTGCACTCCATCTATAATGCGCAAATTTTTAATTTACGCAAGCAAACTCAATTTTTGTGTTAAAAATTGTGCAGCGCGCATTTTTTTTAAAAAGTTAAATCTTTTCCTGGGATTAATTAATCAAGACAAGTGCTACAGAAATACCTGCTTCACTTTCAGCCTACCTAATAAACTTTTATGGACAGTAGACAAACAGAATGAATATTTCTACTTTCCAAATCAGTGGTTTTTCTTTCCAAAAATAAACATTCTCGCGGTCGGCATGACGTCACATCTTCCCCTTCGTCTATTAATTTGTACACGGCGCGCGATTTTGCTTTTATCTTCGCACTGCATAGCAACCCATTGATCTCTGCACAAAGTTCAAGCGAAGTTCCCGGATGTCCGACCGCGAGAATATTGTAAACACATATAAACACATTTGCTTTGATTTAGGAGCCCACTCAAAGGAGTTCGTGCCTAGACTAGTCAGTGTATGGTACCAAGACGGGGACGTTCAGAATAACATATTAAAAAGTGATCGTCGGTATGGTCGCTGCCCGACCACCAGCGCAAGACTTTACACAAATAAACCTTTTCGACACTCTCAATGCATTGTGGGTTTAGAGGCCAAACAAACCATGTAATTTATACACAAACCTATGGCACTGTGAACCAGTCCAAATATTAATTGATTTTATGCTAAATATCTGTCATGAGTTGAGCGATACCCTTTTCACATATCTTTGCATGGAACATAAGGAAACTAATAACCTGAAAAATCAATTTTAAATTGCTATAAAAATAAAGGAAATATTGGGGAATCCCTCTCAGGGTACCAGTTACTGATAAATGCAAATTTCTGGAATTAGAAGTAGAACAGCTAATGATGTCACATTATTAGCCAATCACAAAGGCAATCAGAAGAGGATTTTTGCAAGCATGACAACAAACATGTGACCAATGCGACCAATCACGTCCGTTCTAATGTGCTTGCTCTTCTAATGCTAGTTGGGGCTGATGCAGTTCCCATGATGCTTTGAGAATGTCGAAAAGGTTTATTAGTGATTACAGCCTAGCTTGAAAATTCCAGCTCTAGGCTCATGACATGTGAGATTCGCCATTTAGAGCTGGAAGGACTTCCATAGGGTTCGCAAGGGTCGGTTTTGATATTGCCGATATCTTCCGTTTCCCTGAATATATCAACCAAACACTCACCCTGCCGGCAGAGTAGTAATTCATGCAGCTTGTCATCCCCTCAAAATGAGAATATGCTCAAGTTAAACCCGAAAAAAATGAATTTTTCGTGCAACTTCAGTGCGCCTCGGGGATCGATATACAACGGCTGTTTGCTGATCGCTGTCAGTATTTAAGCAAACAGCCGTTAGATATCGAGCCCCGAGGCGCGCGCAGTGCTGCTGGCCGATAATCGATCGGAAAACATCGTTCATGTTCAAAAATCAGCTCCATTACTTTGTACACAGCTGGTTTGTGCATGCACCGAAGTTGCACAAAAAATTCATTTATTTTTTTGGGTTTAACTTGATCATATTCTTATTTTGAGGGGATGACAAGCTGCATGAATTACTACTCTGCCGGCAAGGTGAGTGTTTGGTTGATATATTCAGGGAAACAGAAAGATATCGGCAATTATAAAAACCGACCCTTGCGAACCCTAGTCCGAGTAACTTGGACCCTTTATCGCCTTTTTTAACATTTGGACATGATCTGGTGATAGTAGGGTCCAAGGCAGCATTTGACGATTTTCTATTTATTAATTCAATACGTCTAAAATCCAAAAAAAAAAAATCAGATTCAACCTTACAACGGCCACCAGGAAAGGCTACTAAGACCTGGGGGTTAGAGCAATTGCTTCAATAACTCCAACCCCTAAAGCGCATGTGCGTTGCTTTGTTGCTAGCCTTGGTCAAGTGCAAGCAACCGCACTGAATGCCACCGTCTTAAAATTCCCAGTGTACAATGCACGTGTAAGTGCAACGCGAAGCGAAATGCGCCTTGAGAAAAGGCAAACAAGTGCAGCGCATGCGTTGTACAATGCACATGTACAATGTCAGTCGTGATTAAATCTTGTGTGATTGAGTACGTACACAAGAAGCTCGAAGACACGTACATCTGGTCAAACCACGCTGCTACTAAAATCGGAACTAAATCCGTAATTTCGCACGGAACAGCGCGAACACAGGTACGTAAAACAAATAATGAAAACTAAATGAAATAAATTTTAGCGAATCTGCTGGTAAAAAGAAAGTATCGCCGATTTTTAAAAGGCAAATAGGGGTTCCGAAAAAAATCGCCGATTTTAAAAACAATATCGGCGATATCTCAATTTTTCGATTTTAAAAATCATGTAGCAGATTTCGATTTTTGGGCGGCGAATATCGCATTATCACGATTTTATCGCCGTATCGCCCAGCCCTATATTGAATAGAAAATCGTCAAACGCTGCCTTGGACCCTACTATCGCCAGATCATGTCCAAATGTTTAAAAAGGCGATAAAAGGTCCAAGTTACACGGACTATGCGAACCCTATGCTTATGGAAGTCCTTCCAGCTCTAAATGGCGAATCTCACATGTCATGAGCTACCCCTAGAACTATTGGGTTCCCGACAGGAACCCCATAGAAAGAAGCCTATATTTTCCATAGGCTAGTACAGCAAGAATAAGAAATTCATTCCCATGCACTCACGTTTGACATGTGCGCGCGGAAAGCACTGCACAGTTTTCCCCAAAAATCCCACTCAGCCTCATTTACATCCTCACCTTGTGTGCGGCAAGCAAAAGATCGCCTGACGCGGTTCCAATTTTCGAAAAAAGGTGACAACATGCACGATGCGACTGTTGCCGGCCGGCCAGGTCATGTGCGCGGGTCGGACCAGACAAGCTCATGGTTATTCATGTCAAAAATCTGAAGTACGGCATGCACTGCCGTCGTGTCCGTTACCGTCCGCATCGCGCGCATCGATCACTACGTACACGTACAAGTTATGTACATGTACATGTTTCCAGGACATACGCACTAGTGATCGATGCGCGCGATGCGGACGGTAACAGACACGACGGCAGTGCAGTGCAGTGCATGTTTTTGTGCGCACATGTCAAACGTGAGTGCATGGAAATGAATTTCTTATTCTTGCTGTACTAGCCTATGGAAAAAATAGGCTTCTTTCTATGGGGTTCCTGTCGGGAACCCCAATATTCTAGCAATTTAGGGGTAGTCATGAGCCTAGACAGTCAGAGCTAGTCCGAGCATGGAGGAACTTGGACCCTTTATCGCCTTTTTTAACATTTGGACATGATCTGGCGATAGTAGGGTCCAAGGCAAGAGTGCGATAGAGAATGGCTTCTAATTCAATCCAAACAAAAAATTCAAAATTCAAACGCCACCATCTGAACAAGTGGAGTTCTATGATCAGATGAATGTACCAAGGTTTACTTAACATTCAAATAAAAAGTGAAATTTTACCGTTTGATTCCCAGAGACCCCCGCACTGCGGGAGTCTCTGGGAATTAAACGGTAACGCGGGGGTCTCTGGGAATTAAACGGTAAAATTTCACTTTTTGGATTGAATTAGAAGCCATTCTCTATCGCACACTTGCCTTGGACCCTATCGCCAGATCATGTCCCTACGCGTGGTCAAGCCATTCTCGATAAAATTTTAACGAACTTGAAAGATCTGTATTACGAGCCGCTCATATCATCACCGATTGGACTGAGCGACCATAATACCGTTACGTGGCAACCCCTGAACACCATGAAAACGACTAACGTCAGCCATAAACGAGTTGTTCGCCCAATTAAAGACTCGGACCAACGAGCCTTTGGTCAATGGATCACAAACTACAATTCGGATGGTGTTGAAGCTGCTGCCACCACAGAAATCAAAACTTCCGTTTTCTACGCAGTCCTGAACAAGGCCATTGATCATTTTTTCCCGACCAAGGTTATCTCTTCGCATCGAAATGATAAACCTTGGATAACTCCAGAACTGAAATCCCTTATCATCAAAAGACAAAAGGCTTTCTCCAGCGGTAAACTGTTGTTATGGCGTATGCTCCGAAACAAAACCATTAGACTTATTAAACATGCTAAACGGGTGTTTTATAATTCCAGTGTTGGTAAATTAAAAAAACTTAACCCACGACAATGGCATCAACATATCAAGAAACTTACTGGTCACAACTGCAAGAGGAGCTACACTTTACCTGGACCTTCAACAGAGGCTATTGCAAATAACATCAATCATCAATTTATATCAGCAGCTCATGATATCCCAAAGCTTGATCTCAGCTGTTTACCTGCCTACCTTCCAATGACATCATCACCACCCTCGGTGTCTCCACAGGACGTTTTCAAGAAACTCAATAAATTAAACATCAACAAGCATGACAAGAGTGGTGGACCAGACCTTTTCCCACCACGTGTGATAAGGGAATTTTCTTATGAACTGAGCTTCCCTCTCTGCCAAATAATCAACTGTTCGCTGCAGGAGGGTATTGTACCAGACATTTGGAAAAAGGCCTTTGTTATACCTGTCCCTAAGTGCAATCCCCCTAGTATTGACAATCTGCATCCTATTTCGCTCACATGTCTGTTCTCGAAGGTTTTTGAGGATTTTGTTGTAAAGTGGTTAATGGATGATATCAAAAATTCCATTGACCCTTATCAATTTGGGTCCCTTAAAGGACTCTCTACAACTCATTGTTTGGTCAAATTGTTGGATAATATTTTTAAGGGAACCGATAGACCCCAACATTCTGCTGTGTTAGTAGCTACTGATTTTTCAAAAGCTTTTGACAGGGTTAACCATCAGATTGTTGTTGAAAAGTTTCTTAACCTTGGTGTTCGTACTTCAATTATTCCATGGGTATGTAGTTTTCTATCCAACAGAAGCCAAGCTGTTCGATATAATGGTAGTATTTCCAGCTGGGAATTAACCAATGCTGGGGTCCCCCAAGGTACTAAATTAGGGCCGGTGGCTTTTTTAGCAATGATAAATGACTTTGTTTCTGGCTCCTCTGAGGTTTCCCACTACAAATATGTAGACGATATGTCGTTGGTTCAAACATATCGTAATAATGACCAAACAAGTTCAATGCAACAGCAGCTTGATTGTTTGCATTCTTGGTCATTAAAAAATCATATGAGACTCAATCCCAAAAAATGTCAGGTCATGATTTCTTGCTTCCAAAGACACCAACCTGTTAGGCCCATTTTTCAAATCGGTAATAATGTCATCAATCAAACAAACTGTGTTAAGCTTTTGGGCATTCATATACAAGAAAACCTTAAATGGGATTCTCAGGTTGATTACATGTGTAAAGCCTTTAACAAAAAACTGTACTTTTTACGTCAACTTAAACGATGTAACATTCCTGTTAATGACTTGAGAACAGTGTATTTGCAATATGTTCGACCAACTCTTGAATACGCCTCACCAGCCTGGTTTTGTGGTCTTACTAAATTCCAAAGAGAGTGCCTGGAGAAAATGCAACGAAAGGCATTCCGTATCATGCTTACTTGGGATTTTTGTAAATTTAAACCTTATGCAGATATTTGTGAGGTGCTTAGCATTCCGCCCCTCACTGAAAGACTTGAACAGCTTTCTTTGAATTTTGGTAATTCGCTTCTGTCGTCAACCAAGCATAGAGAGTGGCTGCCTCCTGCAAGGAACAATAACCTTAGGAATTCCGACTCTCTGTCTACCATCAGGTGCAGAACTAACCGATACAGGTCTAGCTCCATTCCCTACCTAACCAGCATTTTGAACATGTAAAGTGATTTAATAGGCCTCCAATCTTTGACCATGTAACATTTCTGTTTGTTGTCCTTTGTGGGTGGGTGTGGTTGTTAACACTTTTATTCTCTGTATGGTTAGTTTGTTTTCTGATTTTCTCTTCCTGTTTGTCTGTGTGTTTTTGCAGTGTTGTCTTGTCCTTGTTTGTTTGTTTGTTTGTTGTTCTTTGTATGTGTTTTTTTGGTTGTCTGTTTGTCTGTTGGGCTGTCTGTCTGTCTGTCGGGCTGTCTGTCTGTTTGTCTGTCTGTTTGTTTGTCTGTTGCTTTTAAATTTGTAATGCTCCTATTGTATAAATATTTTGTTTTACTTTTATATTTCTATTGTAAATCTGTATTTTAATTCAGCCTGCCGGCTGCGACGAGCAGATTTGAATAAACCAGTAATAATAATAATAATAATAATAATGTCCAAATGTTTAAAAAGGCGATAAGGGTCCAACTCCAAGTTACTCGGACCATGGAGGTATTAATACCTCCATGCTCGGACTAAGACAGAGCTGGAATTTCAAGCTAATTACACTACAGCCTATCATCAATTTATACCATTAATAAGTTACAAGAATTATCGACTTACCGAGTAAATTGATTTCTTGAGCTGTATGTATTTCCTTTGATCTCAATCAAAATGGTGAAAATTCGCAAGGTACAGTATACCATTAATCAAATGACATTATCTACGCATCGGTACCGCACAAATCCAAAACAACCTCAGCAAACCAAAATCACAAAATCATTAGCGCAGAAGTAGTCTGGCTCCCTACTCAAAGCTATCTGTTTAGTGCTGAGCAATCTCAAGGGGATCATACGTTGTTCAGAACGCTTTTCACTGGTCGTCATTTACAGAGCACTTCAGGAATACATTTTACCACTGGAAACCAGTGAAAACTCCAAAGAAAAATTGTAGACAGTTGGTGGCGCCTTTCATGTTTAACAGTGACCACAGACATGTGACAGTATACAAATAATGAATGTTTATGAGTGTGATGGTAAGAATAATTTCATAAGGTGACAGATTGAATGTTCCATTCCACGAGGCGAAGCCGAGTGGAATGGGACATTCTATCTGTCACCGAATGAAATTATTCTTACCATTGCACGAATGTGAACATTCATTATTTGTTTTATACAACGCCTGAATAAACTCCGACAGATTGCATGCATGGATTTCTTGGTGTAACCATGGAAAAATACATGCCGTTTACCTTCTCAGTCCCGCATAAAACGGCGACAAAAATGTTTCGAGTCAGTTAAAGTTTCAATTGTTGTTCCTGCGTGTCTTGCAAATTCATCTAATCGTTTCACTGCATATTTGATTTGTCTCTTTGTATTTTGAGCGTCAGCATCGCCTACGAGTTACAATATTTTGTCGTCTGTTATTAGGAGAACAAACCGCGGCAGTTCGGGAAAATCGGCCGCCACGTTGTGTGAATGGCAGCCCTGTTGTACTAGCGCCACCATAGTGACCGTGAAATTAGGGAAGTTCTTTTGGTTCTATCAATGCGCGCGCACCGTTTGATAGAACCATGTGATAGAACGTACGTTTTGGGCGGTGCGGGTTCGCGTCGTGTGATGGGTCGAATAATTCAATGCACGTGATCGACTCTCAACCAATCGGATGGCTGGGATTTATTCAGGTGTTGTATAATGAGCAATTCGATCAAGGACTATACAGGAATTCGCCGACGCCATTTTTACAGTGGTGCCGCGCTCGCGTGCAGGTTGCGCGCGTTCTTTAATTTCAGTCGCGCGCGCATTTTGGCAAGCTGTAAACACCCTGTTGGTCGAAGCTGCATCGAGCGCGTGCGTAAAATACGCACGCGAGCGTGATGCCACCGCAGTAAATGCTTCTAATTTTGGTCGCCGGATTCGTCTACTAGTACATAGTTAACCATAGTTCGACTAACTCTGATCGAACGCATGCTAGTCGACGATGGTTGAACTAGTCTAGTCGACGATTCGCGACCAGCCTACCGAGGTTGGTCGTATCGCTGGTTACCAATAGCCGTTTTAATAGCACAGTGCAGAGAGGACCAATTATCAGAAAAATGGCGAAAAAACGTTAATATATTGAGCAGCAGTGAACGATCATTTTTTTTGTTACTTTGTCTTTCTTTGAACATGTTGAAATAATGCACACGTTACCACTTGTGACATAATTGTTGATATACTGAGTAAATATATCGTCCGTCTCGCTTTCATCTATAAACGTCCAAAAACGTAAACAAACTCGCCACCGCCATTTTCTCATGGTCGCGGTGACATGACAATAGTTCGACTAGAGTCGTTCGCACTTCAACTTCAGTGCCCATGCGCTACGTACGTCACGAACCAACAACTAGTTAAGCATTGGTCATTGATCGAACTTGCTCAGTAGTACAGTGACCAAAGATTGCATAGCGCCGCGTACGCAATTTAATTAAGATGGTGAAATCACCATTAGCCTTTTAGAGGTATGGCGGACACAATATGAGGGCGCTATTTTATTTGGGTATAAATACACAGGTTTTACCCAAATCTAATAGCGCCCTCCTATTGTGTCCGCCATTCCTCTAAAAGGCTAATAGACTTCTTCGCAAATATAAATACTGCCTGGTTGAGACGTACGTCACAATGGTTAAAAGGGATTGTGGGAAGGAATGAGACTGCTATTTCCTTCCCACCACGCCTTTTTGGTCGATTTTGCCTGGTACCCAATATATTTATTGTACAGGTTACCATTGAAAATCGACTTGTGGTTGACAAATAGTCGCCACTCGAACTTATTAAGTGCTCCGCGGTATTTGCGAAGTTGTCTATGGGCGGGCGGCAGAGGCCGCCATTTGAGCAAGCAAAATTATTGGTTGAAAGTTTTCCGCGCTGTACGTGTATCGTCAGCCTGGCGTACATGTGTACTCACTGCTCGGCGGTTCACTGCCAAAATCGGCAGAAAAACTGCCCGGAGTTGTCGTTTTTCCGATTTCCTAAGAATAAAGAAAGGTAAATATACCCTCTGCCGATAGGGCTGTTGTCGTTGGCGATTTTTCTTGTCGAAATGTCGGCAAAATAAAACTCCGACGTCGACAAATTGTCGACAAAAGCAAGTTGCGAGTCGGGCAAATAAATCATGCATATACTACAGGTAAAACTTTTTGTTTATATTGAGGACGTGAAGTCCGATTTCTTACCTTTCTTCTATACTGTAATAATTGTTGAATATAAAACTAAATTCCTGGTCATTTCGACGTTCATAGTACAAACATTGCAAGCCCCGATCCTGTTATCCCCGATCTAATAACTTACTAGTCAGTTAACGTTCTGAGCAGAGTGATTCTGGACTGGCAAACATGATTGAGAAATCTTCGGATTGTTCCAAAAATGTGATCTGGAATATCAGACGTTATCTCTTCCAATTTCAGTCCTAGATGTTCAGCACGATGTAACTGATCAACGGCCAGAGCTTTCAATGGCACGACGACAATAATCAGCGCTTTCTCCTGTTTGCATTTGGTTACTTCGTTCATGGAGGTAGGAAACACCTCCATGCTTCGTTCAAGAAATCTAAGACCAATGGAGCAGCTTGAAAAATTTCACTCTTGCCAAATCCCGTTGGTAAAATAACAAACAAATCATGGCCACGTACAAATTTATTTATTTATTTATTTATTTATTACATTTCTTTACCCAGGGTATGCCCAAACAGTTTAAAACTGGTTTCCATTGGGGCCCTGCATATTATTAGTTAAAACTGAATATTTACACATTCATACAAAATATTTAAACAAATACAATAATGTTTACACAAATAAATCAATTTTCTGTTAACTTTTCAACTCTCCAGAAGCCTATTCCTGATATACGGGATGGGCGAAAAACCCGCGAAAAAAACCTTCAAGGGTGAAAAACAAGGGGAAATTCCCATCCGGCTCCAAAGTATTTTGGCAACCAAGTTTATAACTCCGCAGATCAGCGTAAATGACAGAAATATCACTGATAGATGGCTTTACGTAGCTCCGATTTAAATGTACTTAAGGAGTTTATGGTTCTCATTTGTTCAGGCAGATTATTCCATATACTGGCACCACTCACAGCGAAACTTGTCACGTAGCATTCCTTTTTGGCGAAAGGAACTTTCAGTGCCATTTGGGTCGATTGTCGTGTTTCACGAATCACTGTAAGTGGTGTGAACAGATTTGTCATGTACAAAGGAGTCATTTTGTTAAGGCTTTTGAAAACAAAGATAGCCTTTTTGGACTGAACTCTTTCTTTAAAAGGAATCCAATTTAGTCTGGCAAACATATCAGCTGAGGGGGTGAGGGAGGTAAATTTAAGGATTATCCGTGCGGCTCTTTTTAGACATTTGTTGAGGGTATTGTCGTGAGATATGTACCTTCCTCCCCACACCGTACAGCAATACTCTAAAGATGGCATAACTAAACTTACAAAGAGAGTGTGCAGGCTGCTTTGGGGAACGTAATCACGAATTCTGTTTAACACACCCAATTTAGACGAAACAGTCTTCCTTACGTATTCAACATGTGTACCCCAACTTAATGTTTCATCAACAACTACACCCAAGCATTTACAAGATTTCACTTTTTCGATAACCTTATCAGCAATGCACACGTTCAGGTCGACGTTAGATATTTTCTGCCTTGAACCAATAAGCATACATTTGGTTGTGTTGGCATTTAATGCTAGTTTGTTTCTTAGGCACCAGTTGTGAATACCAGCAAGAGCTACATTTAAGTTCCTTTCTATTTCGTTAATACTAGAGGAGCTACACGTTAACGTGGAGTCATCTGCATACATAAATATATTGCAATTTTGGGGTATACAAGATGGAAAATCACTACTATAAACAATGAATAAAAGTGGACCTAAGATCGACCCTTGTGGAACGCCTATGTCTATGGGCAAGACCTTCGATATTGTGCCCTTAATATTTACAGACTGACTACGACCGCCTATAATAGGTACGACTTAAACCAACAAATTACAGAAGATGACATATTCAGCTTCTTCAATTTGCCTAGTAGGATTACATGATCCACACAATCAAAAGCTTTACTGAGATATATGAACACGCTACCTGTAACTTCACCTTGCTCCATAGCTTCAAAACACTTGTTTGTTAAATCGTGTAGAGTGCTTTCAGTTGAGTGCAAGGGTCTAAATCCTGATTGGCAACTAGGTATCAAATTGTTATCATCGAGGTAGCTATATACTGCCGAGTGCACCCATCTTTCTAGAATCTTAGAGATAATTGGCAGTATAGAAATAGGCCGATAATTACATGTACTACATTTATCTCCTCCCTTGTGAATTGGTGTTACCAAGGCGTGTTTCCAATCTTTAGGGTATTGCTCGCACCTTATGGAGAGCTTAAAAATATAAGTTAAAGATTTAGTAATATAAGGGGAAGCAATTTTAATCATTTTAACACTGATGCCATCCGGACCTGTTGCTTTCCCAACCGACATGGATGATATTTGCTTTTGAACGAACTCTTCTGTAATATTAGGTACAGTGCATTCTTCAAGTTCATCCAGAGAATCAACGATAGAGGCGTAGGTATCATTGTTTTCAAGTTCGCCCGATGGGCAATTTCTAGCTGTACGTTTTCCTATTGTAGAAAAGTGTTCATTTAATGTATCAGCAATGTCAGTGGGATCGTCAATATTTTCTCCATTTGGGGAAGTGATAGAATTTGGAGCAATTTTCTGTTTCTTAGGAAGTACCTCCTTTAGCTTTTTCCATAGCATAGATGAATTGCTTTTATTTTCTTCTATGGCTGATGTATAGTATTCACTCTTCTTAGTGCGGATTTTATTAGTTACATTGTTCCGCAGCTTTTTGTAAGAGTCCCAATCGATCTGTGAGCCTGAGCGTTTTGCGATTTTGTGTGCACGATCCCGCCGTCTCATAAGTTTAAGAATTTCGCAATCGAGCCAAGGTAAAGAGGCACCCCGAATACGTTTAGTTTTGATTGGTGCATGAAAGTTAATAATACTCATAAATATGGAGTGCCATTTGCACCACGCTTCATCAACATCATAAGAGTCTAGTACATCTTGCCATGGTGCATTAAGGAGGTCGTCTTTAAATGCATCATTGTCTATATTTGTAAGACATCGAAAATTTATTGAGCGACCTTTAATTTTTGGTGTTTTCCAACTATGTTGACCATAAACAAGATAATGGTCACTGATTAGGACTGGTAATACACCACATTCCTTTATTAGCTCTGGATGGGAGCTGAAAATGAGATCGATTATTGTTTGAGTGGACTCAGTGACCCGTGTTGAGTCATGTATGAGTTGCGCCAATTGGAATAAACCAAAACAAGAAATAATTGGGTTTGAGTTCATACTATCATCGTCAACTGAAACATCATAATTAAAGTCCCCAGTTGCAATAATTTCTTTACATTCACAGGAGGCCTTATTAATAATATCACTTAGTTTATCGATGAATTCAACAGAGCTTGAAGGTGGCCTATAAATAGAACTAATAAGCACAGGCTGTCTTTGTTTACACTTAATTTCAACCCATATGCACTCGACATCATCTGTTTCAAGATCCTGACGACGAGTGAAAGTTAAATTGTTTCGTATGTACATGGCAACCCCACCACCATGTTGGTTCCTGTCTTTTCTGACAATGGAAAAATTTGGTAATGTGATTTCATCGTCGGAGATTGAGGCATTGCAGAAAGTTTCATTTAGACAGATGATATCGAATGGATTTGTAGACATTAAAATTTTAAATTGGTCAAATTTGTTTATTAAACTTCTCACATTAAGATGGGCGAATGAGAATCCTCCGGAGCTTCGGTTGTAGATAACGCCATCTGTTAAGTCTATCGTAGATTTTTGCCTTGTGGATTGAGCAGCTCTCTGACCGTTTTTAGGTATTGGTTCCATTCCTGGCCTCGATAGTGTGTCTGGGTTAGTGGCTGACGGAGATGGGTTGGATGCTGTTTTTGATACGGGTGTGGGTAGTACTGATTTGCCATTTGAAAACCCGTCGGGACATCACGATTCGCTGCAGCCCGCTCCTTCACGACATCAGAGTACAAGGTCTTGCCGAACGGGGTCCTCTGGTGTGTGATGCGGCTAGCAGTGGTCTTATGTGGTCCTGCGACGTGTTGGATAATGTTCATGGCAAGTAGACGCACTCCTGTCGAGTTGAGGTGCACGCCATCCGACACAAGGTGATTTGGGTTTATGTTTCCATTGTCAATGAAGCCCCAGTTATTTTGTCTTGCTATTGACCTAAGCAGATTATTAGAGTCATCTACCTTCTTGCGTTTTGGCACGGTTTGGTTTTTGCGATGTATAATCGACGAGATTGTTACTGATCTTGGTTGTAGTGATTCACCAAGGGAAGTGATCTTTGCAGCAATAGTCTCTGGGTTGTCAGAAGTATTATTGGTCCCAACATGAAGGATTACTCCAGAGACGTCGTGCTTGACCGACAGCTGTATGGCGTTAGGAGCAAGATCTTCGATTTTTGCTCCACGCATGGTATGGCACATCACTTTCTTTTGCCTGCTCAATCTCCTGGGTTGTAGCCGTTTGATCATTGAGTCACCGATTATTAGGATATCTGCATGGTTGTGTTCGCTAGGTGTGGGTGGCCGATTTTTCATGGTAGGTGTCGGTTTCTGCTTTGTAGTGGTCAGTTTCTTGTGCTTTTCCCGGTATTGTTCGAGCTGCTCTTAAAAAGAGGCCTTGCTTTTTGAGGGACAGGCCGGGCTTGTTTGGGGGAGTACAGGACCCATGTTCCTTGCCGGGCTGGACTTTGGGCTGCATGGCTTCGTAGTAAGAGTCAATCAGGAACTCGGCTTCGCTCCGGGAATCATTAAAGCTGTTTTCGATGTTGGCCGGATCGACATCCTCCGTCGCCAATGCAGCAAAGCGGTTGCTGGTTGATACCGCTGGACTGAAATGATGAATGGCACTGTGATCTGATGACCTTTCAGCTTTCCAAAGCCCAGTTTGTTTGCTGTAAAATCGATCGCTTGGTATGGTCCACGCGGTCAGACATTTTCCCCAACAAACAACGAATGGCTTAAAGGGACACATTGCCTTCAAATGTCATGAAATTTTGCTTTTTGGAAATGTTCCTTATCTTTTATAAGAGTTGTTCATGCAAAAAAACATGTATAATGTGTTGTAATTAGTGAGTAGTGATTACAAAACAAAAAATTGGCCTCTGATCCCTGACATCTGACCCGCGAAACATAGACTTATTTCTAGTAGTAAATACCACCGTCTAAATAATGCGCAAAATACGCATATGCTGCCTGATATGGGGAGGCTTTTTTTCACTCCGTATATTTTAGAGTCTTTAGGCTGGCGCCGCAGCCAGTGGCCTTGTAAACCTATCAGATGATCGCCAGTTACCATTCTCTACCTCGCGACACATATCGCCAGCTAGTGCTGCGCGCCGTGCCACAGTACATCAAAATGGATCAACAGAACGTACTTCAACCAGATGCGACTTGAAATACGACTGGTGAACACGGTCCGCCATTTTGTGGAGTCAAAAATTTGGTTCTACAAAATGGCGGACCGTTATTTGTCACGAAAATAAACAAAAACCACGCAATTTGAAGGGATAAGTTATGTGAATCTTTATATTCTACTTTTAAAAAAGCTTCCCAATCATATCCATTTCAGTTTTATAGCCCAAATCGCAAAATCCAAAGCAATGTGTCCCTTTAATACTGCGCTGCACGTATACGTACGTACACGTAAACCCGACGTGAGTACAGAAACTAGACTAGTGAGTGTTGGCTATTTACATGCGATAATGCAGCTACGTCACACGCGCATGCAAATGCGCCACACAGTTCTGCTCGCGATTTCGCGAGCAGAACTTGCGAAATTCCCTAGACGGTCTTAGCAATTTGTGTGTGTAGCGAGAGGGCGCTGTCAGCCGGCTGTGCGCTCCACCGCTAAGAACGTCTTGGAACCTAGACTATGATTGCAGCAGCAGAGTGCGCGTCATACATTTCCCTTTGAGACGGCATGCAAAATCAATAATATGCAGTTTCATGCAAATAGTACCTCCATACACCGACCAATAAACAGTGCCCCTTGACGTGTTGACAAATCACGGCCACGATTATGTTCTGACACAAGTCCGGCATGCTTGACGGACGTCAGGCGCGCGGCTATGATTGGTCAATGCGTTAAGGGCGGCGCCTATTTATAGGTCTACAGTTCTCCGACGAGTTCGTCTCGAGTGAATTCATTTACGACTACGTGTGTCGAAATAATAAAGCTGGTCAAGGTCCTACGGGACGACACGACACAAGCCAGACAAGGCGAGACAAATCGGTCTTAAAGGCAGTATACATGATTGGTCATTGTTGCAATTTTCAGAAATGGGGTTAGTATTTTATAGGAAATATCGTTCCACTGACCTGTTCAAAGTTTTGCGTTGTTGGATTGCGAAAAAAACGAGAGAAAAACGGCGCTCGTTTTCAACCGTCGGGCGGATGATAGCCTTTAGTCAAGGCGCGCGTGGCTATCTGGGCGCGTGACGCGCCCCAGATATGCCATGACGCCATCATGTCTAGGGCGCGCTACTCGTCCGGGTAGCCGCACGCGCCTTGACTAACGCCTACAGGGCAGTTTTCCCAACGATTTCCAGCTGGAAATCGTTGGAAAACGATATATATTTCCACTTTCCTTGACAACGACAGCACACCTGGTGCCATCATTTCACAGGATGATTGAGACTACTATTAACTTAGTCTAGTATTGTATTTCGTAATAATTAAGTAAACAAAAATTGGATGATTACCAATCGTGTACACTACGATTAACGGGAGAAGTCAAGCTTACCAAGCGTCCCCCTTGCCGCGTTGACCGTGATTCGACAAAAGTCCTGCAGACTTGACGTGTTGCGCGTGACTGACGTGTTGCGCGCAGCAGTGATTGGTCGCTGCGTCAAGGGAGAGACTTCATGGACATATCTATTGTCACGTTTAGCTTTTTTGGCCAGGTCACATCTAATCTCTGCTTTCATTGTGTAATTCCTTTGCATTCCGTGAGAAAGCTGATTCATAGCTGATCATTCGTAAAATAATATAGAAATCTTGAAACTGATTATCCCCATTGATAAAAATTGCACATTAAGCCGTAAAAAACGAATACTTTCTCTAATAATTATGTTTTCAAATCGCGTGAACGTGGATGTTGAGCTCATACGTTCAGCCAATTAGCAGCATTGTTACAAGAGTACGATGAGCCGTAAAAGCAATTGACCAATCGCGATCGCCGTATTATGTGGTTGAAGACCAAGATGGCGGCGCACGTGGATAACACTGCCACGGCGAATGTTGCCGTCTGTCTGTCTGTAACTGTCTGTCTGTAACTGTCTGTCTGTAACTGTCTGTCTGTAACTGTCTGTCTGTAACTGTCTGTCTGTAACTGTCTGTCTGTAACTGTCTGTCTGTAACTGTCTGTCTGTAACTGTCTGTCTGTAACTGTCTGTCTGTAACTGTCTGTCTGTAACTGTCTGTCTGTAACTGTCTGTCTGTAACTGTCTGTCTGTAACTGTCTGTAACTGTCTGTAACTGTCTGTAACTGTCTGTCTGTAACTGTCTGTAACTGTCTGTCTGTAACTGTCTGTAACTGTCTACAGTGACAGTGACAGTGACAGTGACAGTGACAGTGACAGTTACTTACGGACAGACTGACAGTTATACTTACGGACAGACTGACAGTTACTTACGGACAGACTGACAGTTACTTACTAATTACTAATTATTTTTTAAAATATTGCTTAATATCACAAAATTGACCCGGTAACAAGGACATCACATCAGCATATAGTTGATGCACCATTCCTTTACATGAGCTTTCATTAATTGCATACTTAAAATTGGTTATTGCATGAAGTCAAAAACCTTGAGAAGATTTAAAGTATCCATTTACTATTACAAATCATGCAATTTGCAAAGACATGTTAATGTTGTATTAACGTGCACTTGATGTACATGGGTTTTCATCAACTATATGTTAACAAAATAATAAGTATCCCCTGTATTTTGCACCAGAAACTTAGACAACAGTCTCCTAAAAGTCCCCCACAGATTAATTAGCATAAATTGTTAAATTGGTTAGAAAAAGTCAAAATTACATTAAAATATAGTTGATTTACCATTGGTTAACATGTATTTTCACCAACTACACGTTAAAAAATTAGTGTGCACCTCTCATATTTAGGGATATTGAAATTATTGATGAGGGGTGTATACCCAACCAGTCTATGATAATTTTAGGTTGTCCCCACTGCTTTTGCACGAAAATCTAAAATTGAGCATATAATTAAATGGCACATGCCCTATGGCCTACTAGTGTTGACATTATTGTACTGTAAAAACCTTGCCCGGACATATCCCCATCTGTTAACCCCAAGCTTCTTGCCACGACACTGCACACTTATACACATTGCGTTTTGTACATGGCTCCTGACATGAGAGGTATGCCACCGATTTTTGGACTGCCGGGACGTCACAGCCTCTCACAGCCAGAAAGGAGTATTTTCTCAACCCTCATATAAAAATTACAAAAAAACAACATCGGACTATTTAGTTGTCAGTATTTGTCATTTGTTTCAGAACCATTTATAGCATTTTTCTGGTACAGTACCGATATTATGAATGAATTGCTGTTAACCCTTTGCATGATATTGCCACATTATTTGCTCCGCGCTCTATATTCCCAAAAACTTCTTCAATGAGAAACAAATCCCATGAGTGCATGAATGCATGTTTTGCGTGTGTACACACAAACAATCCAGTGGGGAGGAAATACTAAGTGCAATAAAATGTACGAATGCGCAGAGGACCCGCGCAGAGGACCCGCGCAGAGGACCCGCGCAGAGGACCCGCGCAGAGGACCCGCGCAGAGGACCCGCGCAGAGGACCCGCGCAGAGGACCCGCGCAGAGGACCCGCGCAGAGGACCCGCGCAGAGGACCCGCGCAGAGGACCCGCGCAGAGGACCCGCGCAGAGGACCCGCGCAGAGGACCCGCGCAGAGGACCCGCGCAGAGGACCCGCGCAGAGGACCCGCGCAGAGGACCCGCGCAGAGGACCCGCGCAGAGGACCCGCGCAGAGGACCCGCGCAGAGGACCCGCGCAGAGGACCCGCGCAGAGGACCCGCGCAGAGGACCCGCGCAGAGGACCCGCGCAGAGGACCCGCGCAGAGGACCCGCGCAGAGGACCCGCGCAGAGGACCCGCGCAGAGGACCCGCGCAGAAGACCTGCGCAGACAGACAGACAGACAGTTACAGTTACAGATACAGACAGACAGACAGACATACAGTTACAGATACAGACAGACAGTTACAGTTACAGATACATACAGACAGACAGTTACAGTTATAGATACAGACAGGCAGACAGTTACAGTTACAGATACAGACAGACAGACAGTTACAGTTACAGTTACAGATACAGACAGACAGACAGTTACAGTTACAGATACAGAGATACAGTTACAGTTACAGTTACAGATACAGACAGACAGACAGACAGTTACAGATACAGACAGACAGACAGCCCGTTACAGTTACAGATACAGACAGACAGACAGTTACAGACAAACAGACAGACAGTTACAGACAGACAGTTACAGACAGACAGGCAGCCCGTTACAGTTACAGACAGACAGACAGACAGACAGTTACAGTTACAGTTACAGTTACAGACAGACAGACAGACAGACAGCCCGTTACAGTTACAGTTACAGACAGACAAGTAAAAACCTGCTAATGCTCCCATAATGCAACACGATTACGTCATCAGTACATGGGTTTATTAAACAAGAAAGGACCAAGAAGAAAAGTGGAATTTCTTTTCGGCATTGTACGACATGCATGCTCATTGAGCCGTTAGGTAGCGCATAGCGTTACGCATTCCTTTCAGGCTATATAAAGAGTGCGTTTCACAATGCTTGCTCCTTGATTACGTTGTAGACTCGATGTTCGGGAGCGGTGGAGGAAGGAGCTCGCTAGACGGTGGCGCGAAAATCTGAATTTGAGTGACGGTTGCAGGGCAATCAGGTTTGCTACACTATTCTTCAACGGGGTGAGATTGAATCTTTGGCTTTTGCCCAACACCTTTTCACAATTATAGGCTACAAATACAATCATTAGTTTCATAAAGGCTAGCCAGAAGAACCCTTCTGACTTGGGCCTAATAATCATGGACGATGCATCTGAGAATGAGGAAGATATATCATGGGATAAGCTTTCCCAACAACAACTTAGCAGCCAAACACATTGTAAACAAAACACTAACCCAAACCGGTCAACCCTTGATAAATTAATGAGCCAGGCACAGAGTGAAGATAATGATACTCAGACCACTAATAAACAGCAAAATCGTAAAAGAACATTTAACTTTGCTGATACTAGCGACGAGGCCAGTGAGCCAGATAGCGACGACACCTATCATGGGAAACAAAAACGAAGAAATATCAACATGTCTGAAACTAAAAATTACCCAACAATAGTAATTATAAACTCTCCTGACGTAAAACTCGCTCAAATCAGTCCGCTAAAACTAGCAAAAGCACTAAACTCCATGGGATACGACTGTATTAAGAACGTTACAAAGATGAACCAAGGTGGTATAAGTGTCCGGTGCTTCACCTTTGCTCAAGCACAAAAGCTAAGGGGTATTTCACAACTAGGACAATGGGCTGTAACAACTGATTATGCAAAGTCTGAAACACAAAGCAAAGGGGTCATATCTGGCATTCCACGGGACTTAACAGACCAAGAAATACTGTCGGAATGTAAAAAATCTGAAGTGATAGACGTCCGGAGGCTCATGTCCAAAAGGAATGGGAAGGCCGAAAAAACCCTTTCGGTCTGTCTCACCTTTAACACTCCGAACATGCCTTCCAAAATCAAACTGGGATACGAATTTTTTGAAATTCGACCATTCATCCCACCAGTTATCAGGTGTTTTAACTGCCAGCGACTAGGCCATGTTGCTAGTGTGTGCCGAAGCAAAATCAGATGTGTTCGGTGTAGTGGTTCTCACTCTTTCGATGAATGCACTCAAAAAGATCGTGTGCAATGTAGTCGATGTGGAGGTGACCACTCATCAGCATATGCTGGCTGCACGACTTACAAAGAAGAAAAGAAAATTCAAGAAGTCCGTGTTACCTACAACGTATCCTACGCTGAGGCAGCAAAAACAATCCGCACCAACATCACAGTCTTCGCCAACAAAGACACAGATGACACAAATAATAGAACACCACAACCTATCAAGACTCGCCTGCCAGAGGAAACAATCTGGACTGAGACCCAAAATGCACAAATAAATACACCAAAAGCACAAATGACCACTCGTAATGTCAATAAGAAAGATATGTCAACTCAAACTGAAACTGAAACTAGCACTCAGACCGAGCCTACCTCTCAATACATCCAGGCTAACGAAGCACTAATAGAGCTACTTATAGGAACGCTGCGTATTTGGGAATCTTCGAGCACTCTGGAAAACAAAGAAGCGGAAATCAAATCTCTTGCAGAATTCCTATTCCAAGCTGACACATGTGCCCGCAAACCAAGAACTAAGAAGAATAGATCATCTACTCAATCACAATCCCCGAACAGAGCTACAAACCATGAGGCAAAACCCAAATCTTCACAATCCAAATCCAAACCAAAAGAATTAAGCACTGAAAAACCCCAAACTGGAACACCTAACACATCTGAACAAAAAACAAAGAAAAATGCAAAAGGAACTAAATAAAATGTATCTTTATGTCATTTTTGTAATGGTCATGCTCCTGCAGTGGAATGCCCAATCTTTGAGTGCACATGGGAATGAATTTAAAAATGCTATTAATACCTGGAAAAATAAACCTGAGGCCATTTGTATCCAAGAAACTTGGCTTAGAGAAGGAAAGAACTTTAATCTGCCTGGTTATGACATTTACAGAAATGACAGAAATACTTACACAAAAAAGGTTGGAGGTGGCTGTGCTATTTTTGTTAAAAAAGGTCTTGCTATTAATTATGAATATACCAAAAACAGTGATAATCTTATTCAGTATCAAACAGCTGAGATCTATAATAAGGATAGAAGTAAACTAAAAATTATTAATGTCTACAATCCTTGCATTAATATCAAAGATGAACATTTGACAGATATAGAGCGTCACATTTATAAAGATACTATCATTTGTGGTGACTTTAATGGTCACAATCCTATTTGGGGGAGTAAAAAAATAGACCACAATGGGCAAATGATTGAAAAAATGATTGATAATTGTAATTTAGTTTGCATCAACAATGGAGATGGTACGAGAATTAACCTACCACAAGGTACTACATCCTGTATAGATATCACTTTGACATCGGCTACTGTAGCAGCTAAATGTAATTGGTCTACTCTAGATGACACATGGGGTAGTGATCATCACCCAATTTTGATAGAGTATAATCAAAAATACCTTATTAATACGTTTAAAGCCACCCCACAATGGTCCTTTAAAAAAGCTAACTGGGAAAAATTTCAAACTACCTGTAATGAGTGTATCATCGAACCCAATCCAACCAGTAGCACAGAAGATATTTATAATACATTTGTTGCTCAATTAACAGAAGCCATAAACGACTCCATTCCTAAAACTGCACAGAACAAATTTTCCAAGAACCCTACAACATGGTGGAATGCTGATTGTGAAAGGGATATTAAAAATAGGAAAGAAGCTCTTAAAACCCTAAAGAAAACACGCCACCCCAATGATCTTATAGCCTACAAACGTACATGTGCTATAGCACGTAAAACTGTTAAAAATGCAAAAAGAGAAGACTGGAGAACTTTCTGTAATACGCTTAACTCCCAAACTCCTTCCAAAAAGATATGGGAAAAAATTAAACGGATTCAAAAAACTCGACCTAGAACTAGTATACCCATTCTTAAAGGAAAGGATAGTGATTTCATCACTGACATGGAAAAAGCTGAATTTCTAGCTGAAAGCTTTGCTGATGTCAGCAGTGACAACAACCGTAATGTTACTTTCTTAGATAATAAACAACAAATTGAAGAAAATTTACACATCATCAATAACAACGATAATGTCATCAATGACCCCTTCAAAATGTCCGAACTTGAGGAGGCTATTGATGTTGCAAAATGCACGACTCCTGGTAAAGATGGCATCAGAAATGATATTATTAAGCACATCCCCCTTAAAGCTCGTCAATTTTTGCTAATTATTTACAACATGATTTGGCAAACTTCAATTTGCCCTAGTATATGGAAGGAAGCTGTACTTACACCTTTACTTAAACCAGGGAAAAATCCACAGGAACCAAAGTCATATCGACCAATTGCCCTTACCTCCACATTATGCAAAATTATGGAACGTATGATCACTGCCAGACTCACTTGGTATCTTGAAAAACATAATTTAATTAGTAACCAACAATGTGGCTTTCGAAAAGGACGAAGCACAAAAGATCATATTATTAATCTTGAAACCTGTATCAATAAAGCTTTTTCTAATAAAGAAAGTACCCTGGCTGTCTTTCTTGATCTAGAAAAAGCATATGACATGCTATGGCCTACTGCAGTTATATTAAAATTACACTCTCTGGGCATTTATGGTCGTATGACTCGTTGGATCCACAACTTTCTTTCAAACAGGAAAATCCAGGTAAAAATTAATGGTAATTATTCTGAAGCTCATACTATTGACAATGGAATACCACAAGGTAGTGTCATTAGCCCTATCCTTTTCAACATTGCAGTTAATGACCTTGCAAAAGTAACTAATGATGTCTTTGTCTCTCAATATGCAGACGACATTGCCATCTGGAAATCTAGTAGAAATATTCCTTTTATTACTAAGAAAGTCCAACAAAACCTCAACGACATAAACACCTGGTGCAACAAATGGGGATTCAAAATCTCCACACCAAAAACAATTGCTGTTTTGTTTTCAAAAAGGAGAAATATCACAACAAAGCTCAATATCAATAATGTTGACATTAATCTCTCTAAATCAGCTAAATTCCTAGGCATCATCTTTGATAACAAACTTAACTGGAGTGAACACATAAACCACATTATCATCAGATGCAAAAACAAACTTAATCTGCTTAAATGTGTTAATGGTACAAAATGGGGAGCAGACTGCAGTATACTTTATCAACTCTACAGAACACTTATTAAACCGGTATTAGAATATGGTTGTGAAGCTTTCAATTCAACAGCTCCTGAACACAAGAAAAAACTTGACAGCATACAATACCAAGCACTAAAAATTTGTACTGGAGCATTACCTGGGACTGCACTCAAAAAACTTCAAATTGAGTGCGGTGACCCACCGTTACATATACGTCGTGACTTTCTCTGTAATCTATATGTGGTCAAACTCAATATACATAAAACTCATCCAAATAAGTATCTTCTCTCTGATTGTTGGCAAAAGCATTATTTTAGGGAAAAATGGGCTGATAACCTCCATCATACCCCATTTGAAGCGAGATTGGACCCAACTCTCATAGACATTTTTCCCTTGCACAATCCTTTCCCGTATTGGCATTATGTTGAACCGTGTATTTCCTCTGAAATACTTAACCGCACTGCCCACATACCAAACAATAATGAAAAAGGTTTAATCGCTGCAGAAATCATTCATACTACTTGGGGTAATTCACTACACATCTACACAGATGGCTCCCGCAATCCTAATACTAATGCTGTTGGCTGTGGTTTATACATACCCCAACTTAAATATACTAAGAGTATCAAGATTAATAATGATGCTTCCATATTCACTGCTGAAATCTTCGCCATTTTATTAGCCGTAGAATGGATAGAAGAGGTCAAACCCATCCACACATGCATCTTTACTGACTGTTTAAGTGCAATCCGAGCCTTATCGCAACATATTCCTGATAATAAAATTATCTGTGATATTCAACACACCTTGATTAATATCCGAAATCAAGCAAGCAAGGTCGTTTTTGAATGGATCCCAGGTCATTGTGGAATAAATGGTAATGAAAAGGTTGATCAACTCGCAAAAAGAGCTACACGGAAAGACAGTGTTGATTGTAACTTGCCACTAACAGTTCGAGAGGCAAAACACCACCTTAATAATAAACTTAAACATAAATGGCAACTAGAATGGAATGAATCCAAACAATCAGAGCTAAAAACAATCCAACCAACTGTTTCCCTTCACATGAATACGTGGAATTTCCCACGCTGGCAAGAAATAAAAATCCACAGACTACGTCTAGGAATATTCGATGATCTAAATAGTTTTTATCAAAAAATGGGTAATCATCTAGACGGTTTTTGTGAAACATGCCACTGCTATGACAGTGTTAAACACTTCATTATCTCCTGTAAAAAATACACTTACTGCAGGAAAAATCTCCAAATGGCTCTTAATTACACAACAGAACAAATGACTTTAAATACTTTGTTTAAACACAAAAATAATCTCACCCATATACTACACTTCATCAAGGAATGCAATCAAACAAATTAACAATCCACAATACATAACAACACTGCTTATGACACACATCACTGCGTTCCAAACTGGGGGAGAAGTACGAATGATTGGCTGGACAGGGCGTCACCCTTACATCACCTGGAGGTGTTGCGAACCTGCAAATCTACCGGCGGGGCCCGGGCCCTTAAAATGCATGGGACACGGTTCGGCCTCGCAGGACATCTTGTGACGCTTTATGTCTGGAGAATCATGAGCGCTTCTCTCTCTCTCTAGCAAATTTCTACAGTTTTCACATATTTCAAATTCTTTTGATAGATCTCACCCCTGAAAAGTGCTTTTCTTAAAAGTTTTGTACCGCTCCCAAATGTTTTGATTTGTTTTCGAATTTTCGCGCAATCATCAGGATTCGTCACTGCTCTTCGTTGTCTAGCGCCGCTACGCGGCGCTTTGCTACTCCTCCACCGTTGCCCGAACATCTGACGTCATACTTCGTGGCTCGTGAATAGTCTCGGCACACACAGAATGAAGGAAGCTATTATTTCGCTCATGGTGCAAAGAGCACAATCAGTGCTGTAGGCACCATTAACCGACACCAACAACAACAACAACATGCTTGCTCCTTCTCGGTTGAGCATTCAATACCTTGCTTTACTAGAGACACGCGTATTCGTACACACATAGGCCTTACACGTAATTTTCTTATCACGATGACGAGGGACGGGGATCTCGGCCAGTCGATCGTCAAACTGCGACATTTTTACCGCTATTCGAGATCTTCAGCAGAAGCTTGCATCAGCGTGCAAGAAGCAAAAGCTATCGGACAGTCCCGCTGCTTTGAAGAGTGAGGGCAACAAGGAACAGTACAACCACTCCGTTAAGGTTGCTACTCTGATTGAAACTGCTTTGGCAGCACTGGATGTAGCCGATATTTCAGGTGCAAATCTATTGAAACTTTGGTAGTTCCGAAGTGGCCGGCCGCATATTTTTGGCCCGTTTTATGCCCAGATGGTTTTCATTTTGACCGTCACATTTGTGACTGGAGGCTTTTACACACCTCTTTTACACCCCCCCCCCCCCTCTTTGGGCAGAGTTTCAGTATTCTCTACGAATCCAGCATTTTTGATGCTAGCTTTGAGATACAATTTATCTTTACCTCCCAGAGTATCTAATAGAGGTTTCTGCTGCAGCGATTTGGGCTACTGCAATTTATGCATTTGAACCAACGTTTTTCCAATCGAAATTTCGGCCTAGCGATTTTTTCTTGTCGCCACGATGCTTTACGCCTCTTATTGTTCACTAGCTTCGGAAAACACCGAAGTCATTAGCCGCACATTCAAAAACATCCTTCCTTTGGCGTTTCTCCTGTAGTTGGTGCTCACAACCGAATCCAACTTGTTCAACCAAGTTTTGGTTTCCTATTTTGCATTATTTGAAGTTTATTTGTGTCTTGTTCCTTTAATAAGGAAGATACAGAAAAGAAATGTATTTTCTTACGAAGTAAGAAATATTTGTTTCCCGTAACCCAACCGACCATAAAAACCTAAGCCTATATTCCCCCCCCCCCAAAAAAAAAAAAAATTCGTTTACCATCAATTGTCATTTCACTCGAATTTTTTTACCCCAATAGTTTAAAGAACTATTAGGGAAGCCCTTACTCCATTAATATAATTTTGACTTTCGGATAAGGAACTACACTTACAAGTGAAAATAGAAACAAATTCAATTTTGTTTCTGTACATGTACCTACCGACCCTATTTTCCCCAAAGTTTGTCAATACATTTGTATGTAGTAAAATATGTTGAATCAACTTTATTCCTTTCCTTGTCATTTTGCAGATGAGGGAACAGAATTGAACCAGCAAGTTCCAGTACAAGATGTAGGAGATGTAGGAGAGCCACCAAGAAAACGCACACTTCGATCAGATGTCGGGAGAGAATGGAGGAAACGCCACATGTTCCCGGAGGAATGTTTATTCTGCCATACAAATAAATACAAGCGGGACAGAATAACAGGTAATTAAAGGGTGGTTAAAGAAAAAGTTAACCCAAGTTTAAGGTGATTGTTCACCCACTTTATTTACATCCCGAACTTCATATTGTCTTCAACGTCTTTTCGACTGCAAAACAAAGGGATATAAACCCCGATGATTTCTTATTCAATTTTGACCCGAATATTACATGATTCAAAATTGATTGAAAATGTTTCTGCTGCATATCTTGACGTATTGCCATGAAATATCAGGCTTTTTGGATACATTATTTAAAAATCAATATCATGAAACGTGAATAAAAACATTAAGACAACAAAAAAAACCTTACACGTTTTTGTCATTTTAAAGACTGTTTAAGACTAAAATTTGAACATGGCGAGGGGTTCTCCTTACTTTTTTTTTTTCAATTTTAACCCATAAATAAAAAGGCAATCACATTTCCCCAGTTTTGATCATAAATCTTGATGGTTTTTAATTTAAAATCTACATTTTCCGTAAAAGAAAATTAAAAAAAAATTATCGAAACAAAATAATTTAAAGATTTCTTTTGCAATATTTATGCAATGCGGCCCCATTGACTCTGTAAGGGTCACCGATTATTTTGTGGTATAGGCCTAAATTGCTTTTTTCTTTCCAGCAAAGGTTATGCGCAAGCCGTTGCTTTTAATCCGTAGGTCTTTCCTGGTATGATTGTTTATCAAGCCGAGGTCCAAATTACTCATTATTTTTCGGCATATTATATTCTTTTTGCATAAAATTACTCTTTGACTGCTAGCTTTTGGTATATTTTATTCTTCTTGCTGCCGAATGTACTCTCTTCCGTTTAGTTTTCCACTGTACTGAATTTGTTTCCGGACATTTTATCCTTTTTGCAGTCAAATTCTGTGACAAAAAGCGACAAAAATGGCAAGCTCAAAAATCAAGATGCTTTGAAAACGGCAGCAGAGGTAGATCATAGAGTGGAGACTTCAGCCGTGTAATAACATTTCTTTGATGAATATTTTGATAATCTGTTTCTTTTACTTAGTACGGGAAAACAACAAGAATTGAATCCGGTGCTGGAGTTGACGGGACCACTACTCAAAAACGACAATTAGGATTTTTTTTTGAATTTACATATGTTGTAGCCATTTATCTCGCCTTTATACATGAAAAATATAGGGTGGCTAATTAAACGATGTATAACTGGACTTATTGACAGTTCCGTTAACCAATCACCAAGGATTTTATTAGTACGGGAAAACAACAAGAATTGAATCCGGTGCTGGAGTTGACTACGGGAACACTACTCAAAAACGACAGAGAGGAAATTTTTAAAATGTACATATGTTGTAGCCAAATTAAACAGCAAAATGAGATTCAGGTCCACTGGAAGGTCTGTTGCAACTTTCGAAATTAAAGTCGCCATGGAGAAATGTATGCTAATAATCGTTATGATGTTTTCACTACGACTCGCGTTTAGGTCTATATGGTAAATAATTACGTACGGTGACCACGTTACCAGCACAAACTATTACAGTCGATCCCGTTATTTCGCGCACTTTTTTGCTGACTTTCGTGAGCTATATGTACTAAAGTTCCCGAACTGCACGATAAACTTAAAAACTTGCTCTGTTTATTAATGTAGACTCTGTGAACTAAATAAATCTTTCGTATGAACTATGTGGATTAGTTACGTATATGTATCTGCAAATTACAGGCCCGTAGGCTGGGGTTCAGAGGTGTAAACGCCTCCTCCCTCCCCGCAGAACGAGGAGTTAAGGTTTATACCCATTGTTTTTTTCCCTTTTCGTATTTGACAGTCATTTCCGGGTAGTTATGGGGGTTGGACTCTGGGGCTATTGTTATTTTTTGGGGGTTTGGTGGTACGATGTATATAATTCCTCTACGCCTCCACGCCCTTCCCCATTTTTAAACCATGTCTTGAATTAGTTTTAAAAGGACCGTCTGGATCTAAGCCGATATCCTGAAACTGGGAAGAATGCGGAATGTCTACTAACGTGGTGCGCACTCAAATGAAGTATCAAAGTTTTACGTTATTTCTACAATTTCCGACAAGTCACGTGATCATTCGCAATGCATTGTGGCATAGGAGTAGCAAGGTCATTTTTATTGGGGAAGGGGGGGGGGGGGGTAAACGTAAAAAAGGGCAACTGATATATCCATGCTGAGAGGTAGACAGGTTTATTTTTTTAAAGGGAAAATGGCGCACTCTATCGCCCCGCCACACTCCCTCCCTCCCCGTATCCGCGCAGTAGTGTACGCGTACATCATAGGCGTATCCACCTTCAGGGATATACATTGGACTTAGACTTTTGACCGAGCTTCCCATTCGAATTACGCACGCAAGTCAGATTCCAGCCCTCTCGGAGGATTTTTTTTAAAGGGAAAATGGCGCACTCTATCGCCCCGCCACACTCCCCTCCCACCCCGTATCCGCGTGCGTATCTGCGTATCCACCACCACCTGTACCTCCGGGACATACATTGGACCATGGAGGAAGGAATTGCCCCCTCTATCGCCGCTGTATTATCGCGGTACTTATCACGTTTCCCGATCGGAATAGAGATTGCTCACCAACCTTTCCGAATTGTCCTGTCTTTTGTGTTGTACAACTCTTGCTTTTTTACACTGATATAAAAAAATCCGACGGTGGTTTGGTTATATTCCCATGCGATGCCTGTGAAAATAGACATGCTGATGACCATTGCTCGGCGGAGTACAGACTCTGTATTATCGCGGTATGATGTGGGAAGTGGTTTTTACAATGATCTCAACTTTTTTATTCACGGTTAATGTTTGACCAAAACATCCCCTGAATAAAGTCTGATATTTTCCCTGTAAAGTTCAAGTTGATTAAAGACGATTACGCCCTGCAAGATGATTTCTTAACGCCCTTTCCCCCCTGGAAGGCGACAAAATTTACTGAGACAAGTCTACTGATTGACGATTGGGGGCGCCATTCACTTTACACGGTGCGTCGTTTCATTTGTTTTACCGCACTGTCATTATTTTGATCCCGTAAATGTTTCTAATTCTACGATTTCGCGGTGGAAATATCGTGCTAAGGCGTCATTTTGCATTTGCAGCTGTAGAATGGGAATCAGACAATGGAACTTCCATGGACAGAGCACCATTAAAGATTGATGTTAAAATATGGACGGTACCTTTTAGCAGACACGGTGAGGCAAAATGTACAAGTTTTGGAAAACGTGAATATTTATTAAAATCGTTATAAAAGGTCCCGACACAACATTTTTTAATCGTCATTTTTACACAACTCAGTAAAAAGTCCTTAATGCTTGATGAATTGGATATAAAATTGCCAGTCGAAGGAGTTTTGGAAACGAAAAACAAAACAAATTCCGAGAGTTGCCGCGATAATACTTAATAGGGAGTCCAACTATACTACATTTTGCTTGGTGATTTGGCTGTTTTTAATTCTCATGAAAATGCTCACTGATGCTGAAATGTTTGCACTTAAGTTATCATTTGTATGATGTGTTCTGTGTACAAACCTGTAACGTGTTAGCTTGAAAATTCCAGCTCTAGGCTCAAGATTCGCCATTAGAATGGCGAATCTTGAGCCAAGAGCTGGAATTTTCAAGCTACTTTTAAATGACATTTCAACTCGAGCATCGAGTGTCATGAGCCTCATGAGCGTGGCTGGATAAGGCCAAGTAATTTTTTTTAAATGTTTCTCGTCTGGACTTTTTCAAAAAAAGGAGGAGGCAGCGCTTTACTATTGACTATTTTTTTATTTTTTGCTATTTTTTTCCAAGATCATGTTTAATATGGCTGCCGCCCACAGTATATTAAATAAGAGTTTTTGTGCTATTTGAGTTATAGGCCTACTGAAGCAATATAATGACAAACAAATGATTTGTATCATTTTTGACCACTTGCAAAGCAAGTTTCCAAATTCAGAAACAGTAAAAAATCTAACACTGGTATTTGTGAATTTCTGATTGCACGATCTCAAACTGCCAACCGCAACACATTCTAGTTTGAAAAGTACAGCTTTTCTAGTTCCAGGTGCTTGTTTTTCCTTTGATTTTAGTCGTTTTTTTACATGTTGCTGCCGTACTACACATCAAGAAGCTGAAGCACTCCAATTTTTTTTTAGCGACTGTGTATTATACTAATACGCACAGTCATGCAATATCAGTATAATATAGCCAACACAAACATTCAGGGCTTGAACTGAACGATGGCCAAGACGGCCAGTGCCGTCGTTGCCTTCTTAATTACTGGCCGAGATGCCCCACAAAGAAATCTGTTTTCACGGCCAGTTTTGCCTTGCCCCCATATTTACCTTGGCCATCGTGCTCTTTTTGCAAAAAAACACAGCTACTACAATCCTTCATTTCATTCGTTTTTGCACACATGTCATGCCAGCCCAATCGGTGTTCATAAGATCTCGCTGCACAAAACGTCGGCGATCGTACTGAATCACGTACACACACACACCGGGTAAACGGTGTATAAACTGAATCTGGCTTCGAGACAGTACACACATCACATCCTTTGTACACAAACTGAATCTCGTCTAGTTTCGGAGTGTGCTGATACTTCAAGCAGCGACACCCCCACCGCAAGAATAAATGTGTGTATTCGTACATATACACATACCAGCAGGAGTAGGTATGGCAAATCTTACGTGCAAAGTGAACTGACTTTTTTTTTCTCGGTACTTGCACGCGCGGTACACACTACGCATTGATGTTCGTATACTAGGCATACGAAGATAGTCACAACACGTGGCGTGCGGTGAATCATGCGATGTCAGTATGGTATACTATGAACAGTTGTATTGCGAACGTGGAAAACGAGTCTAGACCAATTCTTACGGCAAACTGAACCAAGGAACTTCGTTTTTGTTTCGAATATTTTCACGATTTGTTTTCTTTTTTTCTGAATAGTAAATAGTAAAAAAAAAAGGAGGCGGCGGCCAAAAAGGAGGCGGGCAGGGACGAGAAACATTAAAATGTTTTACTTGGCCTAACTTTCTGCATTGTGTCGCTAGCCACATGTCCCACCACAAGTAAAGCTTGTGCATCCACGCCGCCGTGTATAGGCTACACTGCCCCATATTGTGCGTCAGAATTTTATTGTGATGCACAGGCTTTACCTGTGGTTGGATGTGTGGCTCCGAATACAATGCAGCAAGTGTCCAGGCCGTGCTCGTGTGTCTAGATTTCTTATTCAGAATCCCTGTTTAATGGATGGTAGTTGACATAATCTCATGAGTGGCCTGTCTAGCAAGTAGCATGGATGATGAGCAGCATCAACAGTGTGCTCCTCAAGATGCTGCTGAAGACACTCTTGAGGATGAAGATAAAGATGAGGCCGGTGTCAGCGATGCTGATGTGGATAGTGTAGACCACCAACATCCTTGGTACCAACATCCACAGTACTACAGGTAGGTCTTATCTTTTCGTACTTCCATGTGTGAAGTAACTATAGGCTACTTCTAGAAACTAGAAGGCACACGGGGGTGCCTTCTAGTTTCTAGAAGTGACTATAGGCCGTTTTAGAAATCTTTTTTTGCCAACCACAGTTGGTAAATCCTGATGCAAACATTACTGGGAAAATGTAAACAATTAACAGGACACATTGCCTTGGAGGGACCCTATTGGGGGAGGGGAATGTTGCTTGAAAAAAAAGTGGAGGGGTGCATGTAGGCCTAGGTGCATGGGACTCCACAGATACCCACCCCCAAACTGTCCTCGAATCATATGGACATTCCCCTGGCCTTTGATGAGATTAATGTAGACAGTTACAAATGGACAGTGTGTGACTCTAGCAGTAGTGCTGCTCTTTTCAAATTTCTGAAGTTGTCTCGTTCAGTAATGTTTGAAGTGATCATATTGAGTCTTGTAGTGTACCGGGTATTTTTTTTATTTTTTATTTCACAGATTTTGGCAGCACTATGCAGCAATGCAGTCGTGGATGCAGATGTATGTTATGATGTACAGATATGGATCTGCCTGGTACCCACCCACCG
The DNA here is from genome assembly GCA_037893225.1 of Hippasteria phrygiana. Classification (NCBI taxonomy): domain Eukaryota; kingdom Metazoa; phylum Echinodermata; class Asteroidea; order Valvatida; family Goniasteridae; genus Hippasteria; species Hippasteria phrygiana. Next base: position 1,351,644 of record JAZGUH010000220.1, on the reverse strand, counting down.
GTTATCCACACATGAACAGATTTGACAGTTATCCTCCCTATTCCCCCCATCTCAGCCATAACCCATTTTCCAACGGAACTTCCTCACTCAACCCCAACTGGAACTTGAACAGCCAAAGACAAGTTCATCAGTATGGAGGCCACACCCCTCATTACCATAACAATGCTACACATTATCATGACAATGAGTATAGATACCCTGAATATGTAAATGAAGAGACCGACGGCAGTGATGAGAGCATGGAGGTTGAGATCAGCCAGGAGATGATGGATTTTTTCAAGACGTCCCAGAAATTCAGGGAGGAGAGAGACAAGGCGAAGGCAGAGGCAGAGAAGAAACTTGCCAAGAAGAAGAGGAAAAATCCGGTGAAGGCAGAGGATATAAACGACTGTAAGGCACCGTCGGAAAGACCGGATGAAGGCAGAAGGAAAGAAATGAAGGTATTAATTGATTGGACGCACGTTGAAATACATGCTGGTCATGACAAGGTGGATCTTTATTGGGGGGAGGTACAATAGACACCAGTGTTGTAACCAAGTCAATTTTGTTCAAGTCAAGTACCAAGTCTCGAGTCAATTGAGTATTCCAATAACAAAATGACAATGCCATAGGTTAGCACGCATGCACTGTACATTGTACAAAGTCAACCTGGTGTGCCATTTTGACAATTCTCCATGCAGTCGGCCAGCGCTGCTGCCCTGCATACGTATACTGGACACCCAGCTTGCTATATATGCGCTATAGGCTTGTTTTTTAACTGATACCTGTATGTTTGAGTTTATTTTAACAGAAGTATTAATGTCAGCAAGTCAAATTTATTCAAGTCCAGTCAAGTCAAGCCCCAAGTAATTTTTTTTCCCAAGTCAAGTCAAAAAAATTGCGACTCGTATTTGATTCAAGTCAAGTCAGCAAGTCAAGTCAACAAGACTGACAGACACTCTGTTTTATAGTGAACTGCTGTGGCACTGTGATAACTGTTAACCTGAGCCTGTTATGATTTTAACCACCGGCTTGTCCAGCTTGGTTCCTCCAGTTAGGGTGTTTGAGCGAAAAACTTGGCTTTCCACCTGTTTCCACCAATATACTCTAGCTGTACCTAGATGTAGAACAAAAAGCTATGCCAATAGCTTTTTCCCTCGTTCTGTATCTCTATAGAATTCTTAGCCTGGTGCATGCTTCCCTTCATCGTACGATCTTTCCTGCTTCAAGAGGAATATTAATGCCTACCTCTTGTATCTTTGAATCATTTTCTTTTTTGCAGCTTTGTACCTTGAGGGGGTAAATTTGCACAAAAAAAATATTTGGGGAAGTGATGTCAAGATTCTATTTCCAGTGTTTAGATTAATGCACCGAAAGTGGAATTGGCACATTTTCCTACAAGCAAAAACTGTCCGTCTGAAATTTTCCATTGGAGAAGTATATAGGTGGCTAGATGGCACACTGCCTCTGGGTGTGGGATAACAATGGTGTCAAGCATTGTGAGCCTCGGGTGAAAGCACTGTATAAATGCTGATATTATTCCTCAGAAGTCCGAACACAGCAGGTTTTTTTTGTTTTTATTTTTTCGACGAACTTCCTGCTTTGGTTGGCATGAGCTATAAAGATAAAATGATAAAAATTTATGCTGAATGAACTGCTACAAGCAGAAACTGATACGGCTTGACCTGAAATACACAAATCAACCAATTTTGCTGGCCTAACATTTCAAACTAAACCAATTTCTTTCTCAAAGGCAAATGGCCTTTGAAAACGAACTTGCTGAAGTTTGAAACGTCAGGCCAGCTAATTTTGTTGATTAAAATAAAATGATATCTCTTGGGTTTTAAGCTAACTGTTGTACAAACTCTGTACCCATATTGAGTGCATTATGGAACCTTCTAGGTAGACGGGACGTATTACTTGTCTGGTGGGTAGAGACCTGTTGAAAGCTCATGTCGTCTTTGTTTCTCCTTTTGTCTGCAGGTTCTTTATGGGAAGCACTCAGCCCGAATTCACAGCATGGAGACAGCCATGCAGATGCAATTTGACCGTAGCTGTGATCGTTTGCAGCCTGCCTTCTGGCCCATTGTTGCTCTCAAAATGTGAAAATCCTAGATAATATGCAACTTTGTATGTACATCAGTTTTGGGGTTTTTTGTTTGAAAGAGTTCCATATCCGGACATCACTTATACCTCGTGCACAAAGTCTATGGGCCATGACAGAAAAAGTCGGTGTATTTTCAAAGAATAAGTTGAAAATGTTTCTCTCCTAAATTCGTGTTTCTTCATCAGATTTACACTTTTTGGTAGTTTTTAAGTCATTAAAGGGAAAATAAGTGATATCCGGATATGGAACTCTTTCCTTTTTTTTTCTTCAAATGAATAGAGACTGCACAGGGTGCACTCGCTGAGGGCAGGGTTGTTTTTTATATCGTAATATAAAACAATAAAAGTACAGAGAGCTTACGTATGCCTATCACAAAGACATGCCTTCGATTGGACATCAGGGCTCAATTTTACAAAACTAATCTCGCTTGCATAATCACCATGTTCTTAGTTGCTGAGCAAATACTACCGGTACTCTTCTTAAAGGTAGTGTACATGATTGGTCATTGCTGCAATTTTCAGAAATGGGCGGATTTGGGGGCAAGTATTTTATAGGAAATATCGTTTCACTGACCTGTTCAAAGTTTTGCGTTCTTGGATGGCAAAAAAAAAAGAGAGAAAAACGGCATTCATTCTCAACCGTCGGGCGGCAGTTAACTGGATTTTTTATAGTGCCCTCTTGTAAAATAAGCTCCATTTTTGTAAACGGGATCGTTTTCAATTGGTCACATTTAACTGTGCGAGCCGACTGGTTACAACCTGTCGCTTTGGTACACTGCGTGTACACCCAACCTTGCACCCATTTTTGGATTGTTAACCCATTTTAGACACAACACTGACTAACTACATTCGGTCAATAGGGGGCAGTATTTAAAAATCCGTCATTTTTCCCAACAATTGTTTGACCGAACAATTGTTTGAAAATAATGGAAATTTTTACTTTTCTTGAAAACGACAGCATACCAGGTGCCATTATTTCACAGGATGATTGAGACTGCTATTAATTAACTTAGTCTAGTACGGTATTTCATAATAATTCATAAATTGCTTTTTGGAGGATTACCAATCGTGCACACTACATTTAAGACACATCTTAGCACTTCATTAAATTGGTCCAGGTGTGGTTGCTGTCTTAGTGGACTGTCGCATATGTAATTTTGATCAAACGATAATTCAACAATGATTCTTGTCAATGTGGTAAAGAATCTCTTTGATACAAGTGTCTATAAGATTTGGTTGTAAAAAATGTCAGCAGCTTAGGGATTCGGTAATGAGTGGAATTACTCTTGGCTCCTTTGATTCTGGTATTTATGTAAATCTGTACGTAATCCACCTATCAATTGTTTCCCACCCCTCTCCTCCCACTGGCCCCACCCCCGGACATCAGGATTGGCACATTTTGTAGTTTTGTTTTTTTCCAAAGTTGGGGACTTTGGGTCATTTGAGTACTTGAAATCAGCCTGATTGCTTCTGTACAGGAAAATGATGCCCCCAAGGTGGGGTAGGGGAGGGTGGTGGGTGGTCATTTCTGAAATGACATTCCCCACACTGGGGGGTGGGGCACTACAGGGAGGGAGAAGAACTGATCGGTGCATAATTAAACGCACATTATTGCTCTAAAATTCCCAAATTTTTCACCTCTCTGGTTAGTTACCAAACCAATTTCCAAAGCCGGAGTGGAGAAATTTTACCACAATATTAACAGAGAAACGTGGAATAAACTGTAGATACACAAATGCCCAGTGTTGTAACCAAGTCTTCCTTTTTTTTCAAATCAAGCCTCAAGTCAAATTTTCCCAAGTCAAGTCCATTGTTTTTCAAGTCAAGTTCCAAGTCTCAAGTCATTTGTTGAACTTAAGTGACTACACAAAGGCTAACACGCATGCATTGTACAAAATCAACCTGGCATGCCGTCGGCCAACGTTGTGGCCCTGCACAGTGCATATGTACTGGACACCCAGCTCGCTATGCGCTACAAACTCGGTGTTCTTTTTAATTGATGTGTGTAGACCTACACCTAAAAGTTTGTGTTCTTTTAATAAAAGTTTTCTTTTTTCACATTGAAAATGTATTCCAATGTTCCTAGTCAGTTTCTCTTGTGGATTGTTTGACGAATTACAAGTTAAAAATGTCGTGTCCTCATTAAGTGATCCCCACAATGTCACTTCCCAGGTTGTATCGTAAAATTGGGCATGATCCCTGGCTATATACGGCATTAATTATGGGTTTATGATTTCTGACAAGCGCCCACCCGAACAAAGATACTGACAATTTGGGAGACCGCCAACATGGGGCAAGATAGCTCAGTTGGTAGAGCACCGGTAAAGTATTCCAGAGGTCGCAGGTTCGAATCCCGCTCCTGCCAGTTTTGTAGCCGCCTCTGGCTTTTGCTTTGCGCAATTTTAGATCCCCAGATTTGGCAAGATCATAAACAGCGCGCGGCGGCGATTTCTCATCAAGGTGGTTGGGGTAGGGGTGTGGGAGGACAACCAGCAACAATTGTTAAGCGTTTCGTACTCGGTGTCTCTTGTGTAAACTGGGAAAATTTAGAAAATGTGTGCTGATCTTTGTGTATTCTGGTTCATGCTTGTGCCGAATGCAATGATCCATAAAATTAATGGGAAAATTATTAGAGGGTGGGGGATACTGCCGGCCATGGCTATCTCCCCCCCCCCCCCCAGAATATGGGGGGGGGGGGGGGGGGGGGGGGGGGGGACGTCCCCGCCGGGATTGCCGCCCATGTATATTGGAGGGACATGTTCCCCGTCCCCATGGATCTCCGTCCATGTACATAAACATCAAATTCTTATTATTGAATTCAGAGCCAGAGATTGTTCATATAATTTACGTATTTAAGGCTTCAGATTGCCAATGCAACTTGGGAATAGCTGGAGAGGAAGCCGAAGCAATTTGAGAAAAGACCTATATGTGTAGGCCAACCCGAAGCAGTCGAGACTCAAGAAAACGTCGCAGGCAACAAAACATGGTTCGGGGAGGGGGTACTTAGGGCGCGCGTCCTAATAGGAATCCTAACAGGAATTCCAATTCCAATTCGTCAAACAATCCACAAGGGAAACTGACTAGGTAAATTTGAATACATTTTCAAAGTGAACAAAGAAAACTGGCAGGAGCGGGATTCGGGATTTCTTTGTCCACTTTGAAAATGTATTAAATTTTACCTAGTCAGTTTCTCTTGTGGATTGTTGACGAATTATACGTTTATAAGTCGTATCCTCATTGAGTGATCCCCACAATGTCGCAGGTTCGAATCCCGCTCCTGCCAGTTTTCTTTGTTCACTTTGAAACGGAATTCCAAGTTTGAAACTTGTTTAATCTGTTACTAATCACTGGCCGTTTTTTTTGGGTGTGGAAGCCAATAACTTATCATATCTAACAATTAGCAATTTGAAAGAGTTATTTTTCAGCATGACACACCCCCCCCCCCCCAAAAAAAAAAACTGCAAAAGCACAGACTTGTTTTTTTTTTCGAAACCCTGGCTTCGTCTTGGCTTTGGCTTCGTCTCCGATTTCTGAATAAGTGAGAAGCAAACCTAATGGAAATATTCTAAATTCTGGTGCATGTTCTGCTTCAGGAACATTCATTCTATTGATTATGAAAGCAAAAATTAGAATATTTACATTTGGTTTGTTTCTCAGTTATTCAGATGTCGGAGACGAAGCCGAAGCCAAGCCGAAGCCAAGCCGAAGCCAAGCCGAAGCCAAGCCGAAGCCAAGCCGAAGCCAAGCCGAAGCCAAGCCGAAGCCAAGCCGAAGCCAAGCCGAAGCCAAGCCGAAGCCAAGACGACACACCCATTGCCGAAACTTTTTTCTACCAGCAGATAGAGGTCGGCCTTTGCCAAGACCGCTGTGTATAGTACTATTTCCCAAATGAGGCTTTAGCATTGGCTTAGCTCCATCTTGCAAATTCGCATGTTATAAGTTTGAAAGCTTGAATTATTGATCTATCCGACTGATTTGAATAAGGTTGAATTATTGGTTCTGGCTTCGACTTATAGGCATAATAATAAAAACATAGACTCAGATCGAGACGTCATAAGAAGGAATTGGAAGTCGAAGACTAAAATCGAAATGGCCTATGCCGTACGTTCAATCAAACGCCCTTCGTGATTGGTTGATTGTGAAGGTCGTGACACGGCGATCGACACGAGCGATCCAAATATGAAGTGTTGAAAACAGTGGTTCCTCCCATCGCAAAGTTTACAGAAATAGCCAAATCATGTACGATTATACACCGATCCTCCCCAACGAATATCTAAAGAGTTGATGGATAGTACTGTTTGTTCTGTGTGAACGCTGTGTCTTCATCCAGTATTACAAATGGATAGAAAGGACATGTCAAAACGCTCCAGTTTTGTAAGTACATTTCGAACAAGCCAGGAATAACATGACATGAATGAAGAATGCCATTAAAAAGTAACGTTAACGGCCAATGTTTGTGTACTTTTAATAGGACACCTCAAGGTCATTTCTATTTTGGACAGATTTTACTTTAATACCCCACCAAAATCAGTCAGGAACAGCAAAATCTTGGGAAATAACCATTCTTTTGAGTTCAGAATTATATGAACACTTGGCACAGCCCTATTTTGTGACTTTATCAGGAAATTTTCATGCAATCCAATGTAGGTTAAGAAAGTTTGTGTTTTCTGTGTTGGATCATGGTTGGATGTTCTTGGCAGAATGGCAGGGTGTATGGTCACGGTCACTCATAGTGTTCACGTACATGTTAATTTCTGCTTCATGTTTTGTGGATTTTTCTGACAAAAATCTTGAAGTAAGCTGCACCACATGTTTTTTAGACAGTTGTTATCAAGGATAGTTGGTTATTTTTCAAGATTTTGCTGTTCTTGACCGATTTTGGTGGTAGGGTAACTAAAAGAGAGAGAGTATTCGACCGGATAAGGGAAATGTGGTCCATTTCATTTTAAAATAGGGGGAAGAAACTCAAACTCAAAATGGATAACACCTTTATTTAAGAATTTACCTGCTCAGTAGTGATGGTCATGATGTATGACCTCTGACCTTTTAAATTAGTGGTCACTGTGTGGGAGAATTCGACCTGCATACGTGGCAGTATTCGACTACGCTGTCCGGAGAATTCGACCAGCGCTGCTGTGTCTCAATACAGCCATTGCTTTGCCATTGTCCACTTTTTACCTTTCTTTACATCTTACAAATAAATATTTCAAGGGAAAATAAGAATTAAACCCCTAAATTACACAATCAATACTTAAAATCTCGAAGTGAATCCATTCAATTAAAACTTGAAGCGTGATCATATTCACCCATTGCGCGCGCCGGGTTAATACATGTACACACATTGACACAGCGCGCGGTGGTCGAAAACTGGCACAGCAGTGCCCTCTGTTGGTCAGAATTCGACCACCCCTATATCAGCCTTGCCCACAATTTTTCAGCCAATCATGCATCGACCCGATGACTGAACAGAATGATTGACATGTTTGCCTTATTTGGCGTTAAGACCCCCTGTAAAGTCTAAAACAGCGGCACCAATTAATACTATAGTTCTTACTTGACCCCGTAACATAACGGATTACTCACTTTCAAATCTGGAATGAATTACGAGGATTTCGCGCACCTGTTCTGATTTTCTCAACAATCGACAATCAAGGGCGGTTTATTGTGCCAACAGGATACCTCGCACAGATTTTATTTAGCGGTTAGTAACGGGCGGTCGAATTCTCCCCCCGGTCGAAAACCCCCGTGCTTAACCTATTGAAGTGAAATCTTTCTTGTTCCATAATCCTAATAACTCTAGTTTTAATGATTTTGACAATATTTTAGTGAAGAAATGCAGTTGAACTTTTGCTGCATGTGTAACGAGGCCTAATATTACAAACGAAACTCACCTTGGTCATTGTTTCTCCAAAAAAAATCAAAGCCCTGCCCTTCCTGTATTTCCACAAAAATAATCGTGATGACATTCAAAAGGATATCATCACCAGCAAATTTTGGAGAGTTCTGTTATAAATATGAAAATTTGATTTTTGTTCCTATAGGGAAAGGTGTCCTAAACTACACAATTACCATTTTCCTCTATTTACTATAATTGTCATTGTAATTTGTATTCAATTTGAGAAGAAAATATTGCTTCTTTTCCTGCCATTTGTAGGTTTAACCTTTGTGACAAACAGCCACTGACAATAACTGAAGATATGTACATGTATGTTAAAAAAAAAAAACAGCACCAGAAACTTCACATTCAGTTTTAAAACACTTTGTGTATGGAGTCTAGATTTGTGGACATCTCAAAACATGACACATGAATGTGCATCAGTGGAGTTGATGAGGGTACACCACAGAACACATTCAAAAGGCAACACAGCGGGCCAAATCTGCTCCATATTCGGCTGTCTGATGCAAAGGGTACATCTGTGGTTGGATGTGTGGCTAAGGAAAATAGTAATAATATTAAATATTAGTTAATAAATACCTAAGACAGTTTACCCGTTCCTATTGGACGAAAGCCTGTCAAGTGGGTGGTTTTAAACGGCCGATAAAACCCCAACATTTTATCCGGTGTCACACAAAATTTGGACTCCTATGAAATCTGGTTCTTTTTATTGGTTGAACACTCGCACGACCAGTCACTCTCCCAATTATGCAAGCGCAATACTATACCATTGCGTCCGTATAGACTATAGAGTCCATAATTTCACACTACACCGACACTGCAACATTCTGCGCCACATCACGCTACATGTCACGCGCGCGTCGATTTCCATATAAAGACATTTTTTGCACTACTCGCGTGAGGCACGAACAAAATCATTGGAATTTATAATTTTCGGAGTTTTTTGCTGAATTATTTAAAAAGGTATTTTATGAATGGGAATAAATATGTGCTGGGCCAGTTTTAAACAAGTACATGTACGTTTAAAACCGCCTTGGGGCCTGGACGCTGATAATGACCCTTGCTTTGGCTCGGGTCATTATTGAGCGTTCAGGCGCCCCAAGGCAGTTTTAAACATACATGTTTAAAACCGGCCTTATTTATTCCCTTATTAACCTCAACCCTCCTCAATCCTCCAAAATCCTCATGGTGGTTTTGGAGGATTTTTGAGGATTGAGGATGAATGGGGATTGAAGCACCAGAGGATTTTGGAGGGTTGAGGAGGAATGGTGATTGAAACACAGGAGGATTTTGGAGGATTGAGGAGGAATGGTGATTGAAACACAGGAGGATTTTGAAGGATTGAGGATGAATGGTGATTGAAGCACAGGAGGATTTTGGAGGATTGAGGATGAATTGTGATTGAATGGGGATTGAATGGGGATTGAATGGTGATTGAATGGTGATTGAATGGTGATTGAAGCAAAAGATTTGTGAGGATTGAGGATGAATGTTGATTGAAGCACAGGAGGATTTTGGAGGATTGTTCCTAGCAATAAGGGCCTTGGGGTTAGGGTTAATAACTGGCATTTACATACATGTACATGTAGAACGCACCTTTTAGTTAAACTACTTCACAGCTACATCTGTTCATTGGGTCCAATCATCATTCTTGGAACCTTCTCAGCTCCCTGGGGAGTATACAGCCCCAGTTGCAAGTTAAGCGCACATGAGCTAATTTAGCACATATGTAACCATCACTGCCCTCACAGATACCCATTTATTCCTGGGTGGGGAGAAGCAACTTGTGACAAAGTGTCTTGCTCATGGACATAAGCATCATGACCCTGCCTTACCCACAATCTCCACAAAACAAACCAGAAATGCACTTCTGGAGGTGCTGGCTTGATTCTGTCACTAAACACAGTCTTAACTTGTTCATGTTTTTCCTCCCTACATGTAAATAAAACCCAATCAAACCTTGGACTGAGTTAATCCCATATGGAGTTGACTCTGTGTTTGACCAATTTTGAACTTGGACCTATATATGCAGTTGAGTTGCACCTACATGTAGGTAAACTGGTAATAGAATCAAAGTACTTAAATATCAAAGTTGATCTTTTGAACATATTGGTGAATACTGGTTTATACTGGCGGTAAAAACATTGAGCAAGTTCTGGGAGTGTCCATTCACGGGTAATTTTGGATCCGGGTACCCGAACGCCACACTGGTTCGGTTCTCGGGTACCCGAAAGTGGACCTTTCAAAGAAAAACAACACTGTGTATGCTGTCTGTATATAAAAAAGGTAAATGTACATGTAGTGTGCGGCCACTAAAGAAAAAAAGATTTACTTTCTACACGTGCGTACAGCAAGCTGGCTGTAGATCTGACTTCACGTCAATTGACTTCCGAGAAAATTGAATTAGGCCCTAAATGCAGTATAAAAGTGGATGTTTTGAAAAATACCTGAAACTTTACATCGATGTTGCAATCGTTCCAGGCTTGTTATTAATCCGCGCAGGTATTAATCCTGCAGTGTTTTTACGAGTTGACTTGGGTACGAGTTGAATCGGGTATGAGTTGATGGGGCACATGGAGTCGGACACCAAAATAATCACACACCATAAAACAAATTACTCCAAGCAAAGCCTCCAAACAAAGCTTTTTATTGTTTTTGTTTTAATGTATATCTATAGGCCAAATATATTCACTCTCTCAAGATCAATAACTCCTGCCTGCTCTTTGATCATACCACGGAGTTCGGTTGCAGCGTAAACCGCAGTAAGCAACAAGATAGCTGTAGATAAGATACAAACAGCATTGGCCGGCCACATTATTGATACTTTCCATTCACTGCATTTTGGTTGACGCATTGTTTTCAAAACACCGCCAGATGGTTCGGGTCTTTCAGGTCAGAACAGCTAGAGTTGGAAATGGATCAAATTGTATTTATTTATTTATTTATTTATTTATTTATTTATTTACTTATTTAGGCCAATATATTTATTTATTTTTGGTCTGAAATCTTACATTGAATTTTTCACCGTAAGTTTCGGGTACCCGAACTGGAAAAATGGAACCGGATATTGACGCCGGCATTCGGTTATGCCTAATGTCCAGAGCCATTTGCACAACTCACAGTACGTGTTCAGGGGCATGGCAAGCAATGTTTTTTTCACTGCTGATGATGACATTGTTATTTCTGAACAATTTACATTGTACAGCATTTTCCTATTTGCAAATGAACACTGAACCTTTAACAGGCACACAGCTGCAAAACACCGGTATTTTTTTGTGTTTCAAATGACTCGGCAGCTGTTCATAACAATGTACATTGATGGGGCATGTAATACTGTCTGGGTCAAAGGTATTGATAAATTATGTCAGTATTCAAGCGGAGTTGCCAATGACCAGTGACTCTGTCTACCGTCCAGGGGATGGGCAAAAATATTTTTGGACAAGCAGTTTGTCTTGTAGAAAATGTACAAACTTCCCCTTTTGGTAAAATAATCTTTAACCCTAATGACTATCCTGAATCCTCCAAATTCAATACAAGTTTTCACACCACTTGAGTTAGAGTTATAGATTAATAGTGGTTTTAACACAATGCCAATATAATCTCCCAAAATAGTGGGTGAAATGGCAACAATGGCCCAGATTGCATCAAGGGGTATCAGTAGGCAAATATTGGCTGGGAGTGGGACAGGCAGTTTTTCAATCTTCACAGGGATTAGAGTGGCAGATATTTAATCATTGAAACCCTGCTCCCAGGCATGCCAGGATGTTAGTCTGAACAGATACGACAGTTGACAAAATGTTGATGGAACTTCACTGTCACTCCCATCAGTGTTTTGAAGAAATTAAATTGATTAAAAATACTTGAAATTTTGTTAAAATGTAAAAAAATATAAAGTCGCATCCTTAGTACATTCAAGAAAGCATCCCAGCTGTGACAGGGCTTGAATTTCATAGAAATACATCCACTTGACCAAGGGTTCCACTAGACCAGACATGTAACCACTAGACCAGACATTACATGTGCAGGTGTGCTGTTAACTGAATTTTTATATTTTACAACTGGAGTCTCAAGCTGTTAATCATTGAAAATTTGTCAAGTGAAAGAAAATAAACATGGCAAACTTTCTTCATTCAAAGTGTAAAATACGAGATTCAATGTAAGTTATTTATAACAGGTATGGTTGTTGAAAAACAGTGTAGTTGTTGAAAAAAAATACACAATGTATGTTTTTATTTATAGTTGAAAGAAAAGTCACCAGTCCACTATCTGTCTAGTAATTAGATGTAGATCTTAGTCTGCTAATGTAGACCAATACATACATACATACATGTACCTATAAAAAAAAATAGGACAACCAGTCCAATGTGAATTTCAAGGCCTGTATGAGAGGGGGAAAAATAGCTCTTTTAGGGTTAAAGACAAGCATGAATTGTTCAGAACATAATCAAAAGATGATTACTAATTTTCTTTAAATGATTCTCCATTTGAAGATGAATTAGTTGTTCATGTACACTGTACGCTGACGGTGGCGGAATAATTGGGTCAAACATGTGCCGTTTTTCCCCAAGGACAATTTTTTGTTCACACCTGTAATGTACTCATTATTCAGATTAAACAATGAAACCTCATTGTTGTGAGAAAATATGAAATTGATTTTGTATACAACAGGGACCTGAAAATTACTTCCTTAGAATTTCTTTCAGTTTCAAAAATCTGCATATTAAAGGGAAATGTAACTTTTGGAAAATATGTGCGCACTTTACATACACGTATTTACAGAGACTGGGCACACCTAACAATGTTTGTACACACATTAAACACCAATACCTTCGTAAAATGATTTGTACATAGTTTTCTTCAAGGGCCAAAATTTTGCTAACCAAAGAAAAATTGGCTTAGCAAAAAACTTATTACTAGCCAAAATACATGCTGTGATTGGTTCTCAGCTGATGTCTGCTAGTGCTATGCAAGAAAGTGTGCAAAATTTGCACTAATCAGCTCCCATTGGGTCCGGACTTTCATTTCAGATGTACACGTACATGTATACGCAATATGGAAAACATAAGTTAATAAACAAAAATTAAAAAAGTGCAACGAACTGGCTTCTTTTTATTTGACGTATGCACGGTGTTTATTTTAATGTGGAAGCTCCATATTGTTGGTGCACATGGTGCTGCCAGTTTTGCTTTTCACTGCCATGCCAAAGAGGGATCTTGACCTAATTGACATTAATTTTTAACGGAAGCAGTTGATAAACAATTGGCAGTTGCCATACTGTAGTGATTAGAGCAGAGACTGTATGCGATACATGCAGACACACTGGCTAGGGCTGGTTACTCACTCATAGTGCAGGGCGTGATTTATTCAACCAACTAGCGGCCATCATTGAGCATGGTAAGATGATGGATTTTATGGATTCTATGGTAAATTGAGTAACATTTTCAATGTATATTATCCATTGTCTCTGTAGAGGCAGCAGCTTGTTATGCATGTACTTTTTGGTTTAATGCAACTTGTAGCACAGGTCCACTGATGGGCAGGTGTGTATGAATCATATGGCTACATGTAAATTACTAGAGCACTTTTGCTGTGTGGAACGAAGCCTGCTGGGTGCATCCATGTTTTGTGCATATAAACCTAAGGAAGCTTACAATTTAGCAGATCAATTTACAGCTTTAGTATGTCTGCTACATCCATGTTTTGTGCACAAACCTATAGAAGGCTAAACATTTACATGGCTTTAGTGCAGCTATATTTGCATACTGCATTTGTACAATGTAATTATGCATTAAAAGTTAGTGTATATATACAGCCTTTGCAAACATAAAAAAACGAAACTACTGAATTATTACGAAATACCGTACTAGACTGTATTAGTAAATAGCAGTCTCAAGCATCCTTTGAAATCATGGCACCCGGTGTGCTGTTGTTTTCAAGAAAAGTGGAAATTTATATCGTTTTTCCAACGATTGTCGGCCGACAATCGTTGGAAATAGTCTAGTTCCCCGACCTAATTCCCCGACATCTATAAATTGCTCTGTTTTGTCTAAGGTATGGTCAGGGAACCAGACTACTAGAACAGAATGTTTTTCCTTGTTTTCCCAGCATCCGTACGCACACAAAACTTTAAACGTTTCAGTGTTACAGTATTTGTTGGCACGCTTTAAAATACTAACCCCCAAATCCATTTATTTCAAAAAATTTCAGCAAAAGCAAATGGTGTATATACGTTTAACCCTTACCTCCTTGGGTTATGAATGCAAAATCATATTAAAATTGGAGGATTTGGGACTGTTGGGGTTAAGATTGGTGATTTCAATAATGGTCAAGTATGAGCAAAATACACGTGCCAACTAAATACAATACATGTAGCTTGAGTACATGTACATGTATGTACGTGAATAAAGCAACACTTTCAGTAAGCAATTTTGCAAAGTGACAGACGCTCCTGGGAGATGATGTGCAGTGTACATGTATATATGCAGAATGGCCAGGCAATGCTGTTTTGGGGTACTTCTTTAAATTGTTCTTCACTTACATGTGCATGTAAGCACACCTCCAATCATGGCCATGCCTAGGACTGCAGCTTCAAAGTATCTGTATGGGGAAATAAAGAGAAGGTGCTCTTGGAATTAATATGTACAATGTAGCTCTATGGTGTGAGTTTATTTAATACAATGTACTTAATCTTATAATAATGGTACTTACACATGTATGGCTTGGATATGAAAGTGTAGTTTATGTCAAAGAACCTGCTTATGATAAAATAGGTTGAAAGAGCCAGGGTGTTTGAATATGACCAGTTGGGTTGAAAGATAGGCTAACCACGCTGGTCTTGAACGAGTTCGCTCTGGTTTATAGTGGATCACTTTACGAGCCCGGTGCGGCCTGGTGGATACTTGTATTTTAGGACAAGCCTTGTGAATGAACACGGACTGTCCTCACTTCATATTGTCTAACTTCCGGTATCCATCATTCTTGTCCATTAGTTTGGAGGGATCCGTATCTCTACCAAGCCTTCCAAGAAGGCGGAGGCAGGCACTAAGAAGGCGGAAGCAGGCAATAAGAAGGAGCAGCGGATGCAGGCACGCCCATCAGTGGAGGAGGATGAGGCCCATCAAGAGTATGAGAGGATTCAGCAGAGGCTGACAGACCAGGAGGTGGATGCAGCCTTGGAGAAAATGCTGGTAAGAAACTGTCTCGTTATTCATTTATTTATGAAACAAATCGTCTGATAAAAGAAGATAAATCCAGTCAGAGATATTAAGGGCAGCAAATGCTTTACGAAAAGTTGTGTTTGCAGTGCACTGTTATACGATATATTGCGCGTGTTGCATGTGGGCAAATTGTCTGAGAACTTGCTAATGGTCACTATGAACATCTAAAGCCCTGTCCGCACTGGACTTTTTTTGGTAAAACTTACCGAGATGATATTTCGCTGACAGATATTTCCGCTGGACCCTTGCCTCGCTGAGTGCGTGTATACACGTCATTCGACGCGAACTGGTTAAGTAATTTATCAAGACTTGGGATACAAAATATCTGGGGTGTACCCCAACCACAGAAAAATAGCCCTGTCTGGCTGTAACATCATCGACAGGATGAACATAGGTTGCCACATCCATGAAGCCCCATTATAAACTCGGTGTATGTGTATGCAGTGGTGTGGTGAGAATTTCTTTTATTGCCGATGACATCACAGCCAGAAAGAGGTTTATTTTTTGAGGGTGGGGGAATGCCCTGTATTGTTTCTGTCCTTAGTCTTAAGCCCTGTCCGGACTTTTTTTTGTGGTAAAACTTACCGAGACGATGGGTACTTTTCCCATTTTAAGTCCAGTGCGGACAGCCTAGTACGTTTTCCTCTCGGTTACTTTTCCTGAGTCCAGCGGATACTTCTACCGGGCAACTGCTGCCCAGGAAAACTGACCAGGTAACTTTTCCCGAGACGATAAGTCCAGTGCGGACAGTGCGAGTCGGTAAAAGTGGCTCAGGAAAGCGTACATCCTGCCCGAGCGCGAGGTCATGCTACACAGGGACACCACGCATGTGCTTTGCATTGTTTCACTGCAGTGCGGTGCACGTCAAATTCCAGTGCGTTGTTCCTCTATTGGTCGCAATCATGGCAGATTTTATTATTGATACAGTCGGAAGTTTGATTGATGCTAAAGATGTAGGCCTACGTGTACACATCAGCCGGAAAAATAAAAAGGCACGCGTGATTTGGGTCAATCGCGTCAATGTAGAAAGGTCACGCAAAGCGTCCTCATGAGTCGTTATATTGACAGCTTGGTTACTTCTACCACAGTCTCTTTAAAATTTTCCCATGTTGAAAGTCCAAGTGCGGACAGTGGTCACATTTGACCATTTTTCATTTTACCATCGTCTCGGTAAAACCTAAGAAAAAAAGTCCAGTGGGGACACGGCTTAACAAAAGAAAAACAGTGCACTAACAATGAAAACCCTTTGTTACTTGCCACTAAATCCATTGTTACTTGTTCACAGTGGGTGATAGGTCAGTACAACACAATGGTTGACTGCTGTGATGTGGTTTTTATATCCTGAATTGTTTGTGTCCCACATTCACATCAGTCAACAATTTGTTGATGGCTGCTGTGCATCTTGCAACCAACTACATGTAGAAATGTCCTTATCTGGAATCAATGCCATTACACTGATCTCTGGGCAATGTCAACCACACAGTTAGCAATATTGGTGCGGATCCATCTACATGTAGTACTGAATGCAATCAGTGTTGGTTAACTTTGATAGTGCGCAGCATCGCCTAACACTAAGTTTTATATGAATTTGGGTTTAAAAAGCACCAAAGCACCATTTATACCAGTACTAGTGGTATTTTGAGTAAGAGATACTGTTTGGATTTTGTCGGTGACATGAATGATTGATTGTTACAAAGTACAATAACATTGCTCTAGGATGAAAAGAACGGAAATGGATTTAACCTTGGAGTTGGAGACTTAGAATGTGTTCAAATGCTTTTTCTTCAAAATAATTCTAAAACAAAATGAAATCAAAATCGTTAATTTAAAAAAATAAAAAAATTCAAACCTCAATATTGCCTCTAAGACCTTAGCTTCTGTAGATAGATTTCAGTGAGCTGTACGTAAAGGTGCATAAATGTAAATGCTCACACCAGTACAATGTATTTGAGACAAAATTCTCTTGATTAACCCTAACCTACCTGAATCCATCAAAATCCATACCCTTGTTTTGGAGGATTTCGGCGGATTCAGGATACCTCCATATTGAAAACTGGGGGATTTTGATGGATTGATGAGGATGGTAAGCCTAGCGGTACTGCAGGATTTGGATGGATTCAGGATACCTCCATATTGAGCAGTCACCAAAACCAACTTTTTGTGCATAACAAAATAGGTGGATTTTGGCGGATTCAGGATACTTTCTAGTAAAGTTACCCAAGGGGTTGGGGTTAGTATCCAGCTGAGCTAGCCAGTAAACATATGGTTGTTGATGAATTTGTTTGTATTTTGAGAGCTTTATTAAAACCACTGTTGCATGCAAAACATGCAGACAATCTTCATTACTGTCACTACAGTCATTAGGCTTAGGCGATTCCATGAAGTCGACTTTAGAATCACAATTGCGATTCAATTTTGTTGAGCTTTTTCTGCTTCCCTGGGGTAAATTCCAGACACTAGCTGACAATTCTGAAACTACAAAAAAACGCTGGCATTTCACAGAGCCAGCTGTTTCATCCATGAAATCAATCATAGCTCGGCATGGATTGCTGCGATTCCTGCTCAAGTCGGAGTCGACTCCAAAAATGTTGGAGTTGCCAAACCGAACATTTTTGTGTATTGATTTATTTATTACATTTCTTTACCCAGGGTGTGCCCAAACAGTTTAAAACTGGTTTCCATTGGGGCCCTGCATATTATTAGTTAAAACTGAATATTTACACATTCATACAAAATATAAACAAATACAATAATGTTTACACAAATAAATCTATTTTCGCTTAAATTTTCAACTCTCCAGTAGAAGCCTATTGCTGATTTCAATGCATTTCATTGCTTTGTGAGACCTTTATGAGAAACCACTGATGCATGCAAAACATGTAGACAGCCTTCAGTTTTGTACTGTACATTGTAGCTTGGAATCATCTTAACCCCATGAGTACGGTATTTTACGGGAGACGTCGGGGTGCCGCAGCGGCTCTGGCAGCCAAGCTAACTGCTACAATGTGTTTGTGCAGTCAAGCGTAACCTACACTGTATACACAATAATCCAACAATGGATTGAAACTGCACAAACAGCGGCCAATTGCGTCATCCGGCCTGGTGGCACTGTTTTTTTGGCGCCATATTCCGTCATCCGTACGCAAGGGGTGAACCCTACATTTGTATGTAACAGCCCCAAATCCTTTAATTTTAATATGGTTTTGCATGCACCCTAAGGGGTTAGGGTTTCAATTTGGAAATGGTTAGTGGAGCAAAACAAGATATAGTCTTGGAGAAAAAAATGAATTATAATGATCAGAAGTTGAGAATTGTAGTTTCAGATTTACTTACAAATGAGCCAGGGTGTTTAATAATTGAAATCACTTGATTTGCGTCAAAATCATTGAAACGTGTCATTTGAAGAAAAAAAATATATAAAAAAAAAATCTGATAAAAACAAACAAAAACATTGTTTGTCAACCTAAATTAAAATGTATGAATTTAGACTTCTTGCTGATTAGCCCACAACTTGCATACATTGTACATGTACGGTGTGGTAAAGTTTGTAGTACAACTGTAAACATTGAAAAAGGTGTGGTTTTAACCCCTTGAGCATGGTACATTGTATTTTACGGGAGACGTCGGGGTGTCGCGGCAGTTCTGGCAGCCAAGCGAACCGCTACAATGTGTTTGTGCAGTCAAGCGTATCATAAACAATAATCCAACAATGGATTGAAACTGCACAAACGGCGGCAAATGGCGTCATCCGGCCTGGTGCCACTTTCTTTTTTGGACGCCATATGGCGTCATCCGTACGCAAGTGGTTAAAAGATTATTTCAGCTGCTGACCGGAGTCACACCACAAGATTTAATTTTCTGTCCATATTGTACACATTCATTGCCATTGATACATTGCCATTATTTTTCGAAGCACATAAATTTACACTACAGTACAATTGTACATGTACATGGTACAGTGTATACAGCATACATGTAAGCCATTCTGGGCGTTGTCTAGAATCTGATCAATTCACATGCCTTGACCTGGTTTCAGGTTCAACAATGGCATTTATTCAGTCATTTGTACAATGTCAAATGGTTGTTATAGTCAGAGATTTATTGCAGTATCAATTACTGTGGCATTGTTGGTATGTTTGCACTAGTTCTACAAAATGCATAGTACACATGTATAGATCTACTGTACATGTACATGTACATACATGTCCTACAATGTAACTGCATTGAGGGATATCACATTTTTGCATCAAGTACGCCAACTTTAAGAAGATTTGTCAAACAATCCCCGCTCCGGCCAGTTTCTTTGTTCACTTTGAAAATGTAACTTCGAAGAGCTAGAAAGCAAACAAAAAATATACCTGTAATTTTTTAATATTATGTAGAAAACATGTTGGGATATAATTTTCACCCGAGTTCATCTCAAGGTCACGTGATCCACAAGGTCAAATTTAAGGTCAAAAGGTCATCAAACTTTAAATTGCTCCTACCTGTACATAAAAAATATAATGGCAAATTTGGATTGAAATGCAATTACCTTTCCAAAGACATGAATATCATCATATTTGGCCCACTAGTTACAGAGATATGGTCAAATGTTTGAAAATTGGCGGGCACGCCCATTTTGGCAAAAATTACCCAAAAAGGGCGTGCCGTAGCGCAAAATAGAATAATTGGTTCGATGTGGCTAAAACTTGAAATTTCAGCTTTTTCAGCCTTAAACACCAGATTTTGAGCCAATTTGAAGAGAGTCAGGTTTAACCCATTACATGTAGGTGATCTGACACGGAATGACTAAATTCTTGTACATATGTAGGTGTTCTCTTTGCAGATGCCCAACATTAGCAACACTGAAATTGCATTTTGTTTTAAGAGGGCTAACATGTACTTAGTGTTACATATGGGATACATGTATTTGTTTTTTGTTAAAGCCACTCACTATAAAAAATTATTGGACTTACCGTAAGTAATATGCAACCCCAGGAATACAGGCCTGTACGCAGGATTTTTGTTATGGGGAGTGTATCCAATATTTGCTGGACCACATTTTAAAATGTTTAGAATTTTTGGCACCTCAGAATATTTTACAATTGTAAAAAGTTGGGGGCTAGTGGGTGGGGAGGGTGGGAGGTGGGCGGAGGTGGGGGAGGATAGGGTACACTTTTTCAATGGTGGCACTTTCAGTAGTCTTTGCACAAACAGGATGCATACCAACATACAAGATGGAGGGTCTTGACTGTTTCTTTAACCCCTTGCGTACGGATGCCGCAAATATGCGCAAAAAAACAGTGCCACCAGGCCGGATGACGCAATTGTCCGCCGTTTGTGCAGTTTCAATCCATTGTTGGACTAAACAGTGCCACCAGGCCGGATGACACCATTGGCCACTGTTTGTGCAGTTTCAATCCATTGTTGGATTATTGTGTATAGGTTACGCTTGACTGCACAAACACATTGTAGCGGTTCGCTTGGCTGCCATAACCGCCGCGGCACCCCGACGTCTCCCGTAAAATACTGTACTCAAGGGGAAAATAGAGAGGAAAAAGTGGTCCTTTTTGGCACTGGGGGGGGGGGGGGGAGGTGGGGGGAGGGGAGGGGAGTGCACCCCTAGGTATGGACCTAGAAATGTAAATTTGATAGTTCTGTACATGTACATGTACTGCACAAAACAGGAAGCAGTATTAATTAAAGGGTGACATTGCGGTCTGACACTGAACATCTTCCAACTGTTTGCAGTGTTCGACTGAACAAAATATGGCTTGTTTATTCCATACCCTGTACAGTACATGTATGCCATGGCAGATCAAAAGCCGGTAATGGCCATGCACTTTTTGTATCTAATTTCACCCTCTGCAATATGTATACACTTCATTAGTAATCTCCTGTGGTAAAAGCAGCATGAAATCAAATTTGGAATCTAGGTCAGATGTAGAGTTACCTGTACATTTACATGGAGTGGAATCAACCACATTGGATTATCCTACATGTATACCTGAACAGCTAATTCAGTTATAGTGCCCTTATTTACAAATTTATATACATTTTAAATAAAACAAGTCTGAAGTTTTGGCTGGTACACAGTGCATGTACATTGTACATCACTTTAAATTAATTCTGGTTGTAGTATGTACTTTGTAAGTGGGTCTCCATTATGCAGGCCTTTACTTTCAAGATATTTGTAAAAACTATAAATAGCTAAATATTTCACTGCTATTTCTTGTGAACACAGATTCCTGAGCATGGTTTCACTTTCTGAGTGTGTGACAGGTAATTTACAAAGTGGACAGTTATCAATTGAATATTGTCATCTGAGAGGTTTTAAATATAACAAGAAAAAAAGAGTGGCTTTAGCCTATAAGCTTGTTTGGAGCGAACTTACATAAAAAAGTGTTGGCTAATAGACCTACCCGTACATGTAGCAAAAGTAATGCATGTACATATGTAGCCACACCCTTGAGACAGACTATTTTGGAAATCTGTGCAGTAACGTTTGGTACATTGTAGAATGACATACACAGTGACGTATACAATGTGCAGGTAGTTGTTGCGATTGAGCATTGTTTCACAAAGGGCTTTCATGTGATTTTAACACCAGAGGCACCAGGGTTGATAAAAATCATGATTAAAAAAGATCGATTTAAATTGATTTTTAAATTTTTTTTTACCAACGTACCATTGGCATAAAACATTTGTTTCAAATAAGTCAATTTAAATGACCATCATTGAAAGTCGAGTATAACCACACACAATTGTTCATAAAATCAGTACTGAAAATCCCTTTCATTTATCATATTCTTTTCTAGAATACAAAGTTTGTCTTAAAATCTCTGTTACAGCATCACCATCATACGGCACATTTCTCATCCAACAGGAACCCCCCTCCTCTCTACACACAGCCGTGGTGGAATAAAACTATTTAATGCAGTATTTAACAATTTTCTTTTAAAGGCACTGTCCTTATTTTGATCCCGTAAAAGTTTTTACGATTTTTGCGGTGGAAATATTGTCCTTCGGCATCATTTTGCATTTGCAGCTGTAGAATGGGAACCAGACAATGGAACTTTCAATGGACAGAGCACCATTGAAGATTTAGGCCTACATGTACCGTAATTTTCGGAATATAGGCCGCGCGGAGTATAAGCCGCAGCACGCAAAAATCTGCAAATTAAGATTTAAAGTTGGCGTATTAGCCACACCGGCGTATAAACCACACCGCGGCGCTGACGACCGACCACAAAAGTCAACGTGCTGCATAGCGCTCGTATGTAATATGGTTCCACTATCGAAATCATATGCAATCCTAAAGTGTAAGCAGCGCAAGAACGAGATAGGCGGAAAGAAAAGGCGAGTTTGGGTTCAATATCGACGTCATCTTACCTGACTTCAATTTAAGTGTCTGGTTCCCGCTATGATATTCTTATTGAAAACGCAATTATCGAGAGTCGGCAAACAGACAAAGCAATTCCACTGGTGGTATACGAGTATCTGTGGACAGCGCCCTCATTTGACGGCACGGAGCCCAATAAACTTTCATAAGTCCTCAAAATTACCAATTTTGACGGGCTGGATGAGCGTCCTGGCTGGGTGGGCCGCGCGGCAGTTCTTTTTTTTTGACGGGGCATGGGAATAATAAAGACAATGACAACTAACCACTAATCTGAGCTCAACAGTCACCAATTGACCAGTGAAATAATAAACAACATGGATTACACAACGATAAAGCAGATAAAAACAACAGACGCACCACACGATTTGTGAGGTGTGAACGGTACTTATGGTACATTTGCAAGTCTATTCGGTCCCTCTGGATTGTTTCCTTTATTTTCAACAGGTGAGTAGAGCGAACGTAAACGGCATCTTATTTCCATCACTGCCTGAACTTTTAAGTTGTATAGTCATGGAGGAAACACGGCCCGTGCCGGGCATGCCGCGCGACGGCATGAGTGGTTTTACCGTGCGATGCGTTGCCGCCATCTTCACCGGCCACGTTGCGTTCACGCCCCGCACGGGCCATTCGGGAAATCACGGTGCGCTATATCGCTGGCAGAAAAAGCGTCAACGTTGTCGATCTCCTTTTCCAAGTCACCCAGTAAAAATGAGTTTGGTTCCGTGGCAGAAATGAGTTTTATCATGATTCATGTCATTCTTGCACTTAATAGCCGACTTGTCGAGTTCAATTTGTCTGGAACGTTTTAATTAATTAAGCGATGCAAGGCATAATTGTCAAATAAATCGCAAACAGAAAACGCTTCGGTTTCCACGTGTCCAAGTCACCGCAGCACACATGCACACTATGCACGATCGTTTGCACGAGGGGAGTTTGTTGTGTTAAGTTGAACAGGCAACGCTACTCCCTCTGGACCATCGCTAAACCGCACACATGGCTTAGCCGGCTTTGGGGGGTTCGGGTTACTGTAGTAAGAGCTACCTGGCTAAAGCTAGCCGCGGATTCGGCCGCGGATTCAGAGCTTGTTTTTAGGCTGTGACTGGTTCCCGCCCCAGTGAGAAAGAAGAAAAATAATGCACGGACAGGAACCAGTCTGCTTGGGGAATTGAGGTTTTGTGAAGGTTTTTACGTGCTGTGCGGGCTCTAGCGTGATCGCTCATCACGCGCACGGGCAATTACCAGCGCGATCGCAAAGCGCCGTTTTGTAGGATCCGGCAACGGTTTGGTACTAACAAATTGAGCAATTTGAGGGCTTGGTTCGGCAAGAAGGGCACAACGGCCAAAGTATTAATGGAGCACAGCACAACTGGCCGTGAATACATGGAATAGTGCATTTTTACAAGGGGCATCACGGCAACTAAGCCTTAGGGCATCGACGGCACTGGCCGCCGTGGCCGTCGTGAATTTCGAACCTTGTGTGACTGATTTTATTCTTTAACTGTTGCCGTATAAACCGCCCGGAGTAAAAGCCGCAGGGACATTTTTCAGCGTGAGAATCAACGTATAAGCCACGGTCTATATTCCGAAAATTACGGTATGTTAAAATATAGATGGTTTAGCAGAGATGAGGCAAAATTTGCAATTTTAGAAAATGTAAATATTTATTAATAATCATTAAAAGTCCCAACACAACATTCTTCAATTGTCATTTTTATACAACTCAGCAGAAAGTCCTTAATGCCTGATGAACTGTATAAAAATCGCCAATCGGGGTGGGGGGAGGGAAGGGGGGAGTGGGGATGGTCGGGGGGGGGGGGGGGGGGGTCAGGTCAGGGGGTATCAATTGATAGGCGCATTACATGCATGAGTTATTTAAACCTACGGGTATTTTAGAGAGGAATATTGTATCATATGTGCAGGTAGTACATTACATACACAATGTACTTCAGAATATTATGTATTGTACACAAGATACTGTACATGTACATTTGTAAATGTAGTACACTCTTTCAGGAAACTGGCCTTATACATCCCTTTGGAGTGAGTATAAGCGATTTAAAGTTAATGACAGTCATGTTTGAATAACAGAAATTGTTTTTACATTAAACAAATAACAGAAATTAATAAAAAATCTAAACGTGATTTTTATTAGTGATTTTTTTGATTTTTTTCCAGTGATTTAAATCATGATTTAAATTAATGATTTAAATCGAGTGATTTAAATCAAACAACCCTGATGTATACACACGCATGGACGGGCTTCAAGAGGAAATTTGAGATTCGATTGATGAAGCATGAAAATGCACTATGCATACAGTCAAACAAATTCATTTGTCCAACTTTGGTATAGCTTCTAATTTATGATAAAAGTATTCATACATGTACATGTATTGTACAGTAAAGTGTTTACTAATGTATACACTCCTCTTCCAGTCTGCGTTGCAAGTCTTGAGCCGATGGTTATTCCAGCCATAGGCTGCAGTTTACCAATCAGTGCTTAATGCTATTCAGTGGGAAAGCAAGAGTTTAGAATTTGAAATTCGGGGTAAATTTCTCAGTTATGATAGCCAAGTCTGAGACAGAGTCATCACGGAAAGCGTACCTTTTTGCAGCCGATATGACTAGCATGAAACCAAATGTGAATCTTCAAAGAAAATACAACTTAAGTGCAAGGTTTAGCCAGGATTGAAACATTGCTGTCCTAATTTGTAGTCAGTGATTTTAAAAAGGGTGTTGAAATTATTCATTTATTATATGTTGGCCATATGAATAACAAAGCGGTGGTGTTTACATATTCGAAACTGGTGAAAGACACATAGACACCCAGCTTGACCTTGCTTGAGTGTAACTTGGATGTTAGCACATGTATATGGGTGATTCCGTAAAAAGGGGCCAACTTGCGACATGCACATTTTAGGCCCTAAATTCATAAATCACTTTTTATGTTAAATTTTTTTTTTTATTTGTTATATTTATCGATTTCCTTGAATGTAAGTTCTTTTTAGTAGGGTATGAATCATGTACACCATCAAAATATCTTCATTCATGGAAAATGAAGGGTTTCACGTGTAAAAGGGGACACCAAAATGCTTTAAATCACATTAGGACACCCTAGAATATGTTTTGTGCCATTTTTGTGTTTACTTTAGATAACCTGGTCAATTTTAAGATAAAAACTCTATTGATCAGTCAATCGGTGGCTCTGTCAGAAGTTAGGGGGGGGGGGGGGGGGGGGGGACACCAAAGTTGTATTGCCTGATATTTCAAATTCTGAAACAAGTTGTCAACATTTTACATAATGCATGTTAAAAACCCCCATCCAGATTAACTTTTAGCTAGAAATGTCCACAAATTAAGCATGGCAAATATTTTCAATTTAAGCACAAAGTTTCACAACGTAAAAATTTGGGGGGACACCAAAGGGGTCTGTCAAAATTTAGAATGACCGTATTTTTCTTGCTTCCTTAAATTCTCTGTACAAACTTTCAAATTCAAAGAAGAAGCTTAAACTAGCCATCAAAATTGAACACATGTAGTAGTTAATATGGAGGATACGCTCAATATTATTGTTCACCGTGTAAACATTTTTAGGGGCCACCAAAGTTTACATAGGAAACCCATTTTTGCCAAACCTCTCATGTTAAGAAAATATAAAACTATTTATGAAATGTGAGTTTTACTTTCAACATTAAAGTGTTATCAATGATTTTAGTTTATAAATAACCAAGTTAACCCTTTAAAAAGAAGGAAAAATCACACTTTTAAATGCTTGTGTTTCAATGTCGCAACTTTTGGACTAAAAAGTGATAATTTTGAGGTTAGTTTGAACCAAAATTAGGACAATGCATTGTCATGATACAAATTGTGTTGGTTTTATTTAGTGCACACTGATGTTAGTTACACAATAAACACACAGAAATGAATGTGAACTACATGTAACCATGCATGACATCCGCCAAGAAAGTATAGGAATGTACATTTTTACCACCGGTCCCCTTATTTACGGAACACTGCAGTACATGTACATTGTACGCTTGTATACATGTACAATGTTACGTTAAGGGCAAACATCCTCCGAGCAAACATTGATGTACATGTATTTTATGATCTATTTGGTTTCGGTACATGTATGCAGCTTATATTGGCATATGGCCATTTTCACAATCAGTGGTGTAACTTGGTTCCCACCAAAAATATGCTCAGTAGGACTTAAATTTATGAGAACAAATAATACTTGAGCTTAAAACATCCATATAGTTCACCAAAACTGAGGGCAAATAGCATTTAATGTCAAAATTCAAGCAAAAACAGTATTTTTAAGCATCTGGATTCTTGTAACTATTCAAGTTTGCATCTCAACCTTATATGAATTTTATTGTTAAGTATAAGACATACATGTAGTTCTAAATTGAAATATAAAAAAATCATATCCGATTTTACGTTTTTTTTTTTCTGTGTTAAACAACATTTTTGCTGCAAAATCATACTTTGTAAGACTATTTTCAATTTAAAAACACTTTCCTAGACTGAAGGCCCACTCTAACTTCCTGTATGAACACTACGCAGTAGGGTCTACATATCTATGAAGGTGGAATAAAAATCCAAGAAACAATTCAGAAGTAAACATTTTCCAAACTTAGTGTTTTAGAGAATACTGTTAACATTTGGTGTGTGTTTCAATGGTGTTTCGGAGGATACACAAATGTTAACATTTCTTGAAAGTTGATTACAAGAACATTTGAAGTTTCCAAGTAAACTTAATACAAATGTTACTGTTACAGTGCCAAAATATCATTTAATAAATGCATTGTGGCTTAGGATGATAAATAATTGTGTTGTAAACTTAATCGTGTCTCCTCCGAAACAACTTTTTTGTAAACTGTCTTTTCAACCATTATTATTATAATCTACATGTATGTAAAGGAATCGGGTTTCCCATTTGGGTCTGAGGACATTTATTAAAAGGAAGAAAACATGGTAAAACCTCCCTGAATTGTTTTGGAGTATACATAGTGTTTCGGAATGTACTAGTGTTAACGGAAAGTTAACATCTCCCAAAAAACTGGTCAAACATAATTCTTTTCTAAAGTCAGTCCTTACGAATGAAGGTGATACACCCATTTATTTTTCTTCATTAACAGTTTGACTACCTTAGTTCGTTTACAAGCCAGGTCAAATAACAAAACGTTTCGGAGGGTACAAAACTGTTAACGGAAAAGTTAACATGTATGTTTGAACACACACAAATTTCAGAAGCAATTACTGATTAAAAAAAGGACATACCAAACATAAGTAGAACTCTTCACCATTACAATTAAATAATAACTGGAACATTTGTCATTTTCAAATATGAGCAGTATCACACAGTTAATTGGTAGTAAAACTTAACGGAAAATGTATACTCCGAAACACACCAACTGCCGATGACTCCACCACAGAACCGAAACTGGATGGCTGATGAAAATAGTATGGCATAAAGTTCAAACAGTTGTGTATAACCCCCAACAAAAAACAAGTTGGAATTACATATATAAAGATAAAATCAAGGTGTACCAAAATGGGTATGTAAAAGCTGCACGCTCTGAAGGGGGGTAATTTACCCACTCTAGAGGCCACCACACAGACAAGAAACGCATAAACCTTGTTAAGCCACCCGAGGTAGCGTTCACCCAGGACAGTCACATGCCAAACAAAATATGAGTTCTGTGCACTGGTTAAACAAAATACAGATCAAAAACATCAATTTTCAGAGTTACACCACTGATTGTGAAAATGGCCATATATTTCCTGGCATTCCCTTTGTCCGGCCATCCAGCTTAACCCGGCTATGACCTAAATAAAAAAGTATTGGCTGTTTCCTGTTTTGTGGTCGTGATGAAATAAAGGAAATAATGTAGCTCTGCCCATATGTACATACTACAGATGTTTTGCCTGGTATCACGGAACAGGTGGAAAGTATACATGTAGCAGAAGTTGAAAATTGTATTTCCTGAAAATACATGCGATAAGTTTTAATTTGTTTATTGTGCTGCTGTTGCCCCATTCTTGGGCCCTGCTATAACTTTTGAACAGGGCTTTCAGGTAAAAATCTACTACACAGTCATGCTAGTACTTGTGGCTCAAAAATGTTGCTTGACCTAAAGGTGAAAGGTACATTAGGAGACTAAAAGGTAAAAATAAGAATGCACAATGTCTTTTTTACGTGCCGTTTCGATATTTCCTTTGCATACCCTTTTGGGGAGGCGGTTTTGGTCCGAGAAGCCCTCTCAAACTCCCTGCCTCATAGCTAAAAATGTCATTCCACAAATTATGAGGATTTTTCAGTTTGTCAGATTTAGAAGAATTGGACTTCAATGATAACATTTCATGCAGTGTATGAACAAAATTACTAGACCACCGGACTACGTGTAGTTCAGTCAAGACTTCACAAGACCGACTCTCAAATCACTGGACTACGTACATACATGCACATGTACAGTGAGTACAAATGTACATGTACTTAGGTCCAATGGTCCAGTTGTTACAACTTACACCCTTGAGCCCTTGTTTTGAGAAAACAAAGCTCAAATTCTGTGACCTGTGCACACTGTAACATGAATTTAAAAAAAAGAAATCACCCAAGAAAATATTTCGAGATTAAATTCAGTTTTAAAACTTTGTGATATAGATTTTTTTTTTTATGTAAAAAAGGTAAAATCAGAAATAGTGCAACTTATGCTGCCAGGTTGTTTATACAAAAGTCATCCGAGTCAATTTGTGCGGGCAGCAGATATCAGGTTGTCAGTTTAGGAATAATTTCAGTGCTAAGCTACACAAATATTTGAAATGCAGTCCGTGCCAAAATAAACACATGGTTAATTAGGATGTATACATACATGTACATGTACGGTTAATTTCTCTGATGTATTCATTTACAGTCCACAAAAATTCTGTAACTTGTACATAATATAACATACTGATTTACACATGCAATATTATGTTCATAAACTAGTCCTGTGACTTTGTTTTATTTCCTAAACATTTATACTTTATATAGGCATATTTTGATCATGTTCAAATGTTTAAACTGAACTTCCAGCTTAAATGACCAAGATGGTTTTACATGTACTTGTAGTCTTGTACAGACAGGTGCTCATACCACATGATATAAGTGGGGCGTTGATTTGTTTCCAGTTTTAAAATAATTTAGAGACAAAGTTTTTCCCCCACACATTTAATAAAGTATATACATGTAGGTTATATCTGGTTACAGAAAAAATGATATGCAGTCACCTTTGACAATTAAAACCACCGAAAGATTTAATTTTCTCGATCCAAATTCAACATAAACACATGTTTTCAACTTCCTGGTGACTGCAGTGAGAAACCTCAGTGGAAAAGTTTACAAATATTTTATCTCCAACCCCAACCCTGCCAGACGCAGCACAGTGCATTTGGGTCATTCCATAAATTTGAGGTCCAAAAGTGTGACTTTTGTTGGTGTCCCTGTTACACCTGACCTGTGTAATTTCCATCAAGGATCATTAAAAATTTACTACACACTATTTTTAAAACTTGTTTGGCAGGTACTTTGCTTTACATAATCACTCTTGGAGATAGATGGCAATAACCCTAACCCTGCCATCCAGATGCAGCACAGTGCATCTGTGGTGACAGATGGACCTTGCTGCACTCTGCACACAAGTCAATGTGACAAAGTATGCAATCTGATGCGTCTGGCAGGGTTTCCAGCCAAAATACCCTGGAGGGTATAGGGATACTACAGAATGTGTCCGGAATTGCTAAATTTTATACATGTCACTATGTACATGTAACAGGGACACAAAAAATGTCACTTTTGGACCCCACATTTATGGAGTGTATGACCCATATGTGCTGACAGCTCCACTTTGCTGGACTCTCCACACAAGTCAATGTGACAAAGTATGCAATCTGATGCATCTGGCTGGGTTCTAGCAAACATGCCCTGGAGGGTTAGGGATAATTATAGTTCTGAACCAGTTCACGCCGGGATTATTTTTCACGAGCCTGGGTGCCAGACGGGTTCAGGCCTTTATCTGCGGGTAGCACACCCTGGCCTGGCTCACTGCGAGCCGGACGCTGACAGATATTTCTGCTGGACCCCTTGCCTCGCTGAGTGCGTGTATACAAGTCATTCGACGCGAACTGGTTAAAACCAGACATACATGTACAATTGAATCGGCAAAAATAAGACTTTTTGTCTGTTTTAATGTCCCTTGATTCCCACGTGATTTTGTTGTAATTGAATAATTACTTCGCAGTTGTCAAATATTTGAAGCCTGGCAATGATTTGGTTCCCACAGGGGTGGATCTTTCTGTGTGTAATAAGCGACAGCAATCAAGAATAAAAGCCTTTTTTTTTCAGAGGGTTGTAGAAAGCCAAAGTAGAAAGAATAGGGGTTCTGTGTTGAAATGAAAAATTTGTTGAAAAGCATGGTATGGGCCCTATATCTGTAAGAAAATGTTAACTTCAAGTGATTACATTTTTAGGGCTAAAATATTCCTATATTAAATACTAGTGCCTTGTGGAAGTTGGCTTCTGAAACAACTTAATATTAACCCCAACCCCTATATGTGACCCGCTCTGCAAAAAGGGCACTTATGTTGCAAAATTTGAAAGTAGTGTTTTATATATAGCTGGAAAGGCAATTTTATAAGCTTTCATATGGTATATGTCTGAGGTCTCTAGCATTTTGCAATCATGAGATATTTGGAAATTTGCATGTTTGTTTTCAGGAATTTCTTGAAATGACTTAAGGAGAAAGAAGCCATTTAAACAAACAAAAAGTAAAGCAATAGATGGAAGCACTCGACAAAAACACATTGTTTTTCCAACTTTACTCACTGAAATCAAAGATTTTGGTTATGAAATAGAATAATATAGGTATCAAAGATGCAAAAAATTCCCTCCCTTCAAAATCACTTGTTTGAAGAATTGTTCACCCTCTTCACATTGAACGGCCCATAACTCGTAAAAGCATGCAGCGACTTATGTGCCCTTTTTGCAGAGCGGGTCACATATGTAGGTGGTGTGAAAAATTGTATTGAAATTGGAGGAATCGGGGCTGTTAGTGTTAGGGTTAATGTTTAATATTTTTAATATCCACATAGGGTTTATAAAATCACAGAGAACTATTTCACTGTACAAACTGGTGCAAAATACAAACTTGATTGGAGGGTAACTTGTATTTTGTTAATTGCATTGCTCGAAATATTCACATAAAATGTAAACTTTAACATTTTGTACCCTTCCATTTGTATACATGTCTATTTGTGTAAATTCTACAAGAACAGTCCAACTTCCTGAACCTGAAATAGTACATTGTGCGTGCTGTGTACATTCACTGTTGTACATCTCTACCAGGATATTGCAGTTACAGGCATATTTGTCAACCCAGCCCAAGCCCAGAGGCATTTGAGAATACCAAACTATGTACATGTACATTTCGAAGGCTATGAATCATTGTATTTGTGACCAGATGGCAAGGTCAACACCAAGGTTGAAACAGGTGGAATATATGGGATAGTATAAACAACATGCCCATAACCCTGCTATTACTGTGAGCTGTCACTGCAGTGTTCAATACACTCCATGTAGTACGTCTTGTGCAGTTCGCTGAGTTTTCATTTATAGTATTAATTAATGTTCCGTGGTAAACTTTCGGTTACAGTTTACAATATAACAGACAAATTGAGTTTTAAGTAAACACGTGTTAGTCTTACCATGGAGGAAGGAAACACTGTTTTTCCTTCCTCCATGGTCTTACAAAATAAATTCATAGGCAGCGTAAAGTATTAGTCCATGGGCCAGACAACAAATCGGTACATTAGGAGCAAAACTGAAATATTTGTAGGGTCAGTACAAGTGAATTAAATATGTGATAACCTTGCCACACGAGCAGCTTAAACCATTTATTTTGGATGTTAGTGTTTTCGCCCATGGGCACCTAGATGCACAATTGACTGAAATTGTATAATTTGTTTCCATTATACACATTATCAGTATATGTTGAAGGCCAGCAAATAAACATGTTGGGATGCATGTTTTTCATTCATGTGGAT
The DNA here is from genome assembly GCA_037893225.1 of Hippasteria phrygiana. Taxonomy (NCBI): domain Eukaryota; kingdom Metazoa; phylum Echinodermata; class Asteroidea; order Valvatida; family Goniasteridae; genus Hippasteria; species Hippasteria phrygiana. Next base: position 1,318,979 of record JAZGUH010000220.1, on the reverse strand, counting down.
GACAGAAGTAAATAAAAGTGGGTTTCTATCATTAAAAAGGGTTCCCAAGGTAATGGAAAATACTGGAAAGTCTAGGAAATTAAAATATCATGGAAATCATGGAATTTGATATTTTACAAGGTGTCTTGGAAAATTGATATTTCAAGAAAAAAGCCAAAGTCATGGAATCTCTTACAACTATTTGTACATTAACTAAAGATAAATATAGACTTTTAAGATCTAAAAATAGCATAAGAATTGGTCATGGAATTTTAACCCTATTTTTTTCTTCTGGAAAACCATGGAAAAGTCATGGAAGTTAAGATTTCTGAGACTCTGCAAGATAACCATTTTATCATTTTACTCATTCACACTTGGGACATTATTTTATGGAAACAATGGAGGGAGAGATGAATGAGATGGGAAAATCCCGGAGCTGTTTCCCGTGTTTCCTGAAAGGAAGTTCCTCGTGATCTTTGTGTGCACAAAATGTCACAATGGGATTATGCGTATCAAATTGCCTGATTTGTCTAGCGTCCTCTTGCCTGCAGGCATTATGCATTACATGCGTCGCCGCCGGTAAAAGCAAATTGAAAAGGCTGTTTATCCAATTACAAAGTTACATGTAGAACCCAAGCTGTAACACCCAAGCCATAGCCATGACAAGCCATATCACTGCAAATGTCCCATATCTGATCATAATGTCACCCTTTGGCATAGTACACAATTAGGCCGCCCAACATTGTACATGATGCACACTTGTTAAGCCATAGTGTGTTTTTTTTCTTCAAAGTTACCCATAGATTTATCTGTGTCTAAGTCAAGACCCTTTATGAATAAAAACTCTATAAATTATGTTTATTCCAGTTGACCCGTATTGCTGTTTGTGAGTTAACCACGGCCCTTCACCTTCCTCTAATGCTAGGAGGTTACATGTACATGTATAAGGGTTAAACAACCTTATGGAATTTTGTGTGCTTAATTTTTGTTTGTCTCAAATACAGTATATATATGAAGGTAGTGTGTCACATTATGGTATTTCACAAGTTGTGCCAACTTTTCGTTTTATTGGTGGTTGGAAGCAAACGACTTTCAACCTTTCAAAAGCAAATCCACTAAAAAGTGAGAGTGGATTTCGGCATTAGAGCGAGTATAACATTAATGAACCCTCCTATGATCAAGCCACTTGTATGAGGAGTCAAAAAAGGGTATTATGTCGCACTATGTGAAGCCGGCAAAACATTCTTCACATAAGTGATTTTGTTTTGTTTTTGGTTTGTTGGCTTCTGTTATATCTATATTTTCATAATTTATTTTCAGAAACATTAATATTGATGAATGCAGATGAGAAAATAAATGTTGATAAAAATTACTTCCATCTGATTTCTTTGCACTTTTTGTGTTTAAAGGCCTATATCTCTAAAAAAAAACAAAAAAAAACAACGCACTTTCATTGACTTGGAAAATAGGAGTATACAAATGTCAAGATATCTCGAGAACACAAAATGCCACAGGGGTCAAACCTACACCAAATTAAAGCTTAGGATGTGACCAATTCAGCTATGTATATAACTCATTTTTCAAATTTTGTGACATAATACCCCTTTTTTGCAGAGCCGGTCACAAATGGTGTTTCTGTGGTGCTGATATGTTTTGACTTCCAACACCTACATCCATATTCAGTTGCTGGTAGACCATAGCCATGACCGTACGAAACTGATCAAAACCAGCCGACTTGTTTTGACTGATACTGACTGCCATGTAGTTTTTGCACTGCAGTTTTGGGGCACTTCAGGACACTTTGATCCTTTTTGACTAGTTAAATCATACATGTAGGAGTGTTTAAAGGTAGCGTACACGATTGGTAATCCTCCAAAATATTTTTTACTGAATTAATACAAAATACCTTACTAGACTGTATAGTAGTCTCGATCATCCTGTGAAACGATGGCACCAGGTTTTAGTGTGCTGTCATTTTCAAGAAAAGTGAAAATTTATATCTTTTTCCAACGGCTGAACAATCGTTGGAAAACTGCCCTCTATTGACCGAATGTAGTTAGTCCGCGTTGTGTCTAAAATGGGTTAACAATCCGAAAACGGGCGCAAGGTTGCAATTATCGTATGTGTGTGTACATGTATGTGTCATACATGTAGTCATGCAGTGGATCTTGGACGTTCGCCGCATATACCACTCACCTATATACATGTTATGTGACCAATTGAAAACGATCCTATTTACACAAATTTGGCTTATTTTACAAGAAGGCGCTATAACAAATGCAAAACTTTGAACATGTCAGTGGAACGATATTTCCTATAAAATACTAACCCCCAAATCCGCCCATTTCTGAAAATTGCAACAATGACCAATCATGTACACTACATGTACCTTTAAAGGAGCATGAAACTCAAGAACTTGAAAACAAGTGTGTGTAAATGTCAGGGCTTTTTGCAGACTTCAACCCTGGAGACTTGGCATTAGATACAAACGTCATTGGAAAGTGTAATTGCTTAAACAGCTGTAGACTTTTGTCAGTGAATACTACAAACAGTACATGTTTTGCAATTGACATCAGTCTGATGTTGTTTTCCAATCTCAAGAATGATGGTTAAACCTAATGAAGTTAAAGTAATAAAGTGATGGACCACTTGCTTGAGGCAAAAATGAAGGAATAAACAAATGATAGTTTGAGTAAGAACACATATTCCTTACATCCTGTGAGATATATGAGTGTTGTTTTTTTGATGTTACAATTTCTGCTACTCGTTTCCTTGACAACGTTTGCCCATTAATACTTTATATTTAATCATCGAACACACATGAAATGTACAGGTACAATTTTGTATTAAAACCCTAACCCCCCAGGGTGCATGCAAAATCATATTAATATTGCATATGATGCACGATATGGGGCAGAGGGAACCCCCTCTTTTGTGTTGGTCATTGTGTTCCTGGAATCTCAGGAATTCTTTTTAGAGGTCTAGGGGGATGTGTTAGGTAACAATAGTCTGGAGAGTGTATAGGGACGAAAGGGGGTACCCCTCTAGTCTGCCCCATATTGTGCTGGGTATATAATATTGATGGCTTTAGCAGGGTTAGGGTAAACTTTTAAAGGTAGTATAAAACATTTGCTTTTGCTGCAATTTTCAGAAATTGATTTGGTAGGGGGGGGGGGCAGTATTTTATAGCAAATACTGTAATACTGACCTGTTTAAAGTTTTTTTTGCATAGATGCTGGGAAAACAGAAAACGGAGGGGAAAAAGCTGTTCTTGAAGTCTGGTTCCCTGACCCTACTTCAGACAAAACAGAGCAATTTAAAGACATCAGGGAATTATCAGGTCGGGGAACTACGGGCCTGTTTGTTTCACACGAATCTGGATCGCGATCAGTGATCCAGCCGCTGGTTCGCTCAATCCCATAGGCGGAATCTGGCGTCTGAACCAACGCATTGATCACTGATCGCGATCCGTATGAAACAAACAGGTCCTAGACTTTCAAACAATTGTCAGCTGACAGTTGCTTGAAATTGATAGAAAAATTCCACTTTTCTTGAAAACGACAGCACACCAGGTGCCATGATTTCACAGGATGCTTGAGACTATTATTTACAGTCAAGTAAGGTACATGTATTTCATAATAATTTGGTAGTTTGATTTTTATGTTTGCAAATTATGTTGTATACTACATTTAAATGAACATCAGTTCATGCCCTAGTATACAAATATTGAATGTTTATGAGTGCGATCGTAAGAATAATTTCATGAGGTGACAGATTGAATGTTCCATTCCACGAGGCGAAGCCCAGTGGAATGGGACATTCCATCTGTCACCGAATGAAATTATTCTTACCATTGCACGAATGTGAAACATTCATTACTTGTTCTATACAACGCCTGAATAAATCCGACAGATTGCATGCATGGATTTCTTGGTGTACAACGTGCCGTTTACCTTCTCAGACCTGCATAAAACCGCGACAAAAAGTGGTCCAGCTCCGAACCAGTTAAAGCTTTAATTGTTGTTCCTGCGTGACTTGCAAATTCCTCTAATCGTTTGACTGCATTATTTCATTTGTCTCTTTGTGTTAGCAGCGTCAGCATCGCCTACGAGTTCCAATATTTCGTCGTCTGCGGAAAACAAACCGCGGTTCGGAAACACTGTCCGCCATTTTGTGTGAATGACAGCATAGACTGGTTCCCGGTCCCCATATGTATATAATATACATTTGAAGTCCGAAGGACAATGGAGGGACCGGGAACTAGTCCAATTATGACAGCCGTGTTGTAGCAGCGGGGAAGTTCTATCAAACGCGTTACCGTTTGATAGAACCATGTGATAGAATTTGTTTTGGCGGTGCGGGTTCACGTCGTGCGATGGGACGAATAATTCAATGCACGTGATCGACGATTCACCAATCGGATGGCTGGGATTTATTCAGGTGTTGTATAATACATATATGTACATACATGTATGTACTTTTGTACATGTACATGTATATACACATGTATAGTGCATATTATACAACGCCTGAATAAATCCCCGCCATCTGATTGGTGGATCGTCAATCACTTGCAGTGAATTATTTGTTACATTGCACGCCGCAAAAAGTTACATGACACGGTAGGCGTGTGATGTAACTTTGCGAATTTTACGGTCATTATAGGTGGCGCTACAACACGGCTGTCATTCATTCAAAATGGCGGACGATGTTCCCGAACCGTGGCTAACAGACAACGAAATATTGGAACTCTTAGGCGATGCTAACGCTGCTAACACAGAGACAAATCAAATATACAGTCGAACGATTAGAGGAATTTGCAAGACACGCAGGAATAATAATTGAAGCTCTAACTGATTCGGAACTTGACAACTTTTTGTCGCGGTTTTATGCGGGACTGAGAAGGGAAAACGGCACGTTGTACACAAAGAAATCCATGCATGCAATCCGACGAGGATTTATTCAGGTGTTGTATAAAAAAAATAATGAATGTTTCACATTCGTGCAATGGTAAGAATAATTTCATTCGGTGACAGATGGAACATTCAATCTGTCACCTCATGAAATTATTCTTACCATCGCACTCATAAACATTCATTATTTGTATATTGTTTTAAAAATGTGTAACATGAAACCAAAGCTATACATGTACTTGCAGGTTCACCGCAACACACTCCCCTTTGTATTTTATGAGGTTACTGAAAATATTGAATTGGACCCCATTGTGTAAACAGACGGGATATGAATGACAGGACTTAAAACTGTTAATGTCAATATTGTACATGTACATGTACTGTCTGTTTGCATGGTAGAGTTTGGCTAGTAAGTTTGTTATAACTTATTAAGTACATGTACATGTACACGTATGGGCCATCAAGCACAGTATCACATCTTCACCTGTTTTCGCAGGTGGATTTTTAATGTTGGTTTTTGTTTCAAATTGTTTGTTGCACATGTGGCTGATACATGTAGCTAAGAAAAAAAAACTGTTTTTGGCATGTACATGTCTGCATGTGGGAATAAATATGAGCATTAAATGTTCAAACAATAATCTTGTAAAGTTAAATGTTTCGGGGCTTGGGTCACTAACCCCTTGTTTCCGGGTGTTTATAATGGGGCACCAGGATACCATGGCAGTTTCTGCAGCCAAGCGAAACAGACACAAGAGGATTGTGCAGCCAAGCGAAACAGACACAATAACCCAACAATGGATTGAAAATGCAGAAACTGCGGCTATAGCCGTCAAGCGGCTAGGTGGCAATTTTCAAACCACGGCTACACACGTCAACCGGGTTCAATGGGTTAAATTAAAATTGTAATAAACCAGAATAATTGGGATAATTTTATTGAAAGACATCAGATTAAATGAATCTACACTTACTAATTAGAGACATTTTGGCAGAAACATTAGATCTTCTATATCTAGTAACATTCTCCTCATCTCCTTCTGATTAGTGGTTATCTACACGTCTGTCCTTCCGACATACTCCAGCGGTCTTGAGTTTCACACTTCACTAGTTGGGCATGCCGTTCTTGCAGAAATGCATTGCTTGTTGTACATGTATCCTGTTTCACAATTCAGTTGTTTGTACTGGATCCTTCTCCCATCTTTAGAGTCTATAGCAGGGGTGAAATTTTTAAAATATTTTGAACCGTATCTTTTGGTAGAAAATGCAGTTATAAATGCAACGCCATATAAATTAAATTGCCTCTTGTTTTTTTCGCGGCTTTTTCATGTTCCTCAAATATCAGCCCTGGTCTAGGCATTTGTAATTACGGTCGGAGCATACTGACTGAAACATTCAGTTTAGGGTTGTCCCCGACTCTTCTAAGAACTTCACTTCTCTTTTAGGAGTTAGCTACTTCACATGGTTTATCTGCAGAAATGTCTCTAGCTGTAGTCTCTACCATGCAAAGCCTCAAATCACGTGTCTACTCTTTATTTTTTTCTACAGGAGGACATGGGGCTGACAGGGAACAAGGCGGACCCCTTGCGGGCACGAGACATGACCACGAAGAGAGAGATGGTGTTGCAGTACATGAAACGCTCAGGGTCATCTGCGGTAAGGGCACAAAGACATTCTCCTGGGGAGTGTCTCAAAAGTCGGAATGGTTCGAACGTTCCAGTGGCCACTCTGGCTGTTGTGTTGGTCACAGTCTGTGTTCCTAGTGGAGCGGTCCCTGATCCAATGGGAACAACATGTCATTCAAGTGGGAACGTTCCGTTGGATTGTTCCATGCTTTTTAAGCACATGTTCCCAGCGGACCGTTCAAGCAGTCTGCTTGAAACATTGACGAATTAAGAACTTTCGGTGCTTTGAACTTTGATCAATCCCAAGAGTAATAAAAATGCACATTGTTAGTGCAGATTGCTATTGTTCACTCACGTCTACATGTACTTCCATGCAATTTTGTTCAGAACTTGGCATAGCTTTAGGCACGGATGTCTTCAAAACATTATGTGCAGTAAAGGCAATTTTTAGGTAGACACATGATGCCCAATTACAAATGTTCCCATTTTGACCGATCCTGTTTCCATGGAAATGTTGTGACTGGCACACTTGGAACGATGGAATGGTGTCCAATGGAATGACCGCTGGAACGGTCCAATGGGAATGACCGCTGGAACGGTCCAATGGAATGGTCCAAAGGAACGTTCCCGTTCTGACTTCAGAACGAAAAATGGGTTATTGACTGTACATTGTAGCTATCCTTTGAATGGTATATCACAGATTAACCACCATTAACCAATGTAACTTGCTCAAACTGAACTCCTTATTGATCATGTTACTCTGAAACTAAGCACGCTCCGTAGACTGTATGGAGAGAATAAAGACTCAGTGTTCAGTTATCGTCTTCCCCAGGGTAGAAAAACAGTACAGAAACCGGGCGACTACATCTTGGAGTTGAAGCACTGTGGCCCCTCGGACTCGGAGCGACTCCTATCAACCCTCAGTTCCTTGAAAGTATCCCTGGGCAGTAACACCATCAGCTGGGTCCAGCAGTTTGGAGAGGCTGGTCTGGGGGAGATACTCAAGATAATTGACGATTTCACCAACAGGTAGGGTTCAAGGTGGTTTTGCTTCAAGGTTCACAGAAATTAAATAGGAAAAATGCCATCAATTGTCTTAAAACAGTGATGAAAACCAGAGAAATAAACATTTTGGATGTATTTTTGTGTTTAACCAGTTCATGCCGGGATTTTTTTTCACGAGCCTGGGTGCCAGATGGGTTCAGTCAATCTAGCCCAACAGTTGTTTGGACTATGCTGTATCCAACAAGATCCAACAAGAATAAGCCATTTGTGCTGACTGCTCAATCCAACAGGATACAACAGAATTTTTCGCGCGTTTGGATCTTGTAGGAAGCAGTAGGGTTAGGGCTCCGTTCTCTGTGCAGTATCTTAAAGGTAAATATGTTTTATGTCCCAGGGAAGACCAAAGGAGTGTGGACATCAGACACGAGTGCATCAAATGTCTCAAGGCGTTCATGAACAACAAGTACGGCATCCAGATGGTGTTTGCAACAGAGGGCGCTCTGAGCACCGTGGCCGGGACGCTGGACCCTCGGCACGAGCAGATCATGGTGGACACAGTCAGACTACTGGCCGCGGTGTGCTTGTACCCAGGAGGGTAAGTCGGTTAAAAAATCCTCCTGCTGAGTAAATAGACCAATGCATAAAGCTCCGCCCACTGTGCGCCACCATGCATGCTGCAGCCATGCATGCTGCAGCCATGCATGCTGCAGCCATGCATGCTGCAGCCATGCATGCTGCAGCCATGCATGCTGCAGCCATGCATGCTGCAGCCATGCATGCTGCAGCCATGCATGCTGCAGCCATGCATGCTGCAGCCATGCATGCTGCAGCCATGCATGCTGCAGCCATGCATGCTGCAGCCATGCATGCTGCAGCCCTTTGCAGCCTTCTATGTTGGACATTAATTGGATAGGGCAGGTGTCTCTTCATAGACCGATCAATTAACCCTTTCATGCCCAAATAATTTTTCTTACACTGAATTTTACGTTATAGATTGGGCTGGGACTTTTAAGTCCCATCGGGTGCGAATAGTTTAAGCCTCGACCCGATACATATGATCAATCCCTGCCATGACTTGTTTAATAGAAAGTCAGACAAAAGTCCAAGATACATGTGAAAGCACTGTGAAATCCTAGGATGTAATTTTCTATTCAAAATAGACAGAACAGGCGGATGTGACGAAGCCGATTAATCCAGGGCCCAGAATCATAATGAGGTTTAAGCTGTTATAACCTCTTCTGAATACGGACGACGGCCATAGCCGCGGTTTGAAAAAGACCACCTGGCCGGTTGTCGGCTATACACACATTCCTGCACGTATTCAATCCATTCATATTTGAACTATATTGTTCTTGAATGGGAGTGTAATGAATAGATGGAGCTTTTTCAAACAAAGCTCCATCTCCATCGTCAAAGCTCCAGCCATGCATGCATGGCTGCAGCCATGCATGCTGCAGCCATGCATGCTGCAGCCATGCATGCTGCAGCCATGCCTGCTGCAGCCATGCCTGCTGCAGCCATGCCTGCTGCAGCCATGCCTGCTGCAGCCATGCCTGCTGCAGCCATGCCTGCTGCAGCCATGCCTGCTGCAGCCATGCCTGCCACTCTTATACTGTGGGTAAGCATACACCGTGTAGTGGGGGCATTTTGTATTTGTTAGGCAAATTAGGATCGATTTACGGGGACATTTCTCTGTTCCCGTAATGTTTTGGCCGCAACAACGTCTTGTTGCACGACCAGTGTTCGTCCCAACAATTACGGTGTGTGACTGTGTGAACTTTTGGATGATATTTTCTTTTCAAATTGGGCAGTAAGATGAGTTGATGTGACATTGGGAATCAAAAATCACACATCCTACTCTATTCAAAATCACATCTAAAGCCTGCAAACTATCGTCCCACCTTGACAAAGAGTACATTGTGACTTCTGGGTTTAACCCCTTGTGTCCAGCTGTTACTGATGGGGGCTGTTATACCAAGTACGGGCTGTGCAGCCAAGCGTAAACACAAACAATAGGCACCACATTGAATAGAGTGGTCCTATTCATCGCACTTGGAGCCCCCACCCCCCCACCTTTCGTTGAATGAAAGCTTTGTTTGAAAAAGCTCCATCTATTCATTACACTCCCATTCAAGAACAATATAGTTCAAATATGAATGGATTGAATACGTGCAGGAATGTGTGTATAGCCGACAACCAGCCAGGTGGTCTTTTTCAAACCGCGGCTGTGGCCGTCGTCCGTATTCAGAAGAGGTTATAACAGCTTAAACCTCATTGTGATTCTGGGCCCTGGATTAATCGGCTTCGTCACATCCGCCTGTTCTGTCTATTTTGAATAGAAAATTACATCCTAGGATTTCACAGTGCTTTCACATGTATCTTGGACTTTTGTCTGACTTTCTATTAAATAAGTCATGGTAGTGATTGATCATATGTCAAGGGTCGAGGCTTTACCCTATCGTGCCCGACGGGATTTTAAAGTCCCAGCCCAATCTATAACGTAAAATTCAGTGTAAGAAAAATAATTTGGGCATGAAAGGGTTAATTGATCGGTCTATAAAGAGACACCCGCCCTATCCAATTAATGTCCAACATAGAAGGCTGCAGTGCTAAATGGATCGAACTGCGACCAAACATGTATTGAAACAACACTCAATCCATCGCCTCATGATAGAGAACTTGAACAGATGTCAATGTTGTAGTCGAGACCTGGGAGTTATGATTCAGGCACTTAGACTAGCATCTTTAGGATTTACTCTTGTGAAGGAAGTTAAGAACATGTACAATATGCTAACCTTCAACTCATTAGCAGTGTTCCAGCTGCAGGTCACTGCATTAACGAGTCTCTTTATTGTGTCTCTCTCCACGCAATTGTTCATTGATAAGTGGTCAGTCTAAGTTGTAAATTAGAACAGAGATTTTCTCTTTTGCCCTTTCCCGACGTAATATATGAAGCACTGTATGCTCAGTGCTCTCCGAGAGCCTGTGTGAAAAGATTCACAGGTTTACACAGGCAGGATTCGAACCCACAACTTCCTGCTTATTAGTGCAGACGTCTTAACCACTCGACCACCGAGCTTGCCGGGGTAGGCTGGCCGATTCGAATCCAATGCAGCCACGGGTACTGTGTAATCAATGTGAAGATGGAGTCTAAGTTGTTTTCTTATTATTTTCACCGTGAACTAAAGTAATATTAACATATACTTAGCTATTAAAACCAAAAGATAAAATACATTTTAAATACCCCCAATTTTCATATGTATGGAATTCCCCTGCATTGTTTTTTTTTCCTTGTGTTTTTCACCATCCAGGAAGAAATTTATCAAATTTCATTTCCCTCCCCTTAACCTATTGTGACTTGGGCGTTGACTGCTTGTTCACAGAGGTACACGTAACTGCCCCTCCCTCTCCCCCCCCCCCGAATGCAAATTGGTATATTCCGAGCTGACAAGTAGTCTTCGGACTCTTCCAAAATCCAATCTGAGAGGGGTTTGGTTGTCGAGACAATGACAGCATAAGGGGTGCTGAGAAAAGACATACTTGATACCGCCATTGCAGCACCCGGGTACCTGCCAAGGAATGTAATCTACCCCTTCCTCCAAACCACATTGCTTCCCCCCCCCCCCCCCCCTTTGCTAACTGTCTGCACTCACTTTCTGTAGACTCACATAAGGGGAATCTTTTTGGCACTGTCAGACCTGTGGGACTTGTAAGCCTGCGGATGTATTTGATTTTTTTCTCGACAAGTTCCAATCTGCAATTGTTGTACCCAAGATGGTGTGTAAGGATTATCTCTATTATGTCCTATATAGGTAAAGTACATGCATTTCTTGACAGTTTTTCTTCTTTTTTGCTATTAAATAATTCATCAAACCACAAGGGAAATTGACCAGGTGATTTTGATCCATTTTCGAAGTGAACAAAGAAAACTGGCAGGAGCGGGATTCGAACCTGCGACCGTACTGGCACTCTACCAACGGAGCTATGTCTTGGCCTATGTTGGCGGTCTCCCATTTTGTCAGTATCTTCATTCAGTGGGGTGCCTGTCAGACGGTGTTTAAAACCCATAAAGCCAAAGATACTGACAAAATTGATTCAAATCCTGCTCCTATCAGTTTTCTTTGTTCACTTTGAATTTTTTTCTGAGAGAAATCTGCTCCATTTGTAATTTTATGTAGATCATCAAAGACGGGCAATTATTTCTGGCATAATATTATTTTTAAAAAGTTACTTTTGAGAGTTTTATCAAACCCCACCAAAACTGCTGGTGCCAATTATCGAAAAGTCATTGCTGCGGGCAGCAAACAAATCTGGTGTCATAAGACGAAGTCCCCTATTGTACCTAGTGCTTGACACCAAAGGGGAGGCCATTTTATGATGAAGTCAGATTTGTTTGCTGCCTGGAGCGATGACTTTTAGACAAATGGCATCAGCGGGCTACACGGGACTTTTTTTAAAATTATTTCCTGGCAGAAATAAATGCATACTTTATTTTAATATACCTTAATAAGTTATCCTAACCCCCTAAAGTGCATGCAAAATCGTATTAATATTGTTGGATCAGCAGGGTTTAGGGTTTTAATAAAAAATAACAAAAATACAAAATGATTTCTCTCAGCAGTCGACAGCCTCATTAAGAAATGTTCATATCCATTTTATTTATGCTGTGTATATTTTTCAGAACAGACTTGGTTAAAAACATGAGATTGTTGGTTAATTCCCATAAAAGCGGACCGCGGCTGCATGCAATTGTCAAAAAGCCTTTTACATACTGAAACTGCATGTACACGTGTGAAGTTTGACGCAGATTTTCAAATGACCCGGGTCACAAGGAAATGACAGTGGTTTGTAAAGCCATAGTTCTGTAAGTTACACAGAATGAAAGTCCGAGGTTATTCGGGACAGATTTGATGTACCAAATGCGTACTCATTGTTATTGTTTTTGATTGTTGCGTTGTCTGCAGGCATGAGAAGGTGTTGGCTGCTCTTACTGATGTTGCGGAGTTCAGAAGTCGGCCGAGATTTGCACCGATTATTGAGGCACTCAAGCAGGAGGAGAATCCGACATTACAGGTACATAAACCTATTGTATTTGTGGTGAAATGCAGAGCTGCCAACCAGTACGGATTTTCTATATTTCGTACGGAAATGCGCAAAAAATATATAAAAATTTGTTTATAAATACATGTTTTGTGAAAGCCGGCCATAATAATGTTTTGTCATGCATATATTATGCTATTATACCACGCATATGCACTGCCTCATTATTGTGATCCCAACCGAACGGATGCAACTTTAGCTTTGAAAATTAAAACAATAAGAGATGGTCCATCCAGCGCGTGGGTTCGTTAAACACACCAGGGCACACGTCGTGCCCCCTTTTTTGGTGAGCTCTATGTAAGTATGTCAAATTTCATTCTCACTACTAAGAACCATTGCCGTTCCAGCGGTGCAAACAAATATCTGATTTTCAGGTAAAGTTCATGAAAAATACAGATTTTCTGAGCAAAATAGTGATTTTTTGTTTTCTGAATACAAACATGAGTTTGAAAAGGTTGGCAGCTCTGGAAAGGGGGTACACTGCAGGGACCTGCTTGTAGAATTTTGTTGCCATCATATATACATACATACATACATACATACATACACCACAGAGTATAGTATAGTTAATTGATAACACTTCAAAACACTTCAGGACTCCACACAGCACACAGGTTTTTTTTAACACTTCAAACCTTTCACATGAGAATATCTGAAGGGTTTTGAAGTGTTGTACATTTATACTACGCAGAACATTGTCCCCCAATTAGGAGGTTAAAGGAACCATGCGTTAGGATTTTTATGGCGTGAATACTTGTAGGACAGCATGATTTCCATGTTTAAATATATAGAATTTCCGTGTCCTTTTTGGAAATTCTTGGTAGTAAATTCATAATCTTGGTTTTTATGTTCATCAAAATTTTCATATTCATAAGCAAACGCATGCCATCAGAAGCACAGCTGGTATAGTGTCTTCGTAGTATGGTGCAGACATTTTCTTGGCACCAAAATGTCTCGGTAAAACAGGTTACCAGCCACAACTCCATGTGATTTTCATGCTAAGCAAACAGTAGAGTACCAGTCACGAGCAATATATGCATCATACACATAGACATTTTGTTAATAATCCTCATTTTACCAAGAAAAACTTCTCATGCTAAGCATATTTTTGAACTTAGCAGTTCCACACAATTGGCAACCGATTCTTTAAAATCATTTAAGGCGTTTTGGAGGATTTTGTATCATTGAGGACACTGAATCCCGGCCAGCTACTACTATTTTGCATAGAACTCGATGCTCCTTGAAAGCAATGAACAAGAGGGTGTCCAATAGGTGACTGCACCATGGTGAATGGAGGGAAATTCACTATTTATCTTGGATAGCTTGATCAATGCATTATCGCTGTTCTCGCTGAGGGCCCAGTTTGAATTGAGAGAAGACGACGAAGGAAATTTCAGTTTTAGTAGTCGGAGGAAAACCCCAGAATAATTATTCTTGGAGAAAACCCACGCAATCAGGTAGGGACTGAAAAACCCAATCCACATAGTGCACCCGGTGGGAATTGAACCAGGGTCACCAGAGGTGGACAGTAAGGAAAGAACCACTACACCAACTTGACCTACATGAAGGTTTTGAGCAATAACGCCTCATTGGTTTTTAGGTTGAGCTTAATTTCTGCTATTTTCATACTACTACAGTATAGCAATCTACCAACTTTCCACCTTCAGATGAACGTGTCTTCACATTGCACAACCTTTGCTTGTGAGCTTGTGTATAAACAGCACAGGTGATTTGTGTGGAATTGAACAATTTTTTATTTTGCTTGCTGTTGAACACTTTCTCATCTGCCTCTCGCCCATTGATATTTCCTCTTGGCTGTGATTATTGTGGGTCCACAATTATCCATCGCTGTGTAAATCCATCATTGATAATGCTGTGAATCACTGAAGAAATTTAGTCAGTTTAATACTACTTTATAATCAGCGATTTTGGGTCTCAATAAAAAAAAAATTGTGAGGGGTATGGGTGGAATTTCAGTTTAATAGTTCTTGCCTATGTTAAAAATAAGTCGGGTTTTACTTCCTGTGCACATACATTTTGTACTTTATAACAAAATTATTCAGTAAATCAGCTAATTATAAAGTAAGCGTGCTTCTTTATTAAATAAGCACGGAAAACAGTGAAGTCATGGTCTCTAGCTTTATTTCATTTTGTATAAATTAAGTTGGACATTTAGGCTCTGCACCCCCATGTGACTCATGGTCGCCAATCAGGTTTAGTCATCTACAGCTGTCTGGTCATAGAAAGGGCGCTGATGAACAGAACAGAGCACCTGATTGGACCACAGCAGCTGCCAGGTAACCTGGGGAAATGCTGCCACAAATGAACAGGCTTATCGTCTGTCAAAGAAAATTAAAGACACCCTGTCTGTAATCATTTTTTTGCGTTTCAACATGAACAAATAATATATTTCTAGGAATAAATATACAGGAATAAATATCTAGGAATAAATGTATTTCTAGGAAAACAAATGTTATTCACTTTTGAATGAGGCATCAAATGACAAAAAATTCTCCTATGTTTAGTTACTCAAGAATTACTCGACAAATGTTGAATTAACTTAAGGCCATAGGGCGTATCTTCCTGTGCACTAGATGTGTGAAAGAATAAATGCCTTTTTGGATGGTTTTAGATGCCCAAAATTTAAAAAAAAAATCTTTAAAATATGACATTCAATTTGAAAATTTGTCGGAAGACAAAAATCTAATTTGTTGAAAAGCATGGACAGTCTATCTTTAACATGATGGCTTAGCAAATGTTTTAGTTAAATGTTTTAGAAAAATGTTTTAGTTAAAACTTTATGGTAGGTCTACCTGAAAAGTCTCTCACGGCTTTTGGAGGATACACACATGGCATGTATGTCGAGGTATACATGCACATAAGAATTTCTTGCAGTAATGTCTTTTTCACCCGTTAGTGCAAAGTTAACTTATTTCAAGTTTACCATCAAACAAGCCACAAGGGAAACCGACTAGGTAATCTGGATCAATTTTCAAAGTAAGCAACAAAAACTTGCAGGGGCTGTAGTTGAATCTGTTGTCTTTTGCATTACTGTACCAGCGCTCTACCTACTGAGCTATCTTGCCCTATGTTGGATGTTTGTCAGTTTCTCATTATCTTGGGAAGTCGCAATGTGAGAATCGCCCAATGATACGACTGGATAAAGATACTGACAAATTGGGATATTGCCAACATACATGTAGGGCAGGATAGCCCAGTTGGTAGAGCGTTGGTACAGTAATACAGAGGTTGCAGGTTCTAACACCCGCTCCTGCCAGTTTCCTTTGTTCACTTTGAAAATTTATCTCCACCTTGAGAGAAATACTTGAATTTTACGTGTTTTGAGGTCCATGTGTGACAGAATTTATAGCTAGAGGAATTTGAATACGATCAATATTTGGGCAAGGGATTCCTATTCCTGTCAGTGTAAAGTTGATAGTCATTAACCCTAACCCACCTCAATCCTCTAAAATCCTACTTGCAGTTTTGGAGGATTTTGGAGGATTGAGGATGAATGCATTTTTTGGGGCAGGGCAACCGGAGGATTTTGGAGGATTGAGGATGGTTCCTAGCAAAAAGGGTCTAGGAGGTTAGGGTTAAAGCATGGGGTCCAGGGTCTGTTCACAGGGCCTTGGAAGCTTTTAGTTCCAAGTGCGCTGTGGTGCATTTTCGGCATCTCCTTGCTACTTTAGATGCAGTTTTTCTTTAATGGAAAAAACAATTGCAATTTTTCTGTTGAAAAACCCTTTTTTCTAATCATTTTGCATTAACCAGTTCACGCCGGGATTATTTTGACATTGACCCGGACCTAGGCGCGGGATTATTTTCACGAGCCTGGGTGCCAGACGGGTTCAGCACACCCTGATATTTCCGGCGTCGCTCGCTGCGAGTGGGTCGCTGACAGATATTTCCGGCCTCGCTCGAGTGCGTGTTTATCCATCATCCGTTCCGAATACCGCAAAACCTTTGCGTGTAAACACGTCATCCGACTGGGTAAATTTTGCACAATATTTTCACTCAAATTGAGTGGTGGTTGCCGATTAATCCGTTTATTCTTTGGTATTGGACGGTGGGACTAATTTCTGACTAAGACAAACTGCTGCTGTCCAGTGTGTCTACAATCCTGTTGTGTGATGAGGACTAAAGATTGTAAATTAATTGTCAATTTTGTTCTGCTCAAATGACTGTTCTGGTCCGACTTTGACTGAACACACCCAATGGCTGTCCATTAATCCAGGCCACAGTTTGACAAAACGCATGACTATTAATAACCAGCCTTGCATAATAATCACTTTGACTAGAATAGGCACACCATCGTCAGTTATGGTCGAGTTACTTTGGATGAAACATGTTCATTTGATTATAGTTTGGGCTCAAACTTGCATAAGATCACTACATACATGTACATGTAATGTGCCGTTTTTTACATACCAGTGCTTACTCAAATCTGACCCAAACACGCACAGTATGACATATGTACATGTGCAGTAGACTGATCTATTAAACCCCGCCCCCTGACGTGTTATCCAATCACAACCACGACTGATAGCTCTGATTGGTTAATAGGATAGGGAGTGGAGCTTAATTAATAGATTGCACTATTGTACATACACAGTCGTCAAGACGTTTCCATCCTACAAAGTTGTCTTCGTCTGTGCATGGTTCCATGGCTACAAGTTGACCCACCTACACGTTTGTGTACATTACACTAATTGAAAAAGGAAACGCTATACAATTGCCTGTCTTCTGCCATCTGAGACCTCTCGACCAGGGACAAAGGCTGACCCTCGGACTGACAGCCCAGAAAACTGCTGACGGACTCTTTCGTCAGTTCATCAAGACTCATTCTGATAGAACAGAGCAGTGGACAGTGGTCATTCAGTTGGCTGGTCATTCAGTTGGCTGAAACAGTTCGGGCGGATTGATAGTGTACATGTACATCTCAGATCAGACTTCTGAAAGATGGAAGTTTTTGATGAGCAGTGTTCATATCTTCAGGTGTCGCTGGTTGATGTTGTGCAGGTTGTACAGGTGTACTGGGATGCATATCAGGCACCTGTTAGATTAGTAAGTTCAGATTAGGAATCGGTTAAGTTGTAATCCGTTAATGGTTTTATGTCTGTTGTGGTCATCAAGTGGTGAATATTTGTAGGTACGGATACTTCAGCACAATTTTTATGTCGTGTGCCGACACTGATGTAATTCTTTCATTTTGTCTGTGATTGGTCGAGCATCAATTTAAAGGTGGAGGTGAGGTGGTCTCAAAATGGTGGAAGTTACCCCACCTGGGTCTGTACACGTGTCTTAAAATTGGGATAATTTTTCCAGCATCTTTGAAATATGTATCTAGATCTGGACCTAGGGATACAGTAATAGTGGTGTGGTTTGACAGCCTAAAGTTTGGCCAACCGCACCACCTCTGGGCGACTTCCATTTAGAAAAGAAAAGGGACAGGGCTTCATGGAAAGGTCTACTGACAGTGGACTACCATTTTGTATGTGATCTCTTAGGCACAGCCAGAGTTGTATTCGAGTCCCTGCAAGTCCTTTCACAAGTCCCTGCAAGTCCATCACAGGCCCTCCAGTCCTAATCCCAATCACAGGCTATTCAATTGAGCTGTGACAAAGGCATTCCTTTGTCATTGTTCATCCAGTTACTTGTGACCGGCTTTATGAAAGGACTTCTGACTGGGCTTGCGAAAGGACTTGCGAAAGGACTTGCGAAAGGACTTGCAGGGACTCGAATACAACTCTGGGCACAGCATCTGGCATTGCCAATAACTGCCATGCTCAAGTCATCTTATGTCGGGGGGTTGGAGTTCGAATCCTACACATTCCATTTTGTTTAATTTTTGTGTGGTGACTTCCAAGTCCTTTGTAGTAAACATGTGTAGTTCTGACATGCGTGGCAGATTTGAATTATGCTATCATTCAATGTTTCCTCAATGAATGTCTAGTGTATGTGAATGAAAATCACATTTCCTCAATCAGTATTGACGTAGCCCAAGTACTTTCGGTTTTGCAAACTTCCTATCAATGGCTTTCCATTTCAACTTAAGGAGGATATTTATCCAATGCACAATTAGTTTTGATCAATAATAATGTATGGACTACTGAAAAACATCCAGTACCAAGATGTCTTGAGGCCCATTGAGTTCAGATTCATCTATTTTTTTTTTTTTTTAAATTTTTTTTTGCAGCAAATTGATTAAGTATGTTATTATTGTAATCTCACTTACTTATAGACTGTGTGCATGCAGCTAGTGAATGCTGTTATCATCACACCGCATGAAGCCGAGGAACTAGACTTCAGGTTACATCTGCGCAATGAGTTCCTCAGGACTGGGATGCTGGATCTCTTGCCGGTAAGCTGTTTTTTTTTTTTTTTAAATTGATTTTCAGAGCCATTTATGTAATGTGGATGCACAGGAATGTGCCTATAGATGTCAACTGGTCTGGTTTTTTTTCTCTTCAAACTGTGGCTATGGCCGTCGTCCGTATTTAAGAGGTTAACATGTAGTTGTAGCTGTAATTGGTCAGTATGTCAAAGGTCAGAGCTTAATTGGGTGGGGGGGGGGGGGGGGTGCAGGGGAATTTAGTGTGGTAGAAATGGCCCAAACCGAAGGAAGTACATTATTTTTTGAGTGAAAGACGGAAGAGAGTGAAAGATGGATAGAGGAAAATGATTTCACTAATGAAGCTCTCTTCTCGATTCCTACGTGTTCTAAATCGTGCTTAAAATCAGTCAAATTTTGACAACTTGGGGGTGGATTCTTGTAGCTTTGTAACTTTTTGTTTATTTAGGATGATGGGGGAGGCACACCCTTTGCCACCTGTGTGCTAAATTAAAAGCGTGACGGGACTTCCTTCTTGCCTAAAAACAACCTTAATATTCAAGCCAAAAAACAGTTGTTGGACAGAAGCCGACAGAACTGTTGCTTCTCTGAAGTAAGCTCGGCGAGACACTTATAAAAAAAAACCCAGAACTTTAGACGCACATTGGACAACCACATCCGCCAACTGTGGCCCGCTTGTCTCTGGAGGTGTAAGATTCACCTGGGATTCTGGGAAAACATTATTAGGAGTTAGTCAGCCTTCTAGCTGAGTGCCCTGTAGAGTGCCAACATTTAAATTACAAAAGAGATTTATTTTTTCCTTTTCCGACGTGGTGTTAAGCACTGCATATATGTATGCTCCGTGCTTTTCGAGAGCCTGTGGGAAAAACATTCACAGGCTTACTTGGGCGGGACTCGAACCCACAACCTCTTGCTTACTAGTGCAGACGTCTTAACCACTTGACCACTGAGCTTGCCGGGGTCGGCTGGCTGATTTGAATTCAAAATCGTAGCAGGTGCTGTGCAGTCAATGTGCATCGGAGAGGATGTGATAGAAGAAATTGCCCTTCCCAATATTGATTGTGTGGTACCTGCTGCTACACTGGACTCCAATCGGCCAATCGACCCCAGCATGTGTGGTGGTTGAGTGGTTAGGACGTCTGCAGTAAGCAGGAGGTCATGGGTTCGAGTCCCACCCTGAAAGAACTGAGCATACAAGTGCTTATCACTACGTTGGGAAGGGCGGAAATCTCTTCAATTAACCTCATCCCCGGCACAAAATCCTATCTCCATCACGTTGCTTAAATTTATTTCTATTGAATAACAAAATCTGTAACTAATTTAGCAATTGTAAGAACTTTCAGTCAGTTAATATTTACTGAGGTTGTGTCCTGCTTATCTTTATTATTCATTCCTAAATACCTAAGACAGTTTACTCGTTCCTATTGGTCGAGAGCCTGTCATGTGGGTGGTTTTAAACGGCCGATAAAAACACCAACCGGTTTTAAACACTTTTTTCGGTGTCACATGAAATTTAGATTCCTATGAAATCTGGTTCCTTTTATTGGTTGAACACTCGCCACTGGCGGCGGAAGGGGGGGAGGTGCCGGGGGGCCATTGCCCCCCCCTTTTCCACTTGGAGCAATTGGCCCCCCACCCCCCCCCCCCACTTTTGGCAGTTCTGCATAAAGAAAAACAGAGAACCAGCACTGCTTCCCCCCCCCCCCCCCCCCCCCCACTTTCAAAAGTGTTCCGCTGCCCCTGACACGTGTGATTTTCATGCTAAGCCTGAGCAAACAGCTGAATGCCAGCCACAATCGATACACTTCACATCAAAATTTGGTTGGTAATCCTGTTTTCACTAAGAAAGACTTTTCATGCTAAGCAAATTTTTGTGCTTAGCAGCTCCGTGAAATTGGCACCTGGTCACAGGCAACATGCATACATTGTGTGACATTTCGGCTAGTACATTTGTTTTGACCTGGTATTATTATTCAATATTATATTGCTAAAGCAAAACCTTTCTGTGCTAAGCAAATCTGCATGCTTAGCAGCTTTGTGAAATTTGCTCTTAGCATCTGAAATTCAGCACTTTTTGTACTTGAAAGTATCTACATTATCTATCTATATTTTATTGTAAGGAAAGGAAATTCAAATTGGCTTGTTTAATACTTGGGCATGCGTACATTTACTGTATGTGGGAAATGGCTTTGAGAATCCAGCCAGACTATAAAACTCATCTATACTTGATGCACAGTAATAAATTCAACATGTGGGTCTCGGTTTAAAACTGTTTCTGGTCCTCGTTTATCATGCCTGTGTACCTCATCTGGGTCCATACAATAGGTCTGAAAATTGGGATAATTTCTCTGGAATTGGTCGAAGAATTAGCCTCTATTTCCCAGGAAAACCGCAAGGGTGTTAGGGTTAGCTTTTTAAAAATGTCACCAACGCTGCCACCTCTGTTCGTAACCTTTTACCTAGAGTAGCCTTTCGCCTTGTATTGTGTGATTTCAATTAAATTAAAATAAAATAAAAAACTTTACATTGACATAATTCATGATAATTGTATCAGTGGCAATTATAAATGCTCAAAACCCATTTGCAGACGCATCCCACAGATGTTGAGGCATGTTAACATGATGAAGTTTTTAAAAATACAGATGTTTACTTGAAGAATCAAGTGCTGATGTGTAGCACTCATTCGTAACTTGTAAAATATGTTTTTTTGATCTTCTCCCTTCGTTACACCATCAGGAGTTACGGGACAACAAGAGCACAGAGCTGGAGACACAGGTTACCGTGTTTGATGACCACAAAGAGGACGATTATGACGAGTTCTGCCATCGCTTTGAAGGGCTGAAAGTAGAATTGGAATATCCTTTGAAGTGCATGTTGCATAGTTCAAGAGCCTCCAGATCACATATTTGGAGAGCAGTTTGTTGATAACATTTAGCAAATGTTTATCAAGGGAAGCAAATTTGATAAGCTAATGCAGAGTATCACAATGAAGCATTAATATTGAGGTCATGAAGTATACAAATCTGTCTTGAGCTAATATAGCTCATCTGGCTGATGGTTTATATCTGGTTTCCTTGGCAATAAACGACTAAAAATATGTCTATTCCTGCTAGACAGGATGACATTCAACTTTGACTGGTACCCATTTCTACTCCTGGGTGGGGAGAAGCAATTACAATAAAGTGACTTGCTCAAGGACACAAGTACCACCACCAGCAAGGCTGGGATTCGAACCCACATTCTGATGACTCAGAACTTGGGTCCGGTATGCTATGCCACTCGGCAATAAAGACTGATTTAAACACCAATGTAGCAACTGCAGTGCTAGGCACAGCCACTGTGTAGTCTGTTTGTCCTTAACTCCGGGTTACCGATGAGGAGTCAGCGTACCAGCTGCTTCATCAAATCGTCAACGACACCCCAGCTGAACCGTTCTTCCTGTCAATCCTCCAACACCTGTTGATGATTAGAGAGGATGGTGCCATTAGGTATGTCAGTGTAAAGCTGTCAGGCAAAGTTTCCAGTACTTGCATTGTTATTAACACGTTGACTGCCGACTACGAGTATATTCGTAGTGACGGGTGTACCGGATTCTGCCACTATGAGTATACTCGTAGTGAACCAAACGCTATTGTTATGGTAATTGAATACTCTGGCATCACCGAAGACGCATCAAATACGCTGCTGGCAGTATGAGTACATCAATGTATGGAATGGTTGTGATCGATAGAGACTGTATGTCCAGATTGCACAATGGCAATGTGGTGGCGCCCTATAAATTATGGCTGGCAGTCAACGTGTTAAAAGGCTTTGTACTAATTTGGATTCATATGAACTAACAAACATATGTGACCTTACCAATGAAACAAGTTATAGAATATTCGATACTCTCCCATCAAGTTTTTTACGCAACAGCTAAAACTGTTTGCTGCGCCGGTAGAAAGTTGCACACAAAGCAGGCCAGTGTTTTACGTGCGGTGATCGATATTGTGGACTGCCCGATTGACCTTTTTATTGTATCTTGCCTATTTGTATCCGGATCATTACGGGTACGTATTATGGTATTACATTCTGATAACAAGAAACCAAACTCCAGCCTGCATTTTTGCAGTAATTATTTTATGTGTCGAGGGTTTTACGGACGGGAACAATAAACCTCAGTCCACAAAAAGTTAACGTCGAAAAAAATTAAGCATTTGACACTGCTAAGTGACGTAACTTTTCTATTAAAATAGCATCAGAGTCATATCTGTACGTGCATATTTTTTTCTCTCGAATATTCGAACCGGCAAAAAGGTATCGAATATTCGGTTGACGATCGAATATTCGATTTGGGACAGCCCTACTTGTAAAACAGAATACCATAATGGGACTTTCCATTTATGTTCCATTGTGTCAGGTCACGCATATGCATGCAATGGTGATACAACTAGCTGCAACGACAGTGGGATTTTATGTTCTGTGCCTTGTACATTAATAGTTAGGTATTCGGTGTATAGCCAACACTCTTAAAAACTTGGAAGGTTTCACTATTCCTATCAGTCGAGAGCCTGTTTAAACTGTTCTTAAATAGCAGTAGGAAGTTGCTTAAGTAGGAAGTTCAGAACCGGCGATACACAGGCATGCAACTTTTCCTCGGATCAGCTGATTTCCTCGTTTTTCATTAATTCCAAGTTGCATGCCTGGATACAGAGAGTGTTTTACACACACACACACACTGTGTAAATGCCTGCAATCGGGGACCTCATATTGTCCTCCTATTGTTCATACTTTAACTTTTTGGCAAGGACACTTATTGGTTTTGTACATGATTTTCAAACGTGGACCTTTCTCAACCGGAGACTCTAGTGTCCTCTATTGTTAAGGGCCCAATTGAATGCAAAAACAAACCCAGGACAGTCAATGCACACATATCAAATTTGGTACATCTCTTGAGTGTCTGTACGCATGTGACAAGCAAAGTACGGAGTACCTTCACGTGTACAGAAGGTCATGCACACATACATATTTTGTAGTGTACAAACTAAAGAAAACGTGGGATGGCAAAGCTATGTTTTTATCCTTTTTAATGGAGACCTTTGTTGTTTTTTTCACAAGAAGGCATTTACGAATGGGAATAAAAGTGTGATGACCCGATCTATACCAGTCAGTAATGACTGGGTCATGGCCACTGTTAACCCCTTGCGTACGGATGACGCCAAATGGCGAAGAAAAAAAACACAGTGCCACCAGGCCGGATGACGTCTGCAGATGCCATTTTCTGCATTTTCAATCCATTATTGGATTATTGTTTGTTACGCTTGGCTGCACAATCTTTTTGTGTCCATTTCGTTTGGCTGCAAATCCGACATGGCACCCCGGCGCCTCACTGTAATAACCGTACTCAAGAGGTTAATGTGTTTCAGCTTGGACCATTAGCAGAGGCCACATCCCTCCTTGACTATACTGACATAGACAAAATCGGGCCGGCAGACTTTTTTTATCCTCTAATTATTGCATTACAAATTCTTTAATATTTGTTCTATTTATACTGTTTCTATATAGACCACAGTACTACAAACTTATAGAGGAATGCATCTCACAAATCGTGCTGCACAGAGGGGGCTATGATCCCGACTTCAGACACACACGGAAATTTGAAGTAGATGTGGAACCTCTCATTGGTGAGTTATAGCTAGAACGCCCTCTGTTGATTTGGCTGAGTTCATGGCAGTCAAAATAGTTATGATAGCCACACAGATACATCAGTTCTCATACATCTATGTGGTTTCATATGTATACATTATAGTTATCGGCAAGTTATAGAGACCTTGGTGTACTGTAACAATAAAGAGTTCGCAAATATGGTAACAAATGGCAAATCTTTGGCGTTGTACATCAGGATCTATACATATTTTTGTTCAGAGTCTGATACGACATGTTTGCTTGTGCAACACTTGCTGTTAGCTAAAACAGAACACAGTACATCAGTCATGACATTCTTGAATGCACTTGATTCAGTAAACCTAATTCTTGTAATTGATACATTTTTGTCTTTTGTACAGAGGGACTTAAAGAGAAAGCATTCTATGAAACCCTGGAGACGAAGGCAACAAAGTTAGAAAAAGAGGTAATTACATGCACATTCTTGTCTTCTGGGGAGTTATATCTTTGCGTATGTAATTTGTGGCCTCAAGAGATTGTAACTGTAAGGCTAGGGGTTACATTCAGACCAAGCGCAGTTTCATAGGGTTGTTTAACCCTAACCCCCCTAGGGTGCATGCAAAATTAAAATTGGAGGATTTGGGACGGTTAGGGTTAATGGTAAAGCAAAAAAGCTGCCGTAACTAGCAGAAAAATTGTGCCTTTTCATTGTTTTAAGACAGATTTTATTGTTTTAAGCAAATTCTGCCTCTGAAGTTAATGAGCCTTTTTCTCTGCTTAAAGCTTGGGTCTCTGTGAAATGGATGGAGGTTCCGTTGAGTAGAAAATCGTGTGCTTAGCAACCCTGTGAGATTTGGCCCAAGATAAAAAAGTTAATACTCGAGCAAGTTCGCACAAGAACAATGTTAAAGATATTTTTAATAAATATCCAATAGATTCAAATCTGCAAGCCGACCCTGGCAAGGTTGAAGGTCAAGTGGTTAAGATGCCTGTACTATTGAGCTGGAGGTTGTGGATTCCAGTCCTACCTTAGTACACCTGTTAAGTTTTTCATGGAAAGCACGGAATGGTAAAGTTCCCACTGAAAAATATATGGAACCAGCCGAATGGGTTTGTCGCATCACTGGTTATCAGTATCTGTGAATAGTACAGTGTATGACGGGGAACCGGGACCTTTTGGGTCATTGTGGTGATGTTGACCGTAGTTCAACTTGAGTCTGTTTGACCTTAGAAATAATTGTGGCGGTTAAACTGATGTAAATGTGGGAGAAAAAAACCAAACAATTATTTTGGGTCAAACTCACAGAATCAGGCAGGGACTAAAAAGCCTAATCCCTAGTAGGTAAGGTTTGATTCGAATTTGGATCACAGGGGCGAAAAATGAGGAAAGGAGCACTGTGCTAGCCTGACTTTGTCTTCAGCTTGATGTTAGCCCGTGGCGGGATTCGAACCCAGGTCACAGGTGAGAGGCAAGGAAAGAAACACTGTGTCAATCTGACGTTGTTCTCAACTTGGCATACCCTACGTCAATTAGGCCAGGGTTTGAACTGTAGGTGAGCCCAGTGCTGACTGACCACAAAAACCTGTCACGCCCACAAATTCAATTTCGTGCATTTCCTTAGATGACAACCTCAAAAGTCCAGAGGCTGTTTTTTGTGTGTGTTTCCATTGCCTTGGGGTCTTGCACAGACTCCGTCCCTATTCCGGCACTTCCTGTGTTGAAAGACCTCAAAGTAAATAACCTAAAGTTGTCCCGTTTTTCTGGGCAGTCTGTTGGGAGTCATAAATGTCTGTAGTGTCAATGCCATATTGTTTTGCAGAGTGTCCGAGATGTGTCAACTTGGTACATGTACTTTAATTCCAGACTCTCGAAATGAGTGGTTAGTCACCAAACCATGACTAAATCATGGGTGGTTTCCGACGTACTGCACGTCCCAGACTCAGGCCTGTATTTTGATGCAGATGGGTTTTGGTAGGTTGCACAGTGCCAACCAGTACGGATTTTCCATATTTTGTACGAAAAAAACAAAAAAACACTGAAGTATGAATTTTTGCTTATAAAAACAGATTTTGTGAAATCCGAGCATAATGTTTTGTCATGCATATTATGCTATTATACTGCGCGTGTACTGGCTCATATTATTGCGATCCCAACCAAACGGATGCAACTTTAGCGTTGAAAATTTAATAAATAAGGAGACGGTCCATCCATCGCGTGGATTCATTAAACGCACCATGCATGCAGTGTGCCCCCTTTTTTGATGAAAATAAGTATGCCAAATTTCATTCTCACTATTAAGAACTATATGAGTTTCATGTAAAGTTTAAATTTCATGAAAAATTTGGATTTTCTGAGCAAAATACTGTTTTCAATTTTTTTTTTTGCTTTCTGAATACTGAAATGAGTTTGTAAAGGTTGGCAGCTCTGGTTGTAATGCAGCTATTTTGTTCCATTCAGGGATCCATTATAAAGCCAAGTCCATCTTAAGCCAAGTCTATTCTGTGCATTGGTATAATTTGTGTATTGCTTGGAGGTTTCGTGACTCCACTGAGAAGGTTTATCAATGCCGACATATTTGTCCAGACTCGGGTTCATATCAGGGCTCTTTGCTTGTTCACAATCATTAAAGAGGAAAGAAAACCAAGTTGCATTTTGTTACTTTAGTGGCTTTTCTGAGAGCTTATGCCTCCCCAAACCTAACAATGTAGGTTTGAAGAGTTTATGCATAGATTTGGCAATTTTAGAGAGGTTTTACTTTGGAGTCTCTTTCGCTCAGAATCAGAAAAGCTTGGGGTCAACCGCGTGTTTACAATCCAATCGTGTGACGTAGCTGCGTAGGGATAGATGACGTCACTATGCGAGTGCCCATTGTGTTTCTATGCGTGCATGTGTGTGTACTTTGTGTTGGTTTTGTCCTATTTTTAATGTTCCTGGCGGTGCATTATTGCATGAACGTTGCACTGATGAGTTTTTCATTATTTTTTTATTGGGGTCTTTGTGGAGCAGGAAGCTTACTCGTGTCTTATTCATCCATATTTTGACACTGAAATTTGGGTTTGGATGTGTGGATTTGTGTGTGCGCCGCGAACATAGTCTGGTAACTGCATTGTATCTATCTCAATGAAATGAATAAAAAAATTAGCTGGCCTGACGTTTCCAACTTAAGCAAGTTCTTTCTCAAAGGCATTTGCCTTTGAGAAAGAACTTGCTTAAGTTCGAAACGTCAGGCCAGCTAATTTTTTTATTTGTATATTTCAGGTCCATTCAGTCAGTCAGCAGTTTGCAACAGTTTAATTCATTTTCAATGAAATGAAAACATCACAGTGGCGTCGCGATACGTACAGACGTACACGTACTTTTATGACACCAGGTCGCCGTGGACAAAATTTTCGCTCTGGAATAATGGCATAATCTGATGGCTCGTGGGAGGAGTATAGCGTAGATTTTAAAGATTTTCAGCTGCATAATACTTATCAACTGTAATACATTCTAGCTCTGAATAACTCAAAAAGTAAGCAAAAATTGCCAAGAAAGTACGACCAGCTGACGACGAAAATGTCATAACACACACGTGGATGATAGTACCAACACGCTGCAGACGTGGTGGCCGCGCTGCTGGTCCACTGAGGCCAAGTAAGCGCACACGCGTCATATGCAACATTTGCATCCCTAATGACCTTTGCAGGAATTGAGACCAAACGCTCACTCCAAGGGGCAATTTTAGTCATTTTTTTTTTCAATGAAATAAATTTTAATCGTTCTTTACTAATTTGTATTCGGTCAGAAGAATATACAAGTTATCAGAAAAGCCAATAAAGCGGAAAAATGCAACTTGGTTTTCTTTCCTCTTTAAAAATCTAGAACCCTGTGTAAACTACATTGCTAATGCCAAAGCCCAAAACAATTCTGACGGCAAATTTGTCAGTGCAAAATGAGACATTTTCAAAGTAACATTTCATAATGACCAGCGATGATGTGACCAACGTTGGCAGTCTGGTTCCAATTAGTTGCCTAGACTAGTCCAACCACATCGACTAGCCAAGGTTCAGTGCGAATTAGTCCAACCCATGTTAGCCTTTTGCAAACTTGCTCTGTATGTTTGCTGATGTTATCAGTCATCCCGCCCCCCCCTCCTCCCCCACCCCGGGGCTTTCAGCCAAGCCTTTCAGGAAATGTTAACATGGTTTCCTAATAGCGCGGTTCCCCTATGGAAACAAACAACACATCATTCAGAAATTGACTTCAATTAGGCCCGACGTTAAAAGCCCGAACAACTTTAATAGAGCGTAATCCCTCTTTCCTTCCCAAATAACAATTAAGGTCTCAAGTGTGTTAAAACCCTGATGCCTTCAAAGTCAAACCCAATTGCTGTTTGCCAATGATTGACTTGATCCCGATTTCTGTTTAGGCAGAGAATTCCGCAAGCAGATGTTTTTATTCAAGGAAAGTTTGCTGAGGGCCATTATTGGGAGCAGTATCAGATAACATACATTTTGATTGGTACATTTTGATTGGTACATTTTGATTGGTACATTTTGATTGGTAAATATTTTTTGGGGGTCGGCAAAACTTTTCCATTGTAAGAAAGTTTGTGTGCCGAGTCGCACTGCACAGATAAAAGGGCCCAGGCTTCATGGCTATGGACAATGAGTATGCAGTCCTGTGTGTATGGTTCTACAGATTCTTCCAACAGATTTCAGGTATCTCTGGAGGATTTGGACAGCATAGAAATTGAATGGCACCGCAGAAATCCTACAAATATTGTATGTGTGCTTTTGTACATGTTGATGGAAGCTCGCTAGCTTTTAAGCATCCAATCCGGTGTGTGTTGCAAACCAAAATATGTATAATTTCAACCCCTACTTTTTAATTTGCTTTTCCAGTTGGAACAAGAGTTAACGGCGCGGCAGGAATCTGAAGCCAAGCTGTCTCAGGCTCACAAGAAGAATGAAGACTATGAGAAGAAAATAGCGGAACTCCAAACTCAGGTACTCGGCCAATCAGATTTGCCAAAAAACAGGGGAACGGATTCCATTGGACAGGAAAATTTAAGATAGCAATTTGGGAAAAAGATCTGTACTTTGAAATCGGTGACAACATTTTGACAAATGCCCGTCTCTCTCGTCACCTTGCAGATGTTGAACAATGGGGAAAGAGCCGGAGAGTCGGTAATTTTTGTTTGCTTGAATCGCATACAATATTGTACTATTATATGTTCTATGGTCGGCTGTGAGGTGGTCCAGTATAGCAGCACTACTGCCTCTGGTCAAGTGGATGAGAAAGATCTGTGCCGAGTTGTTAGCATATTCAAACTAGGCAGCCTTTTCACTTGCTACAATCCCGGCCAAATCTCGTTGGGCCCCGACCCCCCCTGCCCCTGGTCAATGTTGGCTCTCATTGCGCGGAATGCGCGCCGGTTTGATATTACAACATTGAGCGGGGGCGCGGGGGAGGGTGTGTTTTTCATCTTGTGGCCCAAGCATTTTGGCCGGGATTGTCTGAAAGTTCGCCTAGTTTATCTATAAAGAGTTGAAAACACACAAAATCAACTTTTCAACCCAAATAGTATAAATTACCGGATTATATCGCCCCCAACGGTGATCCCCGTCTAAACATCGAATGCTATTTTAGTGATTATGTCCAACTAATTAGGTTGTCATAATTTTTGTTTGACCGTTCGGACAACCAAGACGTTAATAACGGGAGAAATACGATTGTTTTCACACCAAGTTGAAAAATAGCCCCCAATGCCCTACAGTTGGCACTTGTTAAAAGTTGTGGACGTCATCATTGCGACTTTCCTGAACTGAATATTTGTGGCCTGTTTCCTGAAAATCGGTTGTGAACTTGGGAAAACATGGGGGGGGTGGGGGCAGGAGGTGCCCCTCCCTGATCTCCGTACATACCAAACTAAGCCCGGTCCGGATAGGGTTAACAGAATGACGATTCCTGGCTGTAATGCGCTTGCGCCAGCACTTGTTTTGCAGTGCGCATCGTAC
The DNA here is from genome assembly GCA_037893225.1 of Hippasteria phrygiana. Classification (NCBI taxonomy): domain Eukaryota; kingdom Metazoa; phylum Echinodermata; class Asteroidea; order Valvatida; family Goniasteridae; genus Hippasteria; species Hippasteria phrygiana. Next base: position 1,288,365 of record JAZGUH010000220.1, on the reverse strand, counting down.
ACAATGTACCATGACGATTAGCCATGACATTTTGTCAAATAACTTCACAAAATAAAGACAATTTTTGTTAAACGCGAAAAGCACATTACGCTACACAAACATACAAGCCTCTTCCATTTTGTTCAACTACCTCATTCTGTGAATTGTCGGAAAATTCAACGGTTAACCCTCGCCACTAAAATAATAAAGAAATGACTGACTCTCCTTTACTATTTTGGTGGCGGGGGTTAACCGTTGAATTTTCCGACAAATCACGCAATGAGACGGCTGAAAAATTGGAAGAGGCTTGTAGGTGGTTTGTGTAGCGTAATGCGCTTTTCGCGTAGAACAAAAATGTCTTTTGTAAAGTTATTTAACAAAATGGCATGGTTATTCGTCATGGTACATCTGTGTCCGGAAATTTAACGGTCAATTAAGCCTCTTGGCATCTGTGACTCACATGGTCTCGTGGTTTGGACATGTACATTCAAATGTAAGAGTTGTGGGTTCGAATCCAACCCGAAAAAAATAACTCTTTTTTTTTTCTCTTCCATTTCTTTTAATTACTCCTCACTCGGAAAGCAATGACCATCCATTGCTTCTCACACTTAGGTCTTCTTTAATGTTTTTTGTTTTTTGTTTTAGAAAGAAAATTTCAGACAATCCCGGCCAAATCTCATTGGGCCCCCGACCCCCCTGCCCCTGGTCCATGTTGGCTCTCATTGCGCGGAATGCGCGCCGGTTTGATATTACAACATTGAGCGCGGGGGAGGGTATGTTTTTCATCTCGTGGCCCAAGCATTTTGGCCGGGATTGTAGATAAACTAGCCGTTTGCTGGTGTTGAATCTGAGTAAATTTTTCCTCCAATCTAGATTGCATCAGGCGTCTTCGTCCCCTCATCATCAGTACCAGCCCCACCTGGGGGCACCATACCCCCTCCCCCACCCCTACCACCTGGTATGGGTGGTGGTCCCCCACCCCCACCCCCACCCCCACCCCCTGGTATGGGTGGTGGTCCCCCTCCCCCACCCCCACCCCCTGGTATAGGTGGTGGTCCCCCTCCCCCACCCCCACCCCCTGGTATGGGTGGTGGTCCCCCTCCACCACCCCCTCCTCCCGGTATGGGGGGACCTGGTGCACCTCCTCCTCCCCCCGGTGGGGTGCCTATGCTAGGCGGGAGGGGTCCCTTCACGCCCTCGCCGATAGCGGAGCTGCCCCATGGAATGAAAGCCAAGAAGAAGTACACGTTGCAGACACCACTGAAGAGGGCCAACTGGAATAAGGTGGGTCATCACTACAACATAGAACTGCCCAAGACTTTTTCTGGTACATCAGCCAACAAGTAAAGTTCATTCTCCAAATATGTAGGATTATTGCCACATAATATATTGTGCAGGTCTGCACTGTTCCCATGTCTGATATAAAGCATGGCATAACTGTGCAAGTTTAGATGCGATCACAACTTATTAAGACGGCTGTTGTGTGTAACGTTGAAAGTTCATGAAACAGTTGTGACTGGTGAAATAGGTAATTTACTTTTAAAATTTCTGTGATCTTTGCTTGGAAAAATTGCTAGAAACTCTCAGGACATCCCCCACAGGTAAACCTGCTCAGGAGGCCCATTTGATTACCCTCAGAAAATTTAACTAAATACCTTGAGTGACAAATGGCCTTATGCTCCTCACACTAAGCCTTTCACCATTTGTACAGACCAACTTATGTCACCTAGAAGGACGGTGTGAGTTACGCCATAAATTATTAAGTCAGTGATTTACACCCTACGTTATTTTCTGAAATTGATTTGAATAATGGCAATAAAACGTGGCGTAAGTGGGAGTTAACCAGGTGCATACATTTGTGTGAAATCAGCTGGTAGTTTACTAGTTTCGGTCATTCCACTGATTTTACAGGTGCACTGTGTACAGATAAATTAACACATGCATACTTTTGAACACCAGTGAAGCATACAAAATATGTACATCCATTTGCAGTCTATGAAATGAGTAACACACCATATACATTGCCCAGTTTACTGCAAAGTCAGTTGTAAATTTAAACCAGATTTTGGTCCTTCCTGACATGGTGTTTAGCAGTGTGTTCTCGGTGCTTTCCGAAAGCCTCTATAGAGTACCGAAGTCTGACGTCAGTTGCTGCGGCAATGGTTCCAAACACATGCAGTTTAGAATGTATTCTGGTTCCAAACATTGCATTGATTGACGTCATCACTTCGGTACTCTATGGAAACGATTCACAGGCTTAATACTCATTGAACCAGCAACCTGCTTTTTACTATAAAGTGCAGACGTCTTAACCACTCAACCACTGGGTCAGCTGGCCGATTCGAATGCAAGCACTGATCCTACAGTGATATATACCTCACTGGAAAGGGCAACGAATCCTGATTAAATTGGCATTATCCACAATGCAGATTCCATCTGTTAGTTACCAATAACTAACATTCTGGATTGTGTTTGTAGATTCAGCCACGGGTGCTTAACAAAGACTCGTTCTGGGTACAAGTAAACGAGGACAAAGTGGAGGATGACTCGGTGCTGTCGGAGTTGGCTGATATCTTTGCTTCCAAACCAGGTACTTGAACACAATAACATTCTGTTCTTGATTAGACAAGGCCGCTCATCCGGTGCTCAAGCACTATCAGCTATTCACTGACCAAATACAAACACTCATTCACTTCACTTTAAAGATCCTGAAATTGCCAAATATTCTGTTAAGTTATCTCGCCAGGCCTGCATTCTATACTGAATTTTGTTATTTCCACAAAGACGTGCCAAGTGACACATGTTCACATTAGACTTTACCTTCATAGTTAGTTACCGTGACTCACTGTCAATATTCCTTTGCGTAATCTTACAGCTGTTCTGACTTTGACTTTTATTGACACAGACGAACTGATAAGTTTGATGTGTGTGCCTGCTGTATTCCCATTAACTTAATATTGGTGTCCCTGTAAATTACCATGGCTTGGTGGAAGTCTACTGCAGCCCCTGTCGGCCTGTTAGTTTTACATTGTGGCCGTGGTAACTTAACAGGGACATTCATTCTTTGTCTGTTCCTATTGGACGTATTTGTTACTCTACAGAAGAGTAGCGATAGATTGACAAAAAAGTCTAATGGGAATGGGTTTAAGATACTGAGGGTAGTAATAGATCCTGCCAATAAAACAAGTCTGAAAAGTAAACTGGTGCATTGTTAAAGTGACATAACTTTGTTTAAATTTTTTTTTAAAGGAGTCATTTCAATTTAACTTGGATGTCAATTTTGTCTGGTTTTTCTCTCTCTCTCAGCTGCCAAGAAGCTGGGTGAAGATGATGGTGATGGAAAGAAAGTTATGTCTAAGAAGAAGGCGAAAGCCTTCAAGGTGCTCGATGCAAAGACCGGACAAAACCTAGGTAAAGAATAAGCCAGTTCGGTATCTCAAAGTTCAAAGGTTATTTTGGATAAAATTGCTGACGTAATGTCACGCCATGTTACGCGAATGCCCATTCTGATTGAATTTAACACGTGCACGTTGTGCGACCACCTTTTGCGTTCACACGCGCGCGTTTGGTCACGCGGGTCATTCAGGATAAAATGTCATTGTGCACATGCGCAGTTGAAATACCGGACTGGCTTATTAACAGGATATCATTGTAGATGTTGGTCAGTTCACTGGCCAAATTCTGTCTGGGCTTTTCCTTTGACCTCTAAATCTTAACATTTCTTTGTCTTCTCTTCAAAGGTTTCTTCAGTCTTGCGAAAAACACAGCAAATGCAATGAAACTCAGCAAATGCAATGAAACTGTTGTCTCGTGCAGCCCTTAAAGAGGAAGTTCAGTGGTGAGAGAAGTCTGTGTCATTTTTCATTTTTATGTAGATTACATATTGCAAAATCAAACATTATTATCTGCCATAACTTTTAAGAGCTATTTTTATCAATTCGCCTCTAGCCCGCTGGTGCCATTTGTCTAAAAGTCGTCGCTGCGTGCACAAACAATTTGACGTAATAGGACAAGCTCCCCTTTTGTGTCTAGCACTAGGCACAAAAGGGGAGTTCGTCCTATGACATCGATTTGTTTGCTGCCCGCAGCGATGACTTTTAGACAAATGGCCCCAGCAGGCTGTGCTGCGCTAGAGGGACTTGATAAAAATAGTTCTCAAAAGTCACTTTTTTGCTATTTCATGGCAGAAATAATTTGCTGTTCGATTTTACAATACGCTATCTACATAAAAATAAAAAATGACGCGGACTTCTCTCAGCAATCAGCAACATCTTGAATACCTTGTCAATCAGTATTTTATCTACTTGTTCTCTATGCAATCACTTGAATGGTGTTTTGAATTTCTTTTAACCTCTGGTGCAAGCAACCTTTTTGAGCTGTCTTTAAACAGGCTCATGCGATGGGTTCTCGACCAATAGGAATAGTGAAACTGTCAATAGGCATTTATAAATGAGTGATAAAAATGTGCATGTGATCTGCTTTATGATGCAAGTAAAAATGAAATGATTTTTATCCCAGGTATTGACCTATCGCAGTGCACAAGAATACCCAATCAAAGCGTCTCTTAAATATCACATGACATTCTAAATTTCAGACAAACAAAAACTTCCAAAAACACGTGCAAGCACCTGCATGTACGTCTTGTTTGCTGAAATGCAATACGTAAACGTACAACAAATGCAGCCGACAGCAGCACCCGATTTCATAAAGCTCTGCGACGTGTCGTAACCGGAGTTGCGATGCGTAACACATCGCAACTTGCGATACGTCATGCGAACCATTTCACAAAACTTGCGATGCGTTGAACGCATCGCAAATTCCTTGGCAACGGTGTGAAACACGTCGTAAGTTAAGACGTATCTTTGGGTCGTCGTAACTATAAAAACCACATCAATAAATGAAGGATGGCGCTTATGATCCTAGCAGACTGTGAAGCGAGACGGGCATTGAGGCGAGAGAGTTTTCAGAGATAGGAGGAATCCTTTAGATCATATCATCTAAGTGAGAAGGAGGTCTATCAGAGATTCCGCTTCACGCGAGAAGGTATTTCCAAAGTTGTGGAAAGAGTTGAAAACTTGATCAGATTCGACATACCACAAAAGGTAACAAAAGTTTAATGCAAAACCCCTTCCTGGGCTGAATAATGTCCAAGAATATGGCAGAGAACCCCAATTTGGCCCAGCCATCTACAAACATAGACCCTGTTTTTGCAACTTATGAGCGGGATTTCGTCTGATCCGATCAATGTTTGGGGAACACTTTTTAAAATGAAATTACAGAATATAGTTCTGCATGTAGGCCAATGGTATAAGGACGAGTGGGGGAGGATTGTTGAGAACTCTACAGAAATCACCCCAATGTCTCCCGAAAAATTCACGCTAAAAAAAAATCTATTTTGAAAAGTGGAGTGGGGCCGCAATATGTTCACGTAATAAGCTGCATTCCATCTTTGTTTCACCTTCGCGCGTATTAATTTCCGACGGCTGTTATAAAATGCATGATTTTGATGCAGTAAACAGTCGTATATAACGCGTACTGGATTAAAACGTTAGGCTCGTACAAAAAGTTTAAAATCGCTAAACTCAATATTCAACGCATTGCCTTTGCGACGTTTTTTGTGAAATGAATCGTAGGACGCATCGCAGCTGCGATGCATCGCAGGGCTAAGACGCGTCGCAACCCTACGACACATCGTAAGTTACGATGCGTTTTATGAAAGCGGCCCCGGGACAAGTTCAACTACAGGCAAGATGAGGTCCGTATGCTCATTCATGTAAACATTGAACAAAAGTTGTCTCGGATAAATTCAAGACAACTCCAGTCAGAGATAGATGCTGTAAACCCGAGTGCTTGTGAATGCATTGCGCAATTACACTGGCATGGTGTACATGTGCAATGTAGTCCAAGGTCAATTTCGGTGCAAAAGTTGGAAGTCATTGATATACCATTGCATCAGCCTGAATGGCAAACGATATTAGATTGATTTCTTTTTTGGCAGCCATCCTTCTGGGTTCCTTGAGGGTCCCCCACCAGGACATGAAGCGCTGGATCCTGGAGGTCGACGAGAATCATCTCAACGAGGGCATGATCCAATCGCTGCTCAAGAACATGCCGGAACCGGAGCAGATCACCGGTGTCTATGAACTCAAGGCTGAGTACGATGACATGGCAGAGGCTGAAAAGTTCTGTGTCAATGTGAGTGTTGTTTCGCTTTTGACTTTGGCTTGAGAAGGGGATTGTGTCTGTTGCATAATTGGAAACATTGTCGGCATTTGGAACTGTTGCATTGTGGGTAACTGAATGACATCACTCCTGAGAAGATGACACTTGACATATATATATTTTTTTAAATGCATGGGCATATCGGGTTGAATTTGCTATAATGTGGCGTTTGAATATGGCTTCTGTCATTTACATATGTGATGCGATCAAGCAAAATCAGTCGGAACTCGGCAATCCTTGTTTTGAAATATGGGCTAATTAATAATATGTGAAAAAATCTAAATTGACTTTTTTTTACAAAAACAGAAGGGAAAATATTCTTCTTTCGCATGAAAATGACATGTATTATAAATGTGCTAAAAATGACTCATTTAAAGTACTGCAACTTTAAACTTGATTTTCTCAGTTTCTTTCTTTTAATGTGCCGGTGCTCAAATATTTGTGACTTTTTAACCAAAGGTCGTATTCAACATGGGGTTTTCACTAATATGGAGCTTGAAGTACGCTACAAATAAATATGTAAAAATCCCAAAATTGACCAGGGCCTACTTCAGACTGATTTTGCTTGATCGCATCACATATATACTCGGGACTGAAAATAATAACCATTTATTTTGTTCCGTTTCAGATTGGCGGAATAAAACGTCTATTGCCCAGACTCCAGTCCATCATTTTCAAGATGAGGTTCCAGGAGTCAGTCCAAGATATTAAACCAGTGAGTCAATGTGACCCAAGATGAGTGACAATAAGTTGACTGAGTTTGCAGTTCTGATTTGTAAGAATACTGGGTTTTCTTAGATGTGCCACGACAATTAGCCCCCCCCCCCAAAAATTCGACTTTTGAGCATGCCAGACAAAATGACCCGTTGTCGTATTTTACTCGGATGAGACACCGACCCGATCGATTGATTGTTCATTGTCTATTCTTGCAGGTTGTTGTCGTGGGCACCAAGGCCTGCGAGGAGGTACGAGACAGTAAGAAATTCAAGCGCTTACTGGAGATTCTCCTGCTGTTTGGCAATTACATGAATGCTGGCTCCAGGAATGCACAGTCCCTAGGATTCGACCTCAATTACCTAACCAAAGTAAGCATGTCAATATTGTACCCATCTCCTTAGGATTTAACTTTAACCTCTTGACCAAATTAAGCATGTTAATATTACACTTATCTTGTCCATTGGATTTGACTTCGACTTCTATTAACCAAAATGTACCCAGGTTGTATCGTAAAATTGGGTGTGATCCCTGGCTATACGGCATTCTGGGTTTATGACTTCTGACTAGCGCCCACCCGAACAAAGTGGGAGACCGCCAACATAGGGCAAGATAGCTCAGTTGGTAGAGCGCCGGTATGGTAACCCGGAGGTCGCAGGTTCGAATCCCGCTCCTGCCAGTATTCAAATTTACCTAGTCAGTTTCCCTTGTGGATTGTTTGTCAAACCAAAATGTACCTGTTAGTATAGGACTTTTATTCACAGGATACGACATCAATTACCTACCCAAAGTAAGTATACCAATATTACACTCTTGTCCATAGAATTTGACCTGACAAGTTCTCTACAAAAAAAAGCATGAGTATTACACTCCAGTTTTTCTAGTATATTGGTTTTAAGATCTTGGTGGTACTACAGATTGTAGGTTGAGACCAGCAAGGGGGGGTCATGGTGCTTGTGTCCGTGAGCAAGACACTTTGCCACAAGTTGCTTCTCTCCACTCGGGAGTGCTTTCGATTTCTCTCATTGTAGCCATTGGACGTCAGAACTTCAGTAAACTCTCTGAAAAAATGTATTGTCCAGGTCATGGGTTTTAAAACATGAAGTAGTGTCATACTAGCCTGCTGCACTTGCCAAGTGCACAAAAATAAACACACAAAGTAACAGATATTCAGTAGACACTATGGTCACTCTTCTTTTCTTTTTTTCTTTTTTTTTTGCAGCTCCGGAATACAAAATCGATCGACAACAAAATCAACTTTTTGAACTTCTTGGTGGATACGATTGAAAGCAAATACCCAGAGGTTGCTGATTTTTTGGAAGAGATCAGTCATGCTGAAAAAGCGGCTCGAGGTAAGAATCACCCCGTCGGTCTGTGTGGAGGCATTTTGTATGGTGTAGAAAGGAAAATACATGTATGTAGATTGGACAGTGTTACTGTGGTAAGAGCACAGGGATTCCTCTGCTTTTTTGGGGGAGGCGAGTTACCTGCCTGGGTCTATAGGTCTGAAAATTGGGATCATTTATTGCAGATTTATCCTCTATTTCGATCTGAGTCCAGGAAAACCGTAAGGATGGTAGGGTTGGCAATTCAGAATGTCGCCGACTTTACCACTTCTGATCATAACCCTTTGCCTAGAGTGACTTTTAGTCTTGCATTGTTTTTTTCCAATACAAACAAATAAAATTTATTAAAAAAAATTAAAAGGCTAGTTTAGTGGTCATTCTTTAGTGGTTATGACAAATTCAGAGACCTTCATGTTAAAATGGTTAGAAAATTCTGAGATGCTTAAAGTTTATCCCAAATCCCCCAATTGTAATGTAATTTTGCACACACTTTTGGTTAGGGTTAACATAAAAGCTAAAAAGTTGCCAATTACTCTATAGAATTGCTACATATAACCTGAAAATTGACAGTAACAGGGAAATAATGCTGTTCTCATTATATTATTTTTTTTCTCGTTATGAAACCAAGAATTCCTCCAAAACGCGTATCACACTGCAGCTCGCAAGCCTGAAGAAACTTGTGACGAAAAAGATGAAGAAATATTTAGTTTTAGAGGTGGAAGGAAAACCCTTAAATAGTATTCTGGGGAAAATTCACACAATCAGGCAGGGATTAAAAACCAAATCCAGATGCCTGCCCAGGTGGGATTCGAACCCTGCTCACAGCAGTGGAAGGCTAGGAAACTACCACTAGGCCAGTGGACCGACCCGACATGTATTCTTGTCACAAAAATGAACTTGCATGGTCCCTAAGAGTAGGTCTGAAATGTGTGATTTCGAGGACTCTGCTGTTGAAAATCTAGAAGTTCATGAGACGCTGCTGTCAATGTTTTGTATTTATCCTGCTGTAGTATCTGTGGACACGGTCAGTGGTAACCTACGTAACATGGAGAAGCAGATCAAGCAGCTGGAGACGGACATCAAATCCTTCGTACCCAGCAAGGAAGGCAACGACAGGTTCAAAGAAGTCATGGGAATATCCTTTCCATCAGAAGTCATTTGGTTTAGTTTTTCGGATAACATTTTGCACCCTCTGTGAAGCCTAAGGCCAATTTCATAGAGCTGTAGTACAAAAAAAAGCCTTCCTTGGTAAAATCAGGTTACCGGCCCAAACTCCATGTGATATGCTAAGCAGGCAACAGCTAAATACCAGTCACAAGCAATATACATCACATGAATATTTGGTTGGTAATCTTATTTTTACCAAGGAAGATTTTTTGTGCTAAGCAAATTTTTGTGCTTAGCAAATTTGTGTGCTTAAGCAGCTTGCTTAAGCAGCCTTATGAAGTTGGCCCCCAGGTTTCCATAATTAGTTGCAATCACCGACAGCAAGTAGTCTCCGACGGCAGTGCCGATTATGGCAACATCCGGTCGTTACTGAGTCAAACAGGCATGCAACTTTTCCTCGGATCAGCTGATTTCCTCTTTTTTTTTTTACTTCCCATGTGTGCTATTAAAAATAGAAAAACACTGTACAAAGTCTTTGAAAGATTTAAATCCCCCTTTTTTTTAAATCAAAAAATTAGCTGGCCTGACGTTTCGAACTTAAGCAAGTTCTTTCTCAAAGGCAAATGACAGAGTACAAGAAACAAACATGTAGGGAACACACATGCATGAGGGGGTGGGTGGAGAAACACAAAAGAGGGATGCAAGGGAGCATGGCAGTGGGTAAACATCAAAGAGAGAGGTTTGGGTAAGGATGAATGCGGGGAGGGATTAGGATGAAGGTTGAAGCTGGGGAATTGGACAAAGGAATGTGGTTAGTGGCAAAGATAAACAGGAAATGGTAAGACAACCCCATTTGGCCAAGAGACCCCAAGAGGGTTTGCCAGGAGGATAATCTGTAAACAAATGACAATGGGGGAAAAATTAAAAGTTAATCATTCCCTTCCTGGATGTTTAGACCATGTGGTTGAATAGTCCGAAGACGTTTCATCCAAACTTTCTCTCGGCTGAGGCGAACTGAGTCCTTGCGGTAGAAAAGTGATTCTATGCCCTGTAGAATCATATCAGAAATGGAATGGTTAGGCAAGTTGAAGTGATGACCAACAGGGGTGTAAATTTTCTTGGTGTTTACAGTCGATCGATGGCCATAGAAACGCTTCTTGAGCGTGTTCTTGGTCTCCCCGACATACTGGATACCACAAACCCTGCAAGAAATGAGATATATGACATTAGAGGTGTTGCAAGTAATGTTGCCATTGGTTCTGTGAGTAGTTCCAGATGAATGGCCAGAAAAGGAGTCAGACTCCTGCATGTGAGTCTGGCAAACAACACACCTGGAATCGCACTTAAAAGTACCATGCTGTATGGGAGGGGATGCAGCCAAGGTGGGGACCTCGGCTCGAACAATCAGGTCTCGTAGATTGCGGGGGCGCCTATAAGCCAATATTGGGTTGTCAGGGGCGGCACGGGCAAGGCGATCTGAAGTATGAAGGATATGATGGTTGTCATTAGTTATTTTACGAAGGGGAGGGAGACTAGGATGAAAGGTGGTGACCAAGGGAATCTTGGGGTCGGCATTAGTGCTAGGTGTCTTTTTCTTGAGCGCAAAATCTCTGGTGATAGATTTGGCTCTGGCGATAGCACGTTGAACTTGGCGGGAGCTGTGGCCCCTGGCAACCAAGTTATTCTTCAGTACCTGTACATGATGGGAAAAGTCAGAATTATTAGAACAAATCCTTCTGAGTCTAAGTGCCTGACTGAATGCTATGCCTGTCTTGCAATGCCTGGGGTGACAGCTGGAGGAGTGGAGGTACTGGTGGGTGTCTGTGGGTTTAGAATACAGATCAGTGGTTACCGAGTTGTCTTCCTTGCGGATGGTGACATCCAGGAAGTTGGTCTGATGCACTGAATACTCTGATGTAAACTTGATGGTCCTGTGGAAGGAATTAATGTGATTAATGAAAGTCTCCAGACTGTCCTGATCACTGGTCCAGATGAAAAATACATCATCAATATATCTCCACCATACCCAGGGGCGACATGGTGCTGAGGCAAGCATGCGCTCTTCGAGGTCGCCCATGAAGAGGCATGCAAAGGAGGGGGCCATGCGAGTGCCCATGGCTGTACCGTGTACCTGTAGATAGTGTTTGCCTAGGAAGGAAAAATTGTTCTTGGTTAGTACAAGTCTCATGAGGGTGCCAATATCACTGATGGGTGGGGTTGTGTGTCCTGCCTTGGCCAGGGACGAGGAACAAGCACGAATACCCTCCTCGTGGGGGATGTTGGTGTACAGGGATGAAACGTCAAAAGTCCCAATGATGGCTGTGCTGGGAATCTTGTTCTTGATTCCATCCAGCTTGCGCAGAAAGTCTGGGGTGTCATGGATGTATGATGGCATCTGTGGAACGAGGGGTTTGAGAAAACTGTCAATAAACAGGGAGATACGTTCCGTAGGTGAACCATTACCAGAGACAATGGGCCTACCGGGGTTGCCAGCCTTGTGAATCTTTGGAAGGAGATAAAATCTGGCAGTCCTACAGTCAGAGGGAGAGAGAAATTTATGAGCTTTCTTAGACAGCTGGTCACGTGATCGCATATCGTCCAGCACCTGTTGTATCTCTTGAGAGAATGTACCTGTGGGGTCAGAGTCAAGGCAGATGTAGTTAGTATGATTGTTCAACTGGCGGTGGGCCTCGTCAATGTACTGATGACGATCCATGATGACCACAGCTGAACCTTTGTCGGCCGGCTTGATGATGATATCAGTACGGGAGCGCAAGGCATTCAACGCCAAGCGCTCCTCTCTGCGGAGATTGTCATGAGTTCTGTGGACAAAGTTATCAGGGTTAGTGACTTGAGAACTGACAACTTGAACATAAGTCTCGAGGGCTGGTACACGATTCTTGGGGGGTACCCAGGTACTTTTGACACGGAACGGTTCTGGGTCACATCGGTCAGAATCAAGGAAAAACTCTCGGAGACGGATCCTACGGTAGTATTCCGTGAGATCTTGGCTGAGCTCTACCTGGTTCACAGTGTGGGGAGTAGGACAAAAATTAAGACCCTTTGAGAGAAGTTTATGTTCAGCGTCAGATATGGATGATGAAGAAAGGTTAACTACAGTATTGGAAGGGGGTGGTGGTGTAGACTGGCGCCTGGGGCGTCTAAAGCGTCTCTGTCTGCGTTGATGTTGCTTGGTAAGCAAGCCACCAATCTTCTTGTTTCTCCTGTTAAGCAGAACAGAGTCAAGGTTAGATACGCTCTTATCAATCTCATCATGGAATTTACTGTATCTGGTGTCAGAACAACTGGATCTAAGTTCCGAGTCGAGGTGGGCAATATTCTGATGGAGGTTCTGAAGTGTAGTTTGACACTGTTGAGAGAGGACATTGATGAGTTTAATGGAGGTACCATGTAGAATTTGGTTCCATCTCCTTTGAAGGGGAGGTGAGAGGGTACCCAAGCAGGGAGAGGAAGATAATTGCAAACCTGTAGGGATAAATCGAGAGAGGGAGAAAAAATTGTAGTTATCTTGATGGTAAGAATAGCGTAAGGCCTTCTCCCTAGCCTTTCTGAGTTGCTGGAAAGTACAAACCGAGTTGTCCATACCTGTGGAAAAGGAGAAAATAATGTGGTTAGTACACAATACAGATGGTGCTGCTCATGTCTGTAGAGGGGATAAAATGATGTGGTTATTACAACATAAAAAACACTTGAACAAGAAGACAAAACAAGATATACAAGTCAGAAAGGAGGATCACCACGAAGGGATACTGCAACAGAAAGGTATTAATATGAAAATGAATAAAACTGCTGCAAACTGCTGACTGACTGAATGGACCTGAAATATACAAATCAAAAAATTAGCTGGCCTGACGTTTCGAACTTAAGCAAGTGACTTCCCAGTTGCATGCCTGGTCAAACCGAGACGGAGATAGCCGGTAAAGTTAGACCAAGTCCAGCTTTGCTTAACAGAAAGTGCCCACTGTCAGATATTGTTTGGTGTGCGAGGTTTAGAGTTATATGATCAGAGTCCTAAATAATAATATCTTTATTCGCACAAATTCATGGCACAAAATACAATAAAGTATGGCTAAAAGTACGCTAAGTACACTTAAGTATCACGTAACATTGAGTCTAGTAAATGCCTGTGGGACTCTAAGGGTCAATGGATTTCTTTTAACAATCTGGCAGTTCTTGTGATCCACAAGAACTGCCAGATTGTTGTAGACATTTTCTGCAGTTATGAACATTATGTAACTTTGTGTTTCTTTGTGCAGAAAGACTTAACTCTGCGGTGTGCCATACATGTAGGTCACCATGTACAGGTTCTGTATATACGTCCGAGGACAAGAGGAGAAAGAAAATACAAAGGAACCTTTTAGTCCTCGCTAGTCAGTCTTTTGTTGAAATCGGTCCTCGGAAGTAAAAAAAAACGTGCTTAGTCTATGGGGTTGGGTTATATTAAAGGCACAATAGGAAGAACAAAGCATTGTCCTCTGAAGTATTGGGAAAGTACGACTGTATGGTGTAACAGTATGTGTATATTGTCATGGCACACCGCTAGGTCAAAAATCCTACAGAAAGCAATAAATAAAATGACATACAATTTGCCACTTTGCCTCTTGCATCACTGTAAACAAATTGATAAAAAAGAAGTACTCTTTCTGTTGAAGTTGTTTTTCTATTGAAGCTCATGCCCGTGTGTCATATGCCATTATTTTGCATTGAGATTGCTAGTAGTTTGTAAAACCTATGAGAGACTTCATTTCTGTTTCGTAGTAGTCCTGGTGCTGTTTTGTTAACCAGTTCATGCCGGGATTTGACATTGACTCGACCCAGGCGCGGGATTATTTTTCACAAGCCTGGGTGCCAGACTATCATCTGCGGGTAGCACACCCTGATATTTCCGGCCTCGCTGGGGTCGCTGACAGATATTTCCGGCCTCGCTCGCTGCGAGCTGGTCGCTGACAGATATTTCCGGCCTCGCTTGCTGCGAGCGGGTCGCGGACAGATATTTTACGGCCTCACTCACTGCTAGCGGGTCGCTGACAGATATTTCCGGCCTTGCTCGAGTGCGTGTTTATTCGCCATCCGTTCCGAATACCGCAAAACCTTTTCGTGTATAAATGTCATCCGACGCGAACTGGTTAAGTTCCTTAACTGTTGTTTTTTTTCTCCACGATTTTGTGGTCTCAGCGAAGGAACAATATGAAACACTTCAGAGCATGTTTTCCAAGATGACTGAGGTCTACAAGTTCCTGGGTGATTTCTACTGCTTTGACATTTCGAAGAGACCATTTGAGGAGTTCTTTGGTGACCTCAAGATCTTCTTGGATGAGTACAAGGTATAAAAACTGCATGGTTTGCTGGACATTTTTTTATTGTGTTTATTAATGTTTTGGGGGCACTAATTACCAGTCATGAATTCTGTCCATGTGGCCCGTGTGCCCGTATGACCGTATGTCCGTATGTTAAAGTTTTAGGTTAAGTTTTTGCTCTCATTTGGTGTCATTTAAAAAGTTGAAGTCCAATTGGAACCAAATGTGGGTTATACATGTAACATGGGAACCTTCATATGTTAATGAGGTCAAAGGTCACATACCAAGGTCAAGGGTCATCTGAGGTCAAGTTGTAAAATGGGCTGAACATGTAAAATTGGCCCCATTTGAAAAGTTGAAGTCCAATTGGAACCAAATGTGGATTATACATGTATTGCCTTTGTTGTCATACATTTGAAGCCAACCAATTATCAATACTTACCTCGTCCTCAAGGGTAACCGCGCAAGCTGGCGACACTATTGGTTCGAGAACCACCTTGTTTTAACTGTTTTGCCTTTCGAAATGAGGTCTTTTTTTTTATATTGCATCCTCCGTCCATTTCACAGGGACCATAAGCAGCAGAGTGGTAATCAAGTCATGACAAGTCAATCAAAAGTCACGTCACAAGTCTGGCCTCAGGCCAAGTCACAAGCTAGTTATACAATCTGTGTTCATTGTTCATCCCCTGTACCTTGGAAGCTGACTTTTGCTTGACTAGTGATCTGACTTGTGATTGACTTACAACTTATTACAACTCTGATGCCATCACCAGCCGATTATGGTGGCAGACCAGTAAATCAGCCCAAAATTGCCTACGCCGGCCAAATCACGATTTGCGAGCCCTCAAATTCTCTGCTGTTAGAGCATTTTGTGGGGCATGAACTTGAGGGTTTGTAAAAGAGAAGGCTGGAAGTGGTGCACAGGACTGCCAGCTTGTATTACTGTGAAATTCGGATGAAAGTTGGCCCCTAAAAGTGCTCTATTTTGCAATGGAGCGTACACATGTAGGCATCATTTGTTAAGCTGCCGATGGGCTACAGGACTACTTTTAGGGGTGATCATCTTTGGATGGAAATCTATCCCAAAAGTCATTGGTTAATCCCCATAAAATTGAACAGAAACTGAAAAATGATGAAATAAGCTTTAGTTTGATGTGTGTCTCAAACACATTGGAGAGCTCTAAGTATTTTTCATGAATGTTGGAAGTTGGCGTATTTATCAATTGGGTCTATGGAAATTGATTTACTGGTGTGCAACCTTATACAGCCACAAGAAGGCCGCCTTAACATTTGACCCACTATTATTGGGCCTGCCTAATGTTCCCCATTTTTTTATATCTCTTTTTGGTGACAGCAATCTGCAAAAGAGAACAAGAAGAGGCGAGAGGTCGAGGAGAAGGCGAAAAAAACTAAGGAGGCCAAGCAGAAAGCTGAGGAAGAGAAACTAGCCAAGAAAAAGAAGAAAGATCAACTAGCTGGAATGAAATTAGGTCAGTATGAAAGGGCAGACGCAACGTATGGCAGAAAAGATATGGCAAATTTTATCATTTTACAATTTTTCTCTAGACTAAAGGGCTTTTTACACTAGAGTTGGGTTGAAATCAAACTGCTGCACATTGAATCTCGATTTTGTTTCAACCTGCCAGCTTGACTCTGCCGTTTCACACTTGTTTCGAGTTCCACCCAGGACGAACTCATTTTCAACCCGGGGGGGGGGGGGGGGGGGGGGTTTAACCTGGGGTGAGAAATCTGAAACGATGGAGCAGGTTTGAGTTCAATCCCAAAATTAGTCTGGGCCCAATTTCATAGCGTTGCTTAACAGCCGATTTTGTGCTTAACACAGCCTCCGTCATTTCATAGAGACTGTTAACAATAAGCACAGGAAAAGCATGTTAACCACGAAGGAAAAAGTTGCTTAAATCGGTGACATCACAATAGAAGTCTCTATGCGCGTGGAATAGTGCTTAAGCAGCAGCATTGTTTTCTGCTACAGTAAGCACAACTTTTCTGTTAACCGTTAAGCAGCGCTATGAAATTGGGCCCTGGTGTTAAAAGGTCTGAAGGAACGAGTTGTTGATCATAGAGCTTTATTAGTGTCAACACCTCGTTCCCCCTTGCAGATACCTTAAAGCCCTCCTAGGCATGGTCGTGATGGGAAGCATGATCCTTACTGCAGGGTGTTAGTGGTGTCAAACATTAGGACCACTCCGTGTCGGTCAGATTTTTTTTTTTTATTTGTAATATCGTCAAACAACCACAAGGGAAACTGACTTGTCAATTTCCATTGTGGTTTGTTTGACAATGTTATAAGTAAAAAAAAAGTTGTATCCTCATTGAGTGATCCCCACAATGTCGCTTCATAGGTTGTATCGTAAAGTTAGGGCATGAGCCCTGACTATACGGTATTATGGGTTTATGACTTCTGATTAGCGTCCCTGAAAAAAGGATACTGACAATTTGGGATACCGCCAACATAAGGCAAGATAGCTCAGTTGGTAGAGCGCCGGTACGGTATTCTGGAGGTTCAAATCCCGCTCCTGCCAGTTTTCTTTGTTCACTTTGAAAATTCAATCGGACTTCAATACATGATTCCGAGCCGGACTGGTTGCAAGCGAAGCCCATTGGAGATTAGGATTCACGGCTGTTTTATGCCCTCCTATTAAGTCACATTCGTTCTGTTATCTTGTTTGTCCTTTACACAGATGACGACCAGGCAGGTGTGATGGATAATCTACTGGAGGCATTGCAGAGTGGTACGGCCTTCAACAGAGGGGGCAGGAAGAGAACGCCTAGAGCGGCTGGAGGTGAGTCTACAATGTAGATAGCATCATCTGATTTCTCTCATGTGATATGAGGTTATGCATGGTGGTGAGTACTAGTGGGCCATATTTGGAGTGATTGAGGTCACTGCAACAATGGATTTGTTTTCTTCTTTTTTCCTTCTTTTTTTTTTGATTGGGGATGGTAATAATATACAGAAGTGAGTTCATCACGGTTATTGAAGTAAGTTGGAATTTGGCTTTGATTTAGAAATAATATAGGTTTTTCCCGGCTATTTAAGCACAGTGTCGAGAATATTCGTCATTCCAGATCAAATTCACCTAAGCTGTTGCTGAATGGCAGCATTCAGAGATTGAATTCGTCTTATACCAATCAATTTAAAACTGTTGTTAAGTAAATTAGTCTGGCGTGTGCTATTTACAATTTTCCTTTTGTCCTCCTGCACAATTCGACTGATTTGTTCGCATGGTATGAGACCAAGTAGGTGTACTGAGATCAGAAAACTTTAACTGCAACAATAAATTTACAACAAAAGTGTAAAATGAACAAGGACAGCAAAAAAGAGTTCTTTTCGGTTTTATATTGAATAAAAAGAGTGAAAAAAAAACCGACCATGCAAAAAATACAACCAGTCGATGACCCTTATTTTCCTTTGTTACGTTTCTGTGTAGGCTACCTATAATGAGTCTATAACATATTTTTAAGAAAATTTATTCGAAAGAAACAAGCAATAGGCCTATATTTATGAATAACAGGTAAAGAACAGAAAAATAGTGGAGAAATTATCCTCATCTGCGACCTTTATGCCTTCTGCAGATGAAGTATATCGAAATTGAACAAACTTATCATTAAATTGTGTGGCAAACGACGAATTTGTTTTCTAAATAAAACTGTCCGGCGTAGACGAGACGAAATTGAATACTCCTCGCCGAAAATGGGTGTTCGTGGATTGAATTCGATTGAACAACAATTGAAATTGTATGACAAAAGATGAAATTAAACCTTGGAAGTGCACTAAATCGATGCTGATGGACGAATTTGAAAATTAAAGATGGTGAATTCGAATGATAAATGTTTTAAAATAGCCGGGAAAACCTATATTTCTGACCCAACCAAACCAAATGAGTCTAAGTCATTAGAGCTTACTTTTAAATTAAAGAAATCTGCCAGTTTCTTTGTTCACTTTGAAAATGTATTCAAATTTACCTAGTCAGTTTCCCTTGTGGCTTGTTTGACGAATTATAAGTTAAAAAGTCGTATCCTCATTGATGAGTGATCCCCACAATGTCGTTTCCCAGGTTGTATCGTAAAATTGGGTGTGATCCCTGGATATACGGCATTCTGGGTTTATGACTTCTGACTAGCGCCCACCCGAACAAAGATACTGACAATTTGGGAGACCGCCAACATAGGGCAAGATAGCTCAGTTGGTAGAGCGCCGGTACGGTAACCCGGAGGTCGCAGGTTCGAATCCCGCTCCTGCCAGTTTCTTTGTTCACTTTGAAAACAATACAAACCAACTCAAAAGCATTGGGCAGGGCAGATTAACTCAACTGGGTGATAAGAAAGGAACCAGTTAGTTTAGAGATGATCATCCTCTAGCCAGATGCTAGAGTAAGGGAGTATCTCAAACAGAATGCTTTGAACATTCCACGATAACATTGCTTTTAGAAAGACAATTTTGCCTTTTCCCAGTGTAGTGTATGAAGCACTGTGTATATGCTCAATGCTTTTCGAGAGCCTATGGGAAAGAAAATTCACAGGCTTACTCGGGTGGGACTCTAACCCACGACCTCCTGCTTAGTAGTTCAGACATCTTAACCGCTCGACCACCGAGCTTACCGGGATTCGGCTGGCCGATCATACACTACATTAGGAAAGGGCAGCAATCATCCCAAATGCAAATTCCATCTTCTCAATATTGCCTTTTCCAATCGGGAGCACTCACTGTTCCTGCAAGGAATGGCATGGGAACATCGCATGATCCCCTATGGGACGAGTGGTCTATGTGTGTGTATGCTTACTTTGGAACAGCCTGTTCTAGTTCGGAACGCGTCAGGAACACAGCATGTTGCCTAGGTTAATGCACAGTGTTCTTGAAAGAACCATTGCAAAGGGAACAGGAACATTACAACTTTTTAGACGCTCGCTATAACCCCTTGCGTATGGCTGACGCCGATTGCCGCAAACAAAATTTGGCACCAGGCCGGATAACGTCTAAACACGCCATTTTCTGCATTTTAAATCCATTGTTGGATTATTGTCTTTGATACGCTTGGCTGCACAAGCCTCTTGTGTCCGTTTCGCTTGGCTGCACAGGCCAGCCCGGCGCCTCACTATGATAACCGTACTCATGGGGTTATAAGTGACCATGAGCTGCAAAGACTACCAACCATAATGAGTTGACTGCTGTAACTGGAGAAAGCAACATGCTTGAGTGCAGGGCAGAATCAAGCTTAGTACCGGATGGTCAAAGGGAATAAGGAGAACTGGGCCTGGTTCAAAAAGGGTTTCTAATTAGTGCTTTAGGGCTGTCCCGAATATACCGAATATTCGATATTCGATCGTCAAACGAATATTCGAATACCATTTTGCCAGTTCGAATATTCGAAAAGATATATATGCACGTTCAGATACGACTATGATGCTATTTTATTAGAAAAGTTACGGCGCTTAGCAGTGTCAAATGCTGCATTTTTGTCAATCGTAATTTTTTTGTGGACGGAGGTTTATTGTTCCTGTCCGTAAAACCCTTGATACAACAAGGGCATGCTGTTTGAACGGTCCATAATATAAATCGCCATACGTAAAACACCGGCGTGCTTTTACGTGCGATGTTTGTTTTTTTACCGGTGCAGCATGCACTGAAAAACTTGTTCGGTGAGTGTCGAATATTCGAATATTTGGTTAAACCCAGTTTCGAATATTCGAATACTAAATTATTTGAAAATGAACAGCCCTATAGTGCTTGTGCACACCTGAAGAAGATTATGATCAAAGTAGACATCCCGTTTGAAGACTCCAATACTTGTTTTTCAGTCTCTTAATATTGTCTCTATATATAGCATGTTTGACTATCAATCTCAAAATTTAAAAATATGATTGTGAAGAATGTTCATTTTAACTTATACTTCACAGCTGAGAGGAGAAAGCAGCTTGAACGGACAAGGTCAAGGGTCGGCATGCTGCCCCCAATGATGACGGAGATCTCGATTGACGACGAATCGGCGGGACCGAAGCTGAAGAATACTAACAACAGGACTCGGCAGAGGAAGGCTGTCAATGCCTGGGGGGACGGGAAGGAGGGCGAGGACTTGATGGAACGCTTGAAAAACTTATAGTGACCAGTGTCTTCAAATTCTGTAAATACTAGGCTTTTTCTATGAATTTATTAGCCGTTAGACATCGATTCCGAACACAGACGAAATGGATGTTTTACAGATGACTGCAAGTTATTGTGCCACAATACATCACTGCAGAATGTCTCGTGCTTCCGTCATCACATGATTGCTGTCCATTTCCTGCGGCACTTAGACAAGAAGTTGCTGTGGCATTATGACGAAATGTTCTTAGGAATTTCATTTCTAATACTGATTTTGAGAAAACAGTGATTTCATGTTTTTTTTGGGGGGTGCCAACAGCGGGGTCTTTCATTTGTAAAGGAAAAAAAATGTACTAATACCTTAACCACATATGTTAGTCTGTTATATTCAGATGTTTATTTCCAGTTATATTTTGCTTAGGAATTGTACGACTTGAAGCATTATTTTCTTATAAAATCACATCCAAAGCTTTTGTAAATAATTGAATTTTTTTTTTGGCAAAAAATTCCTTTCACGCAAAATGCTAAATCCATTCCAAAAAAAGTTGACATTACAGCTGAAAAAAAATAAATAAATAGAATTTAGGTGCATTTGTGCACTTCCCTGAAAATTTGAAAATAAGCCTCAAATTGTTAGGGAAAAAAACCGATATATTTTTGTAATAGATTTACAGTTCTGTCTCCACGTTTGCTGATCCGTAAAGTTTTTGGCTTCATTTTGTACAGTTTGCACAAAAAAAGTCCAAACATGCAATTTAGTTACATTTCCCAATTGATTAATGCACAAATTCATGTTTATCCAAAGTGGCGTACTGCACATGCGCTGTACAGTCGTATTTGTAATTTCGACGTGGCTTATTGAATTGTTGTTGATGCTAAAGAAAAGCCCTTGCAGTATTTACACAATATTTATTGTCAGCTGCAACACTGCTTTTTATTTCTTACAGTTACCTCTGCTGTAATAATTCAACTCAAGTGTTGTGGGCCGTTGCGAAGCAAGTTCATGTGAACTATAAATAGATGCAAGACAGTGGTTTCCATGGCAACGTGTACAGTGTTGCATTTTAGACCAAAATCCTTGTTTTTAATGCATGTTTTCTTTAATTTTGTTTGGTTAAAATTTGGGATTTGTACCGTGTAAAACACTAACAAGAATGGGGACACGGGATGAATTAACTTTTGAAAAATTGCTTTTCAAAAAAAAATCTGAGGAGCAGGGTAAACATTTGAATTAAGTGTTCAGATCTTGAAAGGCCTTTAGTTTGACAAAACTTGACAAGTCAAGTCAGTGTGTGCGTGTTTTGAAATCTAAAGAAAACCACATTTTGTCAGAAATCTATTTTGTAGATAATTTACAAATACGTGACATTTGTAATATCACAGTGTGTATTTTTGCTTTGTAAAAATGTTGTAGATAGTTCTTAACCGAGCCATGCTAACTCCTGTAACTATTGTAGATATTTATATATTCCTGCTCTATGTTATAAAATTCGGGAAAACCATTATTGCCTTTGCAAAATGTGAAGACGTACACAGATCGGACACTATGAAGTCATAAGTGGCCAGGGATTTAGGGCCACCTTTACGTAAAGCAAAATAAATTATTTAGCGTGCCCTCCACTTCCTTTTTTCGGACTGATTTTTTCTTTCTCTCTTTCCCCAAAAACAATGCCATTGGAAAACAAAGGAAAGAGATGTAATCTATTTCATGTTTTGAATCTATTTGGGGACTCCAATGTCAAGAGAATTCCTTTTAAAAATGGGGGCAGCCATCTTTGAATTTATTATCTGGTATGATCTAAAAATAGGAAAGATAAGCCACCTTCCTTTTTTTTTTTTTTTTTTTTAACTACATGACGCTGAGCGTGTTTATTTTATTTTTCCTCATGAAGTAATTATGTTACTTGGTTGAGCTGATTATGACCTTAAGAAACAAAGTAATATTGATTAGGACGGACAAGTTGGACAAATTGGACAAATTTTGTTGGTTATTTTGTTAATTGTAAACACTTTTTGGAGTTGCCTTTTATTTTTCCATTACTAAAGAATGGCCTCAATAATTAATTATATCAGCCATTAATACTAGTAAACAAGCACGAATACGTGCAAAGCCGCGTTGTCCACCAATGAATCGGTAAAGAATAGTAAATGTTGTAGCGCCCTCTTCTGTTGAGCCGTGTCGCGAAACGAATTTGGCACAAGAAGAAGAAAAACAACAACAACAACAATGCTAAAATAAGCGCTTATAGAGCCCCGTCTGCGATGCGACGCGGCTACAAATCTCCTCAGAGTTGGCTGAGTCTGTAGACAAATCTGACCTTTGGTATTGGTCTGCACTGGCCTAACATGGCGGCCATTGCTGGGGGTGTTTCCACAGCTCTGATGACTGAACACAATCAATGCTTGCAGACATACAAAGCATAGCATCCTATGCCGATGTGGACAGCCCCTATTCTTGCTGCTTTCATCCACTCCATAATATCTTGGTCGGATTCATTATTTTATACAGGTGATTTTAGTGGGAATGCAAATTTCTGTTTCCATATAGATGTCCTGTTTGATATTCGAAGTAAATCTCATTTCTGGAGGGAATAACCCAGAGTGTGAAAATAACGAGATTCAGTCCATTAAAGTGAGTCGGTTGCTGCCCAAAGCTAGTTTTGAGTTACAGGCTGTTATACATTTTAATGTTGAATGTAAATTAGAAGAGAATGTTAATGGCGTTACCCAAGTAGTGCTCCTGTTTTCAATGTTGTACTTGATCATTTTCAAGTCACATCACAAATCATTGTTTTCACCAAGGCAAGTTGCATTTTCATGAAATTAGAAATCTTTTGTTGTTGTTAATTAAGCCCACAAGAAGTTTGATTGTTTGATTATGATTTTTTTTTATAAACAAATATGAGTATTGAAAAAGAAAAGTTG
This sequence comes from Hippasteria phrygiana, assembly GCA_037893225.1. Classification (NCBI taxonomy): domain Eukaryota; kingdom Metazoa; phylum Echinodermata; class Asteroidea; order Valvatida; family Goniasteridae; genus Hippasteria; species Hippasteria phrygiana. The sequence goes on along the minus strand of JAZGUH010000220.1, from coordinate 1,264,651 downwards.
AGTCACGCTTCAAGGGGTGAATCCAGACTTTTTGGTAGGTTTTTGATTTTCTTTATCAGTGAAAGAAAAGAAAAGGAAAAAACATGTGTGAACGGGCCTGGTCTAAGTTAGGTGTAAAAAAACCAAAACAAAAGGGGTTTTGATCCGAAAAACCCTACTCTTGATAACCCCCGTTGTTATAGAAATGTCCATAAATAATTCCTCAAAGCAATATGTCACTCAAATATCTTAAGTGACTTGTAATATGGCAGAAAAAGTGACTTCAGAATAACTTGCCTTGGCAAAAACAGTGGTCTGTGAAATTATTAGTTAATGACTTAGAAAAAAAAAAAAAAAAGGCTTAAATACCGACAACACTGCCTACTTGTCATGTTGCAGAGCTGAATGATACATCACAATAAAGTGCTGTATGTGCTCAGCCTTAATGCTTAAAAATATAAGCCAGAAACAAATATCTAAGAACTCATTTCGTAGGAGGCAGCCACAACTCATACGACATGTTCAATTTGGGTAAATCCATTGGTGACATGGCGCCAGGCTTGTGGCCGATTGGACTGGAATCGTGGACTAAAACGCTTACAAATAATAACTATAGTCCCTTGGCTAATGCAAAGTTGGATATCTCCATTCCAGTTCAATGTTGGCTAATAGATCCCATGTGGGAGTGCAGTCCATCAGGCTGAGCTTGAAGGGATTAGAACCTTATCTCCAGATATTTATTGGAGAAAATGCTAATCCTTCTGACCTAGTTTTCTGGGGAAGGCAGAAGAGAGCCCACATGGGACATGCTAAAGTGGCCTGGCCCCACGAAATGGTTGGAAAGTAGCAAAAGTTGATAATTAAATATACACCGTGTTCTTCAACAAATTTGGTCATTCTTTTGTAGGAAGAAATCCATTGGGATTTAAGTTTTCAGTCAGGGCACAGACATAGCAGCTTTAAAACTGTGGGATATGATAGAATATGGCTTTTAAATCAACTTCACAGTTTGACATTTTGAAAATTGCGATTTTCCTTTCATATTAAAATATATCATGTAAGCTTTGTAACGGTGAAAAAATAGTTATACGATATTTTGGGTTTGAATAGAGCCGTAAATTCAGCATTGAGAATGGAAAATAATACGTAGTGTACACAATTATTTTTGAAGTACGCCAGATTAAAATGTCAAATTTTACACATTTTAATGGTCTCAACACAAAAGCAATCCAGGTATTTTGAATTAAATATGCTTTAAACAACAGTATTTTGACAGAAACAGGAATCTTTATTTTTTTTTGGGGGGGGGGGGGGGACGATTTTCAGGTAAATTGCCATTGCTCAAAAATAGGTCATGCGACTTATATCAAATTTCCCTTGCGGTTGCCACAAATTGTTTCTGCTTGTAACTCAGAATGGTGCACCTTTCCATCCATTTTGTTATGCCATATCACAGATTGCATGGTCTCCATAAGGTAGCGAATTTAGAGTTGGGAAGACTCTGACAAAAGGTGTAATTTAGTGATACTGTTAAATGAGTAATGCAGTAGGCTTTTATGACTTTCCATGTTACTATAAATATTCATATCCTCCGTATTAATTCTAGGGAGTAATTTCAACATTTTGGATTGATGTGAATGAAAATTTCAATATTCATGAGCCAATTAAAGCAGTGTCTTTATAGCTTCGTAAATGTAGGCCTGTCATACTTGTCTACATTCTCTTGAAGTACGTGTAGGTTCCATGTTTAACTTGACTTTTATATTAAACAGTTTGTTTGGACTCCTGAAGTAGCCAATTTGTCTAACTCTCAAAGAGCCGGTTCGGGGTGGGGGGGGGGGGGGAATCTGCCCACCTAGTTTTTTCAAGATAGTGTCTTTACTTTTTTGTCACGCTGAGTCTTTCTGACAATTTCGGCTATTGTCTAAGGCGTACTTTGACACAAAATTTATAAAAATAGGGGGTACTGTTTACGGTATCGCACCATGCAACTTTTTCCCGACTGGGGGTGATAACTGCCGTGATCGCTTCAAAGACTTTGGTGCAGCGTATGTTTCATAACTACAAAATCCTTTGATTAATTGGAAAGACATTTTGCATGGGTATTATCATAGATATCCTCAAGTACATACTTAATTTCATAAAAATCTGTTACTGTTTGACTGGGAGTGGCCCAATAAATAAAACCGGCTCTTTGAGTGTTAAAACTTTGTTGGGTTATTTTGAATGATTGGTTTCAGAACTGTTCTTACATTCTTATTGACAAGGAGTTCCTTGTATCACCAAACAAAAATAGCACACTCTAGGATATTAAAATTCAAAGGATGTTAAAAGCATGTTAAAATCATGTTTGTATTTTTGCTAGACATGGTAATATGCGTGAATTGGACTGGATATCCGTTGCATGTTTCCTTTAAGAACTTTCAATGCTGAAACAGTGTGACCGAACTTAACGATTAGAACCTGTTTGTGTGCATTTGTGAATGACTTTCAAGCACCAAAGACTATAGTTTTGCACCATATCAGTTTCATGGTACTCTTTGTATGTATAAATAAGAACCTGCCATGATTTTTGACATAATTATTAGCTGTTACAACACAGTAAAACCTGTAGTTTTCTTGGATTATTTTTTTTACCAGATATATTTCTATAAAGTGGCTTACGGGCATTTAAGTATAGTGAAGCATTTACAACAATCTGCGCTAAAGAATAGAAGCTAGCTGCATGTGGAAGATATAAACTGGGTGTGTCAAATGTTAAACTCACTGCCCTGTTAAGAGTACTTTTGATTTTTTTTTTTTTGGGGGGGGGAGGCTTGTACCTTTTTACTGGAATTTTTGTTTATAATTGTCTTTTTAGAATTCACAAAATTTACATTAAGGCAGAGTAGCTGTTTGATAATGAGGCAGTGCTTCAATAGTTTTCTAGACATTAATAACGGGCTTGGGAGGAATTTGTAGCTATTTCACTTCTGTCTTAATAAGATGTCATTGTATGATATGGGCATTCCACTTTTGTATCCAAAGAAAGTTGGCTTCTGTTATCAGCAGATTATCCGGTTGAATACAATTAAATTGATTTCATGGCACTTCCTTAAATTGTGTATTGTCAGTGAAACATGGTTTTTGTGGGTTTGTTGCTGTATCAATTTGTATTGTTTTCTGAAAAAAAAATACACAAATTTCACATGGACGAAAATAGCACCAATCTTTTGGGTTTGAAAGCGAGGCTCCCTTGGTAAGTGAACGAGCTATGTCACATATTCATTTGTGTGCAATTTATGGTAAAATATTTTGAATTTTGAAAAGTTGCTGATCGAGTGTTCCAAAAACAATCTAATGCAGGTAAAGTTTATTTGAGAATCTTTGTTCTGTGAAATAGTTGAACAGCGTGAATGAATTTGGATGATTTTTTTCGTGATGAACTGGTACCGCTTGGCCATTCTGACCGTGCGCGCGCAGCACTGTCATTTGCCACTGATGAGCTTCGCTTTCAACTTGTAAAGTGCGCAGATAATGTAAAGTTCGTCTGTTCTGTTGGTCGCTGGACGAATTTTCTTTTATTCATCCCTTTTAAAATATTTCATATTTATTTATTTATGTACTTTGTTTATATACATATTTTTTTTTTTTGGGGGGGGGGGGGGGGTTGGTTCCTTCTAACAAGCATCGGAAAAAACAAGTGCACAACAACCCGTACAGTACATGTACAATGTACGTGTAGTTTTTGGGTTTTTTCGTGTTCCCTGGTACTCTACTCCAGTACTAGACTGGTCCCCGCCCCTTATGTGTAATAATGGGAAGTCTGAAGGACAATGGAGGGATCGGGAACCAGTCTAGTGCCATTATTGCATTTTGAACAAACGTGCATGCACGTGCGGGAACCAGCGCATGCCGCCGCCATCTTTGAAAACTTACAGACGTGACAGAAATGTTCAAGTTGCTTTTACTAGTACTTCTATTTACAAGTAGTAGGCCTACGTTCCTTTGATTTGAACTCACTGAAGTCCCCAAACGTATACCGAATGTGACTGCGAGACCAACGCGATCCACAAACCTTGCCGAACGTAAGTATTAAGGCCTAAACAGTTATAGTAGATGTAGTCCGAACTTGGACCCTTTATCGCCTTTTTAAACATTTGGACATATGATCTGGCGATTAGTAGGGTCCAAGGCAAGTGTGCGATAGAGAATGGCTTTTAATTCAATCCAAACAAAAAATTCAAAATTCAACCTTACAACGGCCACCAAAATACTAGATACGCCACCATCTGAACATGATCTGAACAAGTGGAGTTCCATGATCAGATGAATGTACCAAGGTTTACTTAACATTCAAATAAAAAGTGAAATTTTACCGTTTAATTCCCAGAGACCCCCCGCAGAACATGTCTTTTCGCTTTCTTGGAGTTCAAATAGTGACTCCTCGACCTTGCATGACATTCGTCACCCTGATGCGCAGCGCCCGCATGCACCGCGCGACAACCTGTTTATGCCGGCGACTGTTTCGTGAAGAATTCCCTCCCCCCATGACGCGCGTGCAACCTCGAATCAATATACTACATGTATCTACACAGGAACACGTACCACGACCGTTATACCACTCACGAAACAGTCGCCGGCATAAACCGGTTGTCGCGCGGTGCATGCGGGCGCTGCGCATGCGGGCGCTGCGCATCAGCAGAGTGACTAACGTCATGCAAGGTCGAGGAGTCACTATTTGAACTCCAAGAAAGCGAAAAGACATGTTCTGCGGGGGTCTCTGGGAATTAAACGGTAAAATTTTACTTTTTATTTGAATGTTAAGTAAACCTTGGTACATTCATCTGATCATGGAACTCCACTTGTTCAGATGGTGGCGTATCTAGTATTTTGGTGGCCGTTGTAAGGTTGAATTTTAAATTTTTTGTTTGGATTGAATTAAAAGCCATTCTCTATCGCACACTTGCCTTGGATCCTACTATCGCCAGATCATGTCCAAATGTTAAAAAAGGCGATAAAGGGTCCAAGTTACTCGGACTATAGTAGATGATGGTGGAGTAAGTGTTACTGTGGAACGGGTCATGCTAATTAGCGTCAACAAGCGTCAACAAAGCGTCAACAACTTATAAAAGCACTGTTAGCTTAAACATGTTATTCACAATATTTAGTGGGCTCCTATGATTATTTAAAAGTACATTAGTATTTAACAGTATCTTAAAATGTACTTCCAAAAATGTAAGGCTCTCCGTTAGCCTTACAACGCTAATCTTTTTTGGACCCCTTAACTCAATGGGATTTGCAATACGCTTTGGTTAGATCAGTTACAATGTTCTAGAATTCCACTTTCCCAAACGTTAATCTCCCCAGAAAGTTATCCAATCCCTCCTACAGATCTTTGAGACTTTTGCGGCACATTTGCGGAACATTGAAACGGTCAATTTATTGAGAAATCAGAGTTTTTACTCACCAACCGACGTATTCAGCTGAGATGAACATGTACCACACAGCTGACTACTATAGTCCACCAGACTGCGCATGCGAGTGGAGTTGTGGAAGAGATGTGGGGCTCGACCATTTTTTGAAGGGGGGGTCATCTTTTCTACATCGCGCAACGTTGATGTGTGCATGATGCGCTTTACACAGTGTTGTGTGTGTGTTTGAACATTCCTTCGGTTTTTAAATGAACAACGTGAACAAAATAATGACCATCGATCCAGATTCTGTTTTTTTCTGATTTGCATAAAATAAAAGCTCGCATTGGCCAAAAACAACATCAGACAAAATGCCAAATATCACTATATATTAAAAGCCACTGCAGCTAGGGGTTGTGCCTATTTGGGAAAAGTCGTTAATATAATTTGATTTGTTGCATCATCTAAAAATAGCTACGTGGCTACCTGCCCTACAATTTAGATGTCTGGGCATAACAAACATTGTCAGGCCAAGGAACCACACTAGGTATAATCATGGAGGAAGGATAATAGCGCGCTATTAATTAGTCACATTCCACACATCACCGTTGCGCGATGTAGAAAAGATGACCCCCCCCCCCCCCCCCCCCCTTCAAAAAATGGTCGAGCCCCACATCTCTTCCACAACTCCACTCGCATGCGCAGTCTGGTGGACTATAGTAGTCAGCTGTGTGGTACATGTTCATCTCAGCTGAATACGTCGGTTGGTGAGTAAAAACTCTGATTTCTCAATAAATTTACCGTTTCAATGTTCCGCAAATGTGCCGCAAAAGTCTCAAAGATCTGTAGGAGGGATTGGATAACTTTCTGGGGAGATTAACGTTTGGGAAAGTGGAATTCTAGAACATTGTAACTGATCTAACCAAAGCGTATTGCAAATCCCATTGAGTTAAGGGTCCAAAAAAGATTAGCGTTGTAAGGCTAACGGAGAGCCTTACATTTTTGGAAGTACTTAAAATGTAGCTTGAAAATTCCAGCTCTTGGCTCATGACATGTGAGATTCGCCATTTAGAGCTGGAAGGAATTCTATAGGGTTCGTGTGGGTCAGTTTAGATCTTGCCGATATCTTCCGTTTCCCTGAATATATCAACCAAACACTCACCTTGCCGGCAGAGTAGTCATTCATGCAGCTTGTCATCCCCTCAAAATTAGAATATGCTCAAGTTAAACCCGAAAAAAAAATGAATTTTTCGTGCAACTCAGTGCATGCACAAACCAGCTGTGTACAAAGTAATGGAGCGGATTTTTGAACATGAACGATGTTTTCCGATCGATTATCGGCCAGCGGCACTACGCGCGCCTCGGGGCTCGATATCCAACGGCTGTTTGCTGAAATACTGACAGCGATCAGCAAACAGGTGGCGTATCTAGTATTTTGGTGGTCGTTTTAAGGGTGAAATCAGATGTTTTTGTTGAGATTTCAGACATATTTTCGGAATCACCACTTTTTACTGCAGACTTACTTGGACCCTACTATCCCCAGATCATGTCTAAATGTTAAAAAAGGCGATAGGGTCCAAGTTACTCGGACTAGTCCGAGACCAAGTAAACTTGGGAGTTTGGACCCTTTATCGCCTTTTTAAACATTTGGACATGATCTGGTGATAGGGTCCAAGTACGGTCATACTCATACTAATCACCGTCAACACGCAAAACACCGTCAACATCTCCAAAACACCTCCAAAACACATTCTTATTACAAACTTTTCAAAAAGAGAAGAGGATTCCTGAAAAGATTTGACAAGACTACCCTCCTGTTCTCGGGGCCAAAATCGACCCAGCTGCTGTACAGATCAAAAATCAAATGACAGATTGAAACACACACAAACTGTGAGAGTTGGTGTTAAGAGTTTTTGATAGGCTGTGATAGTTATAAGTATAGGAGGGTTTTAAAGAACTTGTGTCGGTTGTGAAAGAAGCTGAAATTGCAGTTATTTGACTCCAGTGTTGTAGGCGAGACCTTCGAGACCGAGACCAAGGCTTTCGAGACCGAGACAGAGACCAAGGCTTTCAAGACCGAGACTTTTGCAGGCTGATGGGGTGTTGTGCCCTGCTTTCGCTCAAAATGTTCAAAAATGCGTGGATGATTATTTGTGCTAACTTGTACGAAAGGTGAACATCGGGATCATCTCATAAATTTATATATACATGTATGTGAAGTCAGCTTTATCAAGGGCCGCTATCTTTAATTATGCAAGTTATATAAAATTAAGTGTTCATCTATAAAGACTCGCAGCGTACACACATATATTCAAGGATTCCACAAATTTGAGTTATATATTTCATCTCTGGTATATACATGTAGTTGGGCTTTGAGACCTACTCTGTATGGCACTGTGACAGACAAATTTCTCAAAATATTATTTGCATAAAAATTTAACTGACTAGAAATATTAATGCTGATTGTCCTAAATGGAAAATGACTCTGGCTTTTCAAAGAAGTTGTGTACATGTATTGAAAGTTCATTTTTTTTTGGTGGTTCTTAAAACCAAACAGCACAACCGTCGATTTATTTGACATGGCAGCCTGGGCTGTGTTCTAAACTTGATTTTACGTAGTCGTAAAAAAACTAAAACTTGGCATGCGTCGTGAATGTAGGGCTAGCGCGTCTATAATTATTTGCACACGTGCGATTAAGCGCTAAAAGTAAAAGCAAGCTTGTCGTCGAAAGCCCCTACGATCATGACGATGTGCACCAGTGAAATACATGGGTGCTGCACATCCGCGGGTACCAGTAGTCCAGTACTCCGAATATACAAACCGCATATACTGGTCTCCATTCCAGATTCAATCTAATTCTTCGGCATGAAAACTTGCACTTACAACGTCGTTTATGTTTGGTATGAAGACTAGATTTGTGTGGCGCATCGCACGTATTTTTGCTGTGGTCTCGACGGGTAAAACCCGAGACCGTGGCATCCGAGACCGAGACCCAAGCATTCGAGACCGAGACCAGCCCTCCCGAGACTGAGACTTTGTTAGGACGAGATCGAGACCGAGACCTCAAAAAAAGGTCTCGAGACCGAGACCAGGTCTCAAGACCTACAACACTGTTTGACTTATCATTATTCAATGTAAAATTTGTTTTGTTTCAACTTGGAAAGGAAGTTTCACTCGTTTTGAAAAACTGACCACCCCACACAACAAAGAATAACCTTTTGAAAAAAATGTATTTTGACCATAAAATACGGATAAAGACGCAAAATACATATACTTTAATATCAAGAGACCACTGCTTTGATAACGCTTTTCAGTTTCTTTCACAATTGATGTTAATGAGTGTGGTCAAATCAGGGTTTCTGAATGAATGGCGTGCCATCTCAGTTGACACGTGGTAGAGTTGCCTCAATGGTCACGTTGCCTCAACAGGCGACTTGTCTTCAACAGACAACTTGTCTCTCAGTTGGCTACGCAAATGATGGATTTGTTTCAATGGTTGATTCTCAGCAGTGGGAAACATTTGAGACGCTGGTGGCAACGGTCCTTTTTGCTTGTTCTGAGCATGTGCAGGTACTTGGAGTTCTGAGCATGCGCACATATTTCTGAGCATGCGCACATAGTTCTGAGCATGTGCGCATAGTTCTGAGCATGCGTAGTAGTACTGAGCATGTGCACAACTGGTGAGAACAATGGAAAAGGACCGCTTACTCTGCTGCTAAAGCATCTCAAGAGGCTCCCATTGAGTTGTCTGTTACCTCTTTGGAGACTAGTCACAGTGATTAAGGCACTTTCACACAGACTCGATTGTCCAATCTGAATAAACACAAGTGATGAGGAGCATCTTGCAACGACTTAAGGCAGTACAATTCTACAAATAACGTGAAAAGGACAGATTTGGGCAGATACTGGTCATTGGCTTTAATTTTAATATAGGTTTCAGTGTTAGATTTTTCAATATTTTTTTTATATATTTTTTTTCTGCAGGGTTCCGCGGAGTTCCACATGTTCTACAAACTAGCACTACTACAAACTGCAGAGTCGGTTCCAGTAAGTCACCATGGATCTGTTTGGTTTGGTGAACATCCTAGCCACTCTGGACACTTGCAAGGAGTGGCTACGAAACAGGGACCTCCTGGCCACCCCAGGGAGCGAGTTAACATGTGGCAAGTGTCACCACCATTTTAATGAGGTTAAACGTTGTGGTGGACGCACAGATAATACCAAGCTGCGCTGTACTCGCTGCAAGAGGGAGCGTTCCATTCGCATCGGCAGTTTCTTGGCCAAGAGCCACCTGGATCTGCGCGTGCTGGTGGCCTTGTTGTTTATGTTTTCCTACCGTGCCCCGGTGAACTTTGTGGAGAAAGTGTTAGGTGAGGCCATCTGCAGGAAGGTCATCATTGCGTGGTTTTCCTTCTTTCGTGAACTGTGCTCCAAGTGGCTTTCGGCTCATCCAGTTCAGCTCGGCGGACCGGGCTGCATCGTAGAAATCGCCGAGTGTAAACTCCAGCGCAAGAGCAAGGGCAACTACGGCCAGTGGGTGTTTGGTGCATGGGACAGAAGCCTCGGCAAAGGCATGGTATGGCCTGTTCCTGATCGAAAACGAGGAACTCTTCTTCCTTTCATCAAGAGCTACATCCTACCGGGGACTACCATCTACTCCGACGGGGCTCTGGTGTACTCCGGCCTTCAGCGGGCAGGCTACCGTCACGAGTCCACCAATCATAAAGAGTTTGTCACGTACAACAGCCTTGGAGTTGCAGTCCACACTAATAGTATTAAAGGAATGTTTGCAAACATTAAGATGGAGCTGAGAAGGATGAGGGGAGTGCAGAAACAAATTCTCCCTCATCACCTACACGAAATGATGTACCGTCAGCACCGACGAGATGGTGACATGATGGAACATCTGATTGAGGACATAATAGCACGCTATCCTGTCCCAACTGAAGTCCCGTAGGAAGTCACAAATGAAAAAGTTCTCGTTTTCATGAGAAAGTTACATTAATTGCTAAATTATGTGGAAGTTTGCATGATGGGAGAATTGCCGATGTGGAGGGCGACTTCAGAGCTTAGAGCTGCTCTGATTGAGTGACTTAATTTGACTGTTAGGAGTACATGTAGGTTCACTACATGGAAGAGCTGTTTTCACGGTGACAGTGAACTGTCATGGACTATGAATGCCCTGAACTACATATGTGCATGGTTCCAACTGTAAAAACTGGTAAGAAACTTGCTTTTTTTTACCAGAATATGATTGAAAATATAAAAGCGAGTTATTAGACTTGCAAGAGATTGCCTGAGGTTTTAAAAGCTATTTGAAAATGAAAACAGAGCTAAAAACAAGTCTGTGGGCAGGTATGCTTCAACTTTGCTCCATAAGTGTGGCCAGGTGGATTCCCGTATACTGGGCTACACAGCTCCTCGTAAAAAAAGGAACAAAAGTGTCAAGTTTTGAAACACAATAGGTTTATCCCCCCCCCCCAAAAAAAATGGAAATTTAAACTTACCGCCTTTAAATTGGTTCATATTGGTTTATGGGTTAATTGAGGCTGAAAAAGCTGAAATTTCAAGTTTTACCCCCATTGGAAGAATGGTTTCTTGCTACAGCCTGCTGCATGTATGCACAAAGATTGATGTACATTAACCCTCCTACTGTTATAACTATCATAACCTACATTTGTATCAAAAAACCTAAGCCCTTCCTCCCCAACAGCTTGTGTGCTTCAACCTGAAACTCGGTAGGTTTTGATAGGTAGGGTAGTTGGCTCCATTTTGGCACCGAGAGAGGGAGGGTTAACTAATACATGTACATGTACTCTAGGTATTAGGAATAGCACGCTTCAAATTCAAAATTTGAAGCTAATTGAATGCGTTACTTATGCAATGTCATTGGTTGATTTTTGTGGAATATCTCATTGGAAAGCTCATACATGTAGCTTATATCTTATGCTAACAATTAGCAATTCAGTTTGAAAAATAGCAGCTTTTAAGTTTTTTCAATTGTTTGATCAAACAAAAACAAGTTATTTTTATTCTCGTTGGTGGTCATGGTTATGAGCATTTAAATATATGTAAGCATACATGTATGTAATGTGCCCTTCATGAACTGTTTCCACTCAATTTTATTTTCCTGGGAAAACTTTAAATCTAACTTGTATTTGTTCACATGGTATGTCCTTGTAAATGTACATTGTAAGCTTAATTTTTGCATGGAGGAAGATTTTTGTAAGAACATCAACTCAAACCTCCCAAGTGAGTTTTTTCTGGAAACTATTTTTCAAGCACATTTTCAGAAATGGCTTTTTTCTCCTCCCCCCCCACCAAAAAAGTCTTCAGTGTTACATGTATCCTAACCCTAACCCTCCAGGGTATTTTGGCTAGAAACCCTGCCAGATGCATCAGATTGCATACTTTGTCACATTGACTTGTGTGCAGAGTGCAGCAAAGTGGAGCTGTCAGCACAGATGCACTGTGCTGCGTCTGGCAGGGTTAACTATCTCACTTGGCCACCCACCAACCTTAGAAAAAAGATTTCGGATATGGTGTTGCGGGCCCCACACAGCACCCATGGTTGCAGTGACGTCTCAATATATCTGCAGTCCTTAAAACTAATGATAGAGCTTTATGTACAATGTACATGTAGGCTTTACGCCTACTGAACCAACTGTCAAAATGTATCTCTTGGTAATGTTGCTACAGCTGCAAAAATATGTAAATGCTCCTTGTGTGTGAATGCACATGCTTCATACGTTCCTCTGTTGGCCGGCCAGTTTGATTCAATAGCAACTGTTAAAATGGTAATTTCTTCTTTTGCTTGTACAGTGTAGGATGTAAGTTGAGGTTGCTCTACGCCAGGTTTTTCCTCATCTCATCACCAGTGCAAGAGGGGGAACCAGACGGGATCAAGACGCCGTGGCTGCAGCTCGCCATAAGGGAACGCCGTACAGGGGTGTATTCCACTCACGCGAACGTTGCCGAATGTTTGCATTGTTCGCGTGAGTGGAACGCACCCCAGGTTGGTGTAGTGCATTGCTGTTCCATTGGTCGTCCTTGTGACTAGTGAAGTAAGGAATCCTGGAAGGCTGTTAAGTGGAGTGAGTTGTTACCAAGCCATTTTCTTCTAATCTCAAAGAGTCTCATGTCACTACACACGCATAGCCAAGGATGTTTGGTGTATTTTTAAACACGCCCTCAAAAAAGAAATCTTAATACCCAATCATGATTGCAGTATGTTTTAAATTATTTTCTTAAAATTCACCTCTGTTTTTAAATCTTGGCTATGTGTACATGTATATCTCTGGTTGCCAGATCTCAATCTTTTTGGTCCGGTCTGAATTCGAGTTTCAGCTCATAAGAAATTCACAAGTTTTGTCCTACATGTATGTATGTCAGAATATTTTCACCTTGCATGTAAGTATTCAGTGTAGTCAAACAACAAGGACTAGAAATGACAAGAGCATTAAACGGATTCCAAATTTACCCTGTTTTAATCTGTTATTACTAATTAATACTTATTAATACTTGTCTCAATCTTGCATTTCACACTTGACATTGAGTCACAAGCAACTGGACTAATACTCATTAGGACATAGTCACAACCCTCAAACAAACTAGAATTGATGTGATAAATGTTTTGGATTTGTATGTGATAAGTCTCCATAAGGTCTCGCCAGATAATCTTTGCACAAGTTTTAAGTTATAATTATTATTATTATTATTATAATAATAATAATAATAATAATAATATATTATAAATATAGCGTTTTACGAGGACTGAAAGGTTTCTTTGTATTTCCTTTCTCCTCTTGTCCTCGGAGATCCATGTATATACAGAGCACCAATGCACATTGAGGACATACTTGGTATTCTATCAAATAGAGGCCATTTCTATCATGTGAGTGGTCTGTCAAATTGAGGACACCAATCACACCATACACAAATAGCATGTTTGTGAAAATTAGAAGGCCCTTTATGTCTTCTCATTTAATTCCTGATATTGTCTTTCTGTACGAAAGGTACTTCATGTCCCATTTTAATAACATATTTCAACAGACTATCATGCTCAACTGATGGTAATTGTTCTCCTAATCCAAATAGGCACGAGACTATTAATTGCCTCCCAGCCGGCGCACAAGATGGCCGCACTGTGATACATGTCTGATGGCTTTCGTAATATCTTCTGAAATCAGTGAGCATCCCTAGCTATGTGGTGCACACTTTGCATTTCTTAAGTGGTTGCCTGTAAGAGCAACTGTGAGCACTAATTCTGTTCTGACCGAAACTTTTTGAGTGTCCGTTCACAAGGCCAACAATACCCTTAACGTTCTCTAGAACGGCCATAGAGCTTCATTGTGTTCCTGCAAAAGTCTTTAATGTTCCTCCACGTTCGAGTCTGAAGTGCCACAGGACAGCTTGCTTCATTGTCAGGTTTGCCAGGAAGTGTATTCATCAAGAAGAATCTCTGTAAGCCCTCCGTTACGTCTCTCTTCTCCTGTGCAGTCCAGGGATGCTGCTTCACTCGTCCAGATATTGGAATTGCCTGACTAGTGGATGGGGACACTGGTTAGACCCAGTTCTCCAACACATAGAAAACTTTAGAATTAAGACACTGTAAAACCTCCATTTTTTGCGCAGGTACCTTGTCATTCATTCAGACAGACAAACACAACTTCTTTCACTGGAATCATCATTCGAGTCGGAGTAGTTGGAGGAATCGCTGCTGTCCTCATCAGTCGTGAAGCCTTCTGCAAATATACAAAGAAATGAATCAAATGATCAATGCATTTTTTTGAGGGCAAGTTTGCCATTTCATTCAGGTTTTTTTTTCTTTTATTGATAGGGGGAGGGGATATGGGGAAAGGGGTGGAGGGAGGCAGGCATTAGGGGAGGGGTTAGAGGGGCACGGGGGGGGGGGGGTCAGAAACGGTGAGATATTTACCTCCAGTCACATGTAACTCTTGCAGTGATTTGCCATGCTGGGATGCCAAGTTGCCCCTCTCCAAGCTCAGGAACAGTCGTGACAGTTGGGTGACCCTCTGGACAGTATCTGGCAACTTGTAGTATTCACGATGGACCCGCAAACCATGACCCATGAAATCTGCAAGTGTCTCCAGCTGATGTTCCTTCAAGGCAAGAATCTGTGATGCGGTCGCTACATGTTTACAAAGTTTTGTAGAGCGGATGCTGTCGGCATTCTCAAGGCCTGCTTCAGTTGCATATGCTCTGACAGTCACTTCTTCGGATATGACCCGGGCCCCATAACAACACCCTGCAAACAAGTAGCGATTATCCTGTGCTACTCCCGCTTGAATTCGCTTGGCAACCAGTGCATTCAACCAGGTCATCGCCTCGGTGGTGATAAGTACCGGAACAGTTCTTCCCCTCTTACCGACAATTTTAACAACTTTGAACATTTTGCATAGATGCCTTTCTATATCAGTGAGCACACAGTCCCTATTGACAACAGCTGCACTGTGCTTGGTGAAATCCTCTGCCATCATCTTGGAAACCTCCCCCTGCCTTCTGCGGTTGAACATAATGAGGTGGCACAGTGTGACCTCATTCAATTTCTTCCAAGGTGCTCTTATTTGTTTTCCCCGGGCAGCTTTAACTTAAGGCTTTGGAATTCTCTGTCACCAGTGTCGTGGATGAACGACGACATTTTGACCATATCAGCATTTGTTGGGAGAACGACAGGTTTGTTACGCTTTCCTTGGTGAAGTGTTCTGTGCGCGTGGGTGGAAACACTTTCTTGCCATTTCATTTCACACAACTGCAGAAACTGTTCGGCTTGTTTGGCTTTCTGATTTAGACCACACTCTACAGCATCTCCTTTGACTATCAGGGCACACTTCTTGATGGAATGTCCAATCTTCAGTGCTAGAGATGGAACATGATACAACTGGTTGACTTAACTGAATCCTGCTATATCACGAACGGCAGTGACTATGGCGTTGAGGTGGTGGGGATGCACAGATGCCTCAAGTGTTGCATTTGGTTGGTTGGTGTTTTTTTGCAATTGGATGACAAGACGACCCAATTCCCTGACTTTGTTTCGGATGTAGCCATGTTGACCTACGTCGTGGCCAAGTTTCAGGTATTCACGTTTGGCTACTTTGATAATCAGTAGATCGTTACGGACTACTAGAGCCACATCATCTTTCTTCATCGGACTTAGAACCTGGTTCAACTTGAAAGAGACGCCAACAGGTTTCAATAAATCACTCTTGTGAGCTACACATCCGCGCAGACGACTTGGCCTACTGTTTGTATTAGTCGGTTCAGGGAGGGCAGGCTCCAGTGGGCACTGGTGTCTCCATAGATCGCTACGTACATAATAGCCAAAACAATATATGCACGGTCCATAGGCATGTGGATCTGCTTTATGATTGGGCCTATATCCTACAATGAGAACACCCTCACCCTGTCGAAGGACTTGGCAGTTGTGTCTGTGATTACCAACATTGCGTATTTTCAACAGAAGATTTTTCCGTGCACTACGGTCGGTCTCAGAGGCAATCTCTACAACTTCTCTTTCTTCCTTATGACAAGACTGGAGATGACGGGGCAACTTGGACTGAGGTTCATCACAGTAAAAACAAAAGTGTTTCTTGTCCCATTTCTTTGACCACCCACATTACTTGTCTGCATGACTCATGCCACAGTTCTCACTAGGTTGTACTTCGTCAGGTGACCTGTGTGACTCGTCAGTGAGGCAACTGACATGCTGCGGCTGGCTGGCCGACACACCTCAAAGGAGCAGAACTTGTGCACTGCGAGTCACATGATGGTAGCGCCAGCTAACAAAGACAAAAAATGAATACATTTGGGTCATTCCACAAGGTTGGGACACAGTGTGTGAGATTTATCCAGATCTTTAAAAGTACTATTACATTTGATTTAGATATTTCATGTAACATCAGTCTTTGAGTGGGCAATATTTGAGAAAGTTTGAAATCATGTAAATTATATTTTACCAAAAATATGATACAAAATGTGTCAGTCTGTGTCTAAACCTTGTAAAGCTGTAAATACAGATTTATGGGTGGTTGATTGCATTCAGTAGTAACGGAAAACTTGAAATGGTTTTCTATTGACCATAAAGAAAACTTGTTTATTTCCACTCTCCCAGAAGATGCACGTTGTCATTGCAATGGAATTTGAATGCTTGGGGTAGCAAGTTCTAGAAATAGTACTGTTTGGCTATAAAATGCATTGTCAGATTGTAACATCTTTTTTTGGGGGGGGGGGGGGGGGGGGGGACGGCAATGCCTTTTGAACTTTGGGCAACAAGCTTGATTATTTTCACTGAATCGTTGGACAACCCATGCATGAAATTCAAACGACTAGTGCTCATTTCAATGCCAATATTTCTTCTCAAAGAGTTCCCCTTCTGTTGCTGTTAGACAACTTTGGCGACATTTTAAAGTCTCTATCTTTTTAGTTACAAACTCAACTTCCACTTGGTCAAAACGGTTTCAGATTTATTGTGAAATTGAAACTATTGCTTATAATAGCAGTGGAAACATAAATGTTCACATTCAGAATCCTTTTAATTGTTTGGCAAGCTACAATAAATACAAATAACCAATGTTGTTTGACTACTACTTACACAGGCATGCAACTTGGATTTAACAACAAAACGAGTTAATTCCAATCTTTACAAGACTTTTGTACAGTGTTTTTCAATTTTCAATAGCATACATTGTAAGTGTGAAGTGAAAAACGAAGAAATCAGCTGATCCGAGGAAAAGTTGCATGCCTGCTTACAGTATTAAAACAATAAACATGAACTGACACAAGACTAGACTTGTGTACTTTTATGAGTTGAGATTTGGCAATCACATTGTGACATTGGACTTTGTTGAGATTAGAAGGAAATGACTTGAAAACAACTCTACCCGATTTAAGGCTTCCCAAATTTT
Source organism: Hippasteria phrygiana (assembly GCA_037893225.1). Lineage (NCBI taxonomy): Eukaryota > Metazoa > Echinodermata > Asteroidea > Valvatida > Goniasteridae > Hippasteria > Hippasteria phrygiana. The sequence goes on along the minus strand of JAZGUH010000220.1, from coordinate 1,247,354 downwards.
GTTGATCTGAACGCTGCTGGTCACAGGCACCACCAATGCAACATCTACATGTATGCACCCTTCTTTCTTGGGTTGGGGAGGGTCAGGCTTAGTTTGAGTTCTTCCAAAACTTGGGTAATTTATGATCGGCTCTACAAAAAGGGCTATTATGTCGCAAAATTTGAAAAATGAGTTATATACATAGTTTAATTTGTTACATCCTAAGCTTTAATTTGGTGTACATGTACATGTAGGTTTTGACCCCTGTGGTATTTTGTGTTCTTCAGATATCTTGACATTTGTATACTCATATTTTCCAATTTAACGGAAGTGTATTTAGAGATGTAGCCCTTTAAACACAAAAAGTGCAAAGAAATGAGATAATTTCTATCAATATTAATGTTTCTGAAATTTATGAAAATATAGATCTATATGTAATAGAGCCAGCAAACCAAAAACAAAAAGACACTTATGTGAAGATTTTTTTTCTGATGTACATAAATGTCAATACAAAGCCAAAATCAGAAACATTTCAATTGCGGTTTGGAAAAAATTCCACTTTTTGTTAAATTTTACTGATCGCTTGGTTTAAATTTTAAAGACAAGAACTGAGCAGTACTGTCCTACATTATGTACATGCTACATGTATTTCTGGAATAACCTTTTGTGACTTTCATCAATTTGTTTTCATTTTATAGTTAATAATTTTCATACTTAATACTAGCACTCTTGTACATAAATTTCATTTTGTTCTATGGCAATAAAATGTACAAAAAATGCATTCATAACAAGTAACAAAGTCTACTTTATTCTTTAACATACATGGACTCCGATGTTTAGATTATAAGTGTGATTTTGAGGTACAAACTACAAGTGTGAGTGCTCTCCCAAAATTGGGTATAATGTGGGAACTGAATTTTTGTTCAGCAAATAAATGCCATTGGTTTCTAAAGGTACTTTCAGAATCACTGAATGGAATTACGATTTTGGGCTGGGATTTGTATGCCACTTATCCATCAGTTGCCACTTATCCATCAGTTGCAAAGAACTGCGACACCGGTCATGTGATTGTGAACACGGTGAATGAAAACCTTGCATTCGAGATAATCTCTTAGTAGTCCAGTAAGAATTGACATGAAAACTGCCCAACTCTGACATCTTAGTTAACAAGCAAATTTGTATATGGTTGCCATGAACACGGCCACTATGGACTACAAAGAGATACTCTTGCATGTACGTGTACGTAAATGAGTTTAACCAGAAAGGTTAATTTTGTTTTTTTAAATGCTATTTTCCAACCAAACTTATTCGCTTCTGACTGAGACATAGAAGGAAAAAATCTGCCCAAATTTAGTTAGCGAATATTTACTTCGGAAATGTTGAATAATTTGCAGCCTGACAATAATTCAGTTCATGTATAGGGCATATTTCTTGTTTAGATGAGCCAAACAACCAAAATACATGTGGGTCATACACACACAAATTGAAAATTGTATGCAGAAAAAGTACTTTTTTCTTTAAAATAAAACATACAATTTGTAAGTTTCATGTTAAAAGAGTAGTTTGTTTAAAAGAGTATATGGGGGAGAGGGGTGGTTAGGATGAGTTGCAGGGCAGCTGCCCCACATAAATCCCTCGGGGGAATACTGGATTTCCTTGCATTGGTTATATGGATTACACACAAAGTCCTTGTGTGTCCTGAAGAACCACACTGTGGGGACATTGTTGATGTGTGTGCAATCTGCCTGTCAGTATTCAAACTCCAAACTGTGGCATTGCATCACATGGCAATGAGGTTAACCTGCCCCAAATTCCACAGTAAATTTAACTGAAGGTGTAACATTAATTCATGCACTGTATGATGTCACTAAGATCCAAACTCTCCGCTGAATCCAATTCTGGTTTGAAAATCCAATACTTTCTGTTCATAATCTTGCAAAATTTGGTCCGAGGCAATACCATGTTTTAGCTTAAATGTTTAGATGTTATTAGCCCCTGTATATGCCGCTGTCACACCAAAAAGAATGAGCCTCCGAACGTTTCTCGAATAATATATTTTTACTTGGTTCAGAATAGCCCGAATAACGAGGGGAGGCAAATGCTTTCCGCATGCTCCTGGCATCCTCCTCGAATGCTTTCCGAATGCTTTCCGAACGGCTCGTTTGGTTTAATATCGCACCAAATTCAAACGGAACGCTTTTCGATTCCTTTCCGAACGCTCTCCGAATAGGTCGGACGCTTCTTGAATAGCCAGTTTCCTTTCCGAACGCTTACCGAATAGCACAATGCTGCTCCGACGTCCGCACGAATTGTATAAGAATAGCCGGCATAACGGGAGAGTTTCAAACGGCGATCGGAAAGCGTGCGACAAGCGTTCGGCCAATTCGAGCTACGTTCTACCTGTGTTCGGGCTGCGTGCGAGCTGGAGGCCGAGGTGGCACAGTTCGATATGGGACCCAGCATTCGTTATCAATTCTCGGTAAATACTAAAACCATTCGCGATGTTCAAGCTATTTTCGGAAACAATACTGAACCCACCTTCCTCCTCAAATGCACCTAGTATGTCTAGAACGCTTTCTGAACCCTTTCCGAACAGGCCGTTTTTTCTTAGAATACAGCTCGAACGCTTCCCGAACGGGGCAATTTGTCTCATTCGGGAGGTTCAACAAATTTATTTTGAACCTGCGCAAAATATTTCTCGGCCTTGCCGAAATTCATTCCGAATGAGCACGAACTGGCCAAACCTTCCTAGAACATGACGAACGCTCCCCGAACCCACCTCGAACCCAAAAACAAATGTCAAGAATGTTATTCGAGAAACGTTCGGAGGCTCATTCTTTTTGGTGTGACAGCTGCTTAATGGTCTGAAATGATAAGAAATGTACATCTAATCAGGTGCAATCTGCAATGTACACATAACTGCTTAACTTTAAGAAGTTTCAGTGAACAGATTAAAAATGTAATAACTGAATAAACTTTCCCTTTTAATCGTTGTTTTGTGTGTGGAATCTCATCGGAAAGCTCATTCTTATCTAATGCTAACAAATTAGAAATTTTATTAGATAATTTACTTTTTGGCATGCCATGCCAAGAAGCATGGACACAGCATCTTTAACAGATCAAGGTTCTGGGTCCACGTTTACTGATCTCTAAAAGTAGTTTGTTTTATTTTAAAGCAAACCACGTGAACAACTGAAAATTTCTAACTTTGTTTGATAGCTGTTTCCCTTTTAACTATGTGAACAAAATGAAGCCATGTTTATCCAACAGTGGCCATTAATCAGTCTACTGCCCATGTACATGTACTGTACAGTCAAATTTCTATTTTCTGATTTTAGCTTGCACTGTTTTGTCAATTGTACTCTTTGCCACGAAATAAACTGTTTTCTTCCATAATTTGTTACATTTAGTATGGAGAAATTCATTTTAAGTTGAAATTTTCAGTCAGAGCACAGACATACATGTAGCAGCATTAAGGCTCACATTTGTGCCGGTTTCATGCGGATGCTGCATGTTTTAATAAGTGTACATGTACTGTCAAAGTGGCTGCCTTTTGAGTCGAACTTGTACTTACCGACAGTTCCTTCAGGGTCCCAGCAGTGTCAGCTAGGCCAGAACCGCTCTTGTTCCCTCCTACCAATCTTGCAGGACCTTTCGCCTCCCCCTGATGAGGAATCCTTGTGACTCATCGATCACGCAGTAGGCTGTATACTACAGATACCAGGCACATGCTAGTGGTTTCTCTGTAAAGATCAAAAGCAGATTTTGTTCAACGATTTAATGCAATGACAATTTCAACACTTGCGTTACCAAGCCATAAACAATTCTAAAGCTCATGTTACTCGTATATCTCTACTGGAAATAAAAATGTAATATGCAGTGCAATATGACTGAGAATCCAAATTTCACATTCCTCTTTCTTTGACATATAGTCCATGGAGGAATTCCTTTCCCCATGTTCAGGCCAAATCAAGGCAGGTCTTTTTCCTCACATTAGCCTGAAGGATAAACACCTTTGTAACTTGTGGGAGTCTCCATCACCACAGCACTTTTGCCTATTTTTGTGATTTGATTTTCAGACATTTGAAATATGGTGGAAATTAAAATTACAGTCAAACCCTGATAATAAGAGCACTGTTAATGCAACATCCTGCTTATAACAAGGAAAAAATAGGTCCTGGGTCTGTTTTTTTGGTTTTCCATTACTGATAATACAAGGTACCTGTTATAACAAGGTAAATTGTAAAGTCCCAAGGACCTTGTTATAAAGGTGTTCGACTGTATACGTTTTGTCTATACACAATATAGATTGAGTAGGCCCTACACATGGGCCTATAGATTATCAGCCAGCTCTGTGATCTGGTTTGATTTGTGAAAAATGCATTAGGCTGAATTGTATTTAATCAAAATATGGAGAAGGTATTCATAACTATGTATTAACCTGTACCATACTAGAATGAAATTAGAAAAGGACCTCTCAATTGATAAAACACATTAAAAACTGGCACATTGAAGTTCCCGCGGTTATTCAGCAAACATGGCGAGTGGAAGTGTGTTTGATCGTTCGAGACATCGACACAAAGAAAACCATACTTGATTTGTTTTCATTGCTAAAAGAAAGTGATAGCACCCTCTGTTATCTGTCAGGATTGGCCCGTTGGCTGCTGTACATTTGTGGTCAGATTTTTGATTGGGCATTAGTTTGTTGGATTTGCATGGAGGCTATACAATTTGTTATGTGGTAGAATTTTGGTTTGTGTTAGGCTGTAATTAAGCATGGTTTATCGACTACTCCAGGATTTTGGGGAGTAATAAATTGCAGAATAAAATGGTATTAAAACTGGTGAAAACTAAGAAAACTACTTGTAAGTGTATAGCGTGCGAAACCCCAGCCCTATATCATGGGGACCTCAGGCATCGTCCCAATTTTATTGTTAGGACAGGTGTCGCCCATCATAAGGCCCTTTCGTACTGCTCATAAGGCGATTCGTACTGAAGTTTTTGAGTAATGTTTGTGAAGTAATGTTTTTCACCCCAAAATGATAAAACACAAGGCTATTAGCCTTTTAGAGGTATGGCGGACACAATAGGAGAGGGCGCTATTTGATTTGGGTATACCTTTTGTGAAACCACAGGAAATTTCAAAGGTGAAGATTAGGCATGATCTATGGATTGTACTATGGATTGTACTTTAACTCAAAACAATATCTGATTCTGACTTTCACCGGAATTTGTGGTTTCACAAAATGTTTACCCAAATCAAATAGCGCCCTCCTATTGTGTCCGCCATATCTCTAAAAGGCTAATAGCCTTGCCATTTGGACAAAGTTTTTGAGTATTTTTGTGAAGTTGTGTTTTTCACCCAAAATTATAAAACACAAGGCTATAGCCTTGCCATTTCGCCAAATTTAAAGTTTTTGAGTATTTTGTTAAAGTTACGTTTTCACTCAAAAATGATAAAACACAAGGCTATACCCTTACCATTCGGATTGATTTTTGAAGTTTTTGAGTAATTTTTGTGAAGTAATGTTTTTCACACCAAAATGATAAAACACTGCCATTTTGACTAATTTTAGAAGTTTTTGAGTATTTTTGTGAATTAGCGTTTTTCACCGAAAATGATCAAACACAAGGCTATAGCCTTGCCATTTCGCCAAATTTGAAGTTTTAACCTAAAAACATAATTGAACATAAGGCTATAGCCTTGCCATTCTGACAGATTTTGAAGTTTTTGAGTAATGTTTGTGAAGTAATGTTTTTCACCCCAAAATGATAAAACACAAGGCTATAGCATTGCCATTTTGACTAATTTTAGAAGTTTTTTGAGTATTTTTGTGAAGTAATGTTTTTCACCCAAAATGATAAAACACAAGGCTATATAGCCTTGCCATTTCGCCAAATTTGAAGTTTTGAGTATTTTTGTTAAGTAACGTTCTTTACTAAAAAATGATAAAACACAAGGCTTGCCATTCTGACAGATTTTGAAGTTTTTAAGTAATGTTTGTGAAGTAATGTTTCTCACTCAAAAAGTATAAAACACAAGGCTATATAAGCCTTGCCATATGGACCAATTTTAGAATTTTTTGAGTATTTTTGTGAAGTTGCGTTTTTCACCCAAAATGATCAAACACAAGGCTATAGCCTTGCCATTTCGCCAAATTTGAAGTTTTTCGTTTTAACCTAAAAACATAATTGAACATAAGGCTATATAGCCTTGCCATTCTGACAGATTTTGAAGTTTTTGAGTAATGTTTGTGAAGTAATGTTTTTCACCCCAAAATGATAAAACACAAGGCTATAGCCTTGCCATTTTCACTAATTTGAAGTTTTTGAGTATTTTGTTAAAGTGACGTTTTCACTCAAAAATGATAAAACACAAGGCTATACCCTTACCATTCGGATTGATTTTTGAAGTTTTTGAGTAGTTTTTGTGAAGTTGCGTTTTTCACCCAAAATGATAAAACACAAGGCTATTATAGCCTTGCCATTCTGACAGATTTTGAAGTTTTTGAGTAATTTTTGTGAAGTAATGTTTTTCACTCAAAAAGTATAAAACACAAGGCTATAGCCTTGCCATTTGGACTAATTTTAGACGTTTTTGAGTATTTTTGTGAAGTTACGTTTTTCACCAAAAATGATAAAACACAAGGCTATAGCCTTGCCATTTCGCCAAATTTGAAGTTTTTCGTTTTAACCTAAAAAAATAATTGAACATAAGGCTATAGCCTTGCCATTCTGACAGATTTTGAAGTTTTTGAGTAATGTTTGTGAAGTAATGTTTTTCACCCCAAAATGATAAAACACAAGGCTATAGCCTTGCCATTTGGACTAATTTTTAAAGTTTTTTTGTATTTTTGTGAAGTTACGTTTTTCACCCAAAATGATCAAAGACAAGGCTATAGCCTTGCCATTTCGCCAAATTTGAAGTTTTTGAGTATTTTGTTAAAGTAACGTTTTCACTCAAAAATTATAAAACACAAGGCTATACCCTTACCATTCGGATTGATTTTTGAAGTTTTTGAGTAATTTTTGTGAAGTTACGTTTTTCACCAAAAATGATAAAACACAAGGCTATAGCCTTGCCATTTCGCCAAATTTGAAGTTTTTCGTTTTAACCTAAAAAAATAATTGAACATAAGGCTATAGCCTTGCCATTCTGACAGATTTTGAAGTTTTTGAGTAATGTTTGTGAAGTAATGTTTTTCACCCAAAAAGTATAAAACACAAGGCTATAGCCTTGCCATTTGGACTAATTTTAGACGTTTTTGAGTATTTTTGTGAAGTTACGTTTTTCACCCAAAATGATCAAACACAAGGCTATATAGCCTTGCCATTTCGCCAAATTTGAAGTTTTTGAGTATTTTGTTAAAGTAACGTTTTCACTCAAAAATGATAATACACAAGGCTTTACCCTTGCCATTCTGACAGATTTTGAAGTTTTTGAGTAATGTTTGTGAAGTAATGTTTTTCACTCAAAAAGTATAAAACACAAGGCTATAGCCTAAAATTAGTCCAAATGGCAAGGCTATAGCCTTGCCATTTGGACTAATTTTAGACGTTTTTGAGTATTTTTGTGAATTAGCGTTTTTCACCCAAAATGATCAAACACAAGGCTATGCCCTTTCCAATTTGCCAAATTTGAAGTTTTTCGTTTTAACCTAAAAAAATATTTAAACATAAGGCTATAGCCTTGCCATTTCGCCAAATTTGAAGTTTTTGAGTATTTTTGTAAAGTAACGTTTTTTACTAAAAAATGATAAAACACAAGGCTATAGCATTGCCATTTTGACAAATTTTAGAATATTTTGAGTATTTTTGTGAAGTAGCGTTTTTCACCAAAAATGATAAAACACAAGGCTATAGCCTTGCCATTTCGCCAAATTTGAAGTTTTTTAGTATTTTGTTAAAGTAACGTTTTCACTCAAAAATGATAAAACACAAGGCTATAGCCTTGCCATTCTGACAGATTTTGAAGTTTTTGAGTAATGTTTGTGAAGTAATGATTTTCACTCAAAAAGTATAAAACACAAGGCTATAGCCTTGCCATTTGGACTAATTTTTAAAGTTTTTGAGTAATTTTTGTGAAGTTGCGTTTTTCACCCAAAATGATAAAACACAAGGCTATATAGCCTTGCCATTTCGCCAAATTTGAAGTTTTGAGTATTTTTGTTAAGTAACGTTTTTTACTAAAAAATGATAAAACACACAAGGCTATAGCCTTGCCATTTGGACGAATTTTAGACGTTTTTGAGTATTTTTGTGAAGTTACGTTTTTCACCAAAAATGATAAAACACAAGGCTATACCCTTTCCAATTTGCCAAATTTGAAGTTTTTCGTTTTAACCTAAAAAAATAATTGAACATAAGGCTATAGCCTTGCCATTCTGACAGATTTTGAAGTTTTTGAGTAATGTTTGTGAAGTAATGTTTTTCACCCCAAAATGATCAAACACAAGGCTATAGCCTTGCCATTTGGACTAATTTTAGACGTTTTTGAGTATTTTTGTGAAGTTACGTTTTTCACCCAAAATGATCAAACACAAGACTATATAGCCTTGCCATTTCGCCAAATTTGAAGTTTTTGAGTATTTTGTTAAAGTAACGTTTTCACTCAAAAATGATAATACACAAGGCTTTACCCTTGCCATTCTGACAGATTTTGAAGTTTTTGAGTAATGTTTGTGAAGTAATGTTTTTCACTCAAAAAGTATAAAACACAAGGCTATAGCCTTGCCATTTGGACTAATTTTAGACGTTTTTGAGTATTTTTGTGAAGTTACGTTTTTCACCAAAAATGATAAAACACAAGGCTATAGCCTTGCCATTTCGCCAAATTTGAAGTTTTTCGTTTTAACCTAAAAAAATAATTGAACATAAGGCTATAGCCTTGCCATTCTGAAAGATTTTGAAGTTTTTGAGTAATGTTTGTGAAGTAATGTTTTTCACCCCAAAATGATAAAACACAAGGCTATAGCATTGCCATTTTGACTAATTTTAGAAGTTTTTGAGTATTTTTGTGAAGTAATGTTTTTCACCTAAAATGATAAAACACAAGGCTATAGCCTTGTCATTTCGCCAAATTTGAAGTTTTTGAGTATTTTGTTAAAGTAACGTTTTCACTCAAAAATGATAAAACACAAGGCTATACCCTTGCCATTTGGACTAATTTTATAAGTTTGTAAGTATTTTTGTGAAGTAATGTTTTTCACTCAAAAAGTATAAAACACAAGGCTATAGCCTTGCCATTTGGACTAATTTTTAAAGTTTTTTTGTATTTTTGTGAAGTTACGTTTTTCACCCAAAATGATCAAAGACAAGGCTATAGCCTTGCCATTTCGCCAAATTTGAAGTTTTTGAGTATTTTGTTAAAGTAACGTTTTCACTCAAAAATTATAAAACACAAGGCTATACCCTTACCATTCCGATTGATTTTTGAAGTTTTTGAGTAATTTTTGTGAAGTTACGTTTTTCACCAAAAATGATAAAACACAAGGCTATAGCCTTGCCATTTCGCCAAATTTGAAGTTTTTCGTTTTAACCTAAAAAAATAATTGAACATAAGGCTATAGCCTTGCCATTCTGACAGATTTTGAAGTTTTTGAGTAATGTTTGTGAAGTAATGTTTTTCACCCAAAAAGTATAAAACACAAGGCTATAGCCTTGCCATTTGGACTAATTTTAGACGTTTTTGAGTATTTTTGTGAAGTTACGTTTTTCACCCAAAATGATCAAACACAAGGCTATATAGCCTTGCCATTTCGCCAAATTTGAAGTTTTTGAGTATTTTGTTAAAGTAACGTTTTCACTCAAAAATGATAATACACAAGGCTTTACCCTTGCCATTCTGACAGATTTTGAAGTTTTTGAGTAATGTTTGTGAAGTAATGTTTTTCACTCAAAAAGTATAAAACACAAGGCTATAGCCTAAAATTAGTCCAAATGGCAAGGCTATAGCCTTGCCTTTTGGACTGATTTTAGACGTTTTTGAGTATTTTTGTGAATTAGCGTTTTTCACCCAAAATGATCAAACACAAGGCTATGCCCTTTCCAATTTGCCAAATTTGAAGTTTTTCGTTTTAACCTAAAAAAATATTTAAACATAAGGCTATAGCCTTGCCATTTCGCCAAATTTGAAGTTTTTGAGTATTTTTGTAAAGTAACGTTTTTTACTAAAAAATGATAAAACACAAGGCTATAGCATTGCCATTTTGACAAATTTTAGAATATTTTGAGTATTTTTGTGAAGTAGCGTTTTTCACCAAAAATGATAAAACACAAGGCTAAAGTCTTGCCATTTCGCCAAATTTGAAGTTTTTTAGTATTTTGTTAAAGTAACGTTTTCACTCAAAAATGATAAAACACAAGGCTATAGCCTTGCCATTCTGACAGATTTTGAAGTTTTTGAGTAATGTTTGTGAAGTAATGATTTTCACTCAAAAAGTATAAAACACAAGGCTATAGCCTTGCCATTTGGACTAATTTTTAAAGTTTTTGAGTAATTTTTGTGAAGTTGCGTTTTTCACCCAAAATGATAAAACACAAGGCTATATAGCCTTGCCATTTCGCCAAATTTGAAGTTTTGAGTATTTTTGTTAAGTAATGTTTTTTACTAAAAAATGATAAAACACAAGGCTATAGCCTTGCCATTTGGACGAATTTTAGACGTTTTTGAGTATTTTTGTGAAGTTACGTTTTTCACCAAAAATGATAAAACACAAGGCTATACCCTTTCCAATTTGCCAAATTTGAAGTTTTTCGTTTTAACCTAAAAAAATAATTGAACATAAGGCTATAGCCTTGCCATTCTGACAGATTTTGAAGTTTTTGAGTAATGTTTGTGAAGTAATGTTTTTCACCCCAAAATGATCAAACACAAGGCTATAGCATTGCCATTTGAACGAATTTTAGACGTTTTTGAGTATTTTTGTGAAGTTACGTTTTTCACCAAAAATGATAAAACACAAGGCTATATATATAGCCTTGCCATTTGGACTAATTTTATAAGTTTTTAAGTATTTTTGTGAAGTTACGTTTTTCACCAAAAATGATAAAACACAAGGCTATACCCTTTCCAATTTGCCAAATTTGAAGTTTTTCGTTTTAACCTAAAAAAATAATTGAACATAAGGCTATAGCCTTGCCATTCTGACAGATTTTGAAGTTTTTGAGTAATGTTTGTGAAGTAACGTTTTTCACCCCAAAATGATAAAACACAAGGCTATAGCATTGCCATTTTGACTAATTTTAGAAGTTTTTGAGTATTTTTGTGAAGTAGCGTTTTTCACCCAAAAATGATAAAACACAAGGCTATAGCCTTGCCATTTCGCCAAATTTGAAGTTTTTGAGTAATGTTTGTGAAGTATTGTTTTTCACTCAAAAAAGTATAAAACACAAGGCTATATAGCCTTGCCATATGGACTAATTTTAGAATTTTTGGAGTGTTTTTGTGAAGTTGCGTTATAGCCTTGCCATTCGTAGGCCTACTGATTTAGAAAATTTAGAAGTTTTTATGTATTTTTGTGAAGTTGCGTTTTTCACCCAAAATAATTAAACATAAGGCTATAGCCTTGCCATTCGGACAGATTTTTGAAGTTTTTGAGTAATCTTTGTGAAGTAACGTTTTTCACTTAAAAATGATAAAATATAGGGCTATAGCTTTGACAAAAGTGATCAAACACAAGGCCTTGTCATTTGGACTAAATTTAAAGTTTGTGAGTATTTTTGTGAAGTCACGTTTTCACCCAAACATTGATAAAAACACAATATAGCCTTACCATTTGGAATGATTTTTGAAATTTCAGAGTAATGTTTGTGAAGTAAAGCAGTGCTCATAAAATAGGGCCAAAAAATTGTTGCCCTCCGACAGGTAAACTTGGAAAAGAGGGTCGGTCGGTCGGAAATTTTTTTGCCCTTTAGTCGGATTCGCCACAGACATCTTGAACCACCGAGAAGCAAACCAAATGTAAGTATTCCAACTTTTTGCTTCTGATCAATTCAATTGAATTAAATAGAAAAAAAACTTTATTATTCCTCGCATGGGAAATTAAAATGGCCTCGACATACAATTTAAAAAGTTAAACAGTTAAAACATCACATTAATTCAAAATAGTTTAATGAGGGATCAGTTTGAACATTTTGAACATTCCGTCAATAGGATTTCAAGTCTGAAAAGGGAATTCCTTTTAATATATGTGAACACATTTCAGAAGCATTGATATTTAAGCAAAATATCTAATAATTTATTACATGTGTTCTTTAAAGGCAGTACACACCATTTGCTTTTGCTGTAATTTTCAGAAATAAATGAATTTGGGGGTGAGTATTTTATAGCGTGCTAGCAAATACTCCAACACTGACCGGTTTAAAGTTGTTAACAAATGCTAAGGGAAAATCTGTTCTAGCATTTCGATTCCTTGACCCTACTTTAGACAAAACAGAGCAATTTACAGAGTCGGGGAATTATCAGGTCGGGGAACTAGACTATTTCCAACGATTGTCTGCCGACAATCCTCAGTTGGGAAAACGATATAAATTTCCACTTTTCATGAAAACGACAGCACACCAGGTGCCATGATTTTGCAGGATGTTTGAGACTTCTATTCATATGATGCACGATATGGGGCAGAGGGAACTCCCCTTCTTTTGTGTTGGTCATTGTGTTCCCGGAATCTCAGGAATTCTTTTCAGATCTCTAGGGGGGATGTTTTAGGTAACAATAATCTGGAGAGTGTATAGGGTATAGGGACAAAAGGGGGGTACCCCTCTGCCCCATATCGTGCTGGGTATACTTCTATTTACAGTCTAGTAAGGCATTTCGTAATAATTCAGTAGTTTTGTTTTTATGTTTGAAAATGTTGTATACTACCTTTAACAAAGGTGTAATATGCTTTAAAAAAAACTAAATTGATTGGTTTCAAACTAAGATTACTGTTTATAAGATGCTACCAGTACCAATCCAGAAAACAAATTGTCTAATGCTACATCCTCAGGAAACAATTTATCGTCAGACCTTCAATAAAAACACCAACCATTGAAATATGAACATTGTACAAAGTCACTGTTACAACAGAATGGTTTTGCCCAATGTCTTGGGACTGTTGACGGATTAAGGTCAAACTTTCACAGGTTTGTTATTTTATGTCTACGTCACTGCCTTCAACCATTTTGTCCGCTCTACAAATGCTATTGGCCCTATACGTTTAAAGAATACTTATCAAAATAAAGTTAAATAATAATGAAACATTTTAGATTTCTTTTTGGGGGGCGGGTTGAAACAATTCAGATGTTTAGTTACGGAAACACTGAATAACTGTCTAATTTATACAGATAGATGTTCCAATCTTACCACCACCATCGCCCCCCCCCCCCCCCCCCCCCATTGCGAGACGAAACAATTATGCACGATTCAAACATTCAAATGGCAACCACCCAGATTCAAGTGTTCACAGGCTTAGGGGTTGGCCACATGAAAAAAGTCCTAGAAACTGACCAAGTTCATCAGGTGATGTCCATAGTTTGAATAATCAGTCCATGCCGATTCATCGGATTGCAGTATCTGCAAGACACAGGTGAGTTTCAGTCAGAAAAGTGGCACCCTCTTGGATTTCCACATTCAGCAGCATCCATATGTATGAAAACATCCCATCCCAGGCGATCCCAGAGTCGACGTTGACCAAACTTCCAAGGTTGCTACATGTATGCTCAAACCAGTTTCCCAAGTTCATATCCTTGAAGTTTTGTCCTCTCAAAACAGTGCGCTCGAACAGCTCAGTCTTCCAGCAAACGGATGATCATCCAAGTCATGACATGTGATGCTGAAGTCATGCCACGCATTTTGTGCAGTGATAGAAGCACCTGTAGGAAAGATGTCATAAGGAAACATTAACATTTGTCAGGGAAGAGTGGGGATATAAAATTCAGAATTGCGAGTACCATGTGAGTTTGTATATGCCGGCAATCGTGGACCTAGGACAAAAGAATTCGAGCGTAGACAAAGGGGTCCACGTTTGACCTAACGTCCACGATTGAAAATCGTGTACAAAACCAATGGGAGGCCTTTCGAAAAAGTTAAGAGTATAAACAAAAGAGGAACAATGGGAGGGGGGAGGGGGGCAGAGACTACAGATGACATCTAAAATGTACATATTCGGCCTAAAACACTAGACAAAATCAGTGAAATTTGAATGTAATTCAACTTATGTAGAAGATTGTTTACAAATCGGCTTGTATTATGTTGGCAGTCTCTCAAATTGTCAGTGTCTTTGTGCCGGGGGAGGGGCGCTAGTCAGAAGTCTTAAACCCATAAGGGTGCACTACACTAAATAGGCCAAAATTGCTGCGCCAAACTGGTTACCATAACTTTTTTGGAATAATACATTTTGGGGGGTCGTGCAATTGATAGATTGTGCAATTATGATCAGCTATCATAACCTGGGGGTTCCGTGCTTCAACTTTTGTGAAGACTTGATACATTTTGGCTTTAAAATTAGTCCTATTTGGCTTGGCAAGTGGAGGGATGCTGTATGCAAAATGCCAGCTATAGCCGGTTTTCGTGAGTGGTACTTTCTGGGGATAATTAGCCAAAAATCTTAAGGGCTGACCTGCCAAAAATTGAAAAGAATTTGACAGATTAAGATTCAAACTATAATTTTCAGTAATGTCACAAAAACTAAGAGACTCCCGGATAAGGATTTTTTACTGTGAAGTTAATGGATTTTACACTAAGATCAACGGGAGTTTATTTAGTGTCGTGCACCCATAATGCCGTATAACCAGATCACACCCCAACTTTACGATAACCTGGGAATATCTATGAATATTCAGTGAACTGAATGATAAACATGTGCCTGAAGAATCACAGAGAGATGCACAAGATATGGCAGACCTGATAGACTTGTTTTATATAGCCTGTTGTCGTGCCATCATGTTTCAAGGTGTTCATTGTAATAACAGGCTGTCTGGTGAGCTGCATCTCTTTTCCATTTCCTTGCAAGAACAAGTTTTAGGCAAGAAAACTCATCATTTTGTCCATTTGTCTCAAGGTTTTATACAGGTGTTTTGACAAAAGCGAATACAAAGAGTAATGAATAAAGAGAAAAGAAAATGTTGAGAAATGTATAAACTTGAACATGTGACTTATGATAAAGATAAACAATAATAAATGATTGCAACTAAATTAGTTGACTAGCTCCTCCCCCAAATTATATTATGCCGCGCCCACCTCCACTCCAACAGATAATGATAATAACAGGTAGATGAGAACTGTGCATATTTTGTTTTTTTTACATTATATCCATATTGCAGAATCAATATGTAGCCAAGCAGTCTCATGATAATTTCCCCCTTGTTGCAGGTTGAATATACTGAAGACTGAAATATGATAACTAGATAGGCCTACTGACAATATGGTGCAATTTGAGATTCCTGCTGATCTGTATATTGAGCCAAAATGCTTGTGTAAAGGGTTGGTTAATCAGTAAAGTGTGTTTACGTGCACCTTGCCCACACCTCTTAACAACGGGTCCAAATATTTATATTTCAATCCAATTTATTGCCTCTTAATTTAATTAAACTGTCAAAATCAAGCAGCGGTTGACGTCGGAGATGGAAATTATGTGAAAGGTTTTCAAGTACAACCACTGATTATTTACAAGTCTGAAATCACCGGGACTGCAAAACAAGTCCAAAATACTGTACAGCGATGGTGTTTCAGAGTCGGCATTTTAAGGTATTATAAATTTCAAGGTGCTTTGTAGACTTGTAGTAAATCTAGGTTATAGGGCGTAATTGTAAAAAGGTTAGTTTTTATATTACTGTAATTATTTTATAATTATTCACGAGCAAAAGCACAATGTCATCAACAGTTTTGTCAACATAGAAATCTGTATAATTTTATCTTTTTTACAATTTCTCAGAGAAGGTTTCACGTTTTATTTGGTTTCCATATTAAAGCTGCTGTGTACGTGCTTTGACTGAAAATTTCAAATTAATAGATTTCCCAAACGAGTTATGGAAGAAAACTTTATTTTTGAACGACAAAAAGCCACTTAGGGCCTACAACACTACACTCTATTTCGTCTTTAGTGGAAATGTTCACAATTTAGTATAAGTGATATATTATTGTGCAGAAATACTCCTGTCGATAATTTCCCAATTCCCATACAACATGACTCTGGACCTATATCTACTGTGATAATGACTTCACTCGCTCATTTTTTCACTATTCTGTTATATTACAGAACATGGCATGCCTTGGGAGTTCATTCTCCGTGCGCATGTCTTGGATTTGTATTACTGTCTCATGCCAATTCTACTCTGCTCGTGGTGGATATTGGTCAACAAATCCGCAGAGTACTATAGTGTATTGCCTGTCTTGAATTTTCCTGCAGTTGAGGAGGCAGAACTGATCTCAATAATTTGACTAAAAAATCAAGAACATTAGAGTGACCAACGTCAACCGTTATTAGAAATGCAATTTCAAATTTAGATTTCAAAAGTAAATCAAATTCACACTTTGAGATGTGGATGTAATATTTGTGGTAATTTTCATGGGACTGAATCAACAAGCAAATATTGTGTTTTCAAAAGCAACAACAAAATGTAGTTTTTGGATATGTTGCACCTTTTTTGCTTCTGCAATCTTTTCAATTTATGCAATTTTCAGACAATTATGTTGAACCTACATAATGTACATGTCATGAAATGCCAGGCTTGTCTTCTGAAAAAAGCTCATGACTTACACATCAATCCTGTAGGTTAACATCAGAAACTCATGTAAACTTGACAAAAGTGGACATCCAAAAGAACTGACCACTTTCCTACGTTTACTTTCTGCAATCTCTTACCAAAACGTTGGAGAAACGAGCCCATATTCAGGTCAGGTCACGGAGTGAATGTCCCGTACCGTACTTGTTCTTTCAAGTTCCCGGTGGAATCCTATAGCCGCGGATGCAAAAGCAAATTTGCAGGTGTTTTTTGATAAAAGCGCTTTGTGAACAGTGCACAATGACTGACTGAAGAGATAAGAAAAATGACTATTGGCGTTGATGGAAGTGTTGATTTTAACATGACGATTTGGGTCTCCATAGATTGCGGCGAAACACATTTCTCTGCTACAGCAATATGAGTTGTTTTGAGACTTGCATTATATGCCAATTGCCAAAAAGATTTCCCGCTCGTTAGGGAGTTTTTAAAGTACGATATAGTTTTGGTAATTCTCAAAAAACCAAATCGATTAATTTTCATCTGAAATGCTGTCATCTTCGACAAAATTGTATATGAAGATCTCAAAAAATGCCGTGGCTGATTTTGACTTCAATCGAAATATAAGCCATATATGAAGGTATACACAAAATCATTGTTAGCACATTTATGTTACTATTTTTTCATGACGGGTTGAGAGATTGAGGTCAAAGTTCAGAGATTTGTAACGATAGGCCAATTTTGTGTATTATGTTCAATTCAAAAAAGTATATAAACACTGCCTGCAACTGTTGGCAGCTCTGAAGGAGGACACGGCTATATAGTTAACACTGCTGCACCATAAAACTGCTATATAGGACACTGATACCCTAGACTTGAGATTAATATTTTCCAAAATTCCCTGAGGAATAAGTTCCTCGTTTGAAAGCAACGCCAGCTTATTTTCTTTCTGTTATACACCTTAGGCAGTTTTGTGAATATGATTAAACTTCACTCCCCCAAACCCCTTTTGGCTATACATTGTACATGGGCTGCATATCAGGATCGTATCGTCTTACCGCATGAAAAGAAAGTATATTGTCAGTATACTCCTCAACAAATTTGACTTTTTTCTAAATATTTTTTTTAACATGGTTTATTTCAAACGTAAAAGCTACTTTTTCTATTTTTTTTGTGTCTTCAAAAAAAGGGGTCTTTACTCTTGGTTGCTTTCGCGCATCTAATGCACACAAAGATATGCCTGAATTATTGTCGGGTCACAAATAAAAGGACATTTTGTAGGCCTGAGGGTACCGGTAATTAGTCGCTACCTGAATATTGCGTTCGATCTCTCATTTAAAAGTGAATCACTTTTGTATTGCTAGAAAAACAGAAATTACAAAATATTTGTCGGGGTGAAAACTGCCTTATTGATTTCTCTCACGTTATAAATTAAAAATGAAATTGGTCAGTGATGTTGGACATTCTGACAGTACTGTTTTTATTTAAATTTATCAAACAACTGAAGTATGATTAAATGCATTGCATGAGGTAGGTGGGTCTTTTTATAAGCTACTGTTGTGCACTTTCAGCCAGTTCCATCGTGTATTTGGCGTACACTTCTCCCATAGGCATAGAAAATAATGATGCAAAACGGACCGAGAATGTATTGAATGCTCTACGAAGAGGCAGAGGCTTGGAAGATACACAGCCTCAAAACAAAGTGTGCTATAACCCCCTCAATTTTGTTCAACAAAGCTTTTACTATTTATAGCAGTTTGGTTCCCAGAACTGAAAATTAAAAAAATGTCAAAAATTGCAAACCACCAAAACATTTGTTTAGCCCTGCCCCAAACGTCCTAGAACCACGCCTGTCTGTAATACATGAGTTATTTCATAAAGGAAGACTTTGGGGCACTGTTCCAAACCCTCCTTGAGAGTGGAGATGCATATCGCATAGATGACACAGCGGAAGTATTATTGTATAAGGCCAGCCATGAGTAGGCCTACCCTGATGCTATTTCTGGGTCAGACATCCTCCTATTGCCATTCAGAAACGTGGGCAATGACAGAATGATTGATTTCTCTGGCGGTCTGCCCAGGGGGCAACCCTTATACCGACTACAAAGGCATCAGATAACACACACTTGAATGTGGCTTAGCCAAACACATGCCAGAGGGCTTACTTTCTCAGGGCTGGCATGTCTGGTGTGTGACCTCTGTGTTAAATTTGATTGCACAGTCTCAAACTATGGGTTTCGACTGAAGTTCAAAAAAAATTGAGCAATATTGGCCCAAAGATGTTTTAGTAATTAAAAAATTAAGAAAAAACTACTTCCGCTGCAGTGCCTTGGTCGAGGGTTTTTGTGTTTGTTCCATTTTGGAGAGTGACGTACTCCACGTTTAAACCTACTCCACGTTTAAACCTACTCAACATGCAGGCGGGAACTGAGCTATATCACATGGGCAAAGTGGAATATATAAATCATTCTCACGTTGCCGGGCAGTATTGTAATTCCCACTTTGCCCACTCGGGCAGAAGGAATTACATGTACAACTTTACGCAGATTCCCGTTTTGCCCAGGAAACCTAGACCGCAACTGCCTTCAGCCCTCTTCATAACCTGTATATATGCTGGGAGGAATCGATATTTCATGAGAATCTTGTTTCATTCTGTAAAACTTAAATGATTTGTTTTAAACCACGATCTCCTCTGAGCTTCTCAACTCCCTTGTTATTTCCCAATAAAAAAAAAAACGTTTTTTTTTTTACAGTAGAATCGACTTTATTTATGTCAAATTGCAGTCCCTCTTTTAATTTTGTTAGTTTTTGCTCGAAGGACTGCAATTAGGCCTACTTTTGACTGAAAACATTGTCCCCGTCTCGTCTTATGTTGTTACAGCCGTGGCTCCGTCACTTAAAGTATAATGTTTCAACACTTATGTAATCTACCTTACAGTTTGCCCGATACGTTACTTAGGATATAAATTTGATATGCTAATATGACACTTTAAACAAAATGGTTCGTAACTTCGTACATGTCATGTTGATGTTGAAAGGTTTAAAGGGTTACAAAAAGCGTTCTCCTAAAATTGCTATGATTGGAAGGCTCATTCAAAAGTACAATATAATGAAGTACTCGACCATCCCTTGAAAATGCACCATTTGTATGAAAAATATTGACGAGAAACTCATGGGGACGCCAGTTTGGTTCGGAAAAGTCGGACCCGAGTGGTGCCATTGGTCTGTATAGCGCTTTGAATGCGTACATAAGGCTGCACTATGTGCGGCGCCAGTCTGAATATCTGGATTTCAATGTCTCGGATTGTTCCACATTTCTCTGCAATGATGGTATAGGCCTATATGCCTAATATTTAAACTCACAGTTGCGTCACTGCCCTCATATCCTACCTATTTCGCTGCTGATGCGCATCACCTACAGTATCCAGTGATTCCCATCGCTCATGCCTTTACGTGAGAATGCTTTTTCCCGCAACGTCCGGTCATGAAAAATAACAGATGACCCTTTTTCGGCCATGGGCTGGTTTGAAATTCGAAAGGCCAAACAGAAGGGGGAAAAGTGATGTAAATTTTAACGAAGTTTAGAACGATCGACACTTAAATAATTGTTTCACCAATGCACGCAGATGTATGTATTGTACATGTACATGATTCACCCTTTAATCTCAAGTTAGTTCGAGCCGTTGGTTTTCAACAATTTGACCCATTTCTCCTGCTTGCGTTCTGAGTTCAGAGCGAATTCCTTCACCCGCACTAAAGCTCAACCTCATAATAGCACATGAAGCAAGATATAGGGCAAAGGGACACCCCCCCCCCCCCTTTTGTGTTCGTTACTGTGTTCCCGGTGTGAGGTAACAACAGTATGGAGTGTGTATATGGGATAGGGACAAAACCTAGGTACCCCTACGCCCCATATCGTGCTGGGTATTCCAGACTAGCAATGCTCCTGTGTTGCGGTGTCAGTACGTGTACATACAAGTATACAAAAGACGCGTCATTGTTAAAATCCATTCCGGTGTCCCACAACACTAACTGCTCAAGCATTAATTTTGCTAAAAAGATAGGTAATGCCGTGTAGTTTATTCATACGAAATTTAGAATATGCTTACACTGTATATTTTAACTATATATAGGAAGCATGTGCATGCTTTTCCTTTTTGCTTTACTTCATAGCATTTGCTAATTTTTATACATACGACCCAATGTGAGTATTTTTACTATGCAGTCAAGTCTGTCCATATCTTTGAAAAACGGCAGTCATTTATTACATGTTCACCGTGCAGGGTTTGAGGTAAAATTTATCTGTGTCCAAATCAGAGCGGGCTGTCGTCACCAGCTTACAGCCGGCAGTAAAGACAAATTGACAAGATGCAGGAGGCAATTTGCACAAATGGGTTTGAATGGAAGGCACACCAAATCCATCATGGTTGGACAGAGACACTTAGAGGCGTGTGGTTGATTCATGGGGGGGGGGGGGACGACAAGATATCTCAGGGGACGTGGGTGCAGGGTATTTTTTGTCTAAAAGAGATTTGGTCACTATGAATGGGATAACATAAAGCTAATATCAATCCAATTTTAATTTGTAAATGACGTTGTTTACTTTCGGGTTTAAGGTTATCTTGTGCACAATTCAAACCCAGGGAAAAAATTTATTACTAATTTTGTAGCATTAGATAAGTTATGCGCTTTCCAATGACACATTTCACACACAAAATCGATTGACGATAAGAAACATTATTCATACAGTGTTAATGTAGGGCAATCACTGCGCATGAAGTCAAGACCAAATAGACAACAGAGTGTAGTAGGCCTAAGCAGCTTTTTCGTTTAAAACCCCCCAGTTTTCCTTCATTATTCGTTTGTAGATGGAAATCTATTGAATTGAAATTTTCAGCTACAGCACGGACATTGCTTTTCCATTTATTTTCCATAAAGTTGCGTAAAAAATCTATAAATTGTTGACATTTAATTCAGCTCAACAGAAATAAAGACAAATTAAAAGGGTTTTGTTTTGTTTTGGAAAAGAACCGGATAGTCCTCGACATTCAAATGATATTACCACTGATTAACAGACAACCCGTTGTGGCAAACGAGGCATAACTTTTTTGTGAAGCCAATAGTTTCACCATATTTGTGATCATTTGTGTTGATTCTGTGCTCACGGTATGTAGGCCTACGTCGTAAGAACTTCGCCCTATTTTATGTTCATGTAGTCCCAATTGTTCGGTTTAAACGAAAAGGTGGTATAAAAAACCACACATTTTTGTTACTATTCAAAGGAGTTAAGCTAAATAAATTTTCTAATAACCCATTATCAACTTGTTAGCGAAATGAAGGAAAATGGAAATAGCCGGTGTGTGTACCAAATGGCCCTGTTTTTGCTTCGGCTTTTACAGACAAAAAACCCAAGGTTAATGGATATTTCCAAGGCGTTCTGAGAACCCTTGTCTGTCCTAATCGTTTCGCCATGTCGTTTAGAGGATCTCAACTCATTAGCGACTGGAGGTTGAGTGATAATTACAAGTTCATATGCAGGCATCGAGGACAAATCCAGCCATTTACTCAATGACGGCCGAGCCTGTAAAGTGAAATAGCCAAAGGCAATGACACTGATGGGTTGTAATTAAACTCTGGGTGTCCAATGCATCTACGCTGTAAATTAAAGGCTTGAGTTAAATCCAGCGAAAACCAATATTACATTAAAACCAAGACAAATCGGTGGCTTCTGAGGGAAATAAAGTGGCGCTATACGAATATGCCATGCCTCAGTTGTTGCCTTAACAGACTCTCCATTGCTTCTGTAATGTAGCCTATACTGGAATTCTTGGCTATCAAAGTAACTGCAGCAAGCCCGTAGAGAGATGAAAATCACGTTAGGGACCTGCTGATGAAAGCTTTGGTCACCTTAGCGAAATTGTCTTAAGGATTGCCTTACAACTGACCACACCGCGTAGCATTTGTATATGGCCGGCATGCAGAAAATTGAATCAAGTCGTAAAATGTTGTGAACGATATTGCATTTGCGGCAACGATTAGTGAATTTTTTTTATCGTAATAGGCTATAATCTAAAGCAGAGATGGGGCACACTGCGACGAAAGTTTTCGGTTACCGGTTGAAATGGATTTTGTTCTGGCAGGAACTGTGCAATAAGGTTTTTATGGCTTAAATACAAGTAGGTTAGCTTCTTTCACGAGCCACAGCATTGTCTCCATAGCTAGTTTCGTGTACAAATAATGAAACATTTAAAATAGGTTCCATGATTGATTTGAGTTTCATAATTATTCAACAGCCTGAGCTGGTGTTAACTCGATTATTTGCTAATATTTCCTCAAAACTTTGTTGGTGCATGGGCGATTTTAAAGGACTGATTTTATTACTGTGTTTAGATTATACTCTTTTGACATTATTAAACAAATTTTAATAATGCTGGTAAATGGTCAAGATGTAGCCTATTTTAAACAGGGAGCGATCGTAAAACGCTCTCGCATAGGTAATAACTTTTTAGGCTTGTCAAAATGGCATCTGATTTCTGGAAACCGTTTCCAGAAAACCGAAGAAGTCATTTCCGCTCTGCCCAGTTTTCCCAGCCATTTTATGTATTTATTTCCGACGAGGAATCCCCTTTCCAGCGCACAGCTGCTGCACCTGCTCCAACGGGGCCCAACGCCACGGTCTGACGTCCCGGGGAAGTGGCGTGACACGGCAGCCTGAGAGGGAGTGCGTATTGATCGGACTTTCGGCTCTCAATGTTTACAAACCATACACTGTAGGCAATATAAACAAGTTGTGTTGTATCTATAGCGGGTGTTAGGATTTACTTTCTTTTTCATTATCGATAGGCCTACCGGTATAGGCTACTGTTCCCGTCGACAGAAAGAGAATACAGAATGCATGTTTCCCTTCATCTCTCCTATTCAAGAGGAAGATTATTTCCTACCTCATGTATATTTGATTCCTTTTCTTTTCGAACCGCCGTCCGTACCGCGAGTGGCTTTTTATAACCTTGTTCGGGCGAAGTTGCACAAAAATACCGAGAGGCCTAAGTGATATATCAGTGCATAATACCAATATTACAATATAACTTATTTATGTATATTTTTATATCCACCTTCATTTTGTCTATAGTCCTGCATGAATTCTGCATTATTCATATTAAGAGTAACAGCAAATACCTACGGATGGGAAAGGAGGAATTGACGTTCTTATTTGGGACTTCCGCGAATCCCCTTCCGTCAGTCTTTTTCAATATCGTACATAACGAATGAAGGCAAAGAGATTCCTAAAAGATAATAAAAAAACATCATCAGATCCATAGGTCGTATCCCTCCCTAAAAATGTCTACATTTTTTAGATTTTCATTTTTATATTTATCCTCTTAAAATCACAAAATAAACTACTTTTTAATGATAAAGAAGAATGTTCTTTTTGTTTGTAATAAAAAGGATCCCTTGTCAAAAGAACATATTAACGCAAGTACACGTACTAACATCAGTTCTCCTTCACATCAACAGTTCTAAATGTAAGTCAAGAACGGGTTTCATACGGGCTATGTGATATGGAAATAGAATAAACCAGGGAACCTTCTTTAAGAAAATGTTTGCAAACAACACGGTGTAGACATCGCTGTTGTTTCTCTGATGACGTCATGTTGTAGCTCATGAATATACAAACTTGAATTAACACTCCTCCCCCCATATCTGCAAGTACTCCCTAGAATTGCATTAAAGGATCTGGAGATGTATAGCAGCGTGGCAATAACGCTGTCCTCTCGTGTCATAAAACAAAATTACAATCCCTTTAATTTAATACCCAGAGTCATAAAGTTGCTGGAAAGTTTCATAAGGTGTCTTATGATTTTTTGACAGATTGCCCGAAAACAATTTACAACTGCAAATAAGCTGCAGGAATGGCGTTACAAGCTTTGGTGTAATTACCCCCAGGGGAACTATATTAACGCTCGATTCACTGACCGGAACCGCCGTACAAAACCAATCTAAAAGAATACCCACTTAACTTATGCTCGGGTTATTAGTTTAGAAAGAACAGTATAATTAGAATACACAGCGCTGTGCACACTTAAATCAGCAACAGCAAGCAACATGAGGTGCCGTTCAAAATAATCAAAATAATAGTATACAAAGAGTACCACTGTCGGATGTACGGTTGCCCGCCGAGTTCGCGTACATCTTTTAAACGGGGAATTGTATTACGAGTTGATGGAAAGATTTTTCCATGCAGTATAGGAGTTTCTATAACCTGAATCAATGTAGGACAACATTAATATTCAGGACAACGTTATGGGACAACGTTAATATAGGTTTTCCTGGCCAATTTCGTAAAATGTTCATTCACTTCTGAAAATCGGTCATTCCTTTTCGTCTGAATTTGAATGCACGTCTTTAATCCCGTTTCAATTCAACGAAAGTTCAATCGTTTTCATTGTCCGAGCATTCGATTTTGAGAAACAGGCGGTCAGTTTACCCGTGCATTCTTGCCTTTTCCAGCCAAATTTGGGAATACAATTTCGTGAATGTGCAAACAAAAGTATTATTTGTTTCATTCAAAATGTCAGATAACATCACAGAATTCCAAATTAATACAGAATCTTATAAATTCAAGCAAAAATTGAAATGAGATGGTACACTCATGCACAAACTTATCTGTCACAAAATAAACTTGATCTCAGATGTAGTCAGTGGTGGATTTGACCGAATGTAATGCAAAGAGGTGTGAGAATAATGGAGGTAAATAATGGAAAAGAAATTAAAAAAATTAAAATAAATAAACGAAGAACAAGAAAAAAGCTTGATAATTTCAATCTTAATTTGATGTTACTCCATCAACTGCAGAGATTTCTATTTACAACCAATAATGCATGATGCAACTTAGAATTTGATTCTAAATTGATTTCAGGTATGGCTAATTTGATTGACGGTTAATGAAAAACAAACCCTACATTGGATTTGGTGCAGATGGCATTAGGCCTACACTAAAAGCGAAATAGAATAGACAAGAAGTCGCGTAAATGAATCCGATTGGACATAAACAAAAGGTTCTGCATAGGGCCTAAACACTTAATTTGAACTGAAATGGAATCGAACGCTCTGGTAGCGAAAATGAAACGCGTGTTCAGAGCGGTTCTCAAAATCTCGGCGGAATTGAATTAACTTTGTATCCAAATGAATGTTGAACATTTTGCAAAGTTGGCCGGAAAACCGATAATTTCAGGTCTTTTGTAGCAATAATAGGTACGGTACATGTACATGCAATTGCACAACGTTGGTTTTCTATTAATGCAAATTTTCACATAATAGGTCCACAGCATGATGTCCTGAGAGGCACGGCACTGGTGCAGTGTCTCAATAGCATGATAAAAAAAAATGGTCTTTTGGCAATTCTTCAAATAAAAGTAGCGCCTTCTTACAATATACAACGGAAAAGATTTTAAAAGAATCGAAAATTACCACTTTCTGTTTTTTGTATTGCAAATGAAAACAAGCAATTGATGCATTGTGGTAGGACATGTTAATGCTAAACTGGTTAGGCATTGCGGGGTTTCTTACCGGTATGGACCAAATAAACAAGAAAGTCTCAAGTGCTAATTTGGGCTACCTCCATACCGTACCGCCAAACGTCAATAAAATAAAACGGCATTAACGTTGCATGCTGATTTAAAGACATTATAAGCAGTAGAGTTATGTAACGTAAATCGTGAATGAGAGATACCTATTTTAATCAACACGGCACGTTCATAAACGGAGAAGGGTCGGTTAATAATTGATAACACCGTAAAATAGCAACAAACACGCCCGTTGCATGCACAGCACGTTCCAGACACGAGGCCGACTCCGCAAAAGGATCAACGGTTCAATTACCGTCCCCAAATCTTGCGGGAATACGGCCCATAGCCCATTGCTGGTTTAGCAACAATCGTGATTCGGAGACTGCGCTCTGTACAGACAAACTGCAGTGAATCAACATCGACATGAATCAAGTGGGTATTTTGATATACAGAAGAGTGCTAAGAGATGGAAAAGACATAAAGACGTCCTCGAAATGACAGACGATGAAGAATTTGTGAAGAAAAACCACCAGAAATTAGCTAAGAACTGAGACAATTCAAATATTATCAATTTAAAATGTGTGACTGACGAATTACATACTGAACCACAACAGTAATCACAAAAGTGTTAAATTTTCATCAGAGCCCAGAGTTGAGAGGCGAGGCCAACTATGTCGAAGCATTACTGAGAATCGTGTGGATTAATTACTGACCAAGGCTTAAATTCCAATGTTTGGGAAGAATTATGGCTCCGGCTGAATAATGAAAAAATTAATCGCGGGTGGATTGCAGTTCCAAACAGATAAACATCTAGATTGACTTCGACGAACTTTAATAATATTTTAATAAACAAATGGCTATGGCCAGAATATATAGTTGTGAGTATGATTCCAAGATTTCCAAGTTAATCGCGGGAAATCTGCAGTCTGCAGTCTAAGTGCAAAATCCTATAAAAGGCTTCGGGGTCTGATGAATATAACATAGATAAGCAAAAAGCCATGGTAAATGGTGCAAAATCCATGGTAAATTGGCCACGGTATTACCATGCATTTACCATGGTAACCACCTTAAACCATGGTATTAAACTACAGAAATATCATGGGAGCACGCAGTCCCAAGGTAATACCATGGTGGTACCATGGTCATGGTTTGACCATGGTTTACCATGGTTTTACAACGGATTTACCGTGGTAACCACCATATGTAATACCATGGTCTTAAAGAGCAACAACAGACTTTCACATCAGCTGGAACGGCATTCAAGCAACCAGGGACCAGAGGGAGAATTAGTACAATAAGGCATTTGCTGCATGGGGTAGGGATTTGAGTCAACCAAGCAACCGACCCAACCGACCTGGCAAACCCAAACACAAACCAACCGAAAAAACGACCAACTGATGCAACTGACCAACCGACAAGCCGACCCAACCAACCGAACAACTGACCCATCCAACCAAACGACCTATCCCAACCAACCAACCAACCCAACCAAACGACCTATCCCAACCAACCGACCCAACCAAACGACGCAACCACCCCAACCGATACGACCGACCGACCGACCGACACACACACAAACAAACCAATAAACAAACAGCAAACAAAGAAACGCAGGGACATAATGGCTTTAAATAATGCAAGACGAGAATAAGACTTGAAGGGCTGGTTTGAGTTTGGCAATTAATCCATTGTACAATTGTACTGTTTTTATGTATAAAAAAGAAATTACCAAAAACATATTTTGACAAGCGGCGTGGATTTAGATTTGGAGTTCACTGACGCCAATCTTAAAGAATGATCAATTATTTCGCTTTACTGTGCATACTGCAATGCCAATCACATACAATGAAATCTACCATGATACTGTAGAGGAATATTATAATATAACACTTTCTTGCTGCACATCGAAGTGTATGGCAAAACCGAGGAAATTATTTTTGTTATTGTGACCCGATATTGCCACGGGTGACAAATTAATACAGATCAAATGACTAGTTTATAATCCTTGCATACAGGCGTAAGTGCCTGAGCCAGCTCTTTAAGGCCAGCTTGCTCCAGGCTGTTATTCGAGTTTCATTTCAGATTTTGAATGCGATGAGTTATCATGATCCTAAAAATCTGCTTCTTTTTCCAGATCTATATCCGGAATTGTGAGGAGTATTATTTTTTTAATCTTCAATCGGAGGGAATCCAAAAGTTTTGACGACCTTAACGACGCTTAATGGCATTAACTATTACACGGAGACCTTTAAAAACTGATCCTTGGAAAGAAAATCCTCTTATAGTTAAATTAGTAACAAAAGGTCAAGTAGGAATAAGAAGAAATACATTTACAGATTTACCTCAAATTGGGCAATCAAGTGATGTTTTAGGGATTAAATTTACCTATAAAAAGACAGGTTGATAAAAAAATATTTGTTCAGAGCCCAAACAAAAGGCCTGCTTCAAACGTCGAATTTCGGTCTTATTCAAGATGGCTGACCATGTAAAGAGATGTTTTATGACACTTGAAACAATATAAAGAAAGACGCGTTATTTTTTCAATAGGTTAAATTCGCTATGCTGGCTATGCAGTGAATTAGACACAGAAGAAATTCGACATTTGAAGCCGTGCCGATGTTATGCCGGAAGTCGAAGATGGGCAAAGCATGTCGAACTTCCGGCACAAAGCCGACAGTTGTTTCAAACGTCGAATTGCTACCGTGTCAAATTCAAATAAACTCCTCAAAAAAAGTTCGGAAACTCAAGTTTGACAGACGATTTCTCTCTTGTTTCCACCTCCTTTTCCTTGAATTTGGTATCATTGGAAAGCCCTGTTATTTGTCTTTACAATGATGTGTCATTTGTTATGATTAAGCAATTGGGGGATGTGCAGCACAGCTGAATATGGGGGTGGGTGTAAAGTGAAATGTTACAAAAGGCATTGCTATTGTCCAAAAGTGTATTGACTCTTGCTGTTAGGAGTTGTTTGGAGGATTGGTGTGTCTTGAATGATTCTCAGCTTACTAACCATTATTTAAAGGTTGTAAGCCATAAATGATAAATGTGCGGGAAAAGTTCAGAAATCCACATGGCCTGTCACAATCAATTGCCTCCGGGATAGCAACTCTGTTGTTAATGTGCTTGCGTTTCAAACAGAGTAAAAGAATTTGTCATTTTCTGCACTTAAACACCCAGTAATGCTCCATCAGTAACAAGAAGTCTCTCTCACAGTACAATGCAACACTCTATCACTAACAAAAGAAAAAATACAAGACGTAAGGAAAGTCTTTTTTCTGGTTGAATCATTGAACAGTTTCTTCATTGAACAATGTTAAGTCAGGAGCCTCAGTAGCGGGTGGACGATCCGAATTCAGCGACAACAACCTGGCACCTCCTCCTCATACTGTTCACGAGCCGGGTCACACGTTGCTGTGGGATGGCGTCCTATTCATCAATCAGGATCTGTTGCAGATCTGTTGCACATTCCCATCCTCCAAGCAAAAGGGGAATGCACTGTATGACAATAGCAATGCATTTTGTGACATTTCACTTTACACCCACCCCCATATTCAGCTGTGCTGCACATCCCCTAATTGCTTAATCATAACAAATGACACATCATTGTAAAGAAGAATAACAGGGCTTTCCAATGATACCAAATTCAAGGAAAAGGAGTTGGAAACAAGAGAGAAATCGTCTGTCAAACTTGAGTTTCCGAACTTTTTTTGAGGAGTTTATTTGGGGTCTATTTAATTTTATAGACAGGCCACGGTAGAAATTCGACATTTTGAAACTGGCCTTAGGTTCACAATACTTTCAAATAGTCATGATCGTTCTGAGTGATGATATTTGATAATGTTTTGACTATTGTTGCTTCCATTCCGACTCAATTCAATAGGTGATTTTAGAGACGCTGGTGGCAGCAGACACACCGGTTCTTTTTGCTAGTTCCGAGCATGCGCGCGTACTTCTGAGAAATGGAAAAGGACCGGTATGTCTGCTGCCACCAGCGTCTGAAAAGTCTCCCATTCAGTTCAGTTCAAAGAGGCAAATAACATTGATAAAAAGATACTGATCACGTCGAACTATTTAGTGGCAATTTATGGCAGAATTAGTCGAGAAAGTTACTTTACTATTACCTTAGTTTTACCAATTGTGTACAGCCATGGAACCGATATGTACAGCATAAAACACAGTTTACTATATATGTAACTGGACAGCACCACGCCAATCACAGCACAGAAAACACACCCGTTCTAGGCGTGTGATACCTTCATGATCTGGCATCCCAATTTTGACTGGGGGATGATGATATGCGTGTTTGATGATATGCGTGTTTGATGATATGCGTCTTTATGTATTTATTTACTTATTTATTTATTTATTTATTTATTTATTACATTTCTTTATCCAGGGTGTGCCCAAGCAGTTTAAAACTGGTTTCCATTGGGGCCCTGCATATTATTAGTTAAAACCGAATATTTACACATTCATACAAAATATTTAAACAAATACAATAATGTTTTATACACAAATAAATCTATTTTCAGTTAACTTTTCAACTCTCCAGTAGAAGCCTATTGCTGATTTACGGGATGGGCGAAAAACCCGCGAAAAAAGCCTTTTAGGGTGAAAAACAAGGGGAAATTCCCATCCGGTTTTAAAGTATTTTGGCAACCAAGTTTATAACTGCGCAGATCAGCGTAAATGGCAGAAATATCACCGATGGATGGTTTTACGTATAGCTCCGATTTAAATGTACTAAAGGAGTTTATGGTTCTCATTTGTTCAGGCAGATTATTCCATATACTGGCACCACTAACAGCGAAACTTGTCACGTAGCATTCCTTTTTGGCGAAAGGAACTTTCAGTGCCATTTGGGTCGATTGTCGTGTTTCACGAATCACTGTAAGTGGTGTGAACAGATTTGTCATGTCCAAAGGAGTCATTTTGTTAAGGCTTTTGAAAACAAGGATAGCTTTTTTGGACTGAACTCTTTCATTAAAAAGAATCCAATTTAGTCTGGCAAACATATCAGCTGAGGGGGTGAGGGAGGTACATTTAAGGATTATCCGTGCGGCTCTTTTTAGACATTTGTTGAGGATATCGTCGTGAGATATGTACCTTCCTCCCCACACCGTACAGCAATACTCTAAAGATGGCATAACTAAACTTACAAAGAGTGTGTGCAGGCTGCTTTGGGGAACGTAATCACGAATTCTGTTTAACACACCCAATTTAGACGAAACAGTCTTCCTTATACGTATTCAACATGTGTACCCCAACTTAATGTTTCATCAACAACTACACCCAAGCATTTACAAGATTTCACTTTTTCGATAACCTTATCAGCAATGCACACGTTCAGGTCGACGTTGGATATTTTTTGCCTTGAACCAATAAGCATACATTTGGTTTTGTTGACATTTAATGCTAGTTTGTTTCTTAGGCACCAGTTGTGAATACTAGCAAGAGCTACATTCAAGTTCCTTTCTATTTCGTTAATACTAGAGGAGCTACACGTTAACGTGGAGTCATCTGCATACATAATAAGTTGCAATTTTGGGGTATACAAGATGGAAAATCATAAACAATGAATAAAAGTGGCCCTAAGATCGACCCTTGTGGGACACCTATGTCTATGGGCAGGACCTTCGATATTGTGCCCTCAATATTTACAGACTGACTGCGACCACCTAGGTACGACTTAAACCAATTAATTACAGAAGATGACATATTCAGCTTCTTCAATTTGCCTAGTATAGGATTACATGATCCACACAATCAAAAGCTTTACTGAGATCTATGAACACTCTACCTGTAACTTCACCTTGCTCCATAGCTTCAAAACACTTGTTTGTTAAATCGTGTAGAGTGCTTTCAGTTGAGTGCAAGGGTCTAAATCCCGATTGGCAACTAGGTATCAAATTGTTATCATCGAGGTAGCTATATACTGCCGAGTGCACCCATCTTTCTATAATCTTAGAGATAATTGGCAGTATAGAAATAGGCCGATAATTTCCTGTACTACATTTATCTCCTCCCTTGTGAATTGGTGTTACCAAGGCGTGTTTCCAATCTTTAGGGTATTGCTCGCACCTTATGGAGAGGTTAAAAATATAAGTTAAAAATTTAGTAATATAAGGGGAAGCAATTTTAATCATTTTAACACTGATGCCATCCGGACCTGTTGCTTTCCCAACCGACATGGACGATATTTGCTTTTGAACGAACTCTTCTGTAATATTAGGTACAGTGCATTCTTCAAGTTCATCCAGAGAATCACCGATAAACTTGCCATGATTTGCCTGCAGTATAGACCAATTTACATCTAGGCACATGGTAGGGGCAATGTCTGGAAAGAAAATCATAAAATAACATTCACATCTTGGTTGAGCTATCTGCCCCCTGTGTCGATTGGCCATGGGTTTTTCGCTTGGCGTGACTGCTCGCCGTTGAAGACTGGTTTGTGTTTTAGTTTCTGGTTGGTGTCTCCGCACTCTGACGAAGTCCTCTATTCCTCCAGACCCGGCGACAAGTAAAGGTCAACCGAAACGCCTTCCTATAGCGAGGGTTAGCCACGTTGTAGATAAAGGGATTAATGGCGGAATTCAGATGCATCAGCATGCGGAAAACCTGCATGGCCGATATCATGTTACCGTTGGCAGGTACGATCATGAGTAGGGCCGAGAATAGTTCGTATGGAGCCAGACAGATGAAGAATATCACTCCGGTGGCTACGACCATACGGGTGATTTTGGCCTCGATGGCTGAGGCACCGCTGGTGGTCACTTGACGTGCGTTTGGCCGGGCCGTGGTGCAGTGCACGGCCCGGGTTATCCTACCGTACAACACGACGTTGATCCCCATGGCCAATGTGAAGAGGACCAGCTGGATGCTCTTCGTGACGTAGGAAATCCACTCTGCCACCGGCCGGCACTCTCCGACCATCGCCGGGTAGGTTTGGTAGGCGTCCGTGTCCGGCCAAAAGAGACAGATGACCCGGAACTGGCAGCAGAACGCGGCAATACGGAGACTCGCTATGGTGAGTGACATCACCCAGGCAATGACAGTCAGCTTGACCGTGCGAGCCCGGAGCTTGGCCCCTTTGTTCCGCCGCTGCTTCAGAGGGTGACAAGCCGCGTTGTACCGCTCCTTGGAGATGCACGTCACCAGGAAGAGGGAGGAGAAGAAGCAGAAGTCCTTGGCGAAGGGGACCAGAACACAGCCCACAGGGCCCTTCGGGAAGTCATCATAGACGAACGGGGTGTAGGAGTATTGGTGAAGCTTCTCTCCAATCGATACCATCAAGAAAGTCATGTCAGCCAGAGCTAAGTTGACAAGATAGAAATTTGTGATGGTGCGCATCCACTGTATTCTAGACACGACGATCAAAAAGGCCAGGTTCCCCAAGAGCCCAACACTCAGAATAAAGGGTAAGATGATAGTGTGGACCGCGGTGTCAGTCCAGCTGTAGGCATACATTGCCATGAACCACTCTGCACGCGTTTCATTGATTAAATTCACATACCTTAGATCCAAAACACAATCAATTTGATCCTGTGATGTAAAGTACGCACCATCATCTGTATCATTCAGTGTCACCATTTTGAGCTCATTCCTCCGCGTGTCCACGGAAACTATGACTTAGAATCACAAAAACGCACATCAGAGGTGTAATTGTCTGCATGACGACACGATGGATTGTTAACTTAAAAGCAGTGGCGTGGCTTCAGTTGAGTGAGCAGGGGGTATATTCTTAATTCCTTCTGCTGACAGACAATGTATGGTATGTGTCCATCAGAAATAGTTTGGACTCTAGGCTTCTGGGCATCAAGAGCTCAAGCAATGTCCCCCGACGAACCGTTAGCGTCCCGTTGACCGATGAGGAAGGATTAGTCCCGTGGCACGTACATTAGACGTCGCAGATCCATGTCACTTAATAATGGCATTATGGCATAGGCTCTGCATGCCGGTGGTATCTCGTCTTGTGATGTCTATAAGCTGGAAGATGAATCTTGCTAGTGCATGTATCTCCATGGAGCTAGGATCTCACTGTTGATGGGGTTTACATCGCGTGTGAGAAGCAGCGTCGGGAAAAAGGTTTGCGTTTTCGGAAAATAAAACTTGTGCCAACAGAATTGTTTGCCACTTGTCAAGACAAAAAGGAATAGGCCTACATACAAGTAGGCTAACTCCTGTCAAAAGTAGGCACACGAAAAAAATGCGCTCAGAATTAGTTGTTCACGTTCTTACGAATACCCTTCGTTATACTCATTGAAATTAGGTTTTCAACATGAGATTGCAATGAAAGGTAAACAAAATGTTATCGTTGGAGAAAGTTCATTTTAACTGTCTTTTGTCTTTTCACCAGTCAAAAAGTTTAATAGTCCTAATTTTGCATCAAGTAAAGGCTATATTGCGGCTGGTTTTCAGCCAACATTTACAATAATTTTAAACCAAAAAGCAGCCACATAAAGGGCTGGGCCCAAATGAAAACTGACAGTTAAATATGAACGTCTTCGTTGATGAACATGGCGGGTTTTATTTTTCACCGTCGTGGCGCCAACTTAAATTGGGTACTGGCTTTGTGGGATATAAGTGGTGGCAATTCAAGGGGGATTCTATTGCGTTCACTCCTTAGTGCGCGATACACGCAGCAGATGCTTTCCTCGTTTGTGCAAGAGGTAGATGTATTATTGATACCCGCTGAAGACAAAACCAGTTCCCTGCTAAGTGATGCGCGTGCAGTACCTAATGTAGTTGGCTCCGATTTCTGGGCTCCGTACCCTGCAGACCCTTTGGAATTCCCGTCAGTTACACGGCGGAAGTGAAGGCTGGATAAAGTGGAGCCGATAAAGTGGAGGGATGATGATTTTTCCCGCTTACTATCCTGTCAAAAAATGAAGTGACATCAGGCAGGGTAGATTCAAGTTAAGAACGCTGCCCGATGATGAACTTGAGTACCGTGTGACTGTGGGCACCATAATGCAAGCAAGACCGTGAAGCAGTTTTATGAATGAAAATACTTCTGTTCTGCCGATTTAAGAAAAGCTTCCACGATGAGTCAGGATGTAGGCCTGCACACATGAAGTGATGAATTCACTTCTCACTGCATCAGTGAGTGAGCTCTCTGCAAGCACACGTCTTTACTCAGCGTTTAACTTCGTGACTGCGCAAATGAACAATTCAGCACCCGCGGGGACGTCATGCTGGAAACGATTGTCACGGTAACCATCCAGTCATGGAAACGCAGCTAGCTGGCGGCTCAACTGAAGTCAGATTTTTTTATTTTAACGTCATGGCTTAGGGAGTGATTGATCTGTTAGTCCTTAATGTGATACTTTGATTAGAAATGACTTTCCTCACTAGACACTACAAGATAATTGCAATGTTTGCACCCGCACCTCTAGATGACGCTCTTTGGGTTAAAAGTCTCCAGATTAGACGGGGAGAGGAGCGCCCTCTCGACTGAAAACGTTTTTACCAAGTTTTGGGTAAATTAATTTTACAAAGCTTTCGATGGATTATGGATGCAAATGTCACGTGAATAATGAAACTAAATGGCATTTCTCAAACCCTGGCTTGGGCTCGGGCTTCGGCTTCGCGTAATTTTATGTTCCCAGATTTGGCAAGATCTTGGACACTGTTTTTGCTATTATGTACATCAAAATCTTATATTTTTCCCGAGCCTGAGCCTGTTTATTTATTTATTTACGTATTCAAAGCTTCAGATTGGCAATGGGCTGGGGAATAACTGGAGACGAAGCCCAAGCCCAAGCCCAAGCCAGAGTTTGAGAAAGGCCCCAAGACCGCGTTCGATTACTTTAATACCCCACCGCTGTTTCCAACGTGACATAATGATGTACGCGTGCACATCATTTACCATGTGAAAGCCCGCCCTCTGTTGCTAGAAAGGTAACGTAATTATTGATAAAAAAGGAAGAGCTTCCTGGAAGAAAATGCATAATTTACAGAAAAGGAATATGAATATTCATCTCTCACTGCTGATTAATGGGAGATATTAACTTGGTGTTTAAATCGAGATGAAATTGGACAGATTTAAAGCTCGTGTTGTGTGAGCGTCAGACCCGAAGGGTACTGTAGAATTTTTGGTTTGTACGTTTTGATTTCAATTTAAGGGGATTTTTACGGGCCTCAAACTAATAGTCTGTGAATTTTCCAGCAAAAATGTCCAGTTCCAGGGTAAGGAGTGTTGGCTCTTTTGTACCCTTGATGGTGAGTTGACAAACCCAAAATTAAACGTGCCATGAGTAATATAAAACAGGCATGCCATGATGCATGTGCAGATTGCTAGCTCGTGCTGTTGTCGATTTGGAGATGCCCATTCAAGTTATTTATGAGAAATCTTGAGCCGGTAAGTAGGGTAAGTATCCCATAAAAACATGGCTGCCACGTCCGGCGATGCGCCAGCGGTGGGAAATTAATTCAAAACAGCGACAAATATTTCTTTCCAAATTACTCTGGACGATTGACGTAAATGTGTACATATTGCGAATGAAGCACCATGGCTTCAGTCAAGTATGTCACCTTATTTTAAAACCAATCCACTTTAAAATGGGGCTCCGATTCTGTCTGTCCATCAATCATGGATACTCCGCCTAACCATATCCTTGCTCTATAGCCTAACAAGGCATATTCATGAACATTTTAAGTTGCTTCAGTTCTTATAAATATTATATCACTGGAAAGAGTAAAAAATAAAAATAAATTGAGGGGTCAATGGTCATGATAGGTTAACCCAATGCAAAGCTATGGATTTTTGTTGATTTAATTTTTTGTCATTTCAGTTAAAAAGTTGTGACCATATTGCTAAATTGCTAAAAAAAAATATTGAAAATGTGAGCCTCATTTATTTCTTATCAATCTGTTATAAAAATAAAAGTAATTATTTGTCAATAAATGATCAAAAAATAAATAGAAAACAAATGATAAGCTGGTCACACAGCGTTGACAGAAAATTGGGCATCGCAAATAGCGCCACCAGGTCTACAGAGATGTTGTCACCAGCCGCGTTGACGTCACTCGAGTGACCCGAGATCGTTCGTTTACTCTAACATACTGCGCATGTGCAACTTTCCCCGATTTGGAACACCGCTGTTTCGGCCCTTGTAAAAAGTGACATAAAGTTGTACGCATGTGCCACTTTCACAGCCAGGTCAAATAAAATGCCTAATCATTAGTGGTGACCCGCGACAGAGAGACGATAAAAAAACGGAATTATTAATTAATTTTCACATTAGGGATCTTCAATTTACAGCATTTCATTCATAAGGATATTCATAATGTAATCAACCCCAAAAGCCAAACAAAATGGGTATGACAAGCGTGAAATTCAAACTCAAATACAGACGCTCACGTTTCGTAAGTCATTGCCAAAGGGATGGTTTCCAGGACAGATTTGACAGTTAAATTGAATTATCCCAAACTTAGACAGTAGTTTGCTTAAAAGAGCAGGTTGTAATCTCATTGATCCATGTGTTTTCGTCAGGGCAAACCCAACAAGTGATACAAAAAAAGAGAGGCACGAGTAAGCGCGGGTATTAAAGTAATCGAACACGCTGGATGAGGCATGGGCCAGCCTGTTTATTTCACACAGATCCGGATCTCGATCAATGGCCAGCCGCTGGTTTGCTCCATCCATTAGGCGGAATTTGGTGCGTTAACCAAGGAACGGATCACTGATCGAGATCCGGATTAGTGTGAAACAAACAGGCCCGTGATATAGCTTTGTTAATGATAATATGGTGAATTTTAATATAAATGTAAAGCATACTCAACATTAACAGTGTCAACGGAGTTAACCAAAATAACGTCGTGGCAACGCCATGTCGATGTTATGGCGATGTTGCATTGCAACGTTGTGGCGATTGAGTTTTGTGGAAGTCATGACGTCGTGGCCCAGTGACGTTGTGAAAAGACGTTCCAGTAACCTTTATACAACCTCACGTAAAGCAGACCACTTACAAGCTATATGGTGATAATGGGAGTGGGAGGGTGAGGGTGGGGGTGGGGGTGTAGTTTCTCCATTCACATACATGTACAGCGTTTATAAATTACGACACGCAAATGACATTATAGTGTACACTGTAAAGAATTTGTTTACTATTACTATTTGGTTACTATTAAAGAGGAAAGAAAACCAATTTCCATTTTTCTACTTTAGTGGATTTTCTGAGAGCTTATGCCTCCCCAAACTTAACAAAGTAGGTTTGAAGAGTTTATGCATGGATTTTGCAATTTTAGAGAAGTTTTACTTTGGAGTCGCTTTCGCTCAGAATCAGAAAAGCTCGGGGTCAACCGCGTGTTTACAATCCAATCGTGTGACATAGCTGCGTGGAGATAGATGACGTCACTATGCGAGTGCCCATTGTGTTTGCGTGCGTGCATGTGTACTATGTGTTGGTTTTGTCCTATTTTTATTGTTCCTGGTGGTGCATTATTGCATGAACGTTGCACTGATGAGTTTTTCATAATTTTTTTAATGAGGTCTTTGTGGAGCAGGAAGCTTACTTGTGTCTTATTCATCCACATTTTGGCACTGAAATTTGGGTTTGGAATTTGTGTGGATGTGTGGATTAGTGTGTGCGCGCCGCGAACATAGTCTGGTAACTGCATTGTATCTATCTCAATGAAATGAAAACATCACAGTGACGTCGCGGTACGTACAGACGTACACTTACTTTTATCGGGTCGCCGTGGACACAATTTTCGCTCTGGAATAATGGCAGAATCTGATGGCTCGTGGGAAGAGTATAGCGTAGATTCTGAAGATTTTCAGCTCCCCCGAAGACCCTTCGCTGCCCGCGCCCATGGCGCCCCGACACAAGTATTTGTTTTATCACGAATTGGTTGCAATGCCCACTAATTAAAATTTGGCCGTTTAGACGCTGCCCAACAATCGGTAGCAATCTGTACTCTAAACATCATCAATGACCATTTTAATACTTACTCGTGCCCTCTCCCTTTTCCGGAAAGCACCTCCAGATCGCATACGTCGTCGCTTAAAAGGCGATGGTGTCGCGCTGCGTGATCGACTCCTGCTCCCATCTTCAACATGTTCGGCTTGGTCGTGGCTGAGAGTGGGCCGCGTGATGGGCATGGGGCGCGGGCGGACTGGGCTGACACTTACATGGACTGGGCCGGCGGTAGAACGGATTGAGCCTGCAGCCGCTGAGACTACGGTCCGGCGGAAAGCTGGGCATGGTGCCTTCAGCGTTGGCACTGCCAAAGGTTTCAGCCGGAATGGTACATTTATCCCGAGTCTGGCCTTCAGTGCTACAATTTCATCTTTACAGTCTTTCGTAAAATGTTCCTTACATATATAAGACCATTTCGTCAGCCTAAAGTCAGATCGCGTTGTTTCCACAAACCGGACCCACTGCCGTCGTTGTTTTCCATCAACTTTGGGGAATCTTAGA
This sequence comes from Hippasteria phrygiana, assembly GCA_037893225.1. NCBI lineage: Eukaryota > Metazoa > Echinodermata > Asteroidea > Valvatida > Goniasteridae > Hippasteria > Hippasteria phrygiana. The sequence goes on along the minus strand of JAZGUH010000220.1, from coordinate 1,207,684 downwards.
AAAGATAGGTTCGGATTTTTGTCCGTATTTCTTGTGCAGCCACCTACCACACACGTTCTCGGCATAATACTTATTAACTTTAATACATTCGAGCTCCGAATAACTCCGAAAGTAAGCTAGGAAGGCCATGAATTCGGCAAAAAATGCCAAGAAAGTACGACCAGCTGACGACGAAAATGTCATAAAACACACACGTGGATGATAGTACCAACACGCAACCTCGTTCCCATGGTGTCGAGCAGCGCCCTCACCGACACCACAGCTGCTCTCTCACCCTGGTATGGGATCATTTAAATGTGCAAGATTTTTGAACACGCATGCAAATTAGGCTCCCTGTGAGCGATGTATTCTGGGCACGTAGTAGTCTGATGGCAATACATAAACTTCACTTCTTCGTGCATTCACAGCATAGGCTCTTTGGTACTAGATTGATTAGCTTGATTGTAAAATCGTGCAAAAAGGCCGCAAACTACGTGCAGTTCATGGGTTCTCAGAATGGTTGACATGGTTGAGCATCAACGAAGCGTCATTGATCTCAAAATGAAAATAACAAAAAACTAATTTACATACCCTTGTGATACCAGTTTTCCTTGTGGTGTTTCCGTAGGCTACGTGGCGCACACTCGAGAGACAAATTAGGCTTCGGAATTCCTTTTAGTTTTGATAGAACAGGCTTTCGGGGCCGGCAAGCAACAGGCCTTGGACTGCGGCATGGTGGGCGGCGTTGCCGTTGGTATTGACAGGACCAAAAACCCGCTGTTTCGCAGCTGGAGCACTCTCACCAGGAGATCTTAGGAATTATTTGCTACAACCACTGCTGCTACTACTACATGCACGCCAGTGATGTTGACCCGTGCATCCTCCACCGTTTTATGGACCTTCGTTCCGCAACTTCGGCATAATTGTGTCACTCAGTGTGAAAGCTACAGTGAAAGCATTTTTTTTCCCACTGACTCTCCAGATGTGCTGCGTCCTAAGATTGTCGCTTTTGGAACACAAGATGCAAGTATCAGATTTGACGGGTGTATTTTTTGAGGGGCTGGGCTAACAAAAGTTTCACTTTTGGCGCGCCGACAAACTTTCATCAAGAAATACAGTGGAATCACCAACTGCACGGTTGTAATTTCTCTATATGTTAATAAGCTAATGCTGTATTTTCACTATCCAATCAGGGCACGAGTAAGGAGTTCCCATCCCAGGGCTTACTATTGGAAACGAGGTTGAAAATAAAGTAAGCCTTGGGAACGAGGTTGACCAACACGCTGCAGACGTGGTGGCTGCACGGCCGGGTAAGCGCACACACGTCATAAGGTCATATGCATACATTTGCATCCCTAATGACCTTTTCAGGAATTGAGACCAAACGCTCACTCCAAGGGGCAATTTTAGTCCATTTTTTTTCAATGCAATAAATTTTAATCGTTCTTTACCAATTTGTATTCGGTTAGAAGAATATACAAGCTATCTGAAAGCCAATAAAGTGGAAAAATGAAACTTAGTTTTCTTTCCTCTTTAAGTTACTGTAAATTTTACGGTAATAAACATCATACTGTACTGTAAATTGTCTGGTATTCTGCTTTGACATAATAATTGGGATCTATACAAATAAAAAAAAACGAACAAAAAAAACCCGCAGTGGCCCATACGTTATTCTATTTTGACATCGAAATAAGCACAAAGGCCATGAGCGTCTACAACACAAAATCGGTAAAAATTTCCCAAATGTTCACAGGTTCGATGTACATGTACATGTAGAATCACACAACGTATGAACACTGTCTGCAACTGTTTCGCCAACTCTGCCAATGCTATATCATGAGTTCAAATACACTGTATTATTTTAGCAATACATTTGTATATGTAACTTATAGAATGTATGCGAAGATTCGGCCATCATCGCCCGGCGTTTTCACAAAGTCACGAATCGCGCACGGGCTTGGCTACTTTCAGAATGTTTTTGTCACAACATTCATGACGTCGTGGTCATGATCGACATGCATGGTATGGAGTAGTCTTGGTTCCAAGACGTCCTTAGCGGTGCGACGTACAGCGCGCACGGCCGGCCGACAGCGCCCTCTCGCTACACACACACACACACACGCCAAGGCCAAATCGCTACGATTTGGCCTTGGCGTGTGTGCGTGTGAGTTTGTATATGCCGGCAATCGTGGACCTAGGACAAAATAATTCGGGCGTAGACAAAGGGGTCCACGTTTGACCTAACGTCCACGATTGAAAATCGTGTACAAAACCAATGGGAGGCCTTCCGAAAAAGTTAGAGTATAAACAAAAGAGGAACAATGGGAGGTCCACGATTGCACCCGTTTACATGACTGTGTGTGTGTGTGTGTGTGTGTGTGTAGCTAGAGGGCGCTGTCGTGCGCGCTGTACGTCGCACCGCGCTAAGGACGTCTTGGAACTAAGACTAGGTATGGAGGGAAATGGTGGGCGCCTGGCATTTTTCCAACACGTATACAACACTGAGAGAGACTGGGATTGCGGGTAACACCATGTCATGTGAAAAAAATATCTTCTAGGAAGAAGTGTGGTTCTGAAAAGAACCGGGATGAGTGTGTAACTCGACTCCTCAGGAGTGTGAGTGATGTGATGCGGAGTTGCTGCAGTTTTGTATGCCTTATGGGTGCCTAGTCGGGTGTGACGACTGGATGGTGGTAATCTACGGAGTACGGGTACTCTGAAACCGAATGGTACAAATGATAACATTGTTTACAAGATTCTGTAAAACTGCAATTTCCTAATCATAATCAGATGCAAGACGAGACTGTTTTACAAAGCTCTATAGAACCGTAGAGAGTTGCGACAACTTGATGGCGGCTCATTATGTGTGCAGTGGATCGAGCGTGCGGCTATTGTCTACCAAATGTGCATGTGCATGTGCACTAATGCATAATCAGCCGTGTTTAGTCCAACCATGGAGGAAGAAAACACATCTGAGTCCCCTCATGTCACATGTCTGTCTACAGTTCGCGATTTTTTTTTTCGTAGAATTGCCAGTGTTTTTGTGTACTTGGAAACGTGGGCTGATGAGAGAAAGGTTTTCAGACTTGTTTTCCCTTGAAATAAAATCCTCCAGACCACAAGTAGTACAAGAAAAAGAAATACGGCAGAGGATTCGAACCCAGGCCTCCGTAATCCAAAGCCTTACGCTTTACCAATATAGCAGCAGCAGCAGCAGCAGCAGCAGCAGCAGCAGCAGCAGCAGCAGCAGCAGCAGCAGCAGCAGCAGCAGCAGCAGCAGCAGCAGCAGCAGCAGCAGCAGCAGCAGCAGCAGCAGCAGCAGCAGCAGCAGCAGCAGCAGCAGCAGCAGCAGCAGCAGCAGCAGCAGCAGCAGCAGCAGCAGCAGCAGCAGCAGCAGCAGCAGCAGCAGCAGCAGCAGCAGCAGCAGCAGCAGCAGCAGCAGCAGCAGCAGCAGCTCAACCAAGTCGGTTTCTTTGTGTAGCAGTCTGAATTACGTCACTATGTATACAGCGTCTGGCTAACCGATCTATTGATATAGCGCACTCTACCACTCGGAAGCAGCGTTCAGACTGTTGCAACGAAAATACACAAACCTTTTGGACTAGCGCCCTCTTGTAGACTGGATTGTTTGTCCAGAGTGCACAGCTAAAACAGCTTCGATTTCTAGCCCAGTACGATATGGGGCATAGGGGTATACCCCCTTTTATCACTATACCCTATACACACTCCAGAATATTGTTACCTAACACATCCCCTTACATTTCTAAAACGAATTCCTGAGATTCCAAGAACACAATGACCAACACAAGGGGGGGGGGGGGGGGGGGGGTGTCCCTTTGCCCCAAAAATTAATCACGCTTCATATGCCGATTTCATCAGTCGCCTCTCAATGGAACCCACACCGTATTTCATCATCTCCGTAAGCTGGTTTTGAAATGAACTGGCGTTGACTGAAAGATTTCTGGAAAGAATGATCAACATTATATTTCTTTGTAAACAGCAGCGAGGCCTTCGCATGATTCTAACTATAGAACTCATTGCTCTCAACATGTGCACTTATAAGCAACAACTTTTCCATAACCGTATTTTGTTTGTCACCGCATTTACCCACTGCGTTTTCTTTCTCCCTTGGGTTTTCGCTGATAATTTTAATGATTAACAATTATTGGATTTCTCCCTACTGAAGAATTATGGAATAATCTTTTTTGAACGAAAATAATTACTACACAGTAGGTCTACACTATCTTTGGTCTTCCTAAAATATGCCGTTTTATTATACTACGCGCGAAGATATATCTTCTGTAGGAATTAGAGGCGGGACGTTCCTGATTCGGAATTTAAACTTAAATTTTTATGGTTACTGTCGGTCGATTTTGTGTGTGTGCGGCATATCTCTAGAAAGCTCACAACTTTCCTACACTCTAAAAACTGTGTTTAGCAATTGAACACAATCTTGCTATCAGTTTAAACATGTTTGGAAACTAAACATTACGTGTTATTATTTAAACATCAATGTTCAATGGTTTATCCGTCAATAATCTAAACATGTTTACAGACTGATAGCAAGAAAGTGTTTAGGTAAGCGTTTCATTGCTAAACATGTTTTTTGCAGTGTAAAGCCGCCTTTTATATGCGCGTTTTTAGTCCGTTTTGCGCCGTCCGTTGCGTAAACGTTGCATTTGCGATGCGTTTTGCGCGCGTCATTTACCTTTCCATTTCGTTAGCAACGTCGGAAAAAAAAATGGCTACCCGGCAAAATCAAATCCGTCTATTGATTGTAGCTGCAGCTTACAGAAAAAGAATTAATTCCAATCACCGGGTGTGGGTCCATGAAATCCTTCAAAGCAGGAAACAAAAATGTGGGGCCTATGAGCTTCAACTTCACGAAGAAAACTTCCGAAAATATTTCTGTGTATCAAGAGAGCAGTTTCGGCAACTTCTATAGCTCTTTTGGCTTGAGCCGGAAATCACTAAACATTGCATCTCTAGAGAACCCCAGTCCAGGTTGGACGTCCTTACTTCATTCCGTTGTAGCGCAATGTAATAGAGATACTATAGGAGTCCAACCTTGGCTAGAGAGAATCCATATCTGCGCTTGAACTACTGGCATTATTTATGCCTTCGGTAAGTATTAATACATCTCCTTATGCGCCATGCGTTGCGTATCCGCCAAAATCGCTCCATATGCGACTTGGACGGACGATCGGAACGGACACGCAACGTGTACGTACATATGGAAAGCGACGTGTGCTACATTACGAGATCGATTTTTCGTGCCCGTAAAAAACGCATGAGCGCAACGTATGCGCATTTCTCCGTAACTATTTAATTTGTATCACTGCAAGATAAAATACATTATTCGCCACAGACACACGGTTTCCCAAAATCTCTTTTAATCAGTTACAGGTTGCCATGAGTATTCATAAACACGACTTACTCATTGTGATGGGGGACCTCAATGCAAAGGTTGGAGAGGATAATGAGGGCGACGAAAGCATTATGGGCAAGCATGGAATTGGCATCAGAAATGATAATGGAGAAAGACTTGTTGATTTCTGTGGTCTTAACAACCTTGTGATTACAGGTACCATCTTCCCACATCGACAAATCCATAAGGAAACATGGGTTTCTCCAGGAGGACGAACAAAGAATCAAATTGATCATGTATTAGTAAGCAGACAGCTTAGGGCTTCAGTAAGGGCTTCAGTAAGGGATACTCGTGTCATGAGAGGAGCAGACATAGCGAGTGATCACCAACTTGTACGTACCAAAATACAGTTGAAACTTAAAAGGAAAGAACAGACCAAAGCGAACAGAAGAAAATTTGTCACAGCCAAGCTTAAACAGCCATATATTAGAAAATGCTTCTCAATAAAGTTAAAGAACAGTTATGATGTGCTACAAGACTTAGAGGAATCAGAGAATGTTGTGGAGAGGAAATGGCACAAAATGCTTACAAGGATGCTTACAAGGAGACTGCAAAGGAAGTTCTCGGATACAAACGGAAGGGGAAAAAACCATGGATCAGCAGGGAGTCATGGGAATTGGTGGAGAGAAGAAGAAAATTGAAGATCAATATTGAACAGACAAAGTCAAGTAGAATCAAACAGAATCTAAAAGATGACTACAGGAACATCGATAAGGAAGTTAAGAAAAGTATGAGGAATGATAAGCGAAAGTGGGCAGATGACTTAGCAACTGCAGCTGAGAATGCAGCGGGTAATGGGAGAATGGAAGAATTGTACCAGATTACAAAGACACTCGGCAATGACAAAAGCAAAACAATATTCATGCAGTGAAAGACAAAGCTGGAAATCTACTAACAGAGGAGTCAGCTAGAAAGGAAAGATGGCGTGAACATTTTGAAGAAATTTTAAACCGACCTACGCCTGAAAATCCAGTAACAGAAGAGGATAATGATCCTGTCATAGAGGACATCAGCACCGACCATATTTCAAAAGCGAAAATAAGTGCAGCAATAACAAGGATGCAAAATGGGAAGTCTGGAGGAAAGGATGAAATCACAGCAGAATCATTAAAAGCGGACATAAATACAACAGTGGAATGGTTAGAAAACCTATTCAAAACTATATGGGATCAGGAGGAAGTACCAAAGACATGGAAGCAGGGGCTCATTGTCAAAATACCAAAGAAAGGTGACTTAACTGAATGTGGCAATTGGAGGGGAATCACGTTGACATCTGTTCCCAGTAAAGTATTTGGAAGAGTGCTTATCGACAGAGTTAGAGATGGAGTGAACAGCAAGTTGAGAGATGAGCAAGCGGGTTTTAGAAGAGGCAGAAGCACTGTGGAGCAAATATTTGTGTTACGCAACATAATAGAGCAAGCTGTGGAATGGCAGTCAACCTTAATATATATATTACATTTGTGGACTTTGAAAAAGCGTTCGACTCTGTACATAGAGAGAGCCTTTGGGCAATCATGGCCAGTTATGGAATCCCGCACAAAATAATGAAAATGGTTCAGATCTTGAATGGGGACAGCGAATGTGCAGTGCTGGATGGAGGGGAAGAGTCAGAATGGTTTAAGGTAAGACTGGAGTGAAGCAAGGCGATGTCATGTCTGGGTTCATCTTCTTGATTGTAGTGGATTGGGTAATGAAGAGAACAACAGAAGGAAACAACACAGGGATTAGGTGGAAATTCATGAGTAAATTGGAGGACCTGGACTTCGCTGATGACATTGCACTTTTGTCATCAAACTGTCAACATATGCAATCAAAGGTAACACAACTAAATCAATCTGCGGCAAAAGCTGTAGGCCTACTCAACATTAACAAGAAGAAAACTGAAGTATTGAGAATAAACAGTAGCAACAACAGCAGAATAATGGTTGATGAACATCCGTTAAAAGAGGTTGACAAATACACGTATTTAGGAGCCATTGTTAGCAAGCAAGGAGGAGGGGGTCAAGACATTGCTAGCAGAATTTGTAAAGCAATGACAACATATATGAAACTGAAACAAGTTCGGAATTCAAATAAGTATTCAGTGAAAACTAAAATTAGACTGTTCAACTCACTCATACGATCAGATTTACTGTATGGTTGCGAAACGTATAGAAGATCAATGAAAGTGACAATAAGAAGCTGGACACATTTAAAGTCAAATGCCTCAGAAGAATCTTGAAAGTAAGATGGCCTTATGTCGTGTCAAATGAAGAAATACTCAATAGAACCAAATTA